>CM042834.1:238108449-239308449 GCA_023653725.1 Bungarus multicinctus
TAAAATAATGTATATAAGGAGAAGTATTTATATCATACTTATTGGATTTATTAGGAGTTAAATCATAATATAGTTTGCTTTGGTTTAGCTAATAAACCAAGTTCATTAACACAAATATATATTTGAAAAGCCCATATTTCATAGTAAACTATTTGATATAATTCTGTACTTCAGACACCTAAATGCAATCTGTGCAAATATTATCCAGATGAGTTCTGCCATTTATGTCTAAAAACAAAAATACCCATCGTCTACATGCCAAGAACATATAAAAATAATGTTCTTGGGGGTAGAGTGGAAGATCAGGAAGGTGTATTTTTTGAAGATAGAAAACAATGAATGTGTGTTATATTATCTTATTTTTGTTTAAACAGTATAGGCTTTCCATAATTATAAATACTTAAATAATTATAAAATATAACAATTATTAAAATGTAAGTATTTCAGACAAGTATTTGTAGCATGAATTGATGCCATCTATTACCAATTAGTATCATTGGATTGGTTGATTTTTATTTTGCAAGTTATACCATGGATTTTATTGCTTTTATGGATGTTTTATTGCTATTTAATGGATTATTGTAAACTGTTGAAAACCTCTTTTGGTTGCAGAAGTCATACAAAAGTCTTTTGAATGACCCAGTGAGTTACAGTAAATAATAATCATTGGTATAGAAGAAGCTTTCAAGGCCCTTTTGAATAATTGGCTTCTTTGGATTAATGGCATGCTTTATATAAGAATATTTCTGAGTGGATATTACATATGGCTGATGTACAACCAAGATCAGATGCAGTCATACCCCTGAAGCTGGTGTTGGGATGATGGAAACAACTTAACACTATTTTCTAAATCTAACCACAGGTTGCCTTACTTACCTTCCATTTAGAGTACTACAGTGGAGTAGAATGAAAAGCTATAGTACTTATTCAAGAAGTGCAGGATGAGGAGGAATAAAATAAATGGGAAATATAACACATTTTTGAAAGCTGTTGCCAGGTTCTTGGGGTGAGCAAGTACTTTTTAGAACATTCAGATCAATTTGAAATTAGAATTCAGAAACATTCTCCTATGAAATAAATAAAACAATTTGAAAGTTTCTAGATAGACCCACTATCTAGTATCAGAAGATACCAACTATCTTCTGTCCTACTATAACTATGCTTCTACCCCACTTCCAATTCATCGAGGGACTTTATAATTATTATTTTTTAAATAGTTGCAGTATTATTTCTGATATTAGGAAAGATGGAAACAGAAACTCAAAAGTACACCGACATCGCTTCATTTTGTAAGCGAATCAGTAAGTCTTATTTCAGTGTGTGCTTGGTCCTTAATTTAGTTTCTTTAGTTTTATGAGTGTTAAGCTTATTGTTGATGTTTTAAAATGACACTAACTGAATTGTTACCTTTTTATTTTTAATTTACTTTTTAAATACTAATTGAATTGCTACTTTTTAAACATTTTCTTTGTTTGACCTTGATACACCCTGCTCAGAGCCTTCTAGAAATAGGCTAAGACATAAATGTTGTGATGTAATAAAGATACACTGCTTTTGCAAAACATCTTTCTACATGCAATTGACATATACAAAAAGGAGGCAAATGTTGGGTGATCCAGAATCCAATTTATTGAAATATACTGATAAAGAAATATATATCAAATCAAAGGTACCAATGTGAATGCTCATAAACTACTTCATCTATTACTTCTAATCAAATACAGGACTGATATTCTTTAAAAATTAGAAGCATATACCAGCTAAATTTAAAAAGTATGCCTACAGTTTAATATTAATATGTGCAGCTATTTCTATCCAGTAGTATCACTAGATAATGCTTGTCTGTCAGAAATACATTATTAATATCATGTAATGGAATAAATATTTTAACTAGAATATTGCCAAAAGTTTATGGTATCCTAGGAAGTTAATTTACTGATGAAGATGTTTCTGATGTTATATAAAAATTGCTTTATGGATGTCATGGAGATGATGAATGAAAATTGGTTTAAATGCCTATACTTATCAAGGAATCTGAGCTTACCTACAAAATGTTTTGTCCTCCCTGTCCAGTTTTCTAAAGGTGCATTCTTCCATTATGACACTGTCTTGTAAAGCAATTAAAAGAAAAGAAACTACCAGAAAATAGAACCAGAGGCATCATCTTGTCCTGCCAAAAACGAAATAGTGAAAAGTTAACAGATTCCACCAGATACAACTGTATTACAAGACTGCCTATATTTTTGCAAATTATTTTAAGCAATTCTTTCACCAACAGTACTTTAAATGTATCAAATCCATGAAAGCTAATTTTACAGTATACCTTCTAATTGTTAGCACGTATTTTATGTTTTGTGTTCTGAGCTGGCCTAATGGCTACTCAGTAATATGTTAATAGAATAAATTAAATGCTTTTATACCCTACAGTAGGTTTCCCTCAATTTGAGATCATCAGAGGGAGACAAAACAGATTAATTTGAACTGTTCTTCCTAATTCAGTAAATATAGAACAATCTCATAAAATGCAAAGAGCTGTCCATGTAGGTCTAAATTTAAAAAACGGTAGGGGTTGTGACTTGACTTTTTGACTTTTTCCCTTCTTGTAGACAAATGAGAATAAATAGTTCAGAAAGCCCAGCATTCCTATGTATTTTCAAATTTATTAGAGTTTTTTTTAACCCTGCCTCTGTTACTTTATAAGTAACCTCAACATGGCAAATAGATCTAATTCTATTTTTGTGTGTTTGTCTCTAATAAGCTAACCTAATGACCATTCTGCAATTCATGTGAATAAATTTCTGATCTACCAATGTACATGCATAAAAATAAGATAATAAATGTTTTAAATACTGTAAATGTGACTAAGCCTTGCGATCCTTCAAAATATATACATTCCTTTGTGGAAGAAAAAGAAATCTGTAGAATAGTAAAATTTAAAACGAAGGAATTTGTATCAAGAAAAAGTGGTCTCATTATGTTTAACTGAATCACTGACGAGCTATTGTAAATGCACCTTACAAATTGCCAAGTATTTAAACACAGAAATGCCTAAATGTTTTAAGGATATTTACTCAAATAGATTTTAGTAACTGGACACAATGGAAGGTTTAACCAAATCCCCCATGATCAAACTGCTTGTATTTGCAGAGTCTCTGAGATACAGAACACAATACAGACATTATTGAATGTGGCTTAAGACAAAAAAATTGGCTAATGATAAAAAGGTGATTAGAAGAAATGATAGCACAACAATAGATCTAAAACCAGAACTATTCTTATTAGGCATACTATTGGGAATATATAATAAAAGAATTACATCCTTAATGTTACATGTAATAACAGCAACTGGAATCAAAAATGCACAAAACCTGGAAAAATGAATGTCAACTCATAAATATTTCTCCGGTCTTTTTAGAGTTGCCAACAGAAAGGGAGTGGGGAGCAGTGTAGCAGCTTGCAAAACTGAAACTGCATTCCATAAATGTTTTCAAAGATAGTAACTATGTGACTGAAGTTTCTGCAGCACAAAATTCTAACTGGAGAACATGATTGATGACTCTGGCTATGGATGTGTCCCATTGGAGAATATGAATTATGATACACCCAGGGGCTGGGGAAAACCAGGGTCAAGGTTGATAGTGAATGATGTGCCTCTACACCCAGGCAGTGCCGGACATTTTACCTCCCAATAAATCCTTTTGAAGTTTTGGAAGTTTGGCTCGAGACTCATGGTTTAAATGGGGGTAACTGCCAGAATCCTAACAACGAAGTATACCTAAAGATGAAAAGTTATTTTAAAAAATATTAGAATGTGCCAAAATGGACAGGTTAATGATGGAAATTAACGATAAAGAGAAAACAAAGTATTAAACATGCCGCTGGGAATAAAAATAATTCCCAGCACTGCAATAAACAAGATTGTTTTTAAAAAATAAGCATGTGCGTAATTATGGTTTCGGAAGCCTTGGTCCGAACAATAGCATAGAGCAGGGGTGTCAAACTCATGTCATAATGGCAGTGTCACATGATGTATCAGGATTTTTTTACCTTCCCTAAACCTCTGTGGGCCGGGAGTTTCCCAAAAATCATAATATAAAATCTCTTTCCTTCCTTCCTTCTTCCTTCCTTCTTCCTTCGTTTCCAAAAATAGAATTCCAACTTAAAGGGAATCTAATATTGCTTCAGCATTTCAAATGCAAGTGTCCAACAGTGTGAATATATACATGTGTACTCTAAATTAAGCCACAAAGTTCAGTGGAACTTGTTCCATCACATGTGCATCAGATTTGCCTTAAGGAAAAGAAAGAGGTACATGTCACATTCAAATAGCATCCCAATTAGAGTGCAATGAGGCATGAACTAAATCTGAATGCCTTTCTTTTCTCACTAACATAACATTATTCCAGCATGTTATGTACTACAGAGTATTGTAAGTATCAAGGTCTTAATTAAATATTTTTAACAAAAAGAGCTAGCCTTTTTCTCCTCCCAATCATTTCATATATCCCTAATGTTTTCAGAAAAGTAATATTGATTGTTTACAAATACAGATTTAATATAGCTATTCGGTGTCTCCTTTTCATCAGCCTATACCAGCCTCATTGCTATCTGTCTTGCAGGCAGTCACAATGATGCACAATAGTAGAAATAGTACCACTGGCATGATTTCAACACTGAACTAGTACAAATACTATTGTTCTGTCTTGTACTAAAAGAAACCCATGGTTTTATTTTTATAAGACCAGAGGGAAACATGTTTGGTTTCAATTATGATACAAAACTGGTGAAACCTCCCACAAATTGTTTTCTTCTATTCTTGTGTCAGCATGAGATCACAGATATCCCAGTTACCCTTAGCTGCTACTGTCAAGGGTCATGATCTCACAGCAGCATGTAAAAAACCAGGACTGACTTTGGAGATTAAAAAAAAATCATCATTTTTGCCCATAAAAGGAGTAAAGTATGTACACAGTCCTTTAATATGTTGAAATTGAGACCATATGGTGCATTTCACTATATAGAAAGCTAAATTTCACAATTATGTATATTATGTGATGTGCTCTCATATGCACATGTGCCATTGACAATCATCTAGTATCTATTGTTTTGCGTTAGTTATAAGTTTGACCAGGTCAAACTCCCGGCCCACGGGCCAGATGTGTTACGTGCTGGCCATGTCTACACCCAGTCCAAATACATTACATGATGTTGCTGTGATACCGTGAATTTGACAGCCCTGAAATAAATGATGAACTATAAAGAGACCTTTTCACTGTTTAAATGAGATACTGGTCATCTACCAATTGCAGTACTCCCCGGTATTCCAGCAAATGATAACTTCAAAAAACACAAATTCCTTTTCAAAGTTAAATAGATGAATTTGTTACCATGCAAAATAGTGCTGTCATTATGTTCACTGGCTTCAACTTTATATTTTTTACAATTCACTGGTGACTTTTATTGAAGGATAAAGCAACTGTTAATTTTTTCAGAATATACAAATTTGCCAATGTGAAAGCTATGTCCTAACAACAAAAAATAATATAATAATACTTGGAAATTATTAACAATTATTGTTACTAGCACCTGCCAAAAGTTTTCTAGATCACATCCATTTATAAGTCTTATACAAGTTAACGAAAAAAATGTGGATTTTTTGATTTGCATATCCCTCTCATTTAGAAGATCATTCAGTAGTTTAGTGCTCTCAACTTTGCATAGTTAATCCAGATGTTGTAACTCCTGTATTCAAGGTCACTGATAATAATCTAAATTATAATCCCAATTTATCTGACAAATTATCACTTATTTATCCTATTATGCTGTCATGTCTGCTCAACATATATGTGTTCCTCCCTTTTTAATACTACCTAACCTGCATTCATGAATTTTCTAATTAGTTTCTAATTAATTTCAATATAAATTGAAATCTTGGATTTGCAAATTAAAACTGAATTACTTATTGGTTTTTGGATCTCAACTGATATTCAAAAACTGTGCAGCAGAATATAATTCCCACTGATTGTAATTTTTTAAAAAAGAGTAGATTGCATCTTTAATGGTGAGTAGTGCCTTTATAATTGGATTTTTCAATTTTTTTAAAACGCAAATCATTACAAATTATTACAAAGATTGTAATCTCTTCTTCCTATTTTGAAAGCTATTTTGAAGACTCCTCACTTCACGTATATGTTTTCTGAACAGTTTTCCTGTTCACTCTATTAATTATGATATGTGAACCTATTGCCAAAACTCATACTCAGTATGAATAATAGGAACCATTCTACTCCATTTGACATGGTAACTTGTACCTTAGTCTAGATTCTACTTCTGTCACCTGGCATTAGAGCACTGTCCAGAATGATAGTTTCTCCTTTGCAGATTTTTGAATCAGGTTTTCTTTGTTTCAGTCCTTCATCAAAATAATTGAAAGTAAGGCACTCTCAATGTTATTCATGCATTCAGTGTATAATTTTGAACTTGTCTCATCTCTAATACCAATTATAATTAATGCTCATTGACTGTAATCACCCATATTAACTTTGATTTGTTTAATAAGGATTTTTTTTTTTAGATTTTGGTCAAATTTGGTGATTCATAGAGAGAAACAATTCCTACAGTGGTAGTCAAGAGGCTGGAGTAAGATGGCAACTTCTTCTCTATTATCCATAAAACACATTTGGCAAACAAGTCAGATTTTGTCTAAATTTGAAATGCCAGGTCATTTTGTGCATAAATTATAGACTCAGAATTCTGAAAGAAGGCTCACAGAATTTCTCTATTAGTCTTGCCACGATAATGTCTCATTTATTTTTCTCATATCCAACTGCAAAGTAGGGCTGTTGATGAGTGACCATTGGATCAAGCGAGGACAGATTGTTCTGGGAAAATATATATGGTTACAATGAATCAACAATGACTTGATTGTATATAATATCAGTTATTAATTTTCTCAGTTTGATTTGTGGAAAGTTTTCATTAAAACTATCTCTGGAAGCTCTGCTTGATTGAGGGAGGGAACTAATGTTATGACTGGAAAACTAATCATTCTTTTCCATTTTGTCCCCATAGTAAAGATACATGGAAAGGGAAATGTAGAAACATTTGCCTTCTGTTTTATGTTCCAATATCATCCATATGATCCGACTAAATCTGACTTTATATGGAATCATTCTTCTGTTAGCCTTTGCTGGATCAGGAACTATAATATTAACTGCAGATACCATGAAAAACCACATTCCTTTAAAATGCATGAAATGTAAACTCTAATCTTTGGATTGGGGTGGGGTAGAGAAGGGTAGCTCAGTAGAAATGTCCTGCTTAATGGACAGAGTGTTCCAGGTTCAATCCCTGGGATGTTCAGTATGGCTGTGAAAGTTCCTTGGCTTACCCCTGAAGTTGTGCTTGACAATGTCAATAATATTGAAATAATACCTGTTGCATGCCCATCCAATTTACTTTGTAGTATCTTAAAATGAAATGAGATGTTTTCCATTTGTTCTGAGGTGCTGATTTTTCTATCTGACTTCTTACAGTTGCAAATCCAGTTAGGAGAATCCGGCCTTTATCTGGCATTAGAAGAATCTGAATTACAGGAAACGCTACATCATCCCATCTCAGTGTGGGGCCTATTAAAGCATTTCAGGCACATAACTATGCAGCCTCTGCTTGAAGACTTCCAATGGAAGAGAACATGCTTTTTTTGTGAAGCAAGCTATTCTTCTGGTTGATTTATTTATGTTAGCAAATGTTTCCAAATATTAACCTGAATCAATTTCTCTGCATTGTCAACCCATTAGTTTTAATCTGCCCTCAGGGATGGAGAGTAAGTTCAGTCCTTTTTAGCTGTATGTACTTTTAAGATATCCAAACCTCTTCTATCATATCAATTTTCTTTTTTCTTTTATGCAAGCTAAACATACACAAACCCTTTAAATATTCTTATAATATTTGAATTCTAAGTGTTCATAAGCGTCACAGTCCTTCACTGAGCTCCCTCCAGTTTGTCAATGTCCTTTCTGAGATGTTCTATCTGAATCTGAATATAGTTTTCTTAGTGTGACTTGGGCAGAGTAGAGTAGAATACTTTTTCCTGTGATCTGGACTCCGTGCTCCTGCTAACACATTTCATTTATTTATTTATTTGATTTGTCAATCGCTTACAAGATAATAAATATAAATATAAACATAGTTATGAATACATGAAATGGATCCATGTAAGAAACATAAAAGAATCAATAGGACAGGGACGGTAGGCACATGGTGTGCTTATGCACGCCCCCTGCAGACCTCTTAGGAAAGGGGTGAGGTCAATACTAGACAGTCTAAGATTAAAGTTTTTGGGGTTTATGGAAGAAACACAGAGTCAAGTAGACTCAGGTATTCCAGACATTGACCACTCTGTTGCTGAAATCGTATTTCCTGCAATCAGGTTTGGTGCGGTTAACCTTGAGTTGTATCTATTGTGAGCTCTTGTATTGTTATGGTTGAAGCTGAAGTATTCATTGACAGGTAGGACATTGCAATATATGATTTTATATACTATATTTTAGACCAAAGGCGGCGTAGTTCTAGATTTTCTAGCTCTAGAATTTCGAGTCTGGTGGTATAAGGTATTCTGCAATGAGTAGAGGAGTGGAGAACTCTTCTTGTGAAATATTTCTGGACTTTCTCAACAGATACTATGGGCATCTGATATTATGTGGGTTCCAGACTGATGAGCTATATTCAAGAATTGGTCTAGCAAAACATCCCATGATAGCATTTGCCCTTTCAGCAGCTGCTGGTTCGTGTTTAACTTTGTGGACAAAAATGATCCCAGATTTCTTTCAATGAAATGTGCCAAGCAAAATCTATACTTGTGCCTTTTATTTTTTCCTATCCAGATGCAGAACTTTACATTTCTCCTTATTCCATTCCATTTTATTTATTTTGGCTCACAATTTAAGCATTTTGAATCTTTGCTTTCGTATGTTAACCAGTGTCTAGTTCTGTGTCATCTGCACATTTGGTAATTACTGCCTTAATTCTTTTATTCAATCATAATAAAAATGTTAAATAGTAGAAATCCTGGAATAAAGCCCTGTGGCATCTCCAAGACAATACAGAATATCTCTGATTATGTTCATTCAGTTGTTATGAATCTACCCAATCCATGGAGATTCCCAGTCATTCAGGTCATAGTTGTCACAAAGGTGCTTTTTCAAAAGGCAACTAAGCTTTTTGTTTTTTCTCTGAAGACATTTTGCTTTTCATTCAAGAAGTTTTCTCAGTTCCGACAGGTGGTGGTGGTAGGAATGGAAAGATTTATATTCCTTACAGTCATTTGTTATTAGCGCTCTCTCTGAGAATTGTTCAGCCCCTCAGGATCCCCTGAATCAGAGTGCAAATGGGTGTGGAACCTTCTTTCTGCTGAAAGGACTGTATTGTAAAACAGGAGGTAGCTTCTATAATATCCTTCCCCTTTGTTGAGAGAGGGCATAAATCCTTCCATTCCTACTCATTCAGTTAGAACTGAAGAAGCTTCTTGGATGAGAAGCATAACATTTTCAAGGTGGAAAATAAATCCAGTTGCCTTTTGAAAAAAACTTTTGTGAATGCTCCCCATTTAAATTAAGCCAGCAACGCTATCAAAAAGAGGATAAGATTAGTATGGAATATTGATTCTTGTTAATTGAATTCCTAGCCTAGCCCTCATAAACATGCTGTTTAATAAGCTGCTTGAGGGCTTTAGACCTGCAATTTTCCAGGTCTTCTTTTTCTTCCTTTTTAAAGATTAAAAACTCTTTCCCGGTTCTTCTGGGACCTAAACATTCTCCTAGAGTTCCTAAAGTTTGCATTTAGTGGTTCTGTGATTCCTTCTGCTAGTTACATTAATATCCTAAGAATATAATTCATGTGGCCCTGGAAGGTTGGATTTCTTAGCTAAGGATTATTTTATCTTCTAGTTTATTCTGAACTACAATCCCTTCTTCCATTAGTGGCTAAATGAGGGCAAGCTAGGACTCTAAGAAAAGGAGATACAAATACAGGTTAAATATCCTGCCTTTTCACCATCATAACTTCAGACCTTTTTATTATAAAAGACTTTCAGGTTTTTTTTGCTTTTCATTGTCCTCTGACACATCTAAATGGTTTACTTGGTTTATGCTTTTCTCACAAGTCTCAACTCATTTCTATAGTTTAGCCTGTAATTTCTGGTGACTGCCTTGTATCCTCTTGGATTATATATCCTTTTTCCCATTTCATATGCAGGCCTTTCCCACCCTCCAGATAGCCTTAGATTGCAGACACTATCTGAAGAATGAAGTTATCAGCATAAAATTAGTAATTTGTCTCACTGACAGACTTATATTTCCAGAAAATAACAAAATAAGAGTTGGAAGAAACTTTAGAGGTCTTCTAGTCCAACCACCGCTCAAGCAGGAAAACATATACCATTTCATACGATGGTTGTCCAACCTTTTCTTAAGAACCTCCAACGTTAATTTACCCCCAACTTCTGAAAGGCAAGTTATTTCACTGATTAATTGTTCTAATTGTCAGGAAATTTCTCCTTAGTTCTAGGTTAGTTCACTCCTTGATTAGTTTCCATCGATTGCTTTTTGTCCTGCTATCAACATAGCTGAAATTTTCCTTTGCCATGATTTCATTCTTAATTCAATGTTTAATCATCTTTAGTTTCATTTCATTTAGTTAAGATTTCATTCATATCTTTTGCCTCTTCAGGAGGTCTATATAAAATCCCATGACAATATCATTTTTATATCTCCTTTTATTCTTTCCTAACTATTCTCAGCAGGATTCCCATGCTCATATATGAGTTTAGTCAACATTTAGGACTCCTATTTTTGTAACTAAAAGGGATAGTTTTCGCTTTCTCTGTAGCAAGAGTAGGCCAAGAGTGTGCCTTTTTCTATTGTCAATCTGAGAATGGAATCCATGCCAGTCTATGGACCTTGTCACAATAGGTGGGCTTTAAAATAAAGTCAGTAAAAATATATGCCTTGGGTTTTTTCCATCATCCATTGTAGTGTTAGGATGTATAGATGCCCTTATAGAGAGAGGCAGTTGGGTCCCTGTGGATATCTTTTTACCACCATTCTGACAATACTATGTCATCATCCATGCTGGGGGGTGAGGTTATGGGAAATGAAGTCTAAACTATCTTCTGGGGATCAGATTGCATATCCATATTCTAAACAGGAATAAGAGTATGCATTTTCTGTAGACTGTCAGCATTTGGGGAACGAATTTGTAAGGGACAGCAATTGTTGTCTAAGAGAATTAATGAAATATTGGTGCTAAAACAGTTGACATACTGTGGTTTTCTTCTTTTTTGTTGCAATTTAGTGAAGTATTGGATGTTTTCAACTACTCTCAAATAACAATGGAAGTATCTCATTGCTTTTTTGCTCCATTTACCTTATAAGCAATTTAAGATAATCTAAAAACTATCCTGTTCTCCTAATTGAGCTGTTTAGTTTAAAATGACAGGAACAATATATTTTGCATTCTTGCTCACAGTAATGATGTGCTTGAATCATAAGATATACTACTTAAGAACACTGAATGAGTCATGAAAGAAGACATCCAAGCCTTTTTACAGATTGAAAATGAGTACTGTAATTTCACATGTTCCTCAATTATTTTATTTTGACTCAAAATCGAGGTTCAAACTTCCAAATGTTTTGGAGAGAGAAAGAGAGGGAGGGAGAGAAATATCATTGCAGCAAGTATACTTTTCTTCCAGTGTATTTTTGTGCTACAAAAGAAAGATTAACACAGAACATCCAACTGATCAGTGAAGAGGGTATGTGAAGAAAAAAACCTTTCATTTTTTTCTGCCACTGCTGAAACTGGGAAAAAAAATGTGGGATAGGCAGGTGGGAAGATGACAGGTAGAAAGAATGGATTTTCAAAGGAAGTTGTAGGAGGAATCAGACCTTGTCACACTTTTAAAGACATAATTGGAAGCATGATGGTGTTTGAAGCAAGTTCAGAACTCAGGGTTTTTTTTGTGGG
Organism: Bungarus multicinctus; assembly: GCA_023653725.1. NCBI lineage: Eukaryota > Metazoa > Chordata > Lepidosauria > Squamata > Elapidae > Bungarus > Bungarus multicinctus. Next base: position 238,120,474 of record CM042834.1, read on the forward strand.
GGGAGAGGCATTAATTATTTTGGATGAAAAATAATTTGTTAAAGTCCAGTTCTCAATTATATTAAGGTGTTTGGGTAGCTTCTCATTAGCATCTTTCATTTTAAATCTACGTTGAATCAGTGTTATTGAAATTAGCAGCAATATTCTTTGGTGAATGTAAGAAGGTACTGGGTAAGAAAGAAAGTGTCAAATCATTGATGAGTGGGGAAATACCGAAAAATTTAGATGAGCAGCACAAATAGATTAAGGGACTGCATATCCAAGGCCTGGCTGCCATTTTGAAAACAAGACAAGAGGAAGTGAGAAGAAAACAGTGATACATAATTATATAGCACTATTTCCAGGGCATTATCCAATCACATAGTTCTATTCGTCCTTCATTTCTTTTTCAATTTGCAAACAGCAGCTGGGCTGCTTAGCACTCAGCCAAGCCTGGGCCTTGCCTTATGAAAAATACAAGGAAAAGAAAAAAGAAAAAGAAGAAAAATCTGTATTAAACATTGCCTCAACTTAATTCTGACCACTGGCACCTCAAAAAACAGCTCAGGAAGAGCCAGCAATCCTTGCCATTTGGTCTTGAGAGGCAAAACCATAGTTAGCATTATGTTCTCACACATCCTGTATTTCAGGATTGTATTTATAGAAAAACAGATTTTTTTTAATGTAGGCACTGATTAAAAAAAAGTCATTGGATGGCATTTCTAATGGTTAAAAGTTCTCCCAGAGTACTCTATCTGGGAAGTGGCATTAATGAATATAGCTGAAGCTACAGAGTCAGCTGTTACCTTTGGAGAGGACCATTGTTACCTCTCACTAACACTGAAAAGCGCATTGTACTATAACAACTATACATTAATTAAAGTAAGCAGGGGATTGGAGCAGATAATTACAGTTACAAAGTGTAAGAAATATCTAGGAGTGGAGCCACCATTTTAAGCAACAATTCAAAGAAGAGGAATATGGTTGCAGTGTATATTCCTTCAAAATGCCATGAAAGGATTACCAAAAAAAGCACACTGAACTTATAGAATTTATTCTACTTACTATGTTAGTACCTCAATATTTTATTTTGCATTAATATGAGCTTCACATATAAATTCTTTTTGGAAATGCATATAATTTCTGCTCTCTCTGATTTCAGAATATGTGGGTTCATGTGCATATATGTGAATGCATGCATTGATTTATTTGCATAATAGTTCATAGCATTTGTACAAGTGAGAGAAATCCTGATGATTCGGGAACAAGAATAATCCAATTTTATTATCTGTATTCTCAACATAGCTTGTAAAATGGGTGAACGAATGTAGGGCATTAGCAGATCATATTAGGGTGATTTCAGTGATTTTTTTCTTTCTTTCTTCTTTTGCAACTTGCACCAGGAAATAATAGAATAGAAGCAGATGACTGTTATATTACATACAACAAATCAACAAGATCAGGTTATCTGCTGATAAAGATATGACGTTAATCATTTTGCTAAAAGTCACTGGTATGGTGCCCAGACATTTATGAAAGTAAAAATAATGTGATCCATTGCCCCTAATATACTACATACAACTCTGTCTTCAGAAAAGGGGGTGGTTTTTTACAAGAATGTTTGTAGGATCTAGTGCTTTTGTGACATTAGATGTCCTTTTTATGTATATGCAACTTCATAGGGTGTGCAACTTCATAGTTTCTGTTTTATTCCTTCAGTGCTGCTTTAGCCATTTCTCCCCCTCTCTCTCTCTCACCCACACACACACTGAGAGAGTGAGAGCAGGCAGACAGATAGACAGACAGCAGAGACAGAGACAAACAGACAGACCTGTAGTTTTTTTGGGTTGTTCTCAGATTGCATAAACTGTCATGTTCAGAGCATTAGTATCCAGCATATTCATGGCAAGATATATGAAAGAAGAAAGGCGCATAATTGCAATGGCTTTCCCAGATCCATATGTGACCTTTACCAAGACCCCTAGAATGCATCTATCAGGTCTTCCCCAATTACTGCCAACATTAAAGTCTGCTGTAGTATGTAAAGTGAGCATATTACACCATTAAATACAAACAAATTGGTTTAAAGCATAGCTATCACAGGCATGCACAAAAAGCTTTCGAGGAAGACTTTCTTTACTGAAGATGGGATTTCTTGGAAAAAGCAGCTCACCCTAATAACATAACAACAATTGCATAAAGATCAAAGGGGGTATGAAAACCATGATAATATGATTTGCATTTCATGCACAAAGCAGGGTTAGTACAGATTAGACGTGTCATTAGTTGAAAATATCTGTTGCTCTTTATATTTCAGAAGGGGAGAGCCTTGACTTCTGAAGGAATATCTTCCTTCTGTTTTTAGGATTATATTTACCTAAGCACAAAACAGATTTTGTAACCATACAACAGTGACAGAAGTAGGCTAGGGTTTGAATGTAGGTTCAATCAGTGGCAATATGCATACTAATATGTGGCACAGCTTGTGTAATGAAGTTCCAGCGTGCAGCCTGGAAAAGTATCCTCAAGTGTGCTGGTTGATTTATTTCCTCTGTCAAAAGGCAGGACAGTGAGGACTTGTCCTCCCCAATAGTACTGCAAGAGTACTCTGTCATTGTTTGAAATTTTTAATAACATCTGGAAGTGTAGCTTTAGTTTACATTATTTAGCATCCTTTCGTTTAACAAGGTTACTTCCCCTATTCCTTTTCATACTTCGACATTGTATTATATTGGTTCCTCCTTTCTCCAATCAAGGAATCACATGTAAAAAAGGAACCAGTTTAAGTCTTTTATCAAATTAAAATCTAGTGAGAAGCTGAGAGACGGAAGCCTCTCCATTTTTCTTTCTATAGTGGCACCTAGCCTCATGAAAGAATGACAAAATGGTCAACAGTGTTTTCTGCATAAGACATTGTCTAGTTCAGAACTGCTATTAACTACATTCATAATCAAACAATGGGGATTGGCATTGTTACAATTTTGAAGACCCTGCCTTTTTAATGTTTGTTAAAATGTGCCATATAATAAAAAGGGAGGTGTGTAAAAGCATTGCTTCAGCAGAAAAATAACAAGCAGTTAAAAACATGCTGCAGTTAAAAACATGAAAGCATTGGAAAAAATACTGAGATGCCATGATGTGTCTATACCCACAAAGGTCATAATAGTACAAGCCCAAGTATTCCCTGTGACACTCTATGGAAGCTAAACATGAACTTTAAAGAAACAGGATGAAAAAAGCATTGATGCTTTTGAACAATGATGTTGGAAAAGACTCTGGGGAATACCACTGAGAGCCACAAAAGAAGAAAAAAAGAAAATGGATCATTGAACAAATCAACCCAGAGTTCTCACGCAAATAACCAGGCTCAAATTATCCTATGACATATTATGCAAATAACTAGTTGATTAGATTTCGGAGAAGATTTCTAATACTGAAAGAGATAGAATGAAAGAGAAAAAGAGGATGACCAATAGCAAGATGAATAGGCTCAATCATGATGGCAATGGGTTTACAATTAAAAGATCTGAAAGGTCTGGGTAGAGGCAGACTAACATGAAAGAAATCTACTTATCTGGTGCTGAGAGTTGATGCTGACTTGATGGCACAGAACCAATCAATCAAAAGTCATTGCTATAAAAATGAGAAAACAAATATGGAGTTATTCCATTAAAAGTAGGCATCCTGAATGATTATATGGACATACCCACATTATTTTATCTGCATTTTCTTCTGGAATATTGTACATTATCAATTTTTAAAACTAGTTCATGAATCAAGATGTTCTTAGCAACTGCCATGCAAGTACTAAGCATTCATCTCTACTGAGGGTCAGTTATGTAACTTTTCTGCTCTACTTAGAACAACAATTGTTTATTTATTTATTTATTTATTTATTTATTTATTTATCAATTGCTTACAAGATAATAGGTATAAGTAAAACATAGTTATGAATACATGGATACATATAAGAAAAATAAAACATAAAAGAAACAATAGAACAGGGACGGTAGGCACGTTGGTGCATTTATGCACGTCCCCTACAGACCTCTTAGGAAAGGAGTGAGGTCAATAGTAGACAGTCTAAGGTTAAAGTTTTTGGGGTTTGGGGAAGAAACCACAGAGTCAGGTAGAGTATTCCAGATATTGACCACTCTTTTTTCCTGCAATCAGGTTTGGTGCAATTAACATTGAGTTTGTATCTATTGTTTGCTCTTGTGTTGTTATGGTTGAAGCTGAAGTAGTCATTGACAGGTAGGACATTGCAATGTATGTTTTTATATACTATACTTAGATCAGACTGAAGGCGGACGTAGTTCTAGGTTTCTAGGTCTAGAATTTCGAGTCTAGGTAAATAAGGTATTTCTGCCATGAGTAGAGGAGTGAAGAACTCTTCTTGTAAATATTTCCTGGACTTTCTCAACTGTGTTAATATCAGATACCTTAATGTGCGTTCCAGACTGATGAGCTGTATTCGAGTATTGTCTAGCAAATGTTTTGTATGCTCTAGTTATTAGTAATATTACCAGAGAAAAAGCTATGTAAGATTAGGTTAACAACTCTTAATGCCTTTTGGCTATGTAGTTACAGTGGGCTCTAGCACTTAGGTCATTTGAGATGAGTACTCCAAGATCCTGACAGAGTTGGATCATCAACAAGTCTTGACTATTCAGCCTGGTATTTTATTTCTGATTTTTTTTTTGCCAATATGTAGGACAGAGCATTTATTTGTTGAGATTTGAAGTTGCAGTTTGTTTGACCATTCTGATACATAGTCAGGGTCTTTTTGAAAGGTAGCAGTATTGTTCTGTTGGTGTTGATAGCTTTACATCATCAGACAAAGAGAACACAGTTGCTCTTGATATGATCACAGAGGTCATTTATGTAGAGTATGAAAAGAGTTGGTCCTAACACACTGCCTTGGGGACAACCACTGTTGACATGTAACAGAATTTGATAGGACGCTCCCAATTTTGACCATTTGTTGTCTGTTTGACAGGAATGCTTCTGTCCAGTTATGCAGGTGTCCAGAGATACCGTAAGATTTTAGTTTTAGGAGTAGTTTGTTGTGTACCACTGAATCAAAGGCTTTACATAAATGTACTATGTAGATTGAGTCTATTACTTTGCTCTGATCGAGTTGTATAGTCCATATGCTTTAGCAGTGTAAGAGTTGCAGATTACATGACAGTTTTTTCCTAAAATCAAATTGTTTATTAAAGAGTAGGTTGTTTGTTTCTAAGTGGAGGATGATGAATTGGTTAATAATTGATTCCATGACTTTACAGGTGATGCAACATAATGAGATTGGTCTGTAATTTTCAACTAGGCTGGGGTCTCCCTTTTTGAAGATGGGGATGACCATGGCTTGTGACCATAGTTTTGGCAAGGAGCTGGTCCTGAAAGATTTTTCAAAGATTATGCTTAGAGGTTTGGCTATAGCAGTAGATAGGTTTTTTTAAGAAGTAGGCACATATTCCGCCCGGTCCAATAGATAGAGATGGTTTTAGATTGCGTAGTGCTTTTTCAACATTGTCTTACATATGTATTAGATCATTGTAGTTGTCTGTGGTTTGACTAGGAAATACTGGGCATGATCCATTGCTGTTTACAAATACTGAGCCAAAGAATGTGTTAAAGAGGTTGACTTTAATAGTGTCATCATTGCAGTCTTTACCATTAGGTCCTTTCAGGGGTGGGATGGACCTTGAGTCTTTTACTTTGTTGTTTACAAAATTGTAGAAAGCACGGGTGGAATTGGTGCGTAGAAGGTTTTCTTCTTGTTTAATGTGATAATTGGTGCATTCAGTTTTTATCTGGTGGCATAAATTTTTGTATCAGCTTTTGAAGTTGGCAACGTGACCAGATTTATTTTTCCGCCAAAGTGATTTCTTTTTGGATTGAAGCTTCCTTATTGTTTTGGGTAATTTGTTTTTTCTGGTTTTGGGAGTTGTTAATGGTACATATAGTTTGATGAATCTTTTGACTTCAAGTAAAAATATGTTGTAATGGTCTTCTACAGTATTGCATCCAGAGAATAAAAATTGCCAATCAAGGGATGAGAGATTGTTGTTTATAAGATCATAGTTGCCTTTTTTGAAGTTATAATTGAGGATTCCGTCGTGATGATTTTTGTGTGGACATATGTTGAGACAAAAGTCAATCATGTTGTGATCACTGTTGGAAAAGTGTTCTTTAATTTGTATTCTGTAAATTGAATTCAAACTATTGAATGAGATTGAGGCAGTTGTTAAGTCTAGTGTTGTTGGTTACTAGTTGTTCTAGTCCCAGATTTCTTACTGCGTTTTTAGAAGATTGCATGTGTGGGTTCAGTTGTACATTGGTTAAGGGTCTAGTTAATATGAGGTAAATTGAAGTCACCAAGAAAGATAAAAGCGTGTGGGCAGGATGCTGCCCATGTTAGTAATGTATTTAGCTTGTCTGCATGTTCGATGTCATAATCAGGGGCTCTGTAACATGGTAAGAACCGAAATGTGATATTTAAGGACAGTTTACAAATGATGGTCTCAGGAATAGCAAGCTCCTGGGTAACTTGGATGCTTTTTAGATGTAGGGACTTTTTATAGAAGATAGCAACACTACCTCCTCTACAGATTTCATGATCTGATTGGTAAACATGATAATCTCTTACTGTGGTAATGGAGTCAGGAAGAGATGCATTGAGCCATGTTTCAAAGACAAATATAATGTCGAATTTAGCCGTATTTAGTAAGAGGAGAAATTCAGGTATTTTATTTACAAGGCTTCTTGCATTGAGTAGCTTGCATTCCAGTTGTAATTGGAATAGAGGTAGTTAGGGGTATGTATGCCTAATTTTGAGTGATGTTGGATTGGATGGAGTGGGATTGGATGCAGAATTGTGGGTTGTGTGACTTTCTTTTGATGCAATCAGCTCTGTCGTCAATGTATAGGTCCTTTTCTCCATTATCTAGATGGTTTTTGAATTCAGCGCGGAGTTCACAGGAGCAGATTCTTTGCAGTATGGATAAGTCTGGTCTTGAGCGAAGTTTTTTGTGGATGGATTGGTTTTTTCAATGGTATTTATTGTATGAATGAATATGTGTTTGCTGGACTCATTTTTGCATAGAACTCTACAAAAACTTGGGGCCACAGAGCCATCAAGCCATCATTGCATTTGAACTCAGGGCCATCTCTGGTTATTTCAATGATATCTTCAGGAGAGATGTTTGTTGTATTTGAGTTGCTTATGATATCACGAACTTTGGTGATGTCATCTGATTAGTTGATGTCTTCAAGACCAAATAAGATGGCATTTGGATGTTTCTGTTCACGTTCCATGGTGTCTCTGATGAGTAAGTAGTAGGAGTAAGTAGTATTGTAGTAGCATCCAAACAATGCTAAGAAATCCTGAAAAAATATCCAACCTATAGAAGCAGTTATTACATCTGGTGATACTATTTTTGCCTTTCCTTCGAATACCACAATAATTAATAAAGTCCTTTTCAATATCTATTGTAGGGATGGACAACATGTGGCCTTCAGATGTTGTTGAACTCTAACTTCTGTCAGCTGCAGCTGGCATGAAAATATCTAGGTAGCTACAGGTTGCTCACCTTATTTTAATGAGTCTTTTACTACACCAGCTGTTTTGCTAATCTTTTCATTTATATAGATAGATAATTTTTGCATTATAACCCTATTTTATGTGACCAGCTACTAGAATTACTTTGGGAGACTAACTGGAGGTAAACAAAAGAATTACTTTGGTCATTGCATATAACCTATAGTTTGCAAAATCTAGATCTCCACAGTTTTATTATGTTCAGTACACATATCTTTCTGTTATTTAGATGTTCACACTATAAAGAATATTTAAAAAGGGGATCCATCAGACACCTACCCAGTGGTGGATTAAGGCTCACTGGTGCTCTAAGCATTGACAAATCTTGGTGCCCCCCTCCTTTGTATATACTGTACAAACGAAGCCATATTCTCAACTTTATGATGCCCACTTTGGGCCTGGTGTCCTAAGCAAGTGCTTAGTCTGCTTAATGGTTAATACACCACTGCATCTACCCTTATCATTGATATATATTTTATAAAGACTTCAATTTTCACCTGACTGTCCAAAATACTTTCCATTGAACATTCATATTGCCAAGACTGTTTTGGTCACCTTGTTGAATGACTTATATTGGAAACATGCCCTTACATAGTAATCAGTGGAAAAATGCCACAGGCTATAATTTATAGCAGGATTGGTGTAGTGGTTAAGGCGTTAATACTAGAAATTGGGAAACCATGATTTCTAGTGCTCCCTTAGGAGTAGAAACCAGCTGGATAACATTAGTCCAATCACTGTCTCAGGGTTGTTGGTGTGGGGAAAATAGGAAGAATACCATTGTGTATACTGTATAAAAGTAAACACCTAGGAAATACATAAAATGTGTAACTGTACTTTAACAAATGTACACAGTTTGCCAAATGCTTACTGGATACAATCATGCTTTGGAGTTGATTTTTAAAGCCCTGAGTTTCTGCTAGGCTTGCAGGGTAGACTACGACCTTCAGAGACATCTTTTAATTACAGTATTTGGTGTTATTATTGACTTTATAACCAATATTTGTCTCTATATAAATATTCAAGTCAACTTATAAAAATTCATTTGGGGTCAATTGCTTGGAAGATAGTTATATTCATTGCTATATTTCATTTCAGATTGTATAATTCTACAAGACCTCCATCTTATCTTCAGTTAGAATTGAAGAAGGTTCTAAGATGAGAAGCAAAACGTCTTCAAATAAAAAACAAAGTCCAATTGCCTTTTGAAAAAGCACCCTTGGGACATCCATTTAATCTTCTTTTCTCTGCTTTAAAGAAGGGGTCCCCAACCCCTGGTCCATGGACTGGCAATGGGCCATGGCATGCCAGACACCAGACTGTATAAATAAGTGAAGTCTCCTCTGCAGGATGCAGGCAGCATCGGAAACTATACACCCTCTGGTCCATGGAAAAAGCTCTCTCCACAAAACTGGTTGCTGGTGCTCAAAAGGTTGAGAGCCACTGCTTTAGAAGAAACATCCAGGACATATCTTCTTCACCAAACATTTAATTGTTCATTTATATTAGCACCCATTCTGAATTTCAATATTCTTTTCCTTTTTTAAATCTGTATTTTATATTTTTATTAGGCATTTTGACCTATCAGGTGAATAGAGAAGCAGAATATACACTGATTTAAATAAAAAAAGAACATCCTACGCTGCTGGGTAGGGTGGGAGGAAAACAAATGGCAGATGTTTGCCCCATAAATTTAAAAAATTCATTCAATTTTTGTATAGATTTTCATAATCTGTCATTCCAGCCTTTAAGGTGAAGGGAACAGCAAAATCTATACTGTTAAGAACCTTGAAAATGTCTTGTAGTAAAGAATACATATAAAATATGTTTATTAACACAGATGCATATATCTGGGCAAAGGAATACTCACAAAGGCATTATAGAAAGGGAAAAAAAATGTAGGAAAAATGCAATACTAATTTTGTGCAGATATTTTCTCCCTGAATTTGTAAACTGATATGTAATGAGGCCAAAAAATTACTGTGGTCAGAAAAATGGGCAGTTAACAAATGTAAAACTAACAAGAGTCATCTATTTCTGGTTGCAATACATAATACCAAACTGGGCCAAGTTGGTTCAACATGTGAGCCAGACTATTCCAGAATGTGCCTCTATTTGTTTCTGGCAGAGCTAACACTAGTAAAACTAAATCACATAATTATTTAAATTATATAACTAATTATTTCCTGTCTTTTTCTGATACCTAAATCACTGCAGATTAACCATCCTACACTAAGTCCAGTTCAATACGAGAACTTTTGCCTCCTCTGGTCTGCTAAGAATAATTGTTTAAATTCCCATTTCACATTCCAAGTTGTGACCCACAGCAGCAGAGATGGTAGGTTCCATAATAGTAGTGTTGTGATGTTGCCTTCTGATTGTTTGAGATAGGATAAAGTGGTTGCTAGAGAAGTCAAACATTTATATCTTTCTCAGAATATTCAATTGTATATGAACATAAGTATATTAAATATGTATTTTGTAAGCATGCAGGTTAATTATTTCTCTAACCGATGTTATTTGAACTTCAAACTTTGAAAGAAAAATGTCAGCAGCTTGCCCCTCAATGCCTTAGTTTTTCTCTTTCCTGAAAATATGAAATTCTGCCTGGCAGAAATATGCAAAAATAATTGAAACAAAGAGAAACTTCACAGAAGACCACAAATACATAGAAAATAGTAAAGTCCATTAGGATTACAGCATTTTTAGTATGGCTAATGCAAATTCAAAAAAGAATGCTAATAAAGTAAGAAATTTCCCAGTGGGGGAGTAATGGAGTGCTTAAAGAAAAAGAAAAAGAAAAAAGAAAGCACTTTCAGTTAATGACTAAGGTTTTTTCCTCCTCTTTCTTTTTCATTTTCCCCATTTTTTTTTCCTAAGAGCAATTTACTTTATATCAGGTATCAGAGAGGAGGGAAGGAAAAAACATTAAACTGTAGATTAAAATGTAGCAAGTTGATGCTCTGGACTAAAACTTATGAAAGCTGGCAATTCAGCTTTCTAAGAAGAACAGAAGGGACATGTTCCTCTCAATGGATATTCTAGACTCTCAAAGATATTCAAAAAATAAATTGATAAATTCAAAGAGCGTAGAAGTAGGGTTAGTTTTGTGTATAATCATCTCATCTTGTACTTCATTTGGATTGGTAATTTATAAGGCGCTTGTGACAAAACACTTTGAATATCTGTCAAGACTGATTGTGTAGTCTCCTATTCTTTGAACACTGTTTAATTAGACATTTCAACTGAGCAAAGAAATGTGCAATTGAAGGACACATTCCTCAAATTAATAGTTCCACTTGGAACATTTCTCCTTGCCCATTCTGGCCCTTATATTTCTATTTAACCAAGACATTTATAGTAAAACAAACAAGAAAACATAGAATTCTATGGAATCCTATGGAATATCCTCATTTCAATGGGTTTAATGCTGCACAGAAAGTTGGGGCCATGATATAAATCAAGAAACTTCTTTGATACTGGTATGAAACTCTGATACACTGGAAACAGAACACCTAAACATACCCTAAATTTAGCAGTCTTTATATTTAAGGAAGGCTATTATATAATTTTCCAACAAATATCAATAGTATGAGGTAAGCTTGAAGGAAATTAGAGAAATAAATATACTTGTTTAAAAAGTGTGATATTTTACAATTTTTTCTTGAGATTATTTTGACAAATCTTTGTTTTGCCTGAAGTGCAGCTTTCCTCTTTCCTCTTAATTCATTTTCACTGTAATGGGTTGATTTTTAAGACTACTATTTCAAAATTTGATGTCTATGAAATTGCTATAAATCACATGAGAATTATGAAAAGGTATATTATTCCTTTTTAATGGATAGGTCATCTATGTTTCCTTTGAGCATCCTTATTATTTAAGATAACTTATCTAGTCACTAGAAGTTATGAATTTGTGAAACTAAAGTCCAGTTAAGGACTTCCATTACTCTGTGACCTTTTCTCATTTACCATTGTCCATAGAAAGTTCTTAAGCATAATTTTAGATATTGAGTAGGCAGGTTGGTTTTACTGGAATTTCTCAAGTGAATGAAATATCCTCTGAGGAGATGGATGGTTCAGAAATGTGAAAAATATATTAAATAAACATGTCCTTTCTTTACTGGCTGATCTTCAACAGTCCAGTCCAGACAAAACTACATAATGGGACACAGATAATTAACAGAATTGACAGACAAGTACTGATCTCATCAAATGTCAACATTTATGTACAAGAAACAATTAGAAATCAATTCCTCATCAATATATTGACAATGTGTTCTGAACAAGATATCAATAATCTGACTCTTATAATCTGTATGTATAGTTAACAGGACTAAAATACTTTCATTTTAACTTGTTTCTGGAAAAAAAGAACAGTGAAATATTAATAATAATAATTTATTAACTGTGTATGCCACTGAACTCTTACTTACAGGAAATTTCCAAATGTCATTTAGAATAGGGAATAGGAATTTGTAGCAAATTTCTAAATGGAGGATATTTAATAATAATATGCCATAATAAAAATATACATCACTCCTATGGCCCACTTATCATAACCCAAAATTAGATCCAACCCATTCTCAGATTATATTCTTCTTTCTCCCTCGGTATCAAATTTGGCTTCATTCCATTCAGGTTTCAAAGGCATAACCTGATAATTGGCATATAGAGAGTTCTGACATTCTATACTTTCCCATTGAATATGGGAAATCCCAAAATTTCCATTGAATATGAAAGAAAAAACTATAACTGCTAGATCAGAGGTGAGCAACTATAGCCCTCTTGCGACCTGTGGATTTCAGAGCCAGCACGGAATTCTGGGAGCTAAAGTCCTATGAACATAAAGGGGCCATAGTTGCCCATCCTGGGCTACATATTTAGATTGAACACAACTAAAAGGCAAAGGTTGGAGCATAATAAGAAAAAGAAAATCATTATTGGATTACAATGAATATTGTTGTCCAAAAGGTGCTTTTCAAAAGGAAACTGAAGTTTGTTTTTTCTTGAAGATGTTTCACTTCTCATCCAAGAAGCTTCTTCAGTTCTGATTCTTCAGTTCATCAGAACTGAAGCAGCTTCTTGGATGGGAAACTAATCAACATCAAGGAAAAATAAAGTCCAGTTGCCATTTTAAAAAAGCACCTTTGAGACAACCATGACCTGAATAATAGAATCTCTAGAGACAATGAATATTTTTTGTTATTTGACCCTTTGGGGGTGTGGGCAAGCAATATCTTCCTCTAGTGGAAGAAAATGTTCATATTCAGTATTTAAGCAGAAGTGCACCCTTCCCCCACCTTCATTCCTTTGGCTGTTTAGAACTGCACCAGCAATTAAAAAATGCAAAAACCTGCTGGGTGAAAAAAATGTAATGGATTGCAAAGGAATTTTTTAAAAGGAATATTATCCTATATGGATTAAAATGGGCAGAAAATGCACAATTTCTGACAGCTGCTAAATGTAATCATGGCATGCTGATAAACTGGTGTTTCATCCAGAACCCCAGGGGGAAAAAAAGGAGAACACGATAAAGTGGTTGGGTTTTGCAATTGGGAAGTCTGCCCCATGAAACATTTTCTTGCAGATCCAATAATAATAAATATAAGACTTTAATCATTCTTATTACTAATTCTCCTGTAGTACTTTTTTTGTCCATTATTTTCCAATTTTTAATATGGTATAGGTTGTCAAGTAAAAAACTGAAATAACCTCAGTCAAGGCAGATTTTTTTTTTACAGTCACAGTTCATAGTGGAATGCCTAATTACACAAAAAAAGCTTTTATTTCAAATGTTGGTTGTCACCAGGTAAGAAGGAATAAAATGTTACATACGTGGGATTTCCTTTCCCCATCTCTTTTCATTACTACACTTTTTGCACAGACCTAATCATTGTATAGCTTGACACATGGATGCCAAATAAAAAGCTTCTGGAGAGGGCACAAATTTATTTATATAAGATTTGGATGACATTTACTTTGAGTATAAGCCATAGCTGCACCCACCCAATGCCATTTAAAAGGTAACAATTGCTCAGTTGTGAAAAAAGTGTTTTTCCTAATTCCCACTTGCAAGTATTTTATCTAAACAAGACCGATTCTTTATATAGCATCTTCAGTGAGTCATAGCAGCTCCTTAAACATTTTCAAGCCTTTACTAAAAATTAGTTAATATTGCTCTGATCTTAACTGTATCTTGGAAAGTTATCAAATGTTCATTTCAGCAACTCTTTAAGCAAACACTGTCTTACTTTTAAAAAAACATATCAAGATACCTTGTTGAATCATAGAATCCTATGATGGGAATGCTGTGGATATGCACATGTGTCTTCTGAAAGGGACAATAAATGTCCATTTAATTAATAATATTAATGCTCATGGTTTCATCATAATGCAATCTCTGTATGTCTATCTTACATACTGTATAGTTTTCAGGTTGTGAAGAAAAGACGACAATATGCTTGGAAAAGAAATTAAGCCCTGAAGTTTTGTTTGTTATGGACTTATCAGAAATGTTATAGCAGTGGCTTAAAGGGAGAACTAATAATTGGTGAAGAGCCTTAACAGTGAAAAATCACTTAAGAATTATATTGCTTATCAAAACTCTATTTGAAATTGCTGTTCCTATCACAGTAGATTTTACTATATTTTACTTCTCAAACAGTAAACATTCAAGTTCATTGGGGCAAGAGAAAGCATCTTCAAATGATCATAGCTAAAAAATAAATTCCTGTATTAATAACCAATTACATCTAATATACTTATCACAAATTTCCTTTAAATTCCATTTGAATTTGGTGACACATAAAATATCTATAACCAAATGTGGGTTGTTTTTTTAAAGACTCCAGTAGTAGGAATTCAGCTCTGATTTTCTATATTTTGCTCCAGATCTAAGCTGGTTGGTTTCCATACTTTCTTGGACCAGACTGGACTATTTACAGAACAATTTGAGAAATAAGGTTCCTATTTCGTATATCCTGAAGAGTTTTCTCATAAGGAAGTAGATTAACAATTATAGCCATAAACTGCTTCCAGAAATTGGCTTTGTACTGAAATGGAAACTTGGCTCTATTTACCAATTCATGTAATAGTTTTGTAATAGCCAAGAAATAAAGGAGGGAGCCAGGGTAAATTGTAAAACTAAAACACGGAGCTGACTTGCAATTTCAGAGTGTTAATTTATTCCTATCCATTTGGCTGGAACTTTTCCACCTCACATGTTAAGCATTGTCTAGCTACTTCCAAAGAAATACCATAAATTTTACAGTCAAATTAAAAAATCTATAATCATATAAAACAGCTGTTTGTCTTAAATTTTAGACAAATCAGTACTGAAATTAGGATAAGGAGGAAACAGTGTTTTTAAAATTTCTTGCAATAATCTTATAATTATACATTTTAATCTGTAAAGTGCTCCTATTTTGGAATAAAAACATAGCTTATTGCCCCCTTATGTTGCCATAATTATTACCACTGATTGCAAAAACATGACCTGTAGTTTTATAGCTTTAGAAGTGATCTGTAAAGTAAAATACACAGCATGAACTTTTTCACTTGACAGGATAAGATGGAAGATATTGTAGGTCCTTTGCTGTCCCTTTTCCCTGATTTGACCAAACAATTTTCAGGAAGTACTTCTGACTCAATTAAAATTCATCAAGACCTTTCACTTCTCAGGCAGAAATATAATGCAGCCTTTGTCTGAACTTATGAAATATTTCAGAAAATTACATGCACAAATACCAAACTGTATTTCAAAATTACCATTACTTTCCAGTGCAGCCCTTGAGTAATGAAAATTGCTCTTTTCAGAACATTTGCCAATACATACTGGTGACACATCTCCATAACTGTAGTGTACTAAGTCTAATGCCTGTTGACAACTCAGTGTGAACTTTTTTGGATTCAATCACCCAGTCTTTGAAATTGTGTCAGGCAGCATTTCCACCATTAACCCTTAGTAGTACTTCCTGTAAAAATAAGGCAGAAAAATCTTCCTGAGTTATAAGTAGCTGGGCAAAAGCAGCAGAATTTAAGATGGAATGATTGGACTTTCACAAAATGTTAATGCTCTGATAGTGGCTGCTTACACACTGTTGCAACATCCCCATGGTCACATGATTGACATTCAAATCCTTGGCAACTGAGTCATATTTATGTGGTCATGTGATCACCATTTTTGAATTCCTGACAAGCAAAATCAATGGGGAAGCCTAATTCACTTAATAACTTTATTACTAATTTAACAACTGGTGATTCATTTAACAACTGTGACAAGGAAAGTCATAAAATGGGCCAAAACTCACTTAATAAACATCTCATCTAACAACAGAAATTTTGGGCTCGGTTGTTGTCATAAGTCAAGGACTACCTTACATTCTAAACCAGAAACTAAACTACAGTGTCTGTTTAATTTGCTTCAGTCAGAACCCTTCTTTAGCATTGCAAAAATTTGACAACACAATCCAATTATTATCTCACATTGTTAATTGAATCAGAAGTCATTTGCTTCAAATTTTCTTATATTTGCTTCAAATTGTGGCATTACACAATCTTCCTGTAAATCATTCATGGCCAGCAAAGGTTTGTATGATGTTATTTCCGAAATACAATACTAAACGTGCCATTTTGATTAAAACTGATTATAAAGAAAATAGGAAAACCTGTATCCCTTTCTTATATGGAGAAAGGGATACAGGTAGTCCTTAACTTACAACCAAAATAGAGCCCAAAATTTATGTTGTTAATGAGACATTGGTTAAATGAATTTTGCCCCATATTATGACCTTTCTAGCCACAGTTGTTAAGTGAATCACTGCAGTTGTTAAGTTAATAACAAAGTTGTTAAATGAATCTGCTTCTCCATTGACTTTGCTCATCAGAAGGTCAGTAAAACTATTCACATGACCCTGGGACTCTGCAATCATCATAACTATGAGTCAGTTTCTAAGCATCCAAATTTTAATTATGTAACCATGGGGAGACTGCAATGTCGTATGTTTGAAAAACAGTCATAAATCACTTTTTTCAGTGCCGTTGTAACTTTGAACTAAATTAACTGTTGTAAATTGAGGACTACCTGTATTTTTTGCTATTATAAAATAGTAAATATTGGATATCTTTTTTTTTTTTCTAATGATCTGGCACAATCCATTATTAAAATATTCTTCTTTCCTCTTTCCTGCAAAATCATCCTGCAACAATGTAGAAGTTGCTGCTGGATGTTCTTGGCACCAAAGTGATTTATATGTATGGTGAACGATTCGTTGATGAGCCAAACTACATATTATTTCCATAATTTAGAAAAGGCCATCAAATATAAAAATTATGGCAAACCTTTAGTAAATAAATATAACATTTTGAAGGGAAATAGAAAACTCAAACTGAATATCACATACAGTATATTGATAAGAGGCTTGTTTTCCATAAATATTTTTTCGATAACTATGATTTTTAGGACAATTTTAGATCATGCAATATCATTTTAATCTGTTCCATATTTCAAAATGGCAGGAAGCTGTATCATCAGTTTTCAGCCAGAAGGAGTTTGAACATTAAAGAAACTATAGACCATTCTGATCCCTAATTTTGAAAGCTTACTGAAGTTGTCCAAGGCTATCCACAGTGAATTACATTGCAGTGTGACTCATAAAATTGTCATCATATTTGACTGTCTGATGATTTGTAGGCATACTCCTTGTGAAATCGGGGTGGGTGGTGGGTGAGGGGTGCTTCACATCATAATCAGCTATTTGTTGGCACAACAGATTTCTGGTTTATAGCATTAGTCTGAATTTAGTCTTCAAAAAAGAATGTAATTCTAGAGAAATGAAAACTTGATTTCTACAAAGGGTGTATTTTCTTTCTATTTAGCTATGATTTGATTTTTGTTGTTATTTTTGCTATTGTTATTCTCTGGCCTTAGATCACTGAATACCCTGATAGTCCTATTGGGCATAGATCCCACTGTTTATCTTCTATACTCATTTCTGCAAAAGAAGTAAATAGGAAAATTCTTGCACACATGGGGCATCTGCAGAACATTAGAGCTTCAACAGATGCAAATAAAATATTTCCAATGGAATACCTATTGTTATTTTTGATATTCATCCATTTCTTTTATGTATTCCTAATATACATCTCTTTGTAATACCAGAGATGTAATCTTTTCAGAATTGTTTCTTATTCCATCCTTCTTAAAATGATTTCTTTCTTAATTTTTAATACATTGTTTTGTACATTGTAATGTACATTTTGTAAATTAATTTTTGTAAATAATTTTAATGGAGACAAGACTCTAAATATAAAGCATCTTTTATAGTTTTTATCCACCCCATCAAAAAAAAAAAATATCGCAAGCAAAAACACAGACTTAAAATAACTTTGGATATTCACACCTCTGGCTATTCAAATGACTTAAAAATGCTATATACCCTCTGTATCAATATATGTATTATAAACCACCACAATTGAAAGGGGATGATCTGTCGGAATCCATGCAGTAGCATCTGGATAGGCAACAGGGAACAGGAGAAGAATCATCATGATATTATAGCAAACATAAACCCCACAATTTATATTTGTGCTTTAAAATGGACAGAGCTTGCAGAGAAACACCCAGGATTCTGTGTATTATGCAGAAAATAACTTACTTCTTTATTTCATAATGTAAAAGCTATTAGAAATATTTAATCAAAATTATTGTGGAGGAGAATGAATGTTTCAGAGCTGATAAAAACCTTGAACAATTTTGTAAGAATTTTTTTTCTTGGAATTTCTCCATAATGATAACATGTACCAAACAGGATGGTGGAAAAGCTACCTGTCTGACCAGTTTCAGTTTACATAGAAGAACAGTAATATTTATGACAAAATCACAAATTTTCGTGGCGCACTGATTAGAATGCAGTATTGCAGGCTGAGCAGATTGGCAGTTCAAGTCTCACCAGCTCCAGGTTACTCAGCCTTCCATCCTTCCAATGTTATTAAAATTAAGACCCAGTTTATTGGGGGCAATATGCTGACTGATAAACTGATTAAAGAGGGCTGTACGGCACTGTGAAGTGGTATCTAATGCTATTGCTACTGTTATTTTATTACTCAACACCTTAATTCAGACATTCGTTGATGGATTTATTTGCTGTATTTCTATATTGCCATAGTTGGGATCCTGGTAGTTTAGCATGCAATAACATAGATACGGTACAAAAAGCAAAAGCAAAACATATCACAAAAAGATACAGAACGGTATTAAAATATTAAAAATGATCAATCCCAAAGCAAGCTATAGTTTGTCACTACATGTATGTAGCAATGGATGAACCTTGGGTTAGGATTCAGATAGTCCTTCACTTACACTGGTTGTTTAATTACCATTCAAAAGTATAACAGGCACAGAGAGGATGCTTCAAATGACAGCACCTTTGGGCACATGGAAATCGGCTCACTGTTACAATTGGTTGCAATGTCCCACAGTCATGTGAATGAGATTTGCTGTTTCCACCCACTTTCTAGTAAAGAACAAAAAGCCCTTTGAAAGAATGGGTTGCCCTTATGACCGCAGCCAATTTGATTAATAATTGCAACATTAACAACCTCTGCAAAAACAATGTTGTAAACTTGGGTCCAGTCACATGAGTACCATGACTGTAATGTCTTACAACTGGAAATCTGGTCCCAGTTAGTAGTTGTAAGTCAAGGGACTGCCTATATTTGTTGACTTTCTTCATCCATGACTAATTTCACTCTGCCTGTACTTAGGGTATCTCCCCTTACAATTAAGTATTGAGTTGAACCGTATGCTCTGCCTGCCTCTCAAGCATCCACTGTTTTGGTATGCAATATCCTGTGTCCTCAATGTATGGCCATAAAGTTTCCATTCCTGGAGTTTGGGTATTAGATACCATAAATTTGTCCATACTTAAATCTGGCCATTACAATTTTAAATCTGCTAGGTGATTTAACAAACTGTTTTTAAGATATTCCTTAAGTTATATGAAATTATGTTGGCTTTATTCATGATCTAAGGATCCCATGTTCAGTGAAAGATGTCTGGAGATTTCTTTACAGCAAAACCCAATTGGCCTGCCTCTGTTAATACCAGGCCAGAATGGATTACTTTTTCTTTCTTTAAAGCAGTGAGAAACTGAGAACTGTGGGCCTACAAGTCCTTGGTTCAAAACCCATCAATTTGAATAAAACAGGAATAAAAATAATCCTAGATTATTATAAATACTTGCAGTAATAAAATTAAGCATTTTGGCTTCTTCCAGATGATCTGGATGAAGGAAGAATCACGTCTTGTTCAGCTGCATATCTTATTTTTGACTAAGTTATACCTGGGAAAGTCAAACTTTTTTCTTGATTTATGGTGAATAGTCCTTATGACATAGTTTGAGAATCACTGATCTAAAAAACTTTGACATTCATATATCAAACAGTCTTTCTTCAAGGTACCTCAGTCTCTTCCCAACCAAACCCAGATTTGCAGAACAACCTCAGTTGTAAAATGGATATAGCTGAATTTCCTGCTCCAGTACAGTATATATCTTGGACACATATCCCACCTTTTTATCTAATACAAAAGATGAATTTAAGAAGCAGAGAATAAAACCAGGAATAGATGACTGTCTTATAAATTGTACCACGAAAAGTCTGATCACAGGGGATGAAACAATCTGAAAGGTTTGCTCCCCTATGTCAGCTTTGTTCTATTTTTATAAGCCCCTATTAGGGCTAGCACCTCACAAAGCTTATGCTTTTTTTCTGATAGTTTAAGGACATTAAACATATCACGATTATTCGCTGTGACCTGACAGCACTAAAAGGTTAAAACGTTCATTTCTTAGAAAGTTGAAGAAATTAGTTAATACATTCATAGCTAATTGTCCTAACTACATCCAAATGTCAGTATCTTGAAGTATATCCTATTCAATGTGTTAAGTTTGTTTCACATCTTTCCTTTGAAATATTCAGCCACTCTCCATTGTCATTAGAATGGCGATTATAAAAGTTATTTTGATAGACAAAAATATTCCATTAAAACAAAGTACCTATATTATCTAGCTTCTAAGTCAGAGTTTTGTCAATAAGGAGATAAGAAAACCTAATGCATAAGATTAAAAGTCTGTTCAGTTCCAAGATCAATATAATAGCATCTTTTCACTCATGTTTCTCAGCAACTGATTTTCGGAGGAATGCTTTTTGTTATTACTGATCATAATATTGCCATCATAAGTAAAACTCTTGATAACCTTGTCCAATGGGATTCTTTTTGATCCCTTATGGTAGCAAATTTCACAATTAAATGTTAAACTTTGCAAAGAATACTTTTGTTCTCTTCCCTGAATTTCTCACCATTAATTTACTGGATGAGTCAGGTCACTCTCTCTTTCTCCCCCCTTCTCTCCCTCCTTCCCTCCTCCCTCCCTCCATCCCTCCCTCCCTCCCCCCCTCTCTCTTTCTCTCTTCTCTCATGTTGCCCCTCAAATGTTGTATCATGGGGATTTGCTTTAGCCCTTTAATATTTTAAGAGACCCTTTTTTAATACTAAACATAATGTTTGATCTGGGTTGACCAAATCTATCATAATAATTCAAATGAAGTTGAATTGTATGTCTAAGCAGATGTTTATTACATTTATATCCCACCTTTCAGTCAGGAGTTCAAGGAGGCCTACAACACAATTTCAAAGAATGTTTGCGGCTCCTTTTTTTCCACACAGCAATGACCCGCCTAGGAGGTAAAGAATGTAACTGTCCCAAAGCCACCACTCAGCTTATCATTGAACATGAACCAACCTGGATTTCCAGTGCCCAAATGCTTAACTGTTATGCTACAACAGGATGTATTAAGTTATATAAAATTTTCTTTATGAGATCAATTGAATATATACTTAGGAACATTTAGCTTTACCAACATGATCACAGTTTCCAATTTCAGCAACTTTTCCTAAAAGGCAGCAAGTCAGGATTGGGATTTAGTTTTCAAAACTTCAACAGAATTTTTCTGAACATAACATAAATTTCCACCCAGATAACTTCTCCATTTGGCCATTTTTAGAGGGCTTTTAAGCATTATTAAGCATGGTGGGGCCGGAAGAACTGGAAGAAGCACGGGAACCGGGGTTTTTAATTTTGTAATGGGTTTTTTAAAGGGGTTGGGTATATCTGGGACGTGTTCGGGAGACAGCCCGCGTGGATTTGGGGGCAGCCAGGCCAGCACGCGCGCCTGGAGGGGCTCAGGGGGTCCCGTGCTGGGGTGGCAGACGGAGGGTGGGATGCCGGGGGCCAATTTTATCAGCGCAGGGTGGCTGTGAGGGGTAGATATGCTGGGGGTAGAGGGCCATATCCGGTTATGGGATCATGCTGCCGATATCTGCAAGCGGTAGCCTGCTCCGACCCTCCTCACCCAACCTGCAGTCCTGGTTGTCCGGAGCCTCAGGCCCTGAATACTCGGCTGTTGCTGTGCAATGTCAGGTCCGTGGTTAACAAGGCTCCCCTGATTTGTGATCTGGTGCAGGAGGAGAGCGCGGACCTGGTAGGTATTACCGAAACCTGGTTGGGCCCAGAGGGCGGTATCCCTCTGGTAGAGATGTGCCCACCAGGTTTCCTTGCATTTCATCAGCCCAGGGCTCAGGGAAGGGGTGGCGGGGTGGCGGTGCTTATTAAGAGGTCCTTTGTCCTAGGGAGGCCACTGTCCCTCAGACGGCTGGTTGTGAGTCTCTCTTTGTGAAGTGGGGAACAAGGGGTTCAGATGGGCCTTTTGATGGCGTACCTGGCTCCCTGCCACGTCTCATCGCCCTGCCCGGACTCCTTGAGGTGATAGCCGGGCTGGCGGTTGGAGACCCCTAGGCTTTTGGTCATGGGGGATTTCAACCTGCCATCGCTCGGTGAAACCTCGGTGGTTGCCCGGGAGTTCATGGCTTCCATGACGGCCATGGACCTGACCCAATTAGTCTCTGCCCCCACTCATATAGGAGGACACACGCTGGATCTCATTTTTGTCTCGGGTCAGTGGTTGAATGACTGTAATTTGGGGATTTAGTTATTACACCCTTGTCATGGACAGATCATTCCCTTCTTAGACTGGACTTCTGTTCCGCCACCCCCCACCGCAGGGAGGCGGAGTCACGTAGATTGTTCCGCCCCAGGCACCTGATGGACCCCGGAGCGGTTCCAGAGGGAGCTTGGGCCATTTCCTGAGTCTCTGGCTCACAACTCGCCTGGAGACCTGGTAGCCACCTGGGATAGGTTGGCTGCTGGGGCTCTTGATCGAGTTGCGCCTCTGCGACCTCAGACCCAGCACAGATCCCACTTGGCTCCGTGGTATACGGAGGAGCTATGGGAGATGAAGTGCCGGAAAAGACGTCTAGAGAGCATTGGAGGGCGAGCCGGACTGAGTCTGACCGGACACAGGTAAGATCTTATATCAGACTTACCTTGTGGCGATAGAGGCGGCGAAGTGTTTGCATTTCTCCGCCCTTATTGCGTCGGCAGAAAATCGGCCTGCCGCTCTGTTTAGAGTGACCCGCTCTCTGCTTGAACCGAGAGCGCAGGATGACCTCTTGCAGGGTAGGGTAGAGGAGTTTTCCCGATTCCTGCATGAACAAAATCGCTCAGATTCGGGACGGGCTGGACTCCAATTGGGTGGTCCCGGGGAGGTGTCTGGGGCAGGTCTTGAGAATGTTATCTGGGGGGAGTTTGACCCTGTGACCGCCGAGGGTGTGGATAGATTGCTGGGGGGTCTGAATGCCACCACCTGTTTGTTGGACCCGTGTCCCTTCCTGTTGGTTTCGGCCGCCAGGGAGACGACACGAGGCTGGCTCCAGGGATTACCAATGCTTCTTTGAGAGAGGGGTCGTTTCCTACCGCCATTGAAAATGGCGGTAGGGGCGGCCCCTCCTCAAGAAGCCTTCCCTGGACCCGCTGTTTTAAACAACTATCGTCCAGTCATCTCCAACCTTCCGTTTTACTCGCGAAGGGTTGTTGTAGAGTGTGGTGGCACGTCAGCTCCCTCAGTAAACCTGGAGGAAAGCTACGTACCTCGA
Organism: Bungarus multicinctus; assembly: GCA_023653725.1. Lineage (NCBI taxonomy): Eukaryota > Metazoa > Chordata > Lepidosauria > Squamata > Elapidae > Bungarus > Bungarus multicinctus. The sequence goes on from CM042834.1 coordinate 238,144,110, forward strand.
TCGCATTCAATCGGGCATTCACGCCTGGGCATAGTACCGAAACAGCATTGGTCCTGCGTTGGTGCTTGATCTCTGGAGGGCCCGTGACGAGCGGTTCTCCTCTGTCCTGATCCTATTAGATCTCTCAGCGGCTTTGATACTATCGCCATAGTATCCTATTGCGGCGGTTGGAGGGGTTGGGGAATGGGGGAACTGTCCTGCGATGGTTCTCCTCCTTCCTCTCTGACCGTTCGCAATTTTGTTGGTGGGAGGGGAGAGGTCCACCTCTAGGCCCTTGTTTGGGGTGCCTCAGGGGTCGTTCCTCTCCCCTCTCTTGTTCAACATTTATGTGAAGCTGCTGGGCGAGATCATCCGTGGTCTTGGGGTGCAGTGTCACCTGTACGCAGATGACACCCAACTATACATTCTCCACCCCGACCACCCCAACGATGCTGTAGAGGCTATGTCCCAGTGCCTGGAGGCCGTGCGGAATTGGATGGGCGGGAACAGGCTCCGGCTCAACCCATCCAAGACCGAGTGGCTGTGTTCCCGGCGCCCCGATATAGCCAGCTGACACCTTCGCTGGCTATTGGGGGAGAGATTTTGCCCCCCACAGAGAGGGCTCGTAATCTGGGCGTCCTCTTGGATGCACGGCTGTCCTTAGACCATCATATTGCGGCCGTCTCCAGGGGGCGTTTTATCAGGTTCGCCTGATTCTACCGGTTGCGGCCCTTCCTGGATCGGGACGCCCTGCGCACGGTCACTCACGCCCTTGTCACATCTCGCCTGGATTACTGTAATGCTCTTTACATGGGGCTCCCTGTGGGGAGCACCTGGAGACTCCAACTGGTGCAAAATGCGGCTGCGCGGGTGATTATGGGGGCGTCGCGTAGCTCCCATGTGACGCCTCTCTGCGCGAGCTGCATTGGTTGCCGGTGGCTTTCCGGGTTCGCTTTAAGGTTTCTAGTTTTGACCTTTAAGGCGATCCATGGCATTGGGCCAGGTTATCTGCAGGACCGCATTCTGCCGGTTCTCTCCAGCAGACCGGTGCGTTCCCACAGGGAGGGGCCTTCTCCAGGTGCCGTCGGCCTCTATGTGCCGTCTGGCGGCCCCCAGGAGTAGGGCCTTCTCTATGGGTGCCCCTGCCCTGTGGAATACTCTGCCACCTGAGATACGCACCAGCACGGACCTGAGGACCTTCAGGCGTGCGTTAAAACCTGGCTCTTTGAGCAGGCTGGCTGGCTGATACAGTTTTAAATGTCTCCTTTAATTTGGTTTAACCTGGGTTTTAATATTCTTGGGGGAGGGTTGTTTTAGCTTAAACAGCCATTATTTAATCTCTTTTTAACTTTTGTATTGTTTGGGTCTGATTCGTCTGTGCCCCGCCCTGAGTCCCCTAGGAGAAGGGCGGTATATAAATGTTATAAATAAATAAATAAATAAACTAAATTATTCCAGCTTAACCAACTTTATAAACATATATTGCAAGAATAATCAGTCATAAGAGAAGAAGCTGATTGTAGACATACTTCTAGATTCATAAATGTCCTTTTTTGAATAAATACCATAATATTGGATATTGTACAACCATTTATTTTATCCCAAAAGACCTTAAGCTTTTAGTGGTCCATAAATACAATATATACCATAAACTTTCTTGACTCCAAAACTTGAAACAAATTTGTTCTCATCATTTTACTAATAGTTTAGCCTTAAGTTTATTTTTGTTCTATTTCTGAATCGCTGTGATTATTCACTATAATCTCTTTGGACCAACATACCTCCCTCCTCTTATTTTCCCCACACAACAATCCTGTGAATTGAGTTCCTTGAAAGAGATTGATTGGCTGAGGTTACCCTGTGATTAAGGCAGGACTTGAAGTGACAACTCTTGCTTCCTAGCCTGGTGCCTTAACCCACTATTACCATACTGTTCTTTATTTTTGCAAATTTTACAATTTTCTTAAATTGAATGTTTGTAAAAATATTTCTCTAATATGACATTCAACAAGGCTTCTTGGCTAGCTAGAAAGATGGACATTCAAACATGAGTTTTCCGACCCTTTCTGAGTTTTGGTCTAAACGGTTTTTGGGGAAGGTTAATTCTGTGCTTGGTGACATTTATTGATGGGATAATTTTCCCTATTCAGCTTCAACAAGCAACAGCTACTGGTTGTGATTTAATCATTTGTATTGTGTTTGAATTTTTCTTACCTCATGGTTTCTTTTTCTATCTGGGAAAGGGACCTCCTTCACTGCTTTAGTTACTATCGGGCACTGTCCTTTTGGTATACTTCCAAGAGGCAAGATGCAAGCTTGGCACTGATTTTTTTACTGCCTTTCTGGGGAGCATGTGACCTTTCCTTAAATCTGGATGATTTCCGTAGGATATCTTGTTAGGTGAGTGAGACCAGCTAGTATTTTTAAGTGATGCAAATGGATCTACAGGATTGCTTTTCCTGGAGAACTTAAATGACTTATCTGCCTAAAGGGTTTCCACTTTATGAGCAAGAGATGGCTGTTTGATAGTTATCATTGCATTTTAACTATTTTCATTCCTCAAGGTGCTCTGGCACCCTGCCTGATTTGTAATTCTGGCTTGGTATTTTTAATCTAATGATTGGCATTTAGGGCAGCTTTTTGCAAGCAAAGAAGCTTTTTGTATTTTTGTACTGGTAATCCTTGACTTACAACAGTTCATTTAGTGACAAGGTTACAATGGCACTGAAAAAAGTGACTTATGACCATTTTTCACACTTATGACTGTTGCAGCATGCCCACTGCCATGAGAGGCCAGGCGAGGAGAAGCACCCCTTGACATGAGTGATGTCGAGTTGGCCATGCCCACCCAGTCACATGATCACCAAGCCACACCCACCAACTAAGCCATGCCCACAGAGCCGGTTGTTAAAAAAACTGAATCCCACCCTGCATCCGTCTCCCATCTGAAATTCATTTTGATGAAGAAGTGAACTGAAAAATTGAAACTGTATAAATATCAGAATCTAACTGCCTTTCAGTTTACAACTTTGTTCAGTCAGTGTGAATTAGCCAAGTTTTTTTTACAGCCTGAATTGAATGGAAGACTTCCTTATTCTTGATAAAACAGACTCCCTGGCATTCCTGCATTTACCACAATTGTCATCTGACTTTAACTTACAGGCTTAATTTGTAACATCTTTGGAATTTTTTTTAATGAAGATATTCAGACTGTAATCAAGTACAGAGTTTGATTAAAATGTAAAGCTGAAAGAGTTGTTTCCTGCTGTGCTTTACCTCTTTCAAGGTTATAGCTATTTCATGTTTTATTTTGCCTGAGACCATTTTGCATAAACAACTTCTCCTTTTTAAAAAAATCATCAACAAATGTTTGACTTTTGCCTCATGAAGTTATCACCTGTGTTCAGCTTAATAAAGAAAGGTATCTTTCATATTTGGATAGGATATGAGGAAGCCAAATGATCTTTGAAATGAAAGATACCAAACAATTATTTTCCCTGTAGTCAGAGAATTAAAAAAGAACATCAAAAATGGAGCAAAATCATAGGCATGATTTTTCTTCCATGCTTTAAAAGTGCAGATATTTTCCCCTCCCCTTAAGACAGCAGAAAGGTTGTGCATGCAAGTCATGAAATGTCTTCTTTCGATTCTACATAGTCCTGACAAAAGAATCCAAACTTTGAGGTAACGTGCAGATTTCTGTAAGAGATCAAACCAGTTGTTTGAAGTTTGAAGATAGGCATTTATTGAAACAGCTGGCAAATCAACAGGAAAATGCTGATTCGGAAAATTATTATTCTTCAAAAGAAACAAACCCTTTTAGTAACATTGATATAGCTGAACTCTACAAACTCTACATTAAAACACTATTAAGGATTAAAAAGAGAAATGGAGAAAGCCGGGCTTTCAATTAGAGGCTATGGCAGATCTGCAGAAGGCTGAAAGCAATAATTGAATAGTATGTTTGATTAATTAACAGCAATTAAGTGTAGGCTAGAAATTGGATTTTAATATCAAGCATCACATTAAAAACAGTCTTTATGGCATTGCTGATAATAATTTGTGAATCTGGGTGTGCTGAAGATATTTTTAAGGATTCCTAAAAGGATGGAAACCAAGCAGGAATCTTGTACACTTACTGTGGACTTTGTGTGTTCTATAATACTGGGCAATCCTATGAATATCTTAGTCCAAAATGTCACTGTTTTCAATGAATTTTAATAATAAGAAAATATGTATAAAGTCGTACTTGTAGAATTCTCAAAATCAGGACTTCACTTTTTTTCCTGATTTCATTTCTAAGTCTATTTATTTTCCAAGGGTAACACTGAATACATTCTTGTGTCCAGTTGTTTGCATCCAGCTGCAAAGTTAGTATTTTTCTTATCCATCCTCTCTCTTTTTTCTTTGTATCCCCAGACTTCTTGCTTACCAGAACTATGTCTTTTCAATGCTAAAGTATTATGGATGCAACATAGAGTTGGATATAGGATTTTGGAGACATAAGGTTTTGGAGACATAGAGTCAAATCTATGCTTAGTCAAATAACTAATTTAGTCACAAGAAGTCACTTTCCTAGAGTTGTTTATAAATAAATGAGAGAAGGGAGTTTTCTCTGTATATTGCCTTGTGTGTCTGTAATGTCAGTGGTGATATATGCAAATAGTGTGCAGTTCTTTATGAGATGCATTCAGATACTTTTTATCGTCTCACCTTCTCTTGGTGAATCATGCCATGTCTATATGCCAAGTGAAGTAAAATAGGACACAGAGCTTACTTTAACATTTATAATTTGCATTCATTAAAAAAAACAGAATAGCAAAATAATGTAACCCAGTAAAGATAGCTTAAATTATAGATTTTATAATTTAAAACCAAGAGAAAATTCATCATTATTTACAGCCTTCTCTAAGCAGTTTATAGAGTCAGCATATTGTCCCCAACAATTTGGGTGCTCATTTTACTAGCTTCGTAAGGATGGAAGGCTGAGTCAACCTTGAGCCTGGTGAGATTAGATCCACCAAACTTCTGGCAGCCGGCAGTCAGTCAGCATAACTAGCCTGCAATACTGAATTCTAACCACTGCACCATTGCAGTTCTTAATAGATAATATTTATTAATATAGATATTATAAGGCTCTTAATAATAGTCCATAATGGAGAATTATGGACTAGAGAAGTTTTCAGGGCTGGCAGATATGAAATTGTTGTATTTATTCTTCTTGGGCCATTTGCTGTCAATTTATTTTCTGATGCTACTGTGAATAAAGCTGAGACTAACGTATGATGTACAAGCAAAAGGATTGCTGATCATTTCAAGAAATAAGCTCTTTTGTGTGCTTAAACCCAAGATAAAATGAATTTATCATGTAGAATCTGAGAATACTGAGATAGTAGTCAACAGCAAAAGGAACATAATGTAAGAAACCCTTGCCTGGTAGACCATAGTGCTAGTTGTAAGGACTTTTCATACTTTATTTTATTTTATTTATTTATTTTAGTTTGTAAATTACTTACAAGATAATAGGTATAAGTAAAAACATAGTTATAAATATATGTTTCAGTTACTTAGATATCAATAGTTTGGAAAGGAGTCATTGGTCTGTATCTTCCAGAATAATCAATAGGGGAGACCTAGCAATGGAACCTGAACAGGATATATAGGATATATCCTATATATTTACCATGATGTTCAGAATAATGTTGTAAGTGGGCCTTCAGTAGATGCTGAAATCATTAAACTTGAATCCCTGTAGAGCGTATTTGAAATTGTTGTACTCAGATAATGGCTTTATTAATGTGGTCTCAGTAGATTTGAAAAGCAATTGTTTGACCGTGGCCTTCTTAGTCTAGCAGTAAAATAATTTACTGCTATAATATGGCTTCCATTAACTTGAACTAACATCATTTCCCCATGGTAACAGAGTCCCTGTGGAATTTAACTACAGCTGTTTTGTCCGCTCTGTGGCATGATGGGTAATTTTCTTTCAAGGAGCTTAATCGGCCTTGTTCTTCGCATCATATACAACATTTGATATGCAATGTTTGAAAGTACAGCCTTCACCATTACATTCTTTAGTGCTAAATTCATCTGCTTTTCTAAAATAAAACCTCAAAAATCAATAGGGAATGGATTCCTTTTCAATGTTCTGGATAAGACAGCTATGACATATCTGGAAAGATTAATAGGAGACTGGTAATGTTTTAACATTGGTTAAATGGGATCTCATTAATTCAGTGTATCTGAGACTTGCAATTTCCAGATAGAACCTTTGGTAAGACCTCAGAAGTGACAGAATCTTTGAATCAGTATTCAAGACTGTAACATATTGTCTTTTTAAAATTCTGTTAAAAACTAATACTAGTTGTCCTAAAAAGCAATGCAATATTTAGTATAGCATAGCATCTTGTCTTTTCTTCCTTGCTTTCTATTTCTCTTTCACTCTTATCTTCTGGCCAATTTCCAAACTGTTGTCACATGACGTTATTTGGTTGCATTTAGTTATGTCTGTCAACTTACAACATAATTGATTTTATCTCTCATGCCCCAGTGTAACCAATTGTTTTTCTGGATGGTTAAGAATCTGAAGTAGATTTGGAAAAGCAAAAAGTTTTCCTGTTTGAATGAAAATCCCGTTTCCTAGAGCTGGATGTCTGCTCTGTGCATGGATTGGTTTGTATTGCATATTGGTTTGTACAATATAAGCCAAAACATAGTTATCAGTCTTCTTTTAAATAAAGAATGTACTTGAAAAATAGCAATGTAAAAAATGTTATATAGACAAACCTTTCAGTATACAGGACAGCTAGTTTCCAGACTTTTATGCCTGAAATGAAGAATAGTTTGGCTTGAACATAAGCTGGAGCAGCTCTGTTTTGTTCTGGACATCAGATCATGATTGCTCCAAGGGAAAAAAAATGTTATTTAAAGGTGAATGAGGAAAATTGGTAGAAGTGGCTTATGTAATAGAGGGACAGAAGAAAAGACGACAGAGGGTTGTTTAGGTCAGAAGACAGATTACTGGGATATATTATTTTTGGGATATCATCAGTGGCAGTCATGAAGAAGGGAAGGCACTGGGAAAATTAGGAGTGCCTTTTTGACCTTTGCCTAAGATCAAGTGTAGTATATGGGAATATTAAGATAGATGAAGAGGGAAATAAATCATTATGGATGGGAGGAGAGAAAGAGGAAGAAATGTTCTGGCAATCAACATTGAGGGTGCAGCTGGAGCTAGTGGGAGTTAGATCTACTGAGGGTAGAGAAAGGACAATGCACAGTAGCCTTGCCCAATTCAGTTTATCAGGATTTTCTTTCATTTGAAAGCCACAGTAAACAAAGCTATCAAAGTTTAATTTCTGCCAAACCAAGACTCCAAAATGGTTGGTTAGAACCTCAAGTCAAAAACAAAACATTTTTTCTTATTTTGTGCATATCTTTACCAAAATATTTATGTTTGAGGAAAAGGGGCATACAAATGTGGTCATTAGTGGTAGTATAAAAGAACGATTTTTTTTTTTGTTAGATTGCTTGCAGACGTCTAAACATAGGGCATGGATGTAAATGACTTTTTGTTAAGGCTTAAGCCAATTAAAACCTTAAAGTAATATTGAATAACATAAAACATATTTAAAATGGAAATAAAAGATAAACATAAAAAAATCTGAAATTGATAGATTCTTCTATAGATAAACTAATGAACACAGAACATAGAATACAAATAAACAATAACTTTAAGCTGAGTTCTAATTGCCTTTACCAATTTTATTTATTTATTTATTTTTATTTATTTATTTTATTTTCAAATTTTATATACCGCTCCCATCTCCCAACGGGACTCAGGCCGGTTTACAGCCAAATAAAACACAATCCATACAATATTTAAAATACAATTAAAAAGATTCAATGAGTGGCTGAGGCTAAAACAACCATGACATTAAAAGGTTAAAAAGTTAAAAACTAGTTAAAAATCAGTTAAAAACCCTACCATAACTCAATGGGATCAAATTTTGCTGACCACAACAAACCCTAACATGAGCAATAATTAGCAAAAGCTGAAATAGTGCTTGAGGCATGAATTTATTTTTTATATTTTTTATGTTTTCCATTGTTCTCTTTAATCTTTCATTCTTTCTATTTCAACCTCAGTGTCTCATTCAACCCTGCTTTATTTATTTATTTATTTGTTTATTTATTATTAAATTTATGTGTTTCCTGTCTTATCCAGAGAGGACTCTGGATGGCTTAAACCATTAAAATAATACTCATTAAAATAATAAAGAAAAACAGCAATAAAATACTGTTAAAAGATGGGGATGAGGGGAATATGTAGTACACAGAAAATGGACAGGGTCTTTCCTAACCCAGTAGCCACTTCCAGAATGGTGCACTGCAATTGGGGCCCAGGTCAGCTGGCGGAACCAGGTTTTCACGTCTCTACAGAAAGTCAAAAGGGATGAATGCAGATCTCATAACTCTAAATTGAGCTGTGCTATCCTTAACCTCTATTGGTTTGTCAAGTTATGAGAGACTGGAATATTTTTCTGAAAACTTCAGGTACCCTTCTATTGTTAACCCAAAAACTGTATTAAATTCATCTCCCTTCATGAATCATTTTTACTCTTATTTAACTTGATCATAATACAATTTCTCTCAGATGTTTACTATATGTCTGCACATTTTTATGACTCCACTGGAATTCAAATGAAGTTGGATTCTACTGCAGAATCAAATTTTTACAAAATTTCCTTTTTTATTTCCTCCCCTCCCTCATGTTCCAAGAACTTAAATAACTAGCATGCTGTATCCATTTGAGAGATAATGAGTACTGACACACATTATCAGGTAGGACCTTCAGAAGAGATAAGGTAAAGATATGTCAATGCATCACAGTGGTTTTGGAGACAGCTCTACATAAAAGAAAATACAAGATACAAACAAAACAAAACTTTTGTATGACATGATTTTAACCATTACACTGCATCTGCCAAAAACCTGAACTAATGAAGCATCATATTATTATACAAGTAGAATGGGTAAAGTCTTTTATTTATTCTATATTTATTCTAAAGTTCTACTTCAGATTTATTACTCTAAATCTTACAATTAAGAATGGGAGTTGTTAAAGTTAGAACTTGTTTTTTTAATTAACAAAAGCACAATTAATGATTTAACTTAGAAGCTGATCCTATCTTCAGCTTATATTTATAGTGTGCATTTTATAAAATGTGCAGTGAAGAAACTACATTTATTTACAGGAATTCATCTTGGAACTTGGTTGTGCTTACTTGACTTGTTCTGATGGGTCTCCTTGAAGTTTTTCTAATCCATGTTTACTCAGAATAGAGAAGAAGAGAGCACAGGAAGCAGTTTGATGAAGTGCTACAGATAACTGAGGGCAGAGATTAAAGCAGAAGGATCAGTTCTATGAATTTTAAGGGCAGAGCACATTAACTTGCTTAATGTGACCATCTAAGGACACAGAACATGCCCAATATGTTACTGTGGCTTAAAAGGGCTCAGAATGCTTTGTGCAAAGCTCCTTATGCCCCATAATCCTCAAAGATAGCATTTTATGCACATTGGTTGTTGCTCTCTGTTAACAGTTCCCTTCTGAAATTGCTCCCTTCTTATTATCCATAAAAATGTGGTCAGCTAAGTAAAACTGTATATTGTTAAAAACTGTGAACATTCGTATATTTTGGTTTTGTCCATGACTGCAAATGCAGACTGCTATGACTTCAGGCTGATTTCCTTTACAGTTGTACATTTTTGCACAACCATTAGCAGTTGAATTCTGGCACATGAAGGTATGTATATATCCTGTGCCATAGCAACTGCAACATCCAAAGTTCTTGCAGATTGCTGGGGCAAAAACATAGATTGGAAGGTCTCTCTTTTTAAAAAGTTTTCTGTCTTTTATTCTACTGAGTCCAGTGCCAGAAAATTAAGAAAGCAGCTTCAGGAGACTGTAGATGAAGGTTGTTTTAAGGGATAATAAACTACCACTGATAGGACTTCCAGAGGAGTTTAAAAAGATTAATCAAGGATAAGTCTATTAATAGTAATTAGTCATAGTAAACAGCACTATGGTCAAAGGGAGCATGCTTTTTAATACTTGATACTAGGAAAACAATAAGAGAGCCTTCGTTCACATTACAGTAGTAAGTTTTCCAGAGATATCTGGCTAACTGTCACAGAATCAAGAAACTTTTGCCATTTCAGCAAAAATTCTTCTTAGATTCTCCTTTCAAATCTGAATACCCGGTCCATCTGAGAGAAGCTGCTTTGTATCTGTGTGGAGTAAGGGAGATAAAGGGGAGTGTCTCTGTATATGTCTGTTTCATAATTGCGAATCTGTGTTTCTTCAAAATCTAGGCCTGAAGACGAGGTGAGTAGAAGGAAATCAAAACCGGAACTTTTCTTTTGCCTTCAGCAATGGTGTGGTCATGGTGACAAGTCAAAATGTAGGTTGATTTGTATACATATAATTTATTAATATACTTATCTTTACTCTCTACTTGATTGAGTATTCAATGCAACTTATTCTAATGAAATTCTTTTTGGTAATTGGAGATTTTTTGCATCATTTCAAGCCTTATTATCAGATATTCATTTGATACAACCTTCTAATATCTATTTTCATTTTTAAACAAAAAATGCTCAATAATTATCTAAATTACTTAAATTTGTGATAGTAGTTAGATGGTAATAACTATTGATAGTGCCTGCATTTCTTAGAAAAACATTAAATAAGTCGAGTTTCTGTAAAATTCTTGTTGTTCACTCTTTGAGAATTATGTATCTAATCTATTGATAACATTCAGAGGCTATGCTTTGTTTCTGGGGTTAGCAAACTATCATAAATCAACCATACAGAAAAATAAACCATAAAAATAATTTTAGGAGAGAGCAATGAGATTTATCTAATCTTTGGAAGAGAGGTGGAAACTTTTGTAAAAGCAAAAATTGGAGAAAAAGAAGACATCCTCTATTTATTTATTTAAGAAAATTTGTATAACTACCCACGTATTTTCAGTGACTCTAGTGGCTTATAAAAATAAAAAGCCATTATACAAACAATAAAAAAACACCCTACCTACCTATCACCCTTCTAAAGGCAATTCAGGCAGTAACTGTAAAGGGTATTATAGCAATATTAAAGAAAACAAACAAACCAGCATCAATCATAAAAAAACCCATTGCATCTGCCAAAAGTTATAGACATGAACCTCAAATATAAGTACTTCCTCCTCTTCTGCTCCTCCAAAACATTTATTTCAAGTAGGTGTGGTATCTGGCATAGTTTGAATCGGAGAAATCCATTTTTTGCTCCTTTCCTTGTTCTACATTGAGCTGGTATTGCCTGAATCCCAGAGTGAACAGTAATACATCATCCAGCTTCAACATCTGCTAGAGCCCTCTTTTCACCTAATCTGCCCAGATCCCCAAAGCCTTTCCCACCTGCTATAGCACCAAACACTCATTATAGCACAGCAATGCCCTTTCTTCCAGACTTTCAAGGTTATTGTGTGTAACAATGGCTATTATTAACAGTGTGTTCTGTGGGCATTCAGGGAAGGACAGAGAGCCTGGGTTTGAGAAAGAGGGAGGTGTGCTAGGGGAAAATGGGGAAGATGCCAACAGCTCAGATCTTCTAGAAGGCTGTGGCCAGTTTTCCAGTTGAAACCTGAGTCATATAGCAGAAGGATGCATCCGAAAGAAATAGCTTCCCTGTTCTGTGGCTAGTGCAAGGAGGAACACACCCAACTGGGGTTTTGTGTCAGGCACTATGGGTACTGAATACAACAGGTTGTGACAACCCAAAAAATCAAACTGGCAATTTTAAAGGAATTGACTGTATTGGGGAAGGAGAAATTATTTCTTAGCAAAAGCTACCTCTGAAATAATTGGAAGGTTTCCTCTTCCAGCCACTCTCATGTACTTTTTTTCAGTTTTTTCCTAACTTTATTAAAGTTAGAATTTTCTTGCTACACTACTGACATCAACAGGAGTTCCACCAATAGAAAACAAAAGATGGATGAAACTGGGCTGTTTGAAAGGTTGAAATTGAATCCCGTCCTCCAAGGAAAGGAAGCCTTAATATTGGACACTAGGCAATGAATTATGCAGGTCCAGGTTGACATCCCAAAGGAATTATTCGGTTCTTATGTGAAAGATCAACCTTAAAATGATTTGATTTTTTTTATAACTGCAAGAGGAGCCTTGAAAAATACCACAAAAAAATTCTCCCTAATGTGGGACAACATATAGTTTATTATATTTGAATTGCATTTAATTTTTATTCATGTTTTCAGAAAGCAAACACAATAGGATAGAACTTGATAATATTTAGGAAGACACTCATTTGATCTGAATATAAGATGTGAAAGTGATATCCATGAATTCTCTATGCGCACTTTGATTGCCAATATTAATGATATTATGTAACCAGAACACATTGAGCATTTTAGGTCAATTTCGTAAACATCATGCATACTTATATCAGACCCTGTGGCTTAATGAAATTGCATTATCAGCACTGGATAATGATAGAATTAAGTTTATGTACAATCTGCTTCTTGATGAACTTCTTTCATTTTTGTCTTTCATTTCCTAGAAGCTTAATTCATCCCCTGAACTTTTTTCAACCTTTAAAGACATTATTTGGGGTAGATTGGTGGGGGGGAGAATAGTTAAAAGTTGCTGTGTAAGCTTTTATATGTGCTTAATCTGATTCCAGCTTAAAAGATCCCTGAAAACTACCAATTCTACCAGCTGTAGTCAGTGCATCACAGCCCTTCTTTAGTATCAGGACTTTTCTTATCAAAAGAAAAAAGTGTCTCTAAGCTCCATAAAAGTTGCTCATGTTAAGCCTAAATCTTATTAGGATGGTGTACACCTTGACTTTTTAAATCAGCCACTCACAGTCATCCCTGTATGTGAAAATAGATAAAAAGCTTAGAAAAAAAATTACATATGCATTAATCTCTTGAATTATAATAATTGTCTTTCATCATATGGCCTGTTGTATATTTGGAAGACAATATTAGAAGAATGGAATTCAGACACAGATTTTTAAGTAGATTAAAATATCTGCTAGTTTTGCAAGGTTTTTTTTAGATAGATTCATTAAATGTAGTGAAATTTGTGAGTGTGACAAAGAACTTTGAGACTGAGCTGTAATATAGTAGAATCTCATAACTTACGTCATCATTTTGCTGAGAGTTAGATTTGTCTGCAGAGTGAATAATGGAGTTCTGTTAAACAGATGAATCCTTTTAATTGAACATTTTTATTCACATTTTCAGTACACAGTTTTTAGATCTCTGTTACACCACTCTGTATAATTACAGTTATAAAGACCATTATTTGTTTTTACTTGTCAGTTTAAAATGTATGAGCTATTTTTCAAAAGCAAACTCTACAAGTAACTGATTTTTTTAAAGGGTTCTAAAATGATTTTGTAAATATAAATCAAAAATTTTGGAATTGTACTTACCTCTGCTGAGGTGACATACGGTATGATGTAGTAGCCCATGTCAACTTTTTAAAGACAGATTATTTTCATGGGTGGCATTAGTTTCATTTTGTGTATCCAGTGGTGGAATTCAAAATTTTTTACTACCAGTTCTGTGGGCATGACTTATTTGGTGGGCGTGGCTTAGGGTCACATGACTGGGTGGGTGTGGCTTGGTGGCCATGTGACTAGGATGGTCATGTGACTGGGTGGGTGTGGCCAACTCAATGTCACTCACGTCAAGGGGTGCCTTGCCTGGCCCCTCCCCTCCCAGCCATTCCTTGTCACACCCAGCCTCAATGTATGCATAGTTCTGTAAAAATGTTGTTCACATTTTTTTGACTTTATTATCTATCTATAGATGCACTTTCATGGACCACTGAAAGGAGGAAATGGCTCACATGCTTTGCCTAAGAGGATGATAGGCAACAGGCTTTTAGGGGGCTGCCAAAAAGAGTGGGGGCAATGTATTTTCCAAAGCACCAGAAGGATGGAAACTGAACAGAGAGAAGCAACCTAAAAGTAAGGAGAAACTTCCTGATAGTGAGAACAATTAATCAGTGGAATTGCTTGTCACTAGAAGTTCTGGGTGCTCCAACACTGGAAGTTTTTAACAAAAGACTGGACAGCCATTTCTCTGAAATGGTATAGAGTTCCCCCCAAGGTCCCTTTCTAAGTGTTATTATGTTCTTTCCTTTCCCAGGACCTCTATTCAGATTTTGGCATCCTCAGAGTTTTCCTGCCTGAGCAGGGGGTTGGACTAGAAGACCTCCACAGTCCCTTTCAACTCTGTTAAACGCACCTGTATTTATGCTCTGGACTATTGACATATAAACCAGAGGTGGTATTCAGCAGGTTCTGACCAGTTCTGGAGAACCGGTAGCAAAAATTTTGAGTAATTCAGAGAACCAGCAAATGCCACCTCTGACTGAAGATTTTACAGTGTCCTCCCCCTGCCACGCCCACCAAGCCACGCCCACATAACTGGTAGTAAAAAGTTTTGAATCCCACCACTGATATAAACCCTGAAAAATACTTGGGCAAAAGAAAGGCAGTAAAATCACTTTAGGTGTAGGGACAGTGCAAAATATTAATATATGATAAATAATGGAACAATTAAAAATAATAACACAGAGTATTGTCTCTCCCCCCTTCCTTTTTTTTTCTTTCTCTCTCTCTTTCTTTCTCCCCCTTCCTATTTCTTTCTTTCTATCTCTTTCTCTTTCTTTCTTGCTTTTTCTTGCTTGCTTGCTCTTTCCTTCTTGCCCTTCCCCCTTCGTCTTTTTTTCTTTTTTCCTATTTTTTTTCTTTCTCTTCCTCTTTTCCTCTTTATTTCTTTCTCTCCCTTCCTCTTTCTTTCTTGATCTTTCTTCCTTTCTTGCTCTTTCCTTCTTGCCCTTCCTCCCTCCCTCCCTCCCTTTCTTCCTTCCCTTCCTTGTCTCTATCTCACACACACCTTTTCTGGGAAGAACTTATGAACAGCGAGCGGTGAGGTGGAGGGACAATGTGAATGTTGGTTTGGCATGCTGTGAATTTAGCCAAAATCACCTTACCAAGAGTTAGGAGACTCCTGTAGGCTCTGGGTTACTAGATGATGCTATCTGCATGGAGATGGTCATCTATCAACTCCTGATCGTGTTGCTGGATGATTGAGGTGCTTTGCATCAAAAAGTGGAGCTGTTCTTGCTAATTCTTTGTCCCCTGTTCCAAATCTGAAAAACCTTTCCCTTTGTTTTTCCTCCACTTTCCCTGCTCTGCTGGGCTGGGAGGGCAGTGGACGCGCCCCGAAAGGGTGGGGGAAAGCAAAAGCTTTCCTTTTGCTTTTCCTCCGCTTTCCCTTTGCTTTTCCTCCGCTTTCCCTGCTCTGCTGGGCTGGTAGGACAGCAGACGCACTCCGAAAGAGAGGCCAGGAACTCCTGAGGCTGCTTCCCATAGCCCCGCTGCCACCACTGCTGCTCCCCCACCCTCTGGACTGGCCCGGCACCCCACCTTGGCCTCCTCCCACCTGGAAAGTTCCCCAGTGATGGGGAGGAGAAACGGAAAGGTTCTATGCAGTGGGCGAGGGCCTAACACAACTCTCAGGCTTACCTGTGAGCAGGGCAGGCAGAACAGGGCTGTTCATTGGGGGCGGCCGGGTGGGCAAGTGGCATGAGTGAGCATCAGGTGGGTGGGGCAACTGAGGACCAGCAACTGGAGAACCAGTTCTGGGCATGGCCAGCCAGAAGTTACTAACAGTTCTGTGACCCATGCCTAATCACCACTACAGGTTCTCCAGAACTGGTGAGAACCAGTTGAATACCACCTCTGTCCTCTAAGTCAATATTTCTCAACCTTAATGACTTTAGGATGTGAGGACTCCAACTTCCTGAATTTCGCATGCAGCATTCTAATTACAGAATGCTGAGAGTTGATGTCCATACATCTTAAGTTACTGAGGTTGAGAAACATTGCATCTCTTAAGCGGGGTGGGATTCTACAAATTCACATCTATTCACTAGAACCGGTTGTTAATATTCTGAGCAGTTCGGTGAACTGGTTGTTAGAAGAAATTACTGGCCTAATCCTGCAAGGAAGGCAGGAAGGAAACATTCTGGTGTTGCTTACAGAAACTGCCTCTCCAGTAACCCTTATTACATTCTTGGCAGGACTAGACTTCCTGTCTCAGGAACTTTTCTGGAGTTTTTTTTCCCTTCCTTTGCTGGTATTTTGCTTGTGTGGAGTGACCATTCAAAGTTACAATGGCACTGAAAAAAGTGACTTATGACCATTTTTCACACTTATGACTGTTGCAGCATCCCCACAGTCATGAGAGGCCAGGTGAGGAGATGCGTGCCTTGATGTGACTGAAGTTGAGTTGGCCACGCCCATCCAGTCACATGATCACCAAGCTGTGCCCACCAACTAAGCCACGCCCACAGAACTGGTTGTTAAAAAAATTGAATCCCACCCCTGCTGTTAAGTGTCCAATTTATGAATCCAAAAGTCATATTTTAATTTTTCACTATTTCTGAAACTCCAACTATAGCTATTCCATATTCAATGTCTCCCAAGTGGATTGGAACATAATATTCAGTGACATGTAAAGTCTAGCTGGGGGTTTTAAGAGTTATCTTCAAACCATCTAAAAGGCAATACATTGACAAAAACTATTCTTTTGGTTACTGCCAAAGCAGTATAAATGATAAATTATATGAACTGAAATGTTTTACAACAGATTCTCATAGTTGGTGAGATATCAGGATTGCAATCACTAAAAATCTGTAAATAGATCAGTTATTTTATGTACATACTGAATACAACACCTTGGATATTTGTCCTAGATAATATAAATTATACTGCAGAACCCACATGCGTTTTTATCAGAGTAATTTCCCTGATATCTTTAGAAATAATTGTCTTCTTAAGATGAAGATTGAATGAGACTAGTGAAGCTAATGTCTAACAAGCCAATAATAAATGGACTCGCTCACGCACAATACAAACACATAAATATAAACATTATTTTGCATATTACAACAGTGTCTCTATAATATAAATTAAACTAGGCATGAACTTCAGGAAAATTTTGAGCCTAAACCTAAGCTAAAGCATCTTTTTCATTTCTATTTCTCTTCATAGAGTTACAGAATTGGAAGGGACTGTAGAGTTTATTTTGCTCCTCCTTGATCAATGCAATATATAACTATATCCATGTTTTTCCCCAAGCATACTTATCCAAATCTTCACAGATATGCTGTTTGAGCCAGTGGTGGGATTCAAATATTTTTACTACCGGTTCTGTGGGCATGGCTTGGTGGGTGTGGCAGGGGAAGGATACTGTAAAATCTCCAGTCAGAGGTGGCATTTGCTGGTTCTCTGAATTACTCAAAATTTCTGCTACTGGTTCTCCAGAACTGGTCAGAACCTGCTGATACCACCTCTGGTTGAGCACTAAATTATTATTTATTAAAATGTACCATTTATGCTGACATCCTAGCATTCTGTTCAAGGATTTTATTTTATTTTTATTTTTATTTTATTTATTTGTTAATCATAAGATAACAGGTTAAGAATAACATAGTTATGGATACATGAAATGGATACATATAAGAAAAATAAAAAGAAAACAATAGGACAGGGATGGTAGGCACATTGGTGTGTTTATGCACTCCCCTTATAGACCTCTTAGGCAAGGGGGTGAGGTCAATAGTGGACAGTCTAAGGTTAATTTTTTGTGATTTGGGAAGAAACCACAGAGTCAGGTAGAGTATTCCAGACATTGACCACCTCTGTTGCTGAAGTCGTATTCTTGCAATAAGGTTTGGGTGCGGTTAACCTTGAGTTTGTATCTATGTGTGTTCTTGTATGAAGTATTCATTGACAAGTAGGACATTGCCAGCATAATTTTATATATTATATTTAGATCGGACCGAAGGCAGCGTAGTTCGAGGTTTCTAGGTCTAAAATTTCAAGTCTGGTGGCATAGGTATCTGCAACAACTAGAGGAGTGGAGAACTCTTCTTGTGAAATATTTCTGGACTTTCTCAACTGTGTTTAATATCAGATACATAATGCGGGTTCCGACTGATGAGCTGTATTCAAGTAGTGGTCTAGCAAATGTTTGTATGCTCTCGTTAGTAGTATGATATTACCCAGAGAAAAAAGCTACGTATAATTGAGTTAACAAATCTTAATGCCTTTTGGCTCTGTACTTTGCTCACTATAGATGTCAACTGATAGGCCCTTAGTTTCCTAGGTCTTTCTCTTTCTTTTTTTCCTCTTCTTGAAGATGTGTATAGCATTTGTTTCGTCCATTCTATGGAATTTTATTAGCCAAAGATTACTGCAGTTTTTGTGATCACTTCTGCTAGTTCTTTCAGTATTGTAAGATATAATCCATCTGGTTTTGTTTTATTTATTTATTTATTTATATCCCACCTTTATTATTTTTGGTAAACAACACAAAATGGAAAACATACCTAATACTTCTTTCTATTCCTACTTTTCCCCACAACAACAACTCTGTGAGGTGCGTTGGACTGAGAGAGAGTGATTGGTCCAAGGTCACTTGCTGGCTTTCATGGCTAAGGCAGGAATAAAACTCACAGTCTTCCAATTTCTAACTTGGTGTCTTAATCACTAGACCACACTGGTTCTTCTAGATCGGGCTCACCAACCTTTTGGACCTCAGGGACCACCAAACTCATAATTTTAAATCCTGGGAACTACTAATATGAATTTTTACTGACGGTGGCTTGCTGACATTGGTGGTGGGGAGAAGAGAAAGAGAAAGAGAGATCTGATCTAACCTCGGAGTTCTCTCTCTCTCTCTCTCTCTTTCTCTCTCTCTCTCTCTCTCTCTCACACACACACACACAAACACACAGGTCCCTCACCTCCCCACCCCTCCAAGGCAGCCACATTCCTAATCTACATTTCAGCTCCATTCTCAGGGGTGGGACAGATAGAGGGTTTTGTTGCTTTCTTTGTGTGCAGCCAAAAGCAGAAGAAAGAAGCAGAAAGAAGCAGCTCAGCAAGTTCTTCCCTTCTGCCCATACCCCCCTCCTCTCATTACCTCGTGTTGTTCCTAGGCAAGCCTTGTGTTCCTGAGGGCCAGGTGGGTGGCGCAGCCTTGTGTTCCCATGCAGCCTTAATTAATTGTTTTGGGGGGTGCTCTGGGGGTGACATTTCTCTGCAGACCACCGAAATGTTCTTGCAGACCACCAGTATGCTGCAGCCCACCAGTTGGCGACCACTGTTCTAAATATTTGACTTTATTTAAATTAGCTGAGTTCCCTCTACACTTTTCTTGCTGCCTTTCTCCAGTATCAGAATATTGACTAGTGAAGGTTCAACAAAAGACAAATACAAAATAGATAAGTTCTATCTTCTCCGACCATCCATTAAGTATAATAAACTCCAAATGTTGATTCCATCTTGATGAAAGAATTCTTTAGCCTAACTCTGACTCAGCAGGATATCTTGTGGAAACTGTTATTCATAGATACTAGAAGCTTGTCAGGAAGTCAAAACCATTGTTTATCAGTTCTGCAGAAGCTATTGTTTCACATAGTTTTTATGCAAAATTGTATAGTCATAAATAAGTTAATGTCCCAAACCCGCTAAGCTGTTTGGGGTCCCACTGAGTTCTCAGTAATTTAATTTTACCATTACAAAGACTGTGTAAATTATGGAGGCCATATTAATAACCAAAGACTTCTATAACTGAAGATTCTGTCTGCATGTAATATATTAATCCTCGCTTTTTCTTTTTTCTTTTCTTTTTGTACTTTATCATTGCTTTTGTAGCTATTTTTGCTTCTGTGCAAGTATACTACTTATAAAAAAGAAGAAAGAATCATGCTTCCACTTTTGCTGCTCCTGAATACTTTTTCAGTCCTCTGTCCATTTGAGATGAAAATACTGTGCATACTTGTTCTTCTGGATTGACCAAAATATAACCCATAAGGTTGGACGACCCATTCAGAAGACTGCAAAGACTAGTCATTTAAATCCTTGATTCATTTCACAAAGTGAAACCACTCTCAGATCAAAGCAAAATAGATGCCTTAAGCATCTGAATGTAGCTGGGGCTCTAGATTTCTTTCTCTAGTTTGAGAAAGGTGAGACTGAGTATTTTTTCCCATAAAACTGAAAATAGTAAACATGGAAGCTTGATGTATATGTATGTGCACGCACATTTCAGTGATATTCAAAGCAAGCCTCCATGACAATAAAATGATGATGTCCGATACAGAGGCTTCAATTGCAACAATTGTTCAAAAATGTCACTGTTTGTTCCTCCAGAGACACACAGGGGTTATTGTAGCCCTAGAACAGACTCAATACAATAAAAACAAAATAAAACTCAGACACCTACCCCAAACAGTCATAACCTTCTCCAAATCATAATGGGATCTCAAACATTTTGTACCATTGTCCTATCCTTTTCTGTCTAGATAAAACAAATAAATTCAGTTCTCAACCAAATATTATCCACCTATCATAGCACATTGTCAATAGACTGATTGATCCATGGATGTTCATGATTTTATGATATAAACATTATGGATGTAAACAGATCATCACAGATCAAACAAAAAAATTGTTTAAATCTCTCATAAAATCTCATAAGCTGTATAATGCATTAAATCTAACAGATATTATACTAAAGGATGAAGAGATTACATGTGCATTCAGGAATGGCCACCATAAGGTCTTGAAGCTGTCATGTGAGTCTTGAAATTGTTATGGCTGCTTTAATGATATCAAGTATGTGCTCTCCAATCTCTTGAATGTATGCACAGTGGTAATTTTGTATGAATAGTTAAGTTGTAACAGTAAAGGTTCCCCACCCACATATGTGCTAGTCTTTTCCAGCTCTAGGGAGCGGTGCATCTCTGTTACAAAGCCAAAGAGCCAGCACTGTCCAAAGACATCTCTGGGGCCATGTAGCCGGCATGACTAAACACCGAAGGCGCACAGAACACTATTACCTTCCCACCAAAATGATCCCTATTTTTCTACTTGCATTTTTACATGCTTTCGAACTGCTAGGTTGGCAGAAGCTGGGACAAATAATGGGAGCTCACTCCATTAAGTAGTGCTAGGGATTGAAACTGCGGAAGTGCTGACTTTTCTGATCAACAAGCTCAGTGTCTTAGCCACTGGTACTAAATGACTGTCCGATTTCAAAAAGGTATGGATCAAAGGTGGTAATCAGCAGGTTCTGACCAGTTCTGGAGAACCAGTAGCAGAAATTTTGAGTAGTTCAGAGAATCAGCAAATATCATTTCTGACTGCAGATTTTACAGTATCCTTACCCTGCCATGCCCACCAAGCCACACGTACAGAATCGGTAGCAAAAAAAAAAAAATTGAATCCCACCACTGGTATGGATAGAAGAACTGGGAAATTGCAGAAATAAAGACTAAAACATCCAGAAGAAGGAAAATTATTTCTGTATTGATGGCTAATATTAAATCTGAGCACAGAAACAACAACTGAGACGCTAGGTTGTGTGGCACCCAGAGGAGCTTTGGGTAAGATTGATGGCTATATAAATATGTCCTCAACATTCTTGCATTCAGTATTTCAATGGATCGAATGCTTTTCAGTCAGTCCATACATTCAGCAGTCATTCATCAAATGATGAATAATCCACAGTAGTGAATCAACACAAGTATTGAGTTCAAGTGGGAAACTATGAAATATTATCATAATAGTACAAGAGCATGTGCTGCCTGTAAGAAGGAAATACTAAAAGATAAAGAAATAAGTATTATTAGACTGCAGACACCTGCCACCAAGTAAAATAGTAAAATGACTGCTAGCATCATAGAGATGTAGAGCAGTACATGCCACTTAAAATGACTTGCTTTGCTAAGTTACCATTTCCAGGCAGAAAACCACACATCATTCCTACCCAAAGAACATTGCCCTGCAAGTCAGCTGATTGCCTAACCTATCAAAGCATCCTGAAATAATTTCTGGAATAACTTAGCACTTTAGATCTGCACTTAATATTCCACTAAATGAAGAGGACATTATTATGTAAACATACTGTTACCGTACAGCATTTGCCATATCTCTACCTCCTACTTTTTAAAACAAAAACAAAAATGGAGAATAAATATTTGCTGTTCAAACAAGCCAAAATAACAAGCCCTAGCAATGTCATCCAATTGTAAGGTGCTTTTAAAAGCCTTACCAAGGAAATTATTACTTTGTTTACAATCGGCGGATCAGAGAAAGAAGTGGGGGCAATGCAACTTAAGGAAGTGCTTTGGAACTGGCATTTAACGTTTGGTCATGTAAGTTGTCTGTATTAAACAACAGCTGAGTTGCAGCAATCTAACTCTTCTCTGGGTGCTCTTTCTCAATGTTCTGTACAGCCTAGAATGTGACCTGCCTCCTTTGGTATTAAGAAAAAATGAGAAAGAAAATGTGAACTGGATTAGACTGAATTTACAAAAGAACCCACTCATTGAATTGTCTGCTTGTATGATTATCATAAATTGATTTGTAGGTTGCCATAGTCGAACTTTTTAAAGGAGAGACCTCCTGAAGTGGTGTTTACTTAAATCACTGTACATTGCAAAAAGAGTATGTATTTATCTTTTATGCACTGAGTCCCCAATTTTTATTTCAAAGTGTAAGCTAGTTCATCTTGATCTCTTCCCATATCTTTCCATATCACTATTTATATATCCTATACTAAAGGCAAGGCAAAGAACTTATTCTTTTTCCTTATTCTCTTCTCATCTCTTTGATCCAACAGAATCTCTGGCTGATTTCCTGCTTTTAATGTAGGTAAAGACACCTTTGTGTTGGCTTTTATGTTGCTGGTCAAGTGTTTCTAAAACTTTCTTTTGTGAGACAGTCCTACATTACTACTTGCATTTCTTCTGTCACTGCTGATGTTTGCTTTTTGCTTTGCAATTTGCCAACATTTTAGTCTCTTGAAGGAGCTCTTCTCATATCTATGTCTTGAATGTATAGAGTTACACATATTTAGGAAATAATAGTATGTTTTAAAAGAAAAAAATCAGTCTTGGTCCACAGAATCATATTCTTAAGTTTCCATTGTGCTGATACAAGTTAATTCAAGGCTTGCTTGTAAACAGATTTCTTCAAGACAACTGTTGACGTCTGCTGTTTTGGTTGATTATTTATTTATTTATTTTCCACTTTTAAATTCACCTTGCAATCAAAAAGGATCTTTAGAATGATTTATTTTATTCATTTGTAATTCCTCTCTGCAAGGAACAGCTCCTTTCCCATATGATATGGAGCAACATTTTTTAAAAAATATTGTCAAAAAATGCAACAAAAGCCAGTTAACAAATTAGAATAATCCATAAAATTATTCATTATGAAAGATAGAGGGGAAAGAAGAATGCTTCTTTCGTTTAAGCTGGCATCTTTTTATCAGTATACTATATAAGCAAACTTGCTGTTGAGCTGTTGAGTCTGAGGTCATAGCTGTCCCCAGTTGCAGCAGTGCTGTATTTTAGTATGCATTCATTATAAGGCACAGTGTACAGTTAAAAAACGTGTGTATGGTGCCAGCATATGATTATGGCAAGACAGACTGACCACTGGGAAATTGCTGAGCTAACAGAGAGTTAGTTCGGCTGAATTATACCGGAGCCAAATTTACAGATGGTTAGCACACCTTCTAATGACATAACTGATCTTCATTGAGAACCGTTTTTTCATGATATATGTTAACTATGACACTCTCCTTTTCTGACTTACAAATTCCCTAATGTTTCACTGGTTTGTGAAAATGTCAACAGAGGTTCATCTCCCTTAATACCTCACTGGACTTTTGAATCTTCTTTTCAGAGTGCTTAAGTTATATAAACTAAAGGAGTAGTACATTTCTCTTTCCCCGCTTCCATTATAAAAAGGTTATGTACTGACAGACCAATGAATCCCCCTGCTTCTTATTAGAGGAGTTGAATTTTTAAATGTCATTTGCTGGATATTTCTCATGTTGAACTTTCTGAAGAACAGCCTAAAATTTTCAAGACATTTTGGTATATTTGATGGAATATGATAAAGAGACCTGGTGAGCTCTGGAGAACTTGGGACGGAAAAATTGTATTAGTTTTTAAGAAGGGAGGCAAGAGGAATGGCTTCCTCCTATTTTTTTTTTTTTGTATGGCTTTGGATTAATGTTGACTCCCAGATAAGCCCCTACAAGATTTCAGAAGTGGCTTGTCGTTGCCTGCTTCCTAGGGCTGAGAGAGTGACTAGGTCAAAATCATCCACCTGGCTTTGTGCTTAAGATAGGACTAGAGCTCCCAGTATCCAATTTTATGATGTGATGTCTTAACTATATCAATATAGATTTCTGATATGCCACTATAGAGAATGTATTCAGATATGGTAGATTTTGTTTTTTGGCCACGGAATCAGAAATATATTCCTTGCTTTTTATCCACTGATGAAGATTAGTTAGAGCAGGGCTGCCAAACTCCCGGCTTGGAGGTTGGATGCATCGTACACTGGCCACACCCATGCCCGGTTTAGCAAAGGGGAAAAAAATGCCAATACGTCACATGCGCCCACATGCCCAATACGCTGTGTGACGATATGAGTTTGACAACTCAAGGTTAGAACATTTGGATCTATTGTAGATAAGACGGATATCCTATTGTAGCTATGACGGATATCCTGACCTTCCGGCACGCAGTTCAAACCCTATTTTTTAGGCAGGCTGGCCTGGCCCAGTAATTGGGTTCTGGTTTTAAACTAGTTCGGTTTTAGTAATTAATTTTTTATTTTTTATTTAGCTCCCTGATTTTATACTGTTGTATTTGGTTTTGATGGAACACAGCCGGAACAATCGCGTTTAATATATTTTTAACTGTATTTATAATGTATTTATGTGTTTTTAGTAGGCTGTCGCCGCCCTGAGTCCCTTCTTTTGGGAGAGGGAGTGGTATAAAATATGATAAAATAAATAAATAAAATAAACCAAAATTAATCACAACAAGATCATCATCATGAGATTCACCTTGTAGCATAGTACAGTACCATAAGATTGATTGTACCTATATATTTTTCCAATGTCTTTATATTGCTTATATCAGTGGTTACCAAACCAGGTGGCCATGAGAAAATTTTTGGTGGGTCACAGAGAAATCTCATCCCCAGAGCACCCCCCCCACCAAAGCAATTAATCCAGGCTACGCAGAAACACAAGGCTGCACCATCCACATGGCCAGCGGGAACCCTCCCATCCACTCACTCTTTACCCAGTAAACTTGCCTGCTAAATTTCTATTTTTCCTTTTTACTACCATCATTTGTTCTGCTGTGCTGGAAGATTTAGATTAGCTAGGAAGCAGGAAATGGTTGGATTTCTTGCTTTCTAGCTGGTCTTTAGATCTTCG
The DNA here is from genome assembly GCA_023653725.1 of Bungarus multicinctus. Classification (NCBI taxonomy): domain Eukaryota; kingdom Metazoa; phylum Chordata; class Lepidosauria; order Squamata; family Elapidae; genus Bungarus; species Bungarus multicinctus. The sequence continues at coordinate 238,169,492 of CM042834.1, forward strand.
GCTCTGCTTTTAAGTACAGACCAACCTCCCTTAGGACTGAAGGTTTGTTTGCAAGCAAATTCAGTGCAGACTCATGGCAAGCAAATTTGAGAGACTGAGCTAGCCGATGGCAGATAGATAGATCACTGAATGATTCTGTGAGCAGCTCAATCTGCCTGCTTTGCCTGATTTTGGGTAAAAATGCTCTTTTTTTAAATAAAAAAATCAATATTTACATGCATGATGTGTTGTGAGTAATTTTGTGAGTTTGCTTGCTAGCAAATTTATGAGTTTGCTTGCAAGCAAATTTATGTGACAGACTGAGCTAGTCAATGGCAGATAGATAGATTTCTGAATGAATCTGTGATTCTGTGAGCAACTCAATCTTCCTGCCTGCTTTGCCTGATTTTGGGTAAAAGTTGCTCTTTTTTTATAAAAAAAATTCAACATTTATATAAATATTTATAATTTATATAACAAGCTATGCCCAGCCAGTGACATTTATATATGTCATATGTATATGTCATATATATGACATATATATATATATGTCATATATGTGACATATAATATGCCCCAATCGCTAAGAACCTTACACTTACAGTATCTTTCATACTTTCCAGAAATGACTAACTTAAGACAAGAAGGTTAAGTCTGGGTCTAACAATAGAAGTGACACTAAGATTAATAAAATAGTGCATCACCTGACAAACTAAACTTTTATTTGTCTGAAACATCTCTCAGTGTTGTTTAAATGTTTCCTATATCAGATAAATGCACACAATTTTCTCTTAAGTAGTGACCAATTTGTTTAGGTAAGGACAAAAACAAACCTTCACAACTGTTTGAAGATAACGGAAAGTGAGATGATAATAATGAAAATGCTGGATCTAATAAAGAATACAATGTGTTGACAATAGAATTCTAATGTCATTTCCAAGCTTACTTTACCATTATCTAGTGTATGGTACAACTAATAAACAGTGGAAATTTGTAAGCAGCCCGATGATACTGATCTAGTATAAACTGGTGATATTGATCAAAAGGTACTGTGATACCCATGTTCAGCCATGGAACTAATAATGAGAGATTAAGCTCCATTTTCCAGGCAGAAGAATTACCAATATGATGTTCTTTAGAGATGATTTTCCAGGAGAGGTTTATATATAATCCAGCAATTATTATACTTTATACCTGTGTGATGCTTTAGGTGACCCTGGGCAATTATTTCATTGTAAATTATTAACATAAAAGATGATTGGGAAAAGTTCAGTAAGGTGTTCTATTTTTGCTTTTAATTAAATCGACCCCATCAACTATAGTTTCATGAAGACAGGTTGCAAACACCGCTTTAAGTTGGGCTAGTCTCAGAACTAAACAAAATACTTCCTGCTGTTAGGGATCAGCAGTTCATGGTATGTCTGCCCATTTAATCATCTGGTTTGGAGATGAACTTCTGATCCAGCAAATTGCATTTAATTACAAATTCATAGATAAATTCACCACATCAGATTCAGGTTTCCACTGGCCACATTGTGTGGTCACCTGATTATTCAAGGAAGTGGTAGTAAGGAAGGTTCTATTTTTCAAATCATCAGACCATACTTTAAGTGCCCTGGCTTTTTGAAGATTATAAGTATGAGATTGGGACTGTACAAATCCTTCAAAGAATGTGCCGAAGTGTATTTGAATCACTGAAATGGCTGTATCTCTTTTAAGCTCATTGGCTGTTTTCAGGCTTTTTCTTACCCTCTACACATGTGTATGGATTCACAGGCACAGCACTTCCCTGAGGAAAAAAAACAAAGTGAAAAAAAATGGCTCCTGCAGCTGGGAGAAGCTTATGAAATTGCCACTCAAAGTCTGGAAAAAGATGCTGATGCTTTAACAATTTAAAAACAGGTGCTTTGTGCATGTTCTGCTTGTCTGAAGCATCTCATTCAAAGGATTTGCAAACCTCTAAAAGACATTTCTCAACCACCTTGTCAATTTTGCAATCTATATGCAACCCACACCCCAATTCCCTGAAGGTGTTCTAGGGAAGGACAAACACTAACCAAACTTCCAGCTTGTATTTATTTCCTCATGGATTAATTGGCAAAAAAATATCCAGATTCACTCCCAGTAGGACCATAGTCAAATTCTTTTTATAGTCTCTATGAGTTGTGACTCTGAAACATGAGCCTGCTGGTTTAACAAGTTTGGGCTGATTTGTGTCCCAATATGTATTTATTTGGCAATAGGATTTCTGCTGGAATACTAAATTGAGATAATGGTCCCTGCCGAGCTGAGAAAAGAACTGAGCTTCTCTGCACTGTAAGGCACTGAATTATGTTAGTAAAGAAATTAACATTATACTTGGCTACTTGGAACTATGGTGGATCTAAAAAAACATTGTCATCCAGTTTCTGAAGCAAAGCAAAGCATAGCATAAGTAATAGAATCAAAATCTTCCCTTTATTCATGAACTTCTTCTCTCAATCATTTACTGTATATGAAAAACTAAATGGGCTTATAAAACATTGAGACTGAGAATGCAGAATTCTACCACTGTTTGTGTCTTAAATAAATGACAATTTGGGATGAGCCTATTAAAATATTGTTTCCTTTTTCAATTCAAAAATTTAGCCATAACAGGATTTTTTTTTCTGTCACAGAATATTAGGATCTTCTGCATTCTCCCTATTTCCTTCTATTTTACTTGCCACAATTCAGTGTTGTCTAAACTTGGAGAAAAATACGATGAATTGATTATTGAAGCAATCCTGGATTGATGAACTTTGTCTGTTCATAATGTTACATTGAGATTATACTGAAAGAAAAACTTATGATTTAAGGAACTTGTGTGAAGGTAGTATAAGAGTTTGTATCATGATCATTATGGAAACACCCAACTGTAGTTCTTGGTGCTCAGTAAAGAAATCTGTTTCCTTGCTTTGAAGGATTTTAGAGAATTCTAAAATCATTTAAAGGATTTTAAAGAATCAAAAAGTCTCTGCCCTTACATATAGCATTAGCTCTAAAAGGAAAATAGCACAAGAAGGAGCTTATTCAGCTTGAAAGAGAGCCCTCTCTTGCTTTGTTCCAGCTTGTCTTTCATCCAAAATTTCATCAGCTATTTTTTAAAAAAGGATTATAGTAGTTTGTTGGACTTCCTGTCACATGAACTAGAAGGAAAAACTGGGAATAGTCTTGCTACTCCCAGAACATAGGCTCAAGATCTAGATGGAACTCAATGGATTTGAAGACTGGGCCCTGCCTAACAAAATAAAATTCAATATAGAAAAAAGTAAAGTTTTACACTTAGACATGAAAAACCAAAAGTACAGATACAGACTAGGTGAAATTTGGCTCAATAGCAATAACTCCACGAGTGCAGATAAGAGCATCAAAGATGATTTAGGGGGTGGTGCTGAAGGCTAAAACATATGAAGAACAGTTGTAAGAATTGGGTATGCGTAGTTTAGTGAAAAGAAGAACTGGGGGAAACATAATAGCAGTGTTCCAATATTTGGGGGCTGCCAAAAAAAGTTGGTCAACCAATTCTCCAAAGCACCAGAAGGCAAGACAACAAACAATGGATGGATTCTGAACAAAGAGAGAAGCAACCTAGAACTAAGGAGAAATTTCCTGAGAGTAAGATCAATCACCCAGTGGAACAATTTGCCTTCAGAAAAGCTGGAGACTTTTAAGAAGGAACTGGACAATCATTTGTCTAAAATGGCATAGTCTTCTGTTTAAGCAGGGGGTTAGATTAGAAGACCTCCAAAGTCCCTTCCATTATTCTGTATTCTATAGTTTTAACCCATTCCCAAATATCCAAACTGAGAAGTGCTACAAAGGAATGGCAATGAATAATCATAGTCACCAATATATGGAATTATCTCATGGAATATACCAATTGCCATTACATTTAGAAAATTATTATATTCCCTCCAGAATTAATACAGCTACAGAACACAGAACTGTACAAAACCAGTTTTCTCAGAAGCAAAACACATTAATGAGCTGTGGTGGCACAATGGTTAAAATGCAGTACTGCAGGCTACTCTGCTGCCTGCTGTCTCCATCTTTCTGAGCTTGGTAAAATGAGGAGCCAGATTGTTGGGGGAAATATTCTGACTCTGTAAACTGCTGTGAAACAGTATATAAGTCTAAATGCTATTGCTATTGCTATTAATGTTCTAATTTGGAATTGAATCCACCATGTCTCTATTTATTTACATTGATCAAGACCTCCATTTTCTCCTTTTTACAGACAAGTCTGTTAGTCTTTTGAAATACTCCAGAGCATGTATTTGGTTAGTGGTCAACTGGTCTTTCAGAAGATGGCCTAACAGTATATAAAAGGAGCCTGCATAATACCTAACTTGCACTTTGCGTTCAGATGTATCCACTGAATCTAAGTGTCTAGTTTCTCTTGGAGCTCATGGAGGCCTGTGATCAGAGACAGAGGTTGTGCCCAAGGCAGTCTCAACCAGCCATTAGGAGTTCAGACCATGAAACAAACATTTTACATCATAAATATGCCAAGACCTACTATAGAAGAAAGCAAAGCAAAGTGAAACTACTTTAAACTTAAAACTGCTAAGAAAGAATTCAGGCCACTTCACAGGAAGCTAAAGGTTGAAACAAATGTTGTACAATGAGGACATATTATCTAAAAACAGTGCAGCAATTAGTGGGAAGCAAATATGAAACCTTAGTGTGAATTCACCCATTAAGACAGCACTATGCAAACTAGGCAACAATGGTTTGTTTAACAAATCACAGGTATAAAGTTTGGTTAATCTTATTGTAAACAAGGTCACTAGGTTCTAAAGTCTCTCCCCATATTTTAACAAAATAATTGTGTTAATCCACTAACACAGGTCTAAACGTTGCTTGCTTCTTATAGCTTCTTTGAACAGTTTATTTTCTACCTTAATCCCGTTTCTTCTTCTCCTTTGTCTTTATTTTTACATATCTTTCCAGTTCAAAATTATCTTCATTTCAAGAATATTGCTATGTGTGAAACAGATGGAAGCTTAGAAGAGTTTTCTTGTTGAACAATAGCAAAATATCTGTAATTCCTGTAATGATGTGACATGGGTCAGGGATGTTGGGAATTGATGGGAAGAGGATGTCAACATTGTTATCATAACTGTATTTTATGAGGATTCAGATGCAGCTTCCAAACTGACCTAAATTTTCCCTAAGGTGTACATCTATGAATGCAATCCTATTTTCCAGGATTATTACCTTTGCAAACTGTGCCTCTCCAAGTATTACAATCTTGATCCTGGTTACTGTGAATCCTATTGCTACTAAAATGATTTATATTCTGTTTTTTTTTTTTCCAACAGAAAGTTTAAAGGGAAAAGGGAGGGAGAAAAAGAATGAGAAAGACTTAAGTTATTTAAATTTGAAGTTATTATCTTTTCTGTTTTTCACAACAGATGCTCTGTGAATTTGTTGAACGTATGCATGTCAAAGCTTTTTAGAAGCATTCAGATGCATTGCTACAACCTGTAAATTTTAACAGAGTAAAAGACAAAAAAATATTCCTGACATCTATATGCACTAAATTCATGTGAGAAATACCATCTTTTCACTTGCTCAAAATGATCTAGAGTTTGAGTTGCACTGCCCACATAAAATAAGTGCTATATATAGAAAGTGACCTAAGGAGCTGGATTTTAACAGCTGATCCCATTTTGTAAAAGAAAGAAAGGGAGGGGGTGGTAATGATTCAACCATTGCTTTCTCATGAAAAGCCTGAAAAAGAGCTGTCTCTTGATTTTTTTAAATTTTTTACACATTTTTTTTCTCTTTGCAAACTCTACTTCTTAATATGCCAGACCAATAATAATTTGTTTCCAGAAACTTACAGTATGGAAAAATATCTCTCTGTTCAGTGTGGCCATATTGAAATTGTTGACATTTTTCAGACTACCATTATAAAAACATGCCTTTCTGGGCAGAATACTACTGAATGCAGTGGGATTTCACAAACGGAAATTAAATGAGTGGTAAAACATATAAAGCTAACATTGATTATTTGTAGCTTATATGCATACCTGCAGACAGAATCTGTTTCACTTTTTTTTAACAGTTTATTTATATATTTTCCTTAACATACATAAAGGAACAGAGTATTGTCTGGGTTAATTTGCTTATATAATAGCATATAATAACATATTAAACGTAAGACATATATAATAGTATTTTTCCAATTTCTAATTTCTACTTCTATTGTCCAATCACTGATAAAATAAGTCCCATATTTGAAAATATTCTGTATCTTCTTTATCTTTTATCTTTAATGTAAACTCTAACTCTAACCTGCTTCACTTTGAACACCTGGCCTTTTGCTCTAAAAGGAACCCAATCAATCCAGGATTAAACCAGGACCAGTTTGGTCTGCCTTGGTCTAAAATTAGTTTATTTGTATCATCTCTCAGCTCTGAAATAAAAAAAAAAGTTATTTTCTTTCACAGACTTGCATGGGGTATATATTGCAATTGGTTGTAACTGTTTTATTTTACAGGAAAACATGGTGAAATCTAGATTTAATCTGGAGATTTGTGTGGGGTTGAAAAGTGCCAAATTTCCTAGAATTCTAGAACACAGGAATTCTCAGGAATATGGCTTTAAAATCTGAATCCATTGTTTTTATTTTAAATGGAAGGTGATTCTGCAATCCTCATAGCCTTTTCTGTGAGAAACAGCCTGTGCAATTTTCAGCTAGTTGTATGGGAAAGAAGTCTCTTGGATAAATGAAGAGGAGGATGTAATGCCACTTCCTAAATGTCATCTGTGATTAGGGTGGAAGTATAATAGATTAACTTGATGGTCTTTTTATAAATTGGTTTTGTGGCTCTTAGGTCAGGTCAGCTATATTCTGCAGTTCAGAAAATACTCAGGATTGGAGACAGTGAGATGACAATGAGGTAAATGTTACAAAAGTCAGAAGCTCCATTGTAAGCAATATTGAACAAGATAGTGCTCCAAAGTTGATAATAATTAGAATGGAACAGAAAATAATCTGTGCCTATTGTGTTTTTAAAATTTATTTTTCTCTCTCTCTGCCATGCCAAATTTTATCTCATTGAGTAAACATAGCAGAATTTACATGTAACTAAAGATTCCTTAAACTTGGATGCATCTCTGGCTGACTATGTCTTAGCATGAATACTGTGCACAGGATAAATGAAATTCCTAAATCTTAGTGTTATCTGCAGATAGCTGGACAGCAATAAACAGCACAGCTGTTGCCATTACCACAGACACAGCTGCTGTAGTGACAAATACCACAGCTACTGAGGCTCCTGTTACTCTAAACCATAGAAGGGTACCATCTGAACAAATGCTGGAGTTTGACTGTCAGATTCTTAGATGTGTCACATTTTTCTGTGGAGCTTTGGGCTGTTGTAACAGCTGTTTGTAAACACTGCAAATCCAACATTAGCCCAGGAAAGGAGGAGAGTATTGGCATATTTCCCCAATGTCTTTCTTCCTGAACCATGATTTAAAAAAAAATATTGCAAATATGCTGACACTTCTGTTGGTGACTGAAATAGTAACCAGCATAATCTTTGAATGGAACAACCAATTGGCAGTCTTGTCAGAGAGTCCTTCTATGTCAGATGACTCATCATTGTGTCTGAGATTGTCCATTAAGTGTCCAAATCCAATTAGACCAACAAAACAATCAATTAGAAAAGTATTTGGAAATTGTAAAACTTTAGACACATTTATTATTGATCCAGCAAAATATATTTCTAATCTAGTTATGATGTGCTGAATCCCAATGAGTTGTTTGTCAGATGTCTGATATTCTATATAGGTAAGCTTTAAAATACTTCCATCCACTCAATCTTGTAATATGCTCTTAGAATCTGAGACTTATATTTGACAAAACTTCCCAAAGCACTTATTAGAAATCTTTGAGTGGCACTGGAATATTAGGGAACAAAATACAAGATACAAACATGTAGAAAAAGCATTTTAATGAATTTATTCCAAAATATACCCTCCTCCTTTCTATAAATGTCAGCCCATCAACAGCACAGATATGATTTCCAGAGTGAACTCTGTTAATCTCCCACCTGATGTTGGGAGTAAAGAATAAAGAAGCAAAGATAGACATGAAAAATCAGCCTTATTTTCATCTTGATGTTATTCCTGTCAACAACATCACACCCACTTATACATGGGATTTGTTGTGTCATTGCTCTTGCAGACAAACTACACACTGTGTATTACAACCAATAATGGTCTTTGGCTGGATCCTCTTTTACTCCCCATCCCTAAATCCAATATGCTCCAGAGATTTCAAGGTATTGCCTACCATACTGGAGATATACAGAGGGTAGGAGAAAGAGAGACAGAGACAGAAACACAGAGAGAATATCTTCTAGTAAGATTTTGTATGTAACTAAACATTAATCAAAGTTTACATTACGTCTTATTTTATGGTAATTATCTAGAGTTACTCATTGACAGGAACATGTTTACTTCATAAATAATTATTTTGCGAGCCTGGTGATAGGAGAATTCAGTTCTTTGTCTTCTGCGGTGGTCATAGCCTCATTTGCTTATCTTATTTCTATCAAGTGGAATTTCCATTTGCTTCAAACGGAGATTTTTTTTCTCCTCAATCCAGATAGCAGGATAGTAGTTAATTTCCAGTCGAGATTAACACCACAGGAGAAGAAAAGATTGAAAGTCCTCTTCCTCCAAACACCAACCTACATTCTAGATGAGAGCTCCATAAGGTTATTACTGAAAGAAAAGAGAAAAAATGGCACTGAAGGGCTAACCATGTAATTAACATAATTTGTATTTTGACTCTTAGAAGGGAGCTCAAGGATAGTCAGGTAACAATCAGCTGTGTTTATCCATCTATGCCAAAATTAAATGAGCCATATCAGAAGACATAAGCAGAAAGTTCATATCAGAATCTTTACCGTAGAGGATGTATCACAGCTGGACACTTGGAACAAAGGCTTAGGATGAGACATCAAATTAATCCCCATGATAAACTAATCAAGGAATATTGTCCCTACTTCAGAAAAGTAAACTTAAACATGAAAACACCTTTACATATTATACAATTGCTTATCCAAGAATTAAGCAATTCTCTTGCTTAATGAATTCAGATATCACAAAGCTAAAAGAAAATAAACAAAATCTAGAATCAAGAAAAATCATTCCCAATTACCACAAAAAGCAGCATTAAAGCTAATAAGCCAACAAGGAGGCTAATTTAACACCCCAAACCAAATACTAGAGGAAACAGCCAGGTTTTGGGTATATTAGGAAAGGCTAATGGGTGAGGGTAACACTAATCTCCTGGGGACTATTTTTCCACAGAGCAGGAACTACAACATAGGCATGTTCCAATAACATGACTTTGCTTAATTTAAGAGACTTGGAACATACCATATCTGTCAGATCTGGTTTCTTAACTGAGCAGAAACAATTGCAAAAGCCTGGCCTTATGACATTGTAAGGCTTTATAAATAATAACTGATGCCTTGAAACATATCAAGGACATTGGAAGCCAGAACAACTTGAAAAACAGCAATGTTACTGCATATGAAAACTTAATGGAATGCTGAAAACTGTCTGCAACATTGCATTCAGAACTGGTTGCAGCTTCCAATTGATTTTCAAGGGCAGCCCTATATAGAGTGAATTATATAATCCAAACAAGAGGTAACTAACATATGATTCACTTTGAATAAGTCTTCCAGCCAAAAAGGAGTAATTATTTCACCAGTTGAAGCTATACCTGCTAGCCACTGCTATCATTTTTTCCTGAGTCATGAGTATTCTCAAGTTGCACACCAATTTTGAGTGGAGGTATTTAGCCTAATTCAAAGATGGAAAACTCTGGATGATGTGTGTGTGCATGCGTGCGTGCACATTCAAAACCAGAACTACTTAACCTTGCCAGGGTTGAGCCAAAACCTGTTTTTTCACATCTAAATTCACATACTTTCCAGACAGTAGCTCAGAATTTCAACCATATAACTATGTCAGACCAGGGAATAAAGGAACAGCTAATGATACCTAACCCCATGCTGACAGATGATCTCACACAGCATGTTTGTATAGATGTTAAATAGGAGTGTGGAGAGGATGAAACTTCAGAACATCCCACAAAACAACAGACTCTGATTTCATCTATCTACCCTACTAACATCAACTAGAATTGACCCTGGAGAAAGAAAGAAAACCACTTCAGCACTATGAATCCCATAATGTATCATAAGTCATTGACTTGTCAAGGAAGGCATGTTGACTATACCATTCTTATCCCAAGCCCACCAGACTCATCAAGTATAATCAATGCAATTTTAGTGTTATGAAAATCCTGATTCTACTTTCTCCAGGGTTTTTTGGAGTTGTAAGCCAATCATCTTCTCAACAGCCTTACCTCTAAATGGAACATTTTGGAAAGTGAAAAATTATTATTACAAGATGGTTTAGTTCGAATAGCATGCATAATAATTTAGAATGAAGTCATAGAGTCTAAATTGTCTGTTCTAAATAGACAAGTAATGGATTATACTTCATAATTCACTTTTATATTACTTTTGTTTAGCAACCCAGTATCTAATCACAAAAGCTAAGAGACTAGAGAGCTAAGCAAAAGTTAGTTTGTCATCACCAAAAATTACAGCATCCTAATCTTCCTCTGATTCTTGTACTTCTCAATATGTTTAGGACTTTTTCTTCCTATAATTTTCTCACAAGTATAAGGTCCATTTTTTCTGGATCAACCAAGTGTTGATCCATTGGATGTCAACTGGATATTAATTATCCACAATAGGATGTTTAAACTGAACCAACATTTTCTTCTGCCCTAAATGCCTATTATGAGCACACATGTAGACTTTTCTTTGATTATTGTCATATTTGCTCTACTTGTAATGATCCAACATTTTTTTTCCTTTCTAAACAACTGATGTTTGGCTTTATGTTGCAGAAGATTTAGACAATATTAATTACATGCTGAATGACAGTCTGGATAATGATTCATGTACCGTGTACAGTCTGGGTCTAAATGATTCTTCTGTGTTATGTCTGCTTTGCTGACTTAAAAAAATGTTACATTCCTATTTTCAATATGAATCACAAGTATTATTCTTTTGAACATACAATCTGTTCTTTTAAATTCCTTTCAACCCCCACAGTGAAAGTTTTTGGAGAACCACACACAAACTCAAAATAACAATATAAAATTAGAACTTGAAATGATGTGACCCTCCACATTCTACTTCACCATATTGGAGCCCACCTACAGTAGTTATTTTGGTTCAGTAGAAACTGAACTGCAGCCATGCTGCCAAGACAACAGTGAGTAGGATTATTACAAAAAATGTAGGGTTTGTTGGTTTTATTGTGTCTGAACAGTGTTGGGAACCAAATGACTCTATATAACTATTACTGTATTTTAATGGGCAATAGAATACTTCCAGAGCCATTTAAACCCAAGGATTGAGTTTGGAAGGTCACTTAAGGAAAGCCATGAGATTACAAAGAGAACAATGATCATAAAATTCTGAGAATAGCCCTTCCCATGAACAGTCATTTCAACCCCAAGGCAGCATTCTAGGACCCACACTCTTTATACTCTATATAAATGACCTTTGCGATCACCTTATTAGCAACTATGTCCTCTTCACAGATAATGTAAAGATATTCAACACCACCGACAATGCTACTGTTCTTCAAAGTGACCTTGATTATGTGTCTGAATGGTCAAACATTTGGCAACTCCAAATCTCGACCAACAAATACTCTGTCCTACACATTGGTAAAAAAAATCAATTCACCAAATACAAACTAGGCGGATATGACCTCGTTGATGACCCTCACTCTGTCAAGGACCTCGGAGTACTCATATCAAATGATCTAAGTGCTAGAGCTCACAGTAACAGCATTGCCAAAAAGGCATTAAGAGTTGTAAATCTAAACGTACGAAGCTTCTCCTTTGGAAATATTGAATTATTAACTAGGTCATTCAAAACCTTTGCTTGACCAATACTCGAACACAGCTCATCTGTCTGGAATACACACTGTATATCAGACATTAATATAATTGAGCAAATCCAGAAGTATTTCACGAGAAGATTACTACACTCCTCTTAACAGAATACCTATACCACCAGGCAATTTTGAAATTTTAGGCTTGGACAATCTTGAACTACACCACCTATGGTTGGACAAAATTATCTGCTACAATATCCTAGCAGCCAATGACTACTTCAGTTTCAACCGCAACAATACAAGAGCACACAACAGATACAAACTCAAGGCTAACTGCTCCAAACTTGATTGCAGAAAGTACGACTTCAGCAACAGAGTGGTCAATGCTTGGAATGCACTACCTGACTCTGTTGTTACATCCTCAAACCCCCACTCCTTCAAGCTCAAACTATCCACTATTGACTTTACCCCATTCCTAAGAGGTCTGTAAGGGGCGTGCATAAGTGCACCATCATGCCTACCATCCCCATTTATTGTTTCCATTTATTTGTACCTATTTCCTGTATTCTTACTCATGTTCATACTTATACCTATTATCTTGTAAACAATTGACAGATCAAATAAATAAATAAATACTCATATAAGTAAGTCATGGAGATTGTAGTCAATGTCCAGGGCAAATGTGTAAAAATGAAAAGGTAGTTTACCATTAATGGGGCATAATTCTAAAAGAAATTTAAAGGGAAAGTGGATGGAGATAGTCACCCTTGAATTGATTTTCCATAAGATATAGATGGAAACTTCCCTTCAATTGGAAAGAATGGGCAGGAAAAATGGATATAAATCCTATAATTTAAGAAAGAACTATTGAATATGGTGTTTTCATATACTTATTTTCAAAAAATATGATACTGAATATTTTTCAATTATAGATTAATGCTTTTGATGAAAGTTTGCAACCCTGCTAAAAATAGAGTTTAAAAAATTGTCCTGAAACCTGTGAAAACGTTCAGATCATTCATGGAAGTATCTGAGGCCAAATGTAGACTTCTGCTTCAATATTTTTTTGGGGATCAGAGAAATCTCAAGGCAGCATATGTACATGAAATACTTTTCTCTCTTTCAATTTAAGCCAAGTATACGTCTTCATATGCATACAGAGATAGGACCAGGCAAGTCCATGCAGGCATTTACCCAAATATTGGGAATAAGATGATATCTTGAAGACAATAACAAATAAATGTCACATAGGATGCGAAGGAGCTGAATAATTCTACCTTCCTTCAAAAACAAGCTTTACTGTCACTTAAACTATATAATCTCCCAGTATATACTACATTACTTCTGCACGCAGTCATGCACATAGGCAATTTCTGTTTTTAAATTTTCTAAATAGTTGTGTATTTGCAAGAAGGCCTGATTCAAATAAATAGAGCTTTATAACAATTCCAGGACAATTGGCATCCCTTCATAAAGATCACTTTCAGTTTCTTTGTTGCAGAAGAATTTATTTTACTAAAATAACTACATCCCTCTCTCTTTCCCTCTCTCTCTGTCTCTCTCTTGGGTTTCATTGCCAAGGAAATGCCTATATTTCCAGCAAAGCAGAAATGAACCTTCTGCTGTAATTTCCAGCTTTTTGCATCAGTTTGTATCCCTTAGTAAGAAATCTTTTCTCACAGCACACTTTCCCTGATGTATTTCATAAATGAATTTGATCTTCCCCACCCTGCCATTTGCTTCAAGCTCGTGATGCTTTAGCTTTGATAGCAGCAGGTGGTAATCCAATGTGACTTAAATTTCCTAAAGCAATAACTTTTGGCAGATTCAGTCCTCATTGTGAGGAAGCATTTCTATTTTTGGCTACGTTTTGTGACACAGCCATAAATATAGAAAGTCTAATGGAGAAAGGAATACCAAAAAAAAAAAAAACCTACATGGAACAAATCCCAGTTTTTCCTGTTTACTAAAAATAGTCAAAAGAACAAAAGAAGGAATCCTTATTTTAGAAAAAAATACAACACCACATGTACATTCTGAAAGTAACACACAACTGTTTAAAAATAATAAAATAATGATTAAAATTTATTTACATTTTAACTATCCTTTGTGGGAATAATTTTACTAGGTCAAAAGTACAGTTAATTTTAATTGAAGTGTTAATTGTAAGCTGCTCAGAATCACAAATGGTTGGCTATACAAACCAACTAATAAATAATAAATAAAAATTAAATACATACATGCATACATACATACATACATACATACATACATACATACATACATAAATACATAAATAAATTTGTGTAAGTTTCAAAATACCTTGTTTCTTAATGGGAAACAAGATTTTCATGTACCATTTTATAGAATTCTTCTATTTTGAAATGTACATCTTTTCAGTACCTGTAAGCTATTCTGCACAAATGAAAGAAACATACATAAACTTGAAACTGTGGCTGAAGCACAACCAGTATATCAAATACAACTGTAGTATCTCTGGAGATCTAAAAATAGTGACTCTGCTGCTTGGGATGCAGTTCAGATATACCAATGTTGTTGCTACATATGTGAATGGGACAGCCGTGCAAGAGAGTCACTTTACATTAAAAAGATAGGGCCACTCTGAAGGAATTTGGTTGCAGGACAGAAAAACATGGAATATGAACCACTTGTTTATCTGTCAAATATATTTTTTTGCCAATAAAATCAGACTTGAAGTCACCAACATCCTCTGCTCCAGCAGTCCACCCAGAAGCAACTTACATAGAGAAGAACAAAAAGCACTCTCCAACTTGAGGAAAGACAACGACATAATTTTCCCAGCAGACAAAGGCAACGCCACAATCGTGATGAACACATCGGACTACCAATCCAAACTATCCAACCTACTCCAAGACCCTGCTTATAAACCTCTAAATACTGACCCCACCACCTACCTGGAAAAAAACACCAAATCCAAAATAAAAGCCTCCCCCATCAGTGAAGAGATCCAGAAAAGAATCATCCCCAGAGAAAAATCATCCAGATGCCCTAAACTCTATGGCCTCTCCAAGATACACAAAGAAGGAACCCACTCAGACTCATAGTCAGCTCCATAGGCTCACCTCTACAGAATCTTGCCAAATTTCTCGCCAAGCAATTCCAGCCCTACATAGACTCCATCACCTCACACGTGCAAAACACTTTACACTTCATAGAAACAATAAAGAAACAAAACCTACAACCCGGCGACCTACTCATGAGCTTCGATGTCATATCCCTCTTCATCCAAGTACCTATTAAAGAAGCCTTGACAGCCATCCAAAACAAATACAACCCTCCTAAGCACATCCTAGATCTGACCAATCACTGCCTAACTAACACATACTTCATCCACAATGGACAAAGATACAAACAGATAGAAGGAGCACCTATGGGATCACCCCTCTCACTTGTCATTGCTAACCTATACATGGAACACTTTGAAACCAATGCTCTAGACAAATCCAAACACAAACCCAAACTCTAGCTTAGATATGTAGATGACACTTTCGTAATTTGGCCACATGGGAAAGAAAAACTGGACAACTTCCTCACACAACTCAACAGCCTACACCCCAAAATACAATTCACCATGAAAACAGAAGCCAACAACCAACTTCCCTTCCTGGATGTCCTAATTTACAAAAAACCCAATGGCTCCCTAGGACATACTATCCACTGGAAGAAAACACACACCAACTGCTACTTAAACACACAATCCCATCACCACCCTGCACAGATCAACTCCGTAGCCAAGACCCTCATCTCCAGAACCAAACGCCTAGCTGACAAAGTCCATCTGAGAACAGAATTACACACCCTCACTAACGTATTAATTTCAAACAGATTCCAAAGAGACACAATTACCAACCTAATCCTAAAGGAGACACCATCCAGAAACCAAGACACAGAACAAAACAATGGTATCTCTTCCTCCCCTACATCAAAGGCACCACAGATAAAATCAGCAAAATTCTCCACAAACACAATATCAGGACAGCCTTCGGCACTGACCAAAAAATAGCCAACATCCTAACAAACCCCAAAGACAAGAACCAAGGAGTTTATGAAATACCATGCAACAATTGCCCAGCCATATACATTGGACAAATCAACAGGAGAATAAATGCACACATCACAGAACACAAGAACACAGTCAGAAAAGAAGAAAATTCTTCCTCCCTTTTCCAGCACCTTAAAGCCATAGGACATGAAATTAATTTTGAGGGAACCAAATTCATCTCCAATACTGAATACTTCAACAAAAGAATAATCAGGGAAGCCATCAAAATAGAGAAACACCCCTATAACATGAATAAATGGGAAGATGCTTCCCACCTACCAGACATTTGAAAACTAGCCCTTATCAACAAACGAGTCCTAGCCACAAAAACCAACACTGGACACAAAGCAACACATGATGCCACCACCAATCTCCCTCACCAGACTCAAACCCAAACCCACCCCTAGATGAAAGGCAACCACAATCCAGAAACCAGTCCACAGCTGCATCACCAGCTGCCACAGATCCTGACCCCCAAACCAAGCAAACTGACACACGCCATGAACACAGAGCCAGGCCTCAAACTCGGACCCAAACCAAAACCCAGAACGTCACATCATAGACATCCTCTCAGGATATCACATCACAGAACTTAGGAGGCTACACCACAAAACCTCAGGATGTTGTAACACAGCCAACGACCCAGGATATTACAATACAAGACCCAGGATGTCACAAGATTAGAACTCACAAGGTCATCACACAGCCCATTACTCAGGTCATTATGACCCAGGAGATTACAGCACAAGAGCCAGGTAGTCACAAAATTAGAACTCACAAGGTCATCACACAGCCATTACCCAGGTCATTACGACCCAGGAGATTACAGCACAAGACCCAGGAGGTCACAAGATTAGAATGCAGAAGGTCATCACACAGCCCATTACCCAGGTCATTATGACCCAGGAGATTACAGCACAAGACCCAGGATGTCAAAACAATAGAACTCGGAAGGTCATCACAGAGCCCATTACTCAAGTCATTACAACACAGGAGGCTGATAGACACACAGCCAATACCTCAGCCACACATGTTCCTAAGAAAAAGCCAGCCAATCTGCAAACATCAATTCCATCAACCAATCAAGAAATGACAACACAGCCAATCTCCCCACCAGTATATATATATAGGGAGACAGCAGCTCAGATCATGCTTTGCTCGCACAAGCACAAAGCCGAAAGCACCAGCCTGAAGATGGCGAGTGAGATCTTGTCGAACGTTGCCAAGATAGTCTCAATCTTGCACGGGAAAAGACCCGAACATGTCAAAGAAGACATTAAGTGTCATACCATTAAAAACTTTTCTCCTTAGAGATTTTCAGAGTTTTTGAAAAAAAGTGTATAATCATCTAATTTTCATGGTATGTTGCTAATGCAATTGAACTTAATGAACAATCTTCACCTAAAGCTACATAGAATGATAAAACTACTGATTAGCCAGACCTGACTGAGATACAGAAGTCAAAGGTCAACATATATGGATTGAAGACATGATCTTGATCTGGTAAGTGCTTAAAAGAAAAAATATTGAAAAACTCTACATATGTGTTCTGAAGACATAAATAGAATTAATCAGATTTTTATTCTCAGTATCATCCTGATGCAAAAATTGTCTGTTTAAAAAATGTTCCTAATTTTTCTTCTGTTATATTTAAAATATTAGGCACAATCTTCTAGGAGAATTGAAAAAATTGAACTAGTGAAAATGATGTGTTTTCATCTGATTATTCATTCTTCTTTAGAATAAAATTTGGAAATATTGTAAGAAGTTAATACAGGATGTTTGTAATACATTATTTTTAAGGAGCAATAATAGATTATGTAAATGTTTTATCATTCATTTAAAGGTTAATATTGTATACAAATTATTATATATTTTTGTATATAAAATCTCCAATGATATTCAACTATATTTCACTGGAATGTGTTTCCAAATTAGGAAAACTTAAAAAAAAAACAATGCAAATTTATATCTCATTATTATGCAAAGGCCTTAGCTATTGAAATTGCCTACCACATATCTATTTATAAGTAACTCCCACTGGATTTAGTGGGATTACTTAACAAAAAATACATACAAACCAGTGGTGGGATTCACATTTTTTTTACTACTGGTTCTGTGGGCGTGTCTTGGTGGGCGTGGCAGGGGAAGGATACCATAAAATCTCCAGTCAGATGTGGTATTTGATAGTTCTTCGAACTATTCAAAATTTCTGCTACCGGTTCTTCAGAACAGATAGAACCTGCTGAATACCACCTCTGATACAAAGATTGTACCTTTAGTAGTTAAGAGTGGAAACAGCTTGATATTAACATTGTATAACATATGACATTCCTGTGGAAAAAGCTGGTCTCTTATGAACTCTAGTTCTATTGGTGGCTGGCTACTGTTATACTTATGGTTAAAATATAAAGCTATAAAGAAATGCTTCATATATAAATGTATAAAGAAATTGTGAATCTGTCTTTTTAATAACAATCTTTTTTTTTAAAGTCAAAGATTTTCTGACCCAAGGATGTACAGCATCCAGGAAGTATACTGATCTGTCCTGCACAACTCAAGACTGACACCTTAATTCTTCCCTCAAAAGCTTCTGTATAGAAAGATTTGGAAATGAATTTGTTCTGTTTTCACTACATGTTAGTCTGTGTGCAGCTCGACATGCAGCTAAATCCACCTATTCTCCAATAAAACAGACCATGTGTGTAGATCTGGATGCTTTATTGAAAGAACAGGATATGGTGAAACTGGGGAAAATAGGAATAGGAGAACCAAGTACAAGATAGGCAGTATTGGGTTACTGCTGAACTTATAAATACAATGTATTTAATGAATACAAGCAATCTAAATCTCACCAGCGATATTCTGTGTGTAGGATGTGGGTTTGTCCTTGGATGACCATGTGCCACAGATTTTAAGATGGATTCTTCTTTGTGCTTCTACCTTCTCCAAATGCTAAAGTAAATGAAGTCTGGCTTCCCAGTGTTCATTGTTTTGAGAGTGCAGGCTGATGGGGTAAGAGGTGGGGTCAGCTTCAAACCATATACTTGGTATTTGTCTGTTTGGTCACTAGATGGTGCTAGAAAGCAACAACAGTATATAAAAGGTTATATGCTGGGACATGACTGAATTGCTTCCCAAATTTTCCTGCATAGAGAGGTTTTCTTTATATAGAGTTATTGGGTGGTGCAATAGTTAGAATGCTACTCACTGCTTACTCCAGGAGTTTGATCTGAGCAGCTCAAGGTGATCCAGTTTTCCATCCTTCGAGGTCAGTAAAATGAGGATCCCAGATTGTTGGAAGAAATATGCTGAGTCTGTAAACTGCTTAAAGAGGGCTGTAAAGCACTGTAAGTGGTATATAAGTCTATTGCTATTGCTATAGGTAAACCATCCCTTGTCAAAGGGAGAAAGGGTCTCCAGAAACCTCAAGATCATAATTGTATCTCTTGTACATACACACACACACGCACATAGACACGCACACGCACACGCACACACAAAAGCATACAAAAATGTATCTTTAAGATGTATGGACTTCAACTCCTAGAAGTTCACAGCCAGTAGAAGTCCACACTTATATCTATCTATCTATCTATCTATCTATCTATCTATCTATCTATCTATCTATCTATCTATCTATCTATCTATCTATCTATCTATCTATCTATTTATCTGGGATGGGGAGATATAGAGATAGGGGATAAATATAGAGATAGGGATAAATGAGAGGAAAGGAATCCTAGACGACGGTTTAAAATTATTGATTCATCTTCTATATTTTTCAAGCAAGCCTGTTTTGGAACAATGTATGAATATTCCTACACATGCTTTGGAAGCTGAGCCAGTTGAGAATACAGCAGGAAGGGTTTGGTCAGCTCCTGCCCTAAAGAGCAGTCAATGTGTCAGGCCAAGAGCTATTTTTAGAGCAATTTCTTCTATAAATAGTCACAAAGAATTGCCTAAGGAAATGAAAGCCCCATTGCACTTCTTGTAGGACATCTGTAGGGGAAGGGCTGGATAGGAGGAGACAAGTTGAGACAGCTAGGTGATCTTGTTCCAGTAGCTTGTCATGTAATGTTATTGTATTCTGGCTCAGATCAAGTTCAGCAAACAAAAAAAAAAAGTTCCTCCTTTTTTTTAAAAAAAAGCTTCAAGTAGAAGCTTTTCTCTTATTCCAGAATCACTATAGATCAGGGGTAACAGATAACAGATAATCAGATTTGAAAGGAACCTTGTAGGTCATCTAGTCCAAACCCCCGCCCAAGTGGGAGACCCTACACCATTTCTGATAGATCAGAGTCCAATCTCTTCTTGAAAGTCTCAAGTGATGGCGCTCCCACAACATCTGAGAGCAAGCTGTTCCATTGGTTGATTGTTCTCACTGTCAGAAAGTTGCTCCTTATTTCCAGGTAAAATCTCTCCTTGTTCAGTTTCCATCCTTTATTTCTTGTCTGGCCTACAAGTGCTTTAGAAAATAGCTTGACCCCCTTCCTCTCTGTGGCAGCCCATTAAATATTGGAAGACTGCTATCATGTTTTCTCTGGTCCTTTTTTTCCCTAGACTAACCAGGCCCAGTTCCTGAAACTGATTTTCGTATGTTTCAGTCTCCAGTCCCCTAATCATCCTGGTTGCTCTTCTCTGTACTTTTTCTAGAGTCTCAACATCTTTTTTATAATGTGGTGAACAAAACTGGATGCAATGCTCTAGGTGTGGTCTTACTAACGCTTTATAAAGTGGTATTAGTACTCCCTTGATCTTAATTGTATCCGTCTGTTAATACAATTTAGGATTGCATTAGCTTTTTTGGCTGCTGCTGCACACTGCTGGCTCATATTTAGCTGATTGTCCACTAAGACTCCAAGATCTTATAACTTGGTAGAACTGTCAGTCCGTGGGCCGCATACATCACACACAGGCCACGCCCATCCCAGTTCTGCAAAGAGGAAAAATGTCACGATACATCATATGACAGCAACGTGATGCCATGAGTTTGACACCTGTGCTATAAATAGAAAGAGAAAGTCAATATACTGTATTCTGTTTTGTAATCCTTCCATCTTCAAAATTATTTCCCTATGAATAGTGTGAGCCTGCTTGAAACCCACAATCTTTCTACAATTAGGCAGGAAGTTGCTCAATTATTCTTCCCTAAATAATCACCACTAGGGAAAATTCTGTTTCTTTTTTTCTGACATTTTTTTATATTTAAAAGCTATAACATAACTTTGATTTTATTTACATTTATTTTTTACATATTTATTATTCTGTGGTTAATATAAAAGTTATTTAGTTGTCTTTTTGTTCTCTGCCCAGCAAGTGGCAATGATCTTTTGCTGAAGACTTGATTTTGTATTTGATTTGTATAAAGGTGTAAAATAACCTCAAACACTAGCTTTAATTTATTTTTTTCCTATTGCCTAACTTCATGGTTGGCTTCACATGCTATGTTAAGTTATAATGTGGTTTATTTGATTTAGGCTTATTGAATTGTGCAAGCCTGGTTTCTAAACCATGGTTTAGAGCAGAGGTGCCCAACTAATGAGTCATGGCCCAATAGCAACAAGGCCACACAACCTGGCTATATTTGTGCAAGTGGCATGCACACATGTGAAAATATCACCTTCCCCCCCTCTCCAGCCCACTACGACCACTGGCAGAGCCAGAAAAATTTGGGATCACTGGTTTAGAGTATAGTGTGTCAAACAATTCACAACAACTTTAGCAACAGCCACAGTTATAACAATCCATGCTTGAATCAAATGAATCTCATCACCACTTGATGTTATTTTTTAAAATCAAAAACAATTTAAAATAAAATCTAGTGCTTTGGCTACAGCAGGCAGGCAGAAGTGTTTGTGTGTGTGTGTATTTGTATGTGTGAATGGAAGAGGAGAGAATAATGTCTCCAATTAGGTCTATACAAAAACATTCTCCTGTATTTTTTTTCTTCCACATCATTCATTTTAATGAAAACAAGTTTGCTTTTGAAAAAACAATTGCTTCATTTATTTGATGAAATATCAAGGGACTTCTTTTTATTTGTTTTTTTCAGACTGGATAGTGTGGGACATGGTGGTGATAGAAAGATGTGTGAAAGAAAACAACACCAGCAATAACACACTCTGTTATCTTCAGCAATAAAGTAATATCAAAACCACCAGGGCCTAGTGATTAAGATGCTGATGTAGAAATCAGGAATCTGTGAGTTCTAGCCTCATCTTAAGCATGAAAGCTGGCTGGATGACCTTGGGACAGTTGGTCTCTTTCAGCACAATTTACTACACAGGGTTGTTATTGTGGTGAAAGTAGTAGGGGAAGGATAATTACATATGTTTGCTGCCTTCAGTTATAAAAATAATAAAGGACAAATAAATAAATATAAAATATATTTCAGATTTCTCAGCAAGCTGAGAGTAAGATAAGAAAAAAACAAGCCTCTTTCACAGAGGGGAAAAAAAAATCCTTTTGAGATATTGCAAACTACACTGCATCTTGAGTTAAACAAAATCTATAATTTGAGTGTTTTCCGGTTTTTTAATTACATTAAGAGCAGCTCTGATAACACGTTGCAATGGACATTTCATTCAAGAACAGGAATTGGATGGAACACTTTGAAGGCAAAATAAACAAAATTAGTTCATAGGACTTCAAGGAGCAATGACTCACACATTCAGGAAGGGTCTGCTGACAAGATATTTTGGAACAATTTGCTATTAGGAAGGAAGTTTGAGTGGGCGGAAGAGAAGTGGCTGATACTCATATGACACACACACACACACACACACACACACACACCACAAGCTCAGAGTTGCTGATGTAGAACATAAAGGTGTGTGATCACTTATCTAACACCATTTTTAGGTAGTGATGATCGTGATCAAAGTAATGTTAAGTGCAATTATTGCTGCAAAGAAAATTTCATAGCATCTATTTCACTATTTTGGATTTCTGGGGAAATGGATCTTTTCGCATCGCCAAACAAGCTTAATTCCTTTTGTGGTTAAATGCTGTTACTAGCCAGTTTTACACTAGTTGCAACTATTGAACAGTTCCCATGACACAAGGTCTCATGAATGGGGCAATTGCCTCATTTTAAACGATTACTGTACTCTCTGTTTTTGCTTCAGGTTTTATATATATATATAAATAACAGGGAAAAATTCTTAGCAGTAGCTAAGGAATGGAGCATTATACATACACTGCATAAAACCATTATGGCAGGGGCATCTGCAGTGGGTGTCAAAAAAGTTAAAGTGACAGTTGAATTGCAAATACAAAGTGTGAGAGAAAAGCTATCAGATGAGGTGCATCACATGTATAAAGTGGAGGAGTTTGATCTCACAGTCATGACCACTATATTGACTTTTGTTTTTAACTCTCCCTCCTACACATATACGCACACACTTTCACAGACCTTTCTTGTACTTTGAGCTGGCACTGGTGGGAGTGTGCAGGATACAAATATGACAAATACTATAGTTTGCTAATATTATTCTGTAACTGTAAAACACATCTGCATATCACTTTCTAGCTATAAAAATCTGCATATCATAATGTATACTTTGCATGTATATTAGTCACATATGCAACAGACTTCCACACTACTATGTGTAACTCTGTCTTGCTATATTGCATTATTCGGTTATAATTATAAAACTGATTTGTTATAATTCCTTACTAGTAGAGACAATTCTATTTCATGCAGGAGTGAAACTGGTTTCATATTAAAAGAGATCATTGTTAACAAAGCCTGGCTCTGAGATATGGCTTTGTTTCTGTAGAATTAGAACTCTCTCTCTGTGTGTGTCTCTGTGTCTCTCTGTCATCTATCAGTCAATGTTATATGTTGACTGAATCAGTTGGGATTGTTGCAAGTATACTGCTCTGAAGCAACCTCCCTGCCTGAGCCACTGGAGACCATCTCAGGGCTGACAGTGGTGTTTCCCAAACTCATGCTTCTGGAGGACTTCTATCCTTAGGTATAGCCTTGGAAGTGGCCCAGAAATTCATGATTATTATGATGACCATGGGCCTATCCCAGATTACTACTCAGAACAGTGGTGACATGCCAGATTCAATTTTCTTGTTGGACCAATGACAACATGACCTGCTGAGGGATAATTTTGTCATGTCAGATCATGCCCTGGTGTCCTTGAGCCTGTTGTATGCTGATTCCCTCCACAGACACCGGATGGTTTTGAATGGTCTGCCCCTGGCGACTGATAGATCCTGATGGGTTCCAGGAGGAACTTGGAGATATCCTAGAGGGGTTGCTGTATAGTTCTGAAACCTTATTGAAAGCCTGGAATATAGGGGCAGCCATGGCTTTGGACAGGATTGTGGCTATGTGGCCTCTCTTAACCCATTGTCCCTAACCCTCCCCATGGTTCATGGAGAAGTTGCAAGTTCTGAAAAGGTTAGAGAGCTTCTGGAGAAAGACAAGAGAGAACTCTGACCAGATACAACTTAGCTGCTATTTAGGCTTACCTTATACTGGGTAAGAGTGGCAAAACAGCTTTATTTCTCTGCTCTTATTGTGTCTTCAGAATATCATCCAGCAGCCCTGTTTTGGATTGCCCAATTCCTCCTGGGTCAAGGGACTCAGGTGATTATCTGCAAGGCTGTATAGAGGAGTTTGTTCAGTACTTGATAGACAGTTGCTCAGATTTGTTCCCAGTTGGATTCCGTGCATGGAGATAGTCCATGTGAGATTCCTGGGGAGAGGTTCTGCCCAATTATCTGAGAATGGTTTTAGCCTGTTGGCCCTGATGAAATGGATAGAATCTTCGCTATTATCAGTGCCACCATCTGACAGTTAGATACTTGTCTTCCCTGCATGGTAAAAGCTTTCAAGATAGTGACTAGCAGGTGGGTAATACATCACTAGCGGAGGGGATGTTGCCGTAGGCTTTTAGGGAGACCTTAGTTTGCCCTCTCCTTAAAAACCATCATTGGATCCTACTGCTTTCATCCAGTTTCTAGAGTCTAGGCAAGCTGCAAAGGCTGGTGAGCAAGGCAAGTGAACAACCAAAGCTGATGAGGTGAGAAAAGAAGTGGCTGTAAGAGGAGGAGTGGACAGGGCATTGGGGTGGGCTGGGGCAGGCAGGGGGGAGTGGTGGGATTTACCAGGTTTTTGCCCAACTGTGCAAAATCTTAACAACTGGTTCACCTGAACTAATCCAAACTGGCTGAATCCCACCTCTGCTTTAGAGAAACTTTTCTTTGAATACAAAACTTTGTATCTCCGCTCAGATTTGGAACTGAATTTATTCAAGAGCTTATGCAGTTTACATTTTCTCATTTTAGGCAACATAAGTAAGTGGCAAACAGGGAATGACCCTCCAAATTCATGTTTCCTTATGCCTCATGCCTGTTATGTGGCACCTCCATTGCACTATTCCACAGGGCTTGCTGTCCCAGACAATTGACCTCCAATGAGTCACTTAGAGGGTATTCTCAGAGTGATGCATTGTGAAGTGGCTAACTCACCAAGGCTGGTGCTGGGATCATTCAATAATGCACATTTTTGTTTGGAAAAATTGCAGTGTACTTTTGGACTGGAGAATACTTGTGGCTGGAGCTTTTATATCTTCACACAAAGATGACACTTGGTAATGTCTGCAAAATATGTATTCCTATCAGCGGATTTTTTTCCTCTTCTCAGTCATTGAAAGAATTTATGCTCCTATTTTAGCATTGCCTTGGTATCAAAATAATCACTATAATTTGTATTTATGATTTACCTCTGAGAGGATAAAGTACCACTAATGAGGGCCATGCAAATCCTTCAGTACATACAAAGGTGGTATTGGAAGTGTCTTTAAATTATTAAAGTGGTCATGTTTTTTTCAGGCTTACACAACTGCTTTGTAAGTGGATTCTGCCTGTCTGGGATGGAGGCACAACCTTAGTGGTACATACATATTAACAAAGAACGATATCTGAAGAAGCCACACCAAGCCTTGAAAAAGGCATGGTGTTTCAACCATTTGAAAAGAGATCTTCATACTGTCTCATGTCATCTGAAGCATCTCTTTAGAAAATGTGCATATAACTCCATAAATTGTACATGTAAATAATGTTTTTTTAAAAAAAAACATATAAACATAATGGTTTAGGGAAAAACATGAGAGACAAAATATAGACCTGAAACAAGACAGCTCTGTCTATTCCTAGTAATAGCCACCATATTAAGCATTAAATCTCTGTTGAGATATAAACAATTACAAGTAGGGGTGACAGGAGATAAAATTGTATAGATCAGCAAAACTATTTCCGATTCCTAGTAATTATTTACTAACAGCAATAACAGCTGACAAATCCTTCCTTAAATTTAGCATTAACTAGAAGAAATTTGGACAGAAGGTATGAAGTAACAAGATTTCTATATGGGAAACTTTGGTTAGTGAAGGTGGAGATTTTTTTATTGCAAAACATAGCATGTTAGAGTCTTGTCTTTAATTTTATTTTTGGGACCACTTAATAAAATCAGTTATCACAGATGTTGATGAAATAAGGGACGCAATATAGCTTATTTAAGAAAGAAAAAAGCAATATGGTCATAAGATACTGGTGGATACTTTAAAACACAGAAGGAAATCTATATTAGTACAAACTTGTTTTTCATAGTATGAAATACATTAAAAGACTTGAAATATCTGTCCATCAAATTTTGGAAGCTTTTAAATAATTGAAGAGGGCATAGATTGCAGTTAACAAAAAAGTATATGTTAACTAATGATCCATTTTTATAGAACAAATAGCTTCCACTAACACATAGGTGTGTCCAAAATCTAGATTAACAAATGATTAAAAAATAGAGCAATTTACAAACCTTACTGGTTCTTTGTTTCCAGTTGTAATCATAACCTCATAATTGAGCTGTAAAAAAAGGAATAGTGTAAAACCACAGGGATCCTAAAAGCTTCATACAATCCAACTCACCAGCCTGTCTGAATATAACCTTTTAGTTCCAATATCTAAGTGTTAGGTACGCTAGTTAAAACCGTGTGTTTATCTCACTAGTCTCCTGTTTTGGGGCTGGAGTTCATTACTTTTTTTTTTTTTACAGATTATACTATGTTAGAATCTAAATGAATAGCTAAATTGGTAACATTTACACGCAGTCCAGAATGTTAACAGTCTTTGCTAATACATTTTAAAGAAAGAAACAAAGTTTTTAAAGCAACAAATATTTTTGCCAAAGAATATCTAATGCATTTTCAGGCTTGGATTTAGAATCCATACTAAGGCCTGATGGGATGAAGAAGGAAAGATAGATAATGTGGCAGTTCATCTAAGAATGGAAAGCGTTTTTTTAGTTATGGTTATGTATAAATTATTCAGCTTCATAGTTTTGCAGAAATATTGATATATAGTTCTGAATCCACAGAAAACAGGACTAATTGAATTGGCAGGCAGTCATTTGTATTCCCAATGTTTGACAGTTCCTTAATTGTATTCTCTTTAAACTTTTTTTAAAATAGCTTTATTTATACTTATGTGAAATAATTTCAGTTTGCTATATTGTCTCCCACATAAACCCTCTTTCATTTGGTTATCCAAAATAAATAAGAGGATGATCTTTATCCTCATCTTTAATCAATGTCAAATACTTCATTTCATATTTTCATGTACCCTGCCAGAATTTCTATGCATACCAAACCTATCTAGATCCAAATTTCCATACACATAATATAATATCCTAATGTATCAAACCTGACTGTAATAATAAACCTATTAAAATTTAAGCTAAGTAGAATTTCATTTATTTTGTTGTTGATATCATATTGAACAACCCAACATAGGTATAAATCTGTTACAATTACAAAATAATAAAAATAAATGGATATTGTTCACCCCTCATTTCAAATGATAAGCCTTTCCAAGTAAGTAATCTATAATCAATGTGGCACAAGCTTCTGATATTTATTGCCTTTAGGGAACTTTGACGTCTACTAATTGGAGGTCCAGATGTATAGTTGGAATCCATTATACCCTGTAGTATATTTTGTTTATATCAATATGAATCCATTGTCTGCGTTATTGTGACCTGTTCCCTATTCATATTCTATCAGAAACTTTCTAGAAGCACTAAGATAGCTGACCGAAATCAACCAATTAATTAATTTCTTTATTTGATTATTTATAATATAAAATACAAAAAATACACAAAGAAAAATACTAGAAAATAAGGGAAGGAGACGTAAAGGAAAAGTGTAGGGAAAAAAGGAAGGAAAAAATGAAGAAAAGTATAATTCCTGCCTTGAATAAAACCTGACACCAGAAGGAAATGTGAATCAGTTTGCTCCCAACATAATGGGAACTGGGTACAAGTATTTTGAATTAGTGAAAGCTGATTTTTTTATAGACAAAATATATAGTAATGCACCAACTTTAGTCATAATTTAATTCAATGTAAAAACGCAGTAGCATCCAATATATTCCTTTTAACCAAGATGAAATAATTCATTCTGAATTCCCAGTCTAGATCTGTTTCTTCAGAGTTCCAGAAATAGCAATAGCTCTTAGACTTACATAACCCTTCACAATAATTTACAGTACTCTCTAAGTAGTTTACAGACTCAGCATACTGTCCCCAACAATCTGGGTCCTCATTTTACTGACTTCGGAAGGATAGAAGGCTGAGTCAACCTTGAGCATGTCAGAATCGAACTGCTGGCAGCAGAATTAGCTTGCAATACTGCATTCTAACCACCGTGGCACCATGGAAAGCTGCAGATAATGACACAGTGTTAACTGCACCAATCATAATTAACCTAGAACTATACTGGATTTGACTAACAGATCTGAGAGAAGATCTGGCCTCAAACCAGAGAGCTCTTTGATATCATGTTGGTTATTCCAATTACAAAATCTTTAAAAATAATAATGATAGATATTAATACTGTTTTAATTTTGCAAAGTAATTTAAGTTACTATTTAATAACTTTGGCTTTATGAGAAATGCTTGTATTTACATATGTGTTATATAAAACTAGTACAGTATAGTATTTATTTAGCATATGGTGATATTACATTACCCGGAGACTACAATGCTAATGCAGAGTAGCAGTTGTCTGCCTGTTGGCTAACCCTGCACCACAAGAGGGCAAGCTAGTTCCGCATCAGAAAGAAAGATGAATGGCTTTTCTCCAGTATCAATCTGTGGCCCTCTCCATCCACCAAAGCTGCCTTACAAAGTGGGCAATGCAACTATAAAGGTTCAGTGCTGACAGGATACTAACCACCTGGCACAAAGTGCTGGCTCGTTTCCCTTACCAAAATGGTACCTATTTGTCTACTCGCATAGAACATGCTTTGAAACTGCTAGGTCAGGGCTGTCAAACTCGATTTCATTGATGGCTGCATCAGGGTGATGTTTGACCTGGGGGGGGGGGGAATGGCCAGGGTTGGCATGGCCAGCTTAACATCACATGTGTCGGGGGTGCCTGTGATGGCCTGAGCACTCTGCCAGTGAAAACAGGCTCCCGAACTCAGTTTTTGGCTGCGATAGCCTACTGTAACCCTCTGCCAACAAAAACAGAGCTCAGGAGGGCCACATGCAGCCCTCCCAAGCTCCGTTTTCTTTGGCAGATGCACTATAGACCAGTCTTTCACTGTTGAAGACACAGGGAGAGTGCAGAAGTGCAGGAGAAGCCTCTGCGCATGGGCAAAGCATGCCCACCAAGCCACACCCACCAAACCAATGGTAAACCAATTTGAATCTCACCACTGAGCCAGTGACTTTGTTTCTCATACTGCTTCTTCGTATTAGCAAACCCACATTCAAAAAGAGGCATCCTCATATGATTATGCACACTGAAAATGATTCAGAAGAGCTTTGGATTGTATATCTGGTTAAGTTACATCTCTTTTATTCATTAAAGCACTTTTTTTAGGCTTGTACACAAGCTATGAATTGAATTTACTTTAATAAATGGACTTAAAACAGCAACATCTTTTTCCAGATCACACTGAAATTTGAAAAAAATACTTGGGATGCTTAATAAACAGCAGAGAGGTGCAGTGCTTGTGGGAAATCAGCAACATGTCTTAATAACTTTTGAAGGATGCCCAATCTTACCTCCTTGCCTTACAGACTGTCAACATTTATGGATCTCATCTTTTTAAAATACACCACAGATAATGCCTACCATAGACCTATTATTATTTTTAAAATTTCATTACATCCTGCATCAAAACAAAAAAGGGGAAGGCTTTAAAACAACGCAAAATTAAAGAAGTATATTGTGTCCTACTGAAATTCCTATTGCTTCCTCATATTTTATCTTTTTCCAGTAAAATCAAGAAGACATGCAGTTTAGGTCAGTTCAAATTAGTTTCATATTCATATTTGGCAAGGTTAATCTCTGCAAAGATTGCTTCTGATTTGATGATTGAATTGAGTCAAGAACTTCCAAAGTAATGTGGAGTGGACAATTGCTGCCATATGTTTTTTCTCAGGTATCCACATCAGGCAATACGACTTCAGCAACAGAGTAGTCAATGTCTGGAATACTCTACCTGACTCTGTGGTTTCTTCCCCAAACCCCAAAATCTTCAACATTAGACTGTCTACTATTGACTTCACCCCTTTTCTAAGAGGTCTGTAGAGAGCGTGCATAAGCGCACCAAAACGTGCCTACTGTCCTTGTCCTATTGTTGCTTTTTTTTCTTATTCATATCCATTTCATGTATTTATAACCATGTTTATACTTATACCTGTTATCTAATAATTGTTTGACAAAATAAATAAAATAAAATAAATAAATAAATATTGAAACTGAAGTCATTTTAATTCTTTGTTGATAAACAAATACGTAGAATGGTTTCTGTCATCTATAATAATTATTAGAATAAATATATTTTGTATTTCAATTGTGGAATACTCCTATCAGAGAGTTCCCCAACTGAATATTGAAGAAAAGATTTGAGATGTTTATTTATTTGTGAAACATATTGGGTTAAGTGTAAGTAAAATGAAATGTGGAAATAATGAAATAATAAATACTAATTAACAAGATTACTCAAACTGTTGTGCTATATGCTTAGTTCCCTTGCAATTCAGAGTTGGCTTCCTATTTTTTCCCCTTCATAGAGTTTTGGGATGGGTATTGCTTAGTCTGTAGAACAAGCTGGCTTGGAATATGGTCAAAGATGGCAGCTAGCCAGCCTTATAAAACATACAAGATCATGTATATTCTAATGATTCTCATTTTGAAACCTTTAATTTGAAACCTTTAATTTCTTCAATAAGAGATCCAAACATTATCTTCTGAAGTTTAAATGGAATGATGCTGTATTTTTTTTTTAATTCAGGGGCTTCTTTATCATTATTTATGATATATTTGAATTTAGAATACAAGTCTATTATTGCATGGTCATAGGATAACTAATAAACTCTATGATCAATTCACTAAGCTCCCATGGAATCTATTGAAGAGCTGGGCTCATTTTCAGATTGAATTCTTTCAACTATTATGGAATAATTTTCAGTGGATAATGTTCTTATGTAGCCATTGGAATATGCTGCATTATGTGGTCAAACAAGCTATTGATCTCAGTCAAATCCATTCAAATCAGCATTGCAAAATAGGAATAAAAAAGCTTCAGTTATTACTGTAGGTATGAAAAGGAATGCTTAAAGAAAAATAATTTGGGAAAGAGATCAACAGCCTTTCCCCCCACTTACAAATGATCTTGCTCTTTATAAAGAGCAACTTAATGTTCAGATGTAAGGACACATGAAATAGGATTTACCCAAAAGATGTTAAAGCTGGGAGGATAGTGTCATACCAAGAAATACAGATGCTATACTATGGTTTGCTTTTTAAAGAGTCTGTTGAATATCACAATTGGCTGTGTTCACACTTTTTTAAGGTGACCAACTTTTTTACAATGAAAAGGAGGACACAAATAAATTGAAGAAAAAAAACAAAGCCACTTGCGCGTGGCGCACTCTCTCAAAACAATTCTCCTGTGTGAAGCGCATGCATCTCATAATCGTGTCTCACCGCACTGTACCAACCCTTGACAAATTGTCATGTCAAATACAAATACATCACATCACACACATCAGATCAGCATCGATCAAATATGGAGATTTACAGATTAGTCTTCAATCGGAGACCTTGAAATACTCTAGGAGAGAGCTTTGGGCCTTGAGGGATGCCCCCCTCTCCCTCAAGTGGCCCTCAAAGCTCTCTAGGACATAACTTAATGATGGATCCTGGGATCCCGAGAGATGGTGCGACCGCAAGAAACATGTTGGGGGAAAGTCCGGGGTTTGTAGTTTTTTAATGGGGTTTTTAAGGGGATTAGGGAGATCCGAACTGGGTTTGGGGGACAACCCGCGAGGATCTGGGGGCAGCCAGGCTGGCATGCACGACTGGGAGGGCTCAGAGGGGTGTGTGTTGGGGAGGCAGACAGAGGGTGGGATGCCGGGGGCCAGTTCTATCGGCACAGTTAGTGGGAGGGGCAGATATGGCGGGGGTAGAGGGCCATATCAGGTTGGGGGATCGCGTTGTCACTGTCTTCAAGTGGTAGCGCGCTCCGACCCTCTTCACCCATCCTGCAGGCCTGGTTGTCCAGAGCCTCGGGCCCTGAGTACCCGGCTGATGCTATGCAATGCCAGGTCCATTGTCAATAA
The DNA here is from genome assembly GCA_023653725.1 of Bungarus multicinctus. NCBI lineage: Eukaryota > Metazoa > Chordata > Lepidosauria > Squamata > Elapidae > Bungarus > Bungarus multicinctus. The sequence goes on from CM042834.1 coordinate 238,202,191, forward strand.
AGCCCCCCTGATTTGTGATCTTATTCAGGAAGAGGGCATGGACCTGGTAGGTGTTACCAAAACCTGGTTGGGCCCAGAGGGTGGTGTTCCTCTGAAGGAGATGCGCCCACCAGGTTTCTTAGCATTTCATCAGCCTAGGTCTCAGGGAAGGGGTGGTGGGGTAGCGGTGCTTATTAGAGAGGTCTTTTGTCCTAGGGAGGCCACTGTTCCTCAGACGGCTGGTTGTGAGTCTCTCTTTGTGAAGTAGGGGCAGGGGGTTCAGATGGGCCTTTTGATAACGTACCTGGCTCCCTGCCACATGTCATTGGCCCTGCCTGGACTCCTTGAGGTGATAGCCGAGCTGGCAGTTGAGACCCCTAGGCTTTTAGTCATGGGGGATTTCAACCTGCCTTCGCTCGGGGAAACCTCTGGGGTAGCTCGGGAGTGCATGGCTTCCATGATGGCCATGGACCTGACCCAATTAGTGTCTGGCCCCACTCATATAGGAGGACACACGCTGGACCTGATTTTTGTCTCTGGTCAGTGGTTGAATGACTGTAATTTCGGGGACTTAGACATTAAACCCTTGTCATGGACAGACCATTCTCTTCTTAGACTGGACTTCTGTACCGCCAGCCCCACCACAGGGAGGCGGAGCCATGTAGATAGTTCCGCCCCAGGCGCCTGATGGACCCTGAGCGGTTCCAGAGGGAGCTTGGGCTATTTCCCGAGACTCTGGCTCATAACTCGCCTGGAGACTTGGTGGCCACCGGGGATAGGTTGGCTGCCAAGGCTCTGGACCAAATTGTGCCTTTGCGACCTCTGACTCGCGCACAGATCCATCTAGCTCCGTGGTGTACGGAGGAGCTACGGGAGATGAAGTGCCGGAAAAAAACGTCTGGAGAGTGTTTGGAAGGCTAGCCGCACTGAGTCTGACCGAACACAGGTGGTGAAGTCCCACATTAGACCTACCTTGTGGCGATAGAGGTGGCGCAAAGCGTTCAATTCTCCGCCCTTATTGCGTCGGCAGAAAATCGGCTGCCGCTCTGTTTAGAGTGACCCCTCCTGCTGGAGCCGAGAGCGCGGGATGACCTCTTGCAGGGTAGGGCAGAAGGTTTTCCTGATTCTTGCATGAGCAAAATCGCTCAGACTATCGGGCGGGCTGGACTCCAATTGGTGTGATCCCGGGGGAGGTGTCCGGGGCAGGTCTTGAGACTATTATCTGGGAAGAGTTTGACCCTGTGACCGCTGAGGGTGTGGACAGGTTTGCTGGTGGGGGCTGAATGCCACCACATGTTTGTTGGACCCGTGTCCCTCCTGGTGAGTTTTGACCACCAGGGAGGTGACACAAGGCTGGCTCCAGGGAATTATTAACGCTTAGTTGAGAGAGGGGTCACTCCCTACTGCCCTGAAGATGGCGGTGGTGCCGCCCTCCTCAAGAAGCCTGCCCTGGACCGGCTGTTTTTAAAATAACTATCGTCCAGATCTCCAACCTTCCTTTTTAGCAAAGGGTTGTTGAGAGTGTGGTGGCACGTCAGCTCCCTCAGTACCTGGAGGAAGCGACTTACCTCGATCCATTCCAATCCGGCTTCAGGCCCGGGCCATAGTACCGGAAACAGCATTGGTTTGCGTTGGTTGATGATCTCTGGACGGGCCCATGACAGGGGTTTTCCTCTGTCCTGGTCCTGTTAGACCTCTCGGCGGCTTTTTGATACTATCGACCATAGTATCTTATTGCGGCGGTTGGAGGGGTTGGGGATTGGGGGAACTGTCTTGCGATGGTTCTCCTCCTTCCTCTCCAACCGCTTGCAATTCGTGTTGACAGGGGGGGAGAGGTCCACCTCTAGGCTCCTCATTTGTGGGGTGCCTCAAGGGTTGGTCCTCTCCCCTCTTTTATTCAACATTTATGTGAAGCCGCTGGGGGAGATCATCCGTGGTTTTGGGATGCGGTGTCATCTGTATGCGGATGATACCCAGCTTTACATCTCCACCCAGGCCACACCCAATGATGCTGTGGATGCTATGTCCCAGTGCCTGGAGGCCGTGCGGATTTGGATGGGCGGGAACAGGCTCCAGCTCAACCTGTCCAAGACTGAGTGGCTGTGGTTTCCGGTGGCCCGATATAGTCAAGCTGACTCTGTCACTGGCTATTGGGGGAGAGATTTTACCCCCACAGAGAGGGCTCGCAATTTGGGTGTACTCCTGGATGCACGGCTGTCTTTAGAAGACTATTATATGGCCGTCTCCAGGGGGGCTTTTTATCGGGTTCACCTGATTCACCAGTTGCAGCCCTTTCTGGATCGGGACGCCTTATGCACGGTCACTCATGCCCTTGTCAACTCTCGCCTGGACTACTGTAACACTCTCTACATGGGGCTCCCTGTGGGGAGCACCCGGAAACTCCAACTGGTACAAAATGCGGCTGCGTGGGTGGTTATGGGGGCGTCACGAAGCTCCCATGTGACGCCTCTCCTGCGCGAGCTGCATTGGTTGCCGGTGGTTTTCCGGGTTCGCTTTAAGGTTCTGGTTCTGACCTTTAAAGCGATCCATGGCATTGGACCAGGTTATCACCAGACTGCGTTCTGCTGGTAATCTCCAACAGACCTGTGCGTTCCCACAAGAGGGCCTTCTCCGGGTGCCGTCGGCTTCTATGTGTCGTCTGGCGGCTCCCAGGAGTAGGGCCTTCTCTGTGGGGGCCCCCGCCCTCTGGAATGGTCTGCCTCCAGAGATACGCACTAACACAGATCTGGGAGCTTTCAGACGTGCATTAAAAACTTGGCTCTTTGAACAGGCTGGCGTAGGCTGATATAGGATTTTTAATTTAGTATTACGTTTTAATTAGGTTTTTAATATTTGGGTTTTAACTAATTTATGGGGGAAGGGCATAACTTGTAGACAGCCTACATTATTTAATTTGTTTTAACTTTGTATAGTGTACTGGGGTTGTGATTGGCTGTGCACCGCCCTGAGTCCTTCGGGAGAAGGGCAGTATATAAATATTACAATAAATAAATATCAGAAAGGAGGACATCTAGGAGGGTACTTTTTGAGGGAGGACAGAATTTACAAAAGGAGGATTGTCCTCCCTAAAGGAGGACGGTTGATTATCTTAACTTTTTTTTTCTTTTAACAAAACAAGGCATTCAGAATCCTTTTTCTGAACACTCCACAGACTATGGGTAATTTAACACCAATTTGAAGTTTCTAGCTGTGATATGGCATTGACTACTAAACTTATTACTATATGGCTCCCTGGAATGTACTTGCACTACAAATCTACCTGCAAACTATGAGTAAGTTGATTATGAGAAAATGAAATTGGTATATGCAATCTATGGTCTCCTCTCCCTTCCAAAATTTCACTGAGATTAATGTTTTCTATTTATCTTTATCTTATCTTCACTGTACATAGTGTTTTATAGAGTACAAGAGCCTAGTACCGATCACACACCAGCATCTCAGCCAGGTACAAAGAAATCTCTGATAGCCAAATAGAACTTGATACTGACTGTTCATTAAACAGCTATTAATTTAGCCTCTTTTTGATAGCAGTTTTTAATTTTCCTCTTTTCCCTTTTTCATTATCTATCTGATCACACATACTGTACAACAGTAATATAATTTTTAGTATTTGTGGAGTCATTGATAAGAAATGAGGGTTTATCCTTTACTGTTGGGAAGCTTTTAGTCATTTGTTTTAGTCATTTGTTATATAATCTCTATTACTTGAACAGGTGACTGCTGAAACTGTTTCCGGATTATTCAGATTACTCCCCAACTACCAGTTCATATCACACAAGTAAAAAAGTAGCCTTAGAAAAACAACACAGATGGAAATGATGCTAGTAGTACAATGTCAGCGGTATCCACAGATTGACAGCCTGAGTTACTTTGCCAGATGCACAGAATGTTGCACTACTTGTTCTTTATAAACGAGACTTGATGGAGTATGTCAATGTCATATTCCTTGCTGATTTACACACGAACATACAGAGACAGGCGCACTGACAGTCACTTACGTTCCTGTGATCTATATCAGCTATACCATCTGCTTTCTGCTTTGCATGTGGTAGCGAACTAACTATCCTACTGTGCATGGTTATCACAGATTACATGCTGTGGAAGTAAGCGACAACAGTGTTTCTTCTTCTCCTCTTTCTTTCTTTATTTTGGTGTTAGAAAATGAGCTGTTTATTATCTATCATCCATGATATACATATATTTGACATGCATTTTTGAAACTTTATTTTTCCCCATTTCTATTGCCAGTGCAAGTTATTCACACTCAAGCAAGGAATTTCAATCTGTGCTTAACAGAAATTCTTTACTTCTAATGCAGTTCTTCTATCACTTTCTGAAGAGTCTAGTGAAGCTCTTTTTTAGCAGAGAGTAACAAACTTAATGCAGTTCCTCTATGATTTATGAAGATCCTTTGCCCCTTCAAAAAATGGTTTTCTGTAGGTCTGATTCTAGATTTGAAAGCAATTCTGGTTATAGGGCCTACTAGTTGATAGAAAACCTTTCAGACTAGTTATTCCCTTTAGAAATGAGTGAAGACAGAGGCCAAAGATGGAAGCAGTGGTATTCACTATTCCCTGAAAAAAAAATCTCTTTCTATCCTCCCTCTGCCTGCCTGCCTGCCCATCCATTCATCCATCCATCCATCCATCTATCCATCCATTTATATCATCTACATATCATCTATCTAATTAGTATAGCCTCCCATTTCAATATTTGTCTCTGGTGAACAAAATTAAAAATAAAATATATTATAATAATACAACATTAAAATACAAAGCAGGCTGTGTGAACATGCACTGTACATATGTGTGATCTAAATGGGTTTCAGGATGGAACATGTTTCTGAATGGCATTTTGGGCAAAACAAAATTATGGGCCACCCTTTATTGTCATATACCAGTCCTTATAAATCACTATAATGATCCCTCATTTTTATGGCTTGTGAATTGGCTTGTGCATAATATGAGGGAGAAATCCAATCTAGCATTTTTCTGAATGCTGCTGAAGTAAAACAATGAAAAATAAAAAGGAAATCCATGGTCTGTGGTCCACTTATGCTTACCTTTCCCCCTAATTCACTTGAAGCCCATAAGAGAGTCACACAGACATTGACTGGAAGTGAACCATGTAATAAGAGTTTGTTTCTTTTTCCAGCTTCTTTGCAATTATATCTTAACCATGAAAGCTGTATGTGGCATATATAGTAGTGACTAAGAATGGAAAAGAAATCTATCTGATTTGACTTCAATTAATCTTCTCTTTCCAATCCAGTATTCAAGGCAAAACTTCAATATTCACATTTTTTCAAATGCCCTAATGCAGTTTTTTTCTCAAGAAAATGAATAATGCATCCAAGAAAATGTGTACAATGAAGAAGAAAGAGCTCATGGGATTTCCACATTTTAAAAATAATATACAAACATTCATTTTGTAAAATGAAATAAAATTCAGAGACAAATCGAAAACATTTTTTGCCTGGAGTGTAAAAAAAAAGTGAATAAATTGATTCAGAGGCAGGGCAAGCTAAACTACATGGCAAAATGTGAAAGTATTTTATCTAGCTCTAGCAAATGTGAAAGTATTTTATCTAGCTCTAGCAAAGCATGTATCCCTTGTATTAATGTAAATTTATGCAAATTACATGACCAAAAATGTAAAATAGCTGTAGCCTTCAAGATCATTATGCATCTGCCTAAGTAGGCTATGCGTGTTTCAGTTTCTTTGTCTAATTGTTTGTAATCACGAGTGCATTTGAAATATATGTATACATCTGACAGACATCTTTCTCTTTTGATAACACATTAATTAAAATCTAAGTTTGAAGTAGTGTGCATAACAAATGCATTTTAAAATTTGCTTTTGATGGGCAGACCTGAACCCAGGTCATGAAACACTGGAAATGTCTTTCTAGAACACCTCCATTGACTTTAGGGGTACGGTATTAGGAGATAGAACGGGTGCTAGAAGGAAAAGAGAGCTGACCTAGTGACAGACAGTGCCTAAGGTGTCTTTGTGACCTAGTTCCTTGTCTGGCACCTGTCCTTATAAAAAACCTCTCTTGGAAGATCCAAGGAAATTACACATATCCTCTGGTAACTAGGTAACATAATCTCCCAGAGGCTGGCTAATTGCAGTCCATGATAACTTCACATACTGCAACTGTTAAATTTTTCATTTCTTTCAAATTATTATGGATCAGTAGAGAGGGTATTGATTTGATTCATTAACTGATTCCCAGTCTGTTCCAAGGTTAATGATTGCATGTATCTCAATTACATCCTTAACAGGTTATACTCTATGATTTGTTTCAGTTGCAATGTACATGGCACATTGTCCACAGCTGAGAGACTTCTTATACTTGAGGATTTAACAAGGCATTTTCTTTTTCCATTGCTCTGCACATGCTTGGAAGAAGCCCAACTGCTTTGGGAAAGGCAGAGAAAATCAAGCTTTTTGTCTATATTTTAGAACAAGGAGGCATGAAACACAATTAAGAATAACAAACTGAAAGAGGGAAAATGTTTTCTAATAGCCAATGTTGTCAACCAATTCATATTTTACTAAATAGGGAGGATTTGGTTACCTAACCTTTAGTGCCTGTAAGAATGAATGCTATGACGTGTTAAGGAATATTTGAAAGTGTGGCCAGCATCTGACTCTCTAGCTTTATGATCTTTATGATAGATTTTCAGCAAAATAAGAAGATACAATCTGCTTCTAATCTAAGTTTTCTTTTTCCTTTTTCAAAAATAAAAAAACAAATAAATTAGGTAATTTAATCATTATGCCATATTTTGTCACTTGCATCATTAGAACTTCTTTAACTGCTATTTTCATAGATTACTTAAGATTGAGAACATGGAAAGATAATTAGCAGAACCATTCTGTCAGGGGATCCTAGAATCTAGCTAAATTCTCAGGACCAAGAAATATATAATATCCTTTAATTCTGCCAGTCCAACCAAGACATCTACTGTTCATTTCTTTCTAATCCTCCCTTCAAGCCCTTCTTCAGCCTGTTGAAAATAACCAGGATCCAGAAATGACAAACAACAAGCTCTCATGATAACACACAGAGAGAATATGAGGTGGGGAATGCCATTTGATATTTCCTATTTGATCAGTGTTATACTATCTACTGGAAAAACAGACTAGATAATTGATGTGCTATTTTCACCTTCCTTTCTAACTCTAGATGAAACCTCACTCCCACCCCTCAAAATAAATCCCAGTTGAAAAGTTGCTTCTTTGGATTCTGCCCAAATTCGTCTCATTCTACAAGTGAGAGAAAGACTACCCTAGTCTTACAATCTAACTCAATCTAATTTTACCTGATTTTAAATAGAATTTCTTATCCCACAGGTCACTTGTCATCAAGATTGTGCTGCAGTTTATTTTACTTCATTCATAAGAAGTTATTATAATCCGTGGGGTGAGAACATTTCTTAATAATGATCTAATTTCATAATTCTAGGATTTTGAAATGTGTTCATCTTCAATGAAGAAATTTTTAAAAATTCATAAAATTTTCAACTAGTCCCTTAAAAACAAAATTGTTATTGTTTACTGTCAGGCAGGAATATTAAATATAAATATTTCAATTAAAAGAATTCCCAGTGAGTTCTACCAAACATTTTACTTGTTTAGATTGTAGCAGATTGCAGCTTCAACATCTAAAAATAAAGATTATTTAGTTAATTCAGCTGGGCCAGGAGGCAGCTATGGTCATGTAATAGAACTTTTGTTTTTCTCAATGCTCTCAGGTGTCAGAGATAGCGGTGTTCTAAAAAGGGGGGGAAAGCATTTCACTTTCTGTTTCCCCTCCCGCCCAGATCTTCCTTTCTTTGGAACCACGATACTGTAGTTTAGTTGAGCAACTAGGAAGCCAAATCAGTATAGTCAAGAGGAAAGACTTCAGTTATACAATCCATTAAGTAAAACAATAGAGCCTGCAGCTGAGCTATTAAAAAGAGTAGAGCAATTTTTATTTCAATGCCTACATTTTATTTCCTCTTCAGAGTGACTGTTAACAAAGGGCTGCTGAAAGGACTGGATAAAAAGTAGACGTCAGATGCAGGATCCACGAGTTAAATAACATTATTAGATACAATTTCATAAAATATAGTTGCTTTTCTGCTACCAGAAATCATGTCCTTTTGTCAACTTGTGGTCACATCAGCACTTCTGTTGATATAATTTGCTCCAGCTGCAGAGAGTAGCTGGCCTGCAAAATCAAGGACTAGAATAGGGACTGTCAGGAATAACTCCATAGCTTAGATAATGTGCAAATCACTACACATCTTGCTATCAGTGTAGTTTATTTTTCACTCTGAATATTTGCAGCATGAAAAATTTATCTTCAGCAAAACAGCCGATCTGACACTTTCTTGGTGCAGAACAAGGATGCATTGAGCATCATGCTCCCCCTTTCCCTATGACCCCCCTCTCCATTCAGCCCTCTGTAATCATTAAAGTGGGATTATCATATCAAAACCCTTCATTAAGTTTCATTGAATTGAAACCAAACACTTCATTTTGTATATTGTTTTAGTCTCCCCATATCACCACTTGCATTCCTTTATACCAACATGTCTTTCTCTTACTGGTTCCCTGTATTCAGTTTACTCACTCTGCTGCTTTGACCTAAAGTGTTAACATTTTTGTGGGGTGGGAGAGGACAACTAGGTTTACCAAGACCACTCAAATACAAAAGGTGAAATGCTGATTTGAAAAACTGCAATTTGAAAAATTCTAAAACCTCTATAGGCTCCAAACAACATATGAACCCTAACCAGAAACATAGAGAATTACATTCAGTGTAATATAACATGCCATTTTGAATTAGAGCCACACCAAGCAAATAATGAAATTAGCCAAAAATTAGATTTTTGAATTATATCATCTTCAAATGAAAGATGACTACAATATGGTGGATGGTGCTATACCAGTTCAGGTATTATTGATTGATATATTTATTTATCAACTTTATATAGCCACTCATTTCAAAACGGCATACAAAAAAATTAAATTATAATAATTATTACTATTAAAGCCAATAAAAACAAAAAAATATGGGTAAAAAGATAAAAGTCAGTACTAATGGAATCATCTCACTAATTTGCCAGGTCCCTGGGGTCCCCAAGGCTGATGGCACAGCTAAGTCTTAAGGGACCTTTAGAAACTCAGCAGCAATGTCGCCAGCCTAATCTGAAGGGGGAGGATATTCCACTATGTCAATATTATCATAGATAATTTAACACTCAGGAGATATAATAGATGGTATGAGTATCGCAATAGTCCTTCTCTGCAATGAGACAAACAAATACTAGTAGTTTTGACTCACAACTTTTTGCCTAATAGCAGTTCAAATTAACACTCTTGAAAGTGTACTTTATGACCTATAAGTATTTCTGATAGTTGCAAAAGTTGTACCCTTCCGACTGCAATCTCATGACTGAGATCTGGGTGCTTGGCAATCTGCTGCCACTTATAACTGAATGCCAAATGCCCCAAAATCATCTTCTCTTCCAATTTCCTCAGAAAGGCAATGGAGAAACCTGCAGGATTATTGGAAGCTGCTGCTCCCTGACAAGAGAACTCAGTCTTGTCTCTGGGAGGGTGGCTGAAAGAGCTGTCAGCTGGGAGAATTTCAGCTGTGCTGAGTTCAAACCCATTGACAGGCACCTGTTTTTGCTTCCAAAAAACTACCTACTGGAAGAATTTTAGCTCCACAACAAGCCACTGATACTCTTTTCTACACCATGGGACACAAATAACTTTTTGAAAGTTTCCACCAAAGGTGTAGAGCAGGATGTCAAATTCCTGGCCAAGGAGCTGGATGCATCACACACTGGCTACACCCACGCCAGCTTAGCAAAGGGGGGAAAAAGTCCTGATATGTCACATGATGCCGCTGTGACAATGTGAGTTTGACAACCATAGTATAGAGAGAGGAACTGATTTCTCAGAATTTCTCTAAAGGAACATTTTTATAGCAATTTCCCAGTCACAGGACTGATCCTTAGACTGATCCTTATAAATGACAGTAACCCAAGAGAAGAAATTTCCACATGAAGTCTGTCCTGTAGATTAAAGGATTTTGGTGTGTGTGCATGTGTAAAAGTATATATATATAAATTTCAAGTCAGTTTTTACTCTGTGCAACTGCCTAGACTAATCCCTTCAATTTTATTAGCAAAGTTTTTTTGGAAATGATTTGCCATCCAAGTTACTATTCCTGAGACCATCGTCTATGAACTGTCCTTAAATATCACATTTCGGTTCTTACTATGTTACAGAGTCCCTGATTATGACATCAAATATGCAAACAAGCTAAATACACTACTAACGTGGGCAGCATCCTGCCCACACGCTTATATCTTTTTTGGTGACTTCAATCTACCTCATATTAACTGGACCCTTAATGAATGTATAACTGAACCCACACATGCAACCTTCTACAATGCAGTAACAAATCTGGGACTAGAACAACTAGTAACCAACAACACTAGACTTAACAAGTGCCTCGATCTCATCTTCTGCAATAGTTTTTTTTTTTAATTTTATTTTTTTATTTACATTTATATGCCACCCTTCTCCGGCGACTCAGGGTGGTTTACAGTCTAGGGAGCACCATGCTAAGTGCTCGGCAATAGCCTTCATTCCATTGTATATGCCTGCTTATTACTAGGGCTTTTGCCCCCCCCCCCCCCCCCCCTCCCCCCCCCCAAGTGGCATTTTTACAACCCAACAATCTTGGGTCCTCAATTTACCTACCCGAGAGGATGGAAGGCTGAGTCAACCTTGAGCCTGGTGAGATTCGAGCCTGCACTAATTGCAGGCAGCTTGCCCTAAGTGCTAGATGATTAACAGCCTGCATCACCAAGTCCCAAGTTTGAATTCAATTTATGGAATACAAATTAAAGAACCCTTTTCCAACAGTGACCACAACATGATTGACTTTTGTCTCTACATACGTCCACACAGAAATCATCACAATGACTGAATCCCAATTATAACTTCAAAAAAGGCAACTATGATCTTATAAACAACAATCTCTCATCCCTTGATTGGCAATTTCTATTCACTGGATGCAATACTGTTGAAGACCATTACAACATATTTTTACTTGAAGTCAAAAGAGTCATCAAATTATATGTACCAATAACAACTCCCAAAGCCAGTAAAAACAAATTACCCATAACAATAAGGAAGTTTCAATCCAAAAAGAAATCACTTTGGCAGAAAAACAAATCTAGTCACGTTGCCAACTTCAAAAGCCGATACAAAAATTTATGCCACCAGATAAAGACTGAATGCACCAATTATCACATTAAACAGGAAGAAAACCTTTTACGCACCAATACTTTATGCCACTAGACTTGAAATTCTAGACCTAGAAAACCTAGAACTACCCATCTAAGTATAGTATATAAAATCATACATTGCAATGTCCTACCTGTCAATGAATACTTCAGCTTCAACCATAACAATACAAGAGCAAACAATAGATACAAACTCAAGGTTAAGCGTACCAAACTTGATTGCAAGAAATACGACTTCAGCAACAGAGTGGTCAATGTCTGGAATACTCTACCTGACTCTGTGTTTTCTTCTCCAAACCCCAGAAAATTTAACCTTAGACTGTCTACTATTGACCTCACCTCTTTCCTAATAGATCTGTTATGGGCGTGCATAAGCAAACCAACATGCCTACCATCCCTGTCCTATTGTTTCTTTTTTATTTTTCTTATATGTATCCATGTATTCATAACTATGTTTTTACTTATGCCTATTATCTTGTAAGCAATTGACAAAATAAAATAAATAAATAAATAAATTTTCTCCTTCCAAAGGTTGAGAGAGAATGACTGGCTCATGCATACCCAGATGACTCACAATGTTCTGATTTCTAACCAGATACCTTAACCACTACACTTAACTACACCAAACTGACTCTCTTTTTTTCAAGCAAGAAAAGATATAAGCCATGGGAGATACAGCTGGACAATGAAAGACCCAATTATAACTAAACAGGAAATCTATTATTCACATTGGAGAAATCATTGAGATTTTGCTCTTTGAAATACATTGTGAAGCAAATTCTGTACCATCAAATTGAATGAGAACTGGTAAAAAATGGCCATTTTAAGTTTGGCAGAAAAAATAGGCTGATTTGGATTCTGGACAAAATTTACTAGTTGTAGTTAAAAATAATCTTACGCTCTATGGATTTTATAAAGAAGTTGTATTATACTGTATTAGATCTCATGGTGTCAGTGGAATATAAGGGTGCAAGATCTGAATTTAAAATATTCCCATCATTGTTCACCAGTAGTCATATTGATGGATGCAATTGGAAGATGCCGTTTATAGACTTAAAAAATGTAACACATTCCCCATATCAGTACTCTTCCCTAAAACAGAGCACACCACATGTGAGACATGATTGCATTTTTACTTCAGAAATGGCTACTCAATAATCATATTTGGAAAGTACTTAGACAGTTATATATCAATAGTTTCAATTGATATGGTGTCCTAATAACCATCTTCCACAAATATTAATGCAGGTTAGTCATTCAGATATTAAAGTACATATGCTTGAGCAATGATTCCATGAAGTTCAACACAAGAGTGAGTTAGAAAATTCTAGGGAAGAGGTTGGCATTTGTTGTCTAATAATTTGCTCCCAAACCATTAGGGCAGTGCTCCATCTTTAGATTGCACTTGTTTTGTGATGTCTATAAATACTAATCCTCCCTTTGAGAACAATAATAAATACCCAATTCAAATATATGAATGAGCTTAATTAGGCAATCAGGCTGCATCCAGGACTAATCATCTTTGGAATATAGTTTCACTGCTTATTCAAGGCCTTCTTATAATGGTATGGCACAAGAACACATGATGTTTCTCATGGGCATATGAGAAAGGGGATTGTATATACCAAAAACAAAGAAAGGCAAAAGGAAGTAACAAACAATATATTGATAATTGATTGTACTTTTTTGCTGATTAGTGTTTCGGTCTAGTTACATAGTTGAATTATAATTGTCTGATATTTTTCATTAAAATCATTCCTTTGCATAAGTATAATTATTTCTGTAGTTCTTTCACATACAAACAAATTCATATTAAGTGAAGAAGGGGAGTCATCCAGAAATTGTATATGTGAAATTTAAAAAAACAGGTTTTCTTCCAAAAGTTCTACTTTTTCTTAGCACTCAGAAATAGTGATACAAAGTTTGGCTGATTTATCAGCATGCTTGCTCAGTATCTTTCTTAAGAGGAACAGTTGCCCCAATTCTATGCAAAGAGACAAACTCAAATAAAAATGAACATCATCTGATGGATCCATACTTACAGTATGAGACATTAAAATAAGGTTGCAAGTACATTCCTTTCTAAGCTTCTGTTTAGGAACTATCTCCATGGACAAAAAGGGGGAAGAAAAGGAAGGACATTGTATTGCATTGTATTGCATTGTAAAAGAGCATGTGCAGTTTTGACTTTTTGATTTGCTGAAAACATGATACCATGTATACATAAAGTGGGGTATGATTTTGCTAGAAGGTCCAGATTATTATTTGTATAATGCTGATGTTACCTCGGTTTGTTTAATTATACTAATTCCTTCCCTAAGAAAGTAAATGCAGATCCAAACTAGACTATATTTTGTGTAGTACATAAAGAAATTGGTGCTCCTTCCTCATGAAGGAAGCCTTCTAAATTTTTACAACATAATAGACACTACAATTGACTATGGTAGCTTCTTCTTGTATTCCATTGACTCTTTGTGGAAAAATTCCATTTGAGTTCTAATAATTGTTGGGCTTAATAATTTCCAGGCACTTTTGACTCCCCTTCAGTCTCCTTTCAATCCCTTTTTATACCATTCTCCTTATTTTAGTAAAATATGATTATAACTGTGTTGGACTTTTTTTGGCAGTTTCCACATACAAATATATTACATGTAGTAGTATTATTATAGGTAGTGTTTTTTATTAGTTCCAAACACTTACATATGGCCTCAGGTCATAGTGACAGTCTAGGATTGACTCCTCATCTATTGGTTTCAGAATATGGATGTGTTTCCCAATTCAAAAAGGATCAATTGTGTCAGGTTTTCTCTGTTGATCTGGATTGTCCAGATGACATTGGACATCAGATTTATTTGATCAAAATAATATATAAAATCATATATTAAGTTATTGAAAAGATCGATCCCTTATGCAACAATGCTGATATGAAAATTGAGACAGGTATAGACTGAAGAAGCAATCTGCTTATTAATGGACACGTTACAATTTATGAAGTAGAAACAAAAGGAGTAAAATGTGCCCTAATGGGCCTGGGATCATGTTCATGCACTGAAAGAACCTCTGGTTGTTTTGTTTTTTTGCAAACTTTGCAAGCCAACAAGATACACAATGTATACCATACGCAGAGATGCAAACATGCATGCTTTGCTATCTAAATTATATATATTATCTTCAGTTTGGTCTATGCATAGAGATGTATTGGCAACCAAGAGAAGTAGGGCTTTCTGCCTAGTTTTCTCACATAAATAGAAAATACTGCTTTTCTTTTTCCAGCTAGAATTAAAAGGAAAAGACACTGTTTTGGAAATATTTTTCTTTTTTTTGCTTCACATAAAGCATGCCTTTAATTTTCCCTATGATCGCTAGTGAGAACATATTGATCTCTCAAAAGTCACTTACTGTTATGTTTTTCTACAAAGCAAAACTTAGATTTGGTCATCTGATTCACATATAAAGAATCTGTATGAACAAGGAATGGGCAACTGCTGAGATCTGGCTTCATAAGGTTTAGATCCTGCAGTGTGAAGAGAAATTAATGCTTTTCAATCACCTCACATTCAAAAGAACTGTAGCATGAAAGATGGAAATGAGATTATTGCTAGTTTGCAAGCTGGCCTGCTAGTGTAGGAAATGCTTTTGCTGGCAGTTGGCCTTTCTTGTAAAAGATAATGCTTTGTACAAAAAAGAAAAAGCTTTTCATACCTTTTAATTTTATTGCCTTTCTTTCCTGCTTCCAGTAAGCTCATAATAATATACTCACAATGTCAGCTGACCATAAGAATATACCAAAGAAGAGAATCTCTATGCTGAGACATTTTTGACATGCAGTATGTGTGTGTGTGAGGCTAAGCATAATCATAAAATTGATATTGGAAAGGTGCAGGACAGAGCAACTAATTTGAATCTCTTGTATTATTCTATTGGTTGTCTTGTCCATTTGAATCACTTATAGGATTGTTTTATTTTGCATACTGCTCTCTTCACTCATTTGATCACAATAAAGCACAGTAGCACAGACAAAGCACCAGAAGGGACAGCACTTGCTCAACTTTGTAAACAAAAAGGATCATTTATAAAAATTGACACAGAAACTTTGGCAGCCAGCCTACAAGCCGTTTTTTCCTCTCCATTCTCTTGGCAGGATGATCTAACTTGATCTAACTGTTAGTATATGGACATGGGATTTGGGCTTTCTGAGTCATTTGTAACTAAGCCTAGTGAACGTCTCTTAGTTCTACTCATCTGTGAAACTAATATTATAATTCCCTCAGTGTTGTTTGCAAAAGATTAATGCATTTAGTTTGCCTAGCTTCAACAAAGCATTTGTTTTGACAAGACAATCCTAAATTCAAACCACTAAGTCAAATGCAAGCAGTAGTGTAAGTAGCTGGAAAAACAAATGGATGAGAGGAAGAATGAGAGTTAGAAGAATTTCACATGATGTTTTTCAGGTGTTGTATTTAAGTAAATGCTTATATATATCTGCTGCATACACCAAAGAAATACCAGTTTAAAATTTATGAATAACATAATAGTGCAGAAAGGGACTCATATACAATTATTTATCATGGTTTGATAATCTGGTGGCCTTGAAGAGCAGATGGCAATTGTGCCCAATGGAGCTTTACAGAATTTCATCTAATGTGTCCATTCCTGGACGTCAGGCTCAACAACTGCAATATACTCTACGTGAGGCTCTCTAGAAAACCAATCAGAAGCTTTAACTTGCCAGAATACAAATAAGGGCATGCTTTGGTATGCCCATGTGTCATGGCTCCTTTGTGAGCTGGATGCGTCATGCACTGGCCACACCCATGCCTAGTTTAGTGAAGGGGGGAAAGCTATGATACATCATGTGACAATGGCATGATGACATGAGTTGACACCACTGATCTACAGTATCTCCTATGATTTTTGCCCAGCTGGCCATGATGGCAGAGCTGGTGTCTGGTATATTTAATTAAATAGTGCTTTCTTTTGGGACTCAGGAAGCATGCCTTCTTTCATGATGCCTGCCTTCTGAAATGAAATTTCCCTGAAATACAGTGTATGTGGTTTCCATCTTATTTGTCTTCCGTAAGACTTAAAGATGTGGTTTTCTCCTACCCATGGATGGAATTGGATGGAGTTCTTTGTTGGATGTTTTGTTCTGATATTTTGTATAGACTGAATGGATCCTATCTTGTTTTGTATTGTGTTTTCAATGGATCATTATATTGTGAGTGTGTCAGTTTGGAATCAGATACTGTCTTAATTGAATTAATTAATTAATTTAAAGCTTTCAAAATCTTTTACCCTTAATCTTTCTTCAGAAAGCTGATTTTAAAATATCTAGATGGAGCCAAATTGAGCCAAATTACCTAGCTGTGACATATGATCTTTTAATAAATGGGATGCTCTGAATTCAGAAATCTTTCCTTCTCTGACATTGTATGTTTGTTCTGCTGATACAGGATTAGCTGAGTTAGTCCTATTGGATCTTTGTGCTGCTTAATATATGGATCAAATAGGTACTGAATTTCTCTTTTATCATTACTGCTAATAGATTATATTGGATTGCTTATTCAATTTGGTTGTTGATACATATTGTATCCTAGGATTAAACTCTTCCTACTGCTACTCAGTGTTGACATCAAAATCCTTGGTAAAACTTATCTAGACACTTTGTTGTCATCAAAAATACTTGAAATACAGATGTTCAAAAATTGATTATCTAGACATTGCCCAAATATTTGTACAAATAGTGGACTAGAACACAACTATTAATTAACTAATGACAATTTCATAATCCAGTATGCATCACTTCATACGCTTATATTGAATTGCATTTGCAGCTATTTTGATTTAATTGTTTCTTTTTTATTTTAATAATTATCTGAAGTGATTTAATGTCACCAGACATTTTTAATATTCTTGAATATCCTTGAATTGCAATATGCAGTAATTCTCCAGATGACTCTATTTTTGCCTTGTTCCATTGTAAGAATTAACCATGTATTCTTATTTTCTGCTTGTTACATTAGGATCCTTATTCTAATTTTTTGAATACTAGGTTTGCTTAGTTTTCTTTGATCAAGTACTTCATCAAAAGCATTTGAAAACCCAAATAAAAAAATATCTACCAGATTACACATATTGTTTGAATTTTTTTTTAACTAATGTAGTAAATTGAAAGGTACACACAATTATGTTAAAGATAAAATAAGTTTATACATATATTTGTATGTGAACGTCCAAGCAGATAAAATAACATGCAGACTCTTTATTGGACTTCAGTCAAAAGATCATATCTTCATTTAGATGTTCCTGAAAAGGTTATTGGCATACAAAAAAACAAAAAAATACTGTTTAAATTCTGGCTTTGTTTGTTTGAAATCAGTTCATCCTATTTTCCAAAATTGCCAGTATGCAATTTTCAGTAATTCTAAAAGAAAATCTGAATTCTGGGGGAAATGGAGAAGGGGGAAAAAAATAAGTAGTGTTGCGTAGGTGGCTTTGATTAGAGCTGGCAGCAATTTAAAACAAGATGCATCTTCCAGAAGAAAAGACAATTTTATCCAGAGAAAATAATGATAAGACCTTGAACGGGAATCAACAAATTAATTGAAAAGGAGTGTTTTAGGAAGAGAAGGGGCAGATTTTTTTATCCAGTTAACAGGCACTTATTCCCACTGAGTTTAATGTGGATTTAAGCACATAACTGTCTTCTGTGATTGAGAAAATTGCCCCTTGCATGTCACTCTTTTTTTCAAATTTAACTTGATTTTCCATTTCTGCTCTTGCACATATAGAAGCTGATTCCTTATATGTTTACAGTCTTCATCTTGGAAATGATTACTACTTAACAGTTCTGAATACAGAACATACTTTATTCATTTTATCATTTTTCTGGTTATTGAACAATTATGGGATGAATAAATACCTTTTTGAAGGACTGTCTTACTTATATATGGAGAAAATTTTTCTTTGTCATTTGATGGAGGCCAGGTGGCTTGCTAGCACTAAACAGGCAGGGTAAACATGATGTCTTTAACACCCTTAATACAAAGATTATTCTTTTCCTCTAATTGTGACTAAGAACAGAAAATATACTGCTTACTAGATTAATAGTTTCTCCAGATTTTGTTCGTGTAAAAAAAATTACAAAATTTGTAACTCTTCTTCCTGCTTAAAGCCATTAGAGTTTTCTGTTCTTGGGATTTGAAAAGAAAGCCAAGAAACCCCATTTTCTGCAGGACACTGTCTCCCAAGGTTATAACAGAGTGACTGTTGTTGTTAAATTTATGATCAATTTTCCTTGTTAAATTTACAACCAATTTTGTTTAGGAATATACATATTGGTCTCTTTTCCAAACAATAAACCAGATAATACCCTGTAAAATAGTTCAGCTTAAAGGATAGCAGCAGGTATAAAGTCAGCTAGTCAGAATGCATTAAAAAGGAGTTATCCCAGTTCTAGTCTAATATCTTATTCACAATAATCAAGCTTCCTAAAGGTCTTTTAATAAAGAATGTCTCAAAGCTTCAAGTTACATTCAGTACAATGTTGTTCAAAGGTAGTCTTCCATATATTCTTTATGGAATAAGGAAATAAATTTCTATACTTTTTTCCATTTTTTTTCCAAATTTTTTCATGCTCTTTGATGGTTAGAAAGTTTCATAGTTGGGAGAGTGAGATTAAATTAACTGATAATTTGGAAGCAACTGTCTTATGAGAAATTTTGTCTCAGTGTTGAAATAATATTTTTTGAATTCATATAAGAGGAGATAAGAGAAGGACCCTGATGGAATAGAAGCTACACTATTTTAGCTTAACAATACTAAAATAATATTGAAATTGGAGTCACCAAGCCATTAGTTTGCATTTCTTCTAATCAGAGGTGGTATTTAGTAGGTTCTGACCAATTCTGGAGAACCAGTAGTGTAAATTTTGAGTAGTTCAGAGAATCGGCAAATACCACCTCTGACTGGCTCCGCCCCTACCTATTATCTGCTCCAGTGTCCCAGCTGATCGGCTGGGTCTTCTTTTGTTGCTTTGTGCAGAAGAATGGAGCTGAAAATCAGGTTAGTGAGGTAGGAAGCAGAAGTGGTATTCAGCAGGTTCTGACCAGTTCTGGAGAACCAGTAGCAGAATTTTTGAGCAGTTCGGAGAATCGGCAAATACCACCTCTGACTGGAGATTTTACAGTATCTTTCCCCTGCCACCCCCACCAAGCCACACCCACAGAACTTGTAGTAAAAAAAATTGAATCCTACCATTGTTTCTTATGTCTAGTTGGAATAAATCAATTGGTTTAATTTCTGTTTATTAGTGCTTACACAAAATAAAGGACAAAGACTGGGTTTCTGTGGACAGAAATCCTTGAAAATCTTATAAGGTATAGTTAAAATACGATTTACAATCAGTTTCTTTCTTGCAATAATGGGTATATGAGATGAGTTGTGAATGAGGTTGCAAAAATGGAATTGTTCCTTTCGCCATGTGTGCAATTAGGAGCCACCTCACTGAACAAACTGAACAAGCTGTAATTACTGAAAATTGAAGTAAGTGGTGGTAGATGACCCCGCAGCAAAATCAGCCCTTTTAAAGTGAGAGTAACCCACAAGGAATGAAATGTTATGAGAACTCTTGCTTTTATTCTTTGGAGCTATCCTTTTGCCTTTAACAGGAGTTTGCAAAGTAAATGAGTGAGCTTTAGTGATGATTGCAGCTTAAGGATATTGGCATTAGAAGCAAAACACTCTCTAAATCTAGGACATCTTCCTAACTTCTCAGGCTAAAGAAGTGCTAATAATAACATTGTTTAAGAAAATGTGCCAACATATCATGACAACTGAGGGCCGATTCTTTTACTATTCACTGAACATAACATTGTGTGTGAGCTGTCTTTTTCTGATATATTGCTAATATTGTGCTGAAATCTGTCCTCCAGTTTTCTGAAAGTTTTCTTTTCTTGCAAAAGAAGCTTTTTTCCCCTATACATTTCTCCACATATTTTATCTTGGAGAGTGGGATACTTTTGATATTATTCAGTTGTTTTAAGGAAGCAATATTGTTATTGTTGTTTTCACCTACCTGTCTTTCTACCTGCCTGTCAATCCATCCATCTATCTCACTGGAGTTTCCCTGCTGTTCATAATTCCTGATCTGAAACTGCTTGGTTTCTAAAGATGCTTGTGAAGTTTCCTGAGGATCTTTTTCAGTATTTTGATTGATGACCTTAATCACTTCCTGGAGTAAGGGGGTCAGGCTGGATGGAGTTGGATTGGACTGGATTGCTCCCGAGTAGTCTGTGTCCATTCAATTCTGCGCATGCTGCTCTTAGTGCACTGATCCTAGGAGCTCTGGGAGATGAAGCTTTGAAGACATGCCATGTCATGCCCTTGGTAGAGTTGGAATCTGAGGGAGAGGAGGAACAGCTAACAGGGAGTGGAGGTGTGGCTCCGGAGGTTGTGGAGGAGGCTGGGGAAGGGCAGAGGCTGGCTGGACAGTCAGGGGAAGAACCAGACCCATTCCCTCTGCATCCTAAGACACACAGGGAGAAACAGAGATGGAAACAACTTGGCTTATGAGAGAGGAAGCGGCCATGATCCTCCTCATTGGTTGCAGCTGGGAGACTAGTATATAAGAG
Organism: Bungarus multicinctus; assembly: GCA_023653725.1. NCBI lineage: Eukaryota > Metazoa > Chordata > Lepidosauria > Squamata > Elapidae > Bungarus > Bungarus multicinctus. The sequence continues at coordinate 238,223,147 of CM042834.1, forward strand.
AGACAATTACAACACAGCGTTGCCAGAAGCAAAACATGTTTTATTTTGAGCTGAAGTTATCTTGGTTGGTCCTTCCAACAGACTGTGCCTTGTTATCTCCTTGAATTTGGTAATTACTTATCCTGTTCCGTTGTGGAAATTTCATCATTGTAGTTCGTTTGATTTTTTATTTCACCACTATCTCCTCATTAAGTTTGGATTGTATTGCTTTCTTTTGAAGATTATTTTTGAGTACATTTTATCTCCAACTGAGAATTATTGAACAGTGGGGCCAAGTTGGAGGCATTAAAGGACATTTAGTTACATTTTGGATTTTGTTACATTTGTTTACACTCCGGGTCATCACATACCTATAATATGGTGGCAGAAAGATAAAGACTGACTCAAATCAAAGGTGTATATGTAAGGATGGCCAAATGTTATTATTTTTCTGTTAATAGATTGCTGACTTGCAGACCATTTTCAGGAGGTTCAGACCATTTTAAGGAAGGTGAAGGAGATAAAGAATGATTGAAGGCCAACCATGCGATTATTCTAGGCACCTGATGGATGAAATTGTTCAGATCTATTCTAAATTAGCATCTAGCTAAGCAGGTCCTACTGAATTGGCTGAGGCAGAATCTGTCATTCTCTTATCAGAGAAATTATGAACCTATGAATCCTTGCGGTCAGTTATGAGTTACTCAGAATTTGATACTTTGTCTATTTCTATTTAACATGTACAAGTTGCCAGCTATCATCTGCTGGCACTGGATCAGATATATCAAAATGTATGTGATATATCTTTACCCTGGGATGAGCAGACAATGTGATCACTGTTCTACTCTGTATTATTTGTTTTCCCTGATAGGAATTATTAATGTTTACATTGCTATTGTATTATTCCTCTTTTATAGTTCTTTATAAGTTTCTATTATGCTATTGTATGCTATATAAAGTTATTATGGCAATAGAGATGGCATATAGGTTGATTGATTGAATATATATATATATATATATATATATATACTTTGTATTCATATATATAGGACTTAAGCCACAGAGCAAATTGGAAGTTTCATTCTTTCTTTCCCAGAATTGCTTTTCTTGTTTAATCTTAGATTTGATTTCTGTCTTGTATACAGCTTTTGTAGATATCAACCATACAACGTAGACCTGATCAAGGAATACATGATACATGTATCTAAAATTATTTTGGTTATGATTGGCTATAGTAACAGAATCTTTTTTTCTCTATTTTATCTTTATTTGAAAATAACTCTAACCCTAACCCTAACCCCACCTGCTTTGGTGTCCTTTCTCCTCCCTTTTTTTTAGGCCTCCTCTTTTCTTTTCTGCAATTTCCTTGCTGGCTTCTGGTCTGCAGGAAAATTCCCCACCCCATTTTCCTACTGATTGATCATTATTTGGGATTGAAGGATACCGTTTCCATCTCCATTCTTGTGGGAGGGAGGGAGAGACTTTTGGCTTCATGAAAGGAAAGCAGCAGAAGCAGCAGAAGTCTTTCTTTCTCTCTCTAACCCTTTCTCTTCCCAAAACCCGCCAGAAATGAGTCTTTGCCAGCACAGCTTCTTGGAGCAGGATGCCTTGCAGAGTCCCAAAGACTCATTTCTGGCAGAATTTGAGGGAGAGAAAGAAATACTTTTGCTGCTTTCCTTGCATGCAGCCAAAAGCAGAAGAAGGAAGAAGTGGAAAGAAGCAGCCTGATGGCCAGGTGAGGCATATGGGGTGAGAGGAGCAAGTTCCTCCCTTCCCCCTTTCTCCCCTCCCCTCACTACCTCATGTTGTTTGCAATGCAAGCAACACAAGCCTTGTGATTCCGCAGGCCATGTGGGCAGTGACATTTCTCTGCAGACCACCAAAATTTTCTCCTGGACCACCAGTGGTCTGCGCCCCACTGGTTGGCGACCACTGGACTAGAAGACCTCCAAGGTGCCTTCCAACTCAGTTATTCTGTTACTCTTGTGTTTTCACTGCTAACTATGGTGTGGGAAAATTAGAACTTGTATGGTCTGTTAATTTCTGGCAAATTAAAAGGAAAAGCATGAGATAAATTTGAAAGGAATTCCATAATGCCTTTTGTGCTTGGCGCGCTGAGAAGAAGAGGCGGAGGCAGCTATAAAGCTTAACAGGCTGTATTGTCAATTTGTATCTTTGAATGTATGACTCTTTTAAGCTTAATGTACATATATCAACTTACCTGTGCATAAAGCCCACTGAACTCAGTTTGACTTAATTTTGAGTAGACATGTATAATTTGCATTCTTAATTAATTTAAGAAATAAAGCAAGTGAAAGTCCTTCTAGACCTCAGAAAATTTGCCTTGAAGTGCCGTCATATTACAGAAACCCCTGGTGCATGTATGTCAAATTTCTAAATATAGAAAACTACAAAGAATAAGGCCATTTTTTTTACTGAACAGCATTAAATGTATTTTAAAATGAAAACGGTAGAAGAATAGTAAAAAATTCCAAACCGCAGCCAATTTCTTTCCGTTTCCTTCTAGTCTCTGAAGTAGTCAGAAAGACAGAAACACTGTACTGGTCAAAAAAAATTTCCTGAGGGAGGGAGGGAGGAAGAGAAAGAGAGAGAGAGAGAGAGAATGAGAGAGAGAGAGAGAGAGATCCAAGGAACACTTCTAAGAGAAGCAACCTTTTCTAAATTAAAAGGTGTGAGAGTGAAATATGCTTTAGAGAACAAGGGCCCACATAATTTTTGGCACTTATGAATATTGAAGTCATTAAATACTTCCAGATGGCTGGCCAGAATCAAAGTGAAGTTTTGGCTGCAGAAGGGCATCCAGTGTTAGGAGATGACAACATTACTTCCCAGGAAACAGCAAAGGGTAAGGTGGAGAGGAGGGGGACAAGAGAGAAGAGATTATAGTACTCATGTTTGGCTCTTTCCCTCAGACTATGTTTTCATTTTGGTTTCAGTTTAATTATAAGTATTTGTTCTACAACAGAGACTAAACATGGAGAGTCTCTGCTTTCATCCCTAACTTTTGTTATGAAATGTTTGGAACTGTATTTCATTCTGCCATGATCACACATCGGAGAAAGCTGTGGTGTTCATTATGCAGAAATGCCCTGCTCCTGAGGAAAAAAAAAAACTCTTCCACACACAGAGTTACTAATGTGGGGGGAGGGGAGAATGTAGTTCTCTCTATTGGAAGGTTTTAATTTTGTAATTTTTACCCTGCTTTTTATTACTTTATTATAGTTTTTAATCTCTCAGCCATATATTTAATCTAGTTTAATCTAGTTTTAAATTTTATATTTGATATTGTATTGTTTTAGTTGGACTGTGCACAGGCCCGAGTCCCAATTTGGGAGAGGGGACGGTATATAAATAAAATAAAATAAATAAATAAATAAATCTCTGCTATTCTGACTTATTGGTAGCCTCTTCAGCACTACACTCATAAAAGAACACGAACTGACAGAAGCTGGATAGGTCCTTTAAAAATTCAAAGGCTTAAACCTGGTAAAGGTTAAACTTGGGATTTTTGACAGTTCAGAGAATTCAAATCATATGCTAAGACAACAGCTTGATATGACCTGGCAACAATAATAAAAGTGCAGAATTTTTCAGGGCCCTCCCTGAAATGAAGCTCATCAACAATTTCAATTGCAACACCACTGTGAATTGCTTTATCTTGACTTGGTATGCTATAACCTCAATATACTTCCTCTTGACTTATTTTGAAACAAACTGATTTTGATTCCGTCCATTCGTCCACTTGATAAATTCTCATTAGATTTGTTATTTGCACTTGTTGTTTGGTTAGATTTTCTTGCCCAAATCTGCTCAATTTAGCTTGTTTCTCTGTTCTGCCTCAAATAAGTTGATAGTAGAGAATAACATTTCTGATAAAGCATCCTGGTTCACTTATGCACAACTGCAACTGCCTTCAAGCCAGCACTGAGTGCTTTGTAAGCAAGTCTCTGCAGTTTTCTGGGCAAGATTTTTCAGATATGGTTTGCCATTGTCTCCTTCTAGGATTGATACAGAGTGACCCAAGAGAGTGACCCAAGATCGCCAATTGCCTTTGTGCTGAAGTCAGGACTAGAATCCACAGTCTCTTGTATTCTACTCTGATACATTAACCACTACCAAAACTGGCTGTCCAAACTATGCCCAAATATGTGCTGTTCTATACTCAGATCTGCAAAGATAAAAATAGCAGGAAAAATGCACAACAATTGCCAATTAGAAATCAAAGTAGATCATAGTTATCAGGTTCACTTTCATTTTGAAATTTTATGTCCATTGTACTAAGTAAATTCAGAATTTTAAGCTCATATTAGAAAGCACTGTATACCTGATATGTTTTTCCCATCTGACCCATCATCAGTAGACTTGACCATTATGTACAGAGATTCAGATCAGAGTTTAATATTCAGACCCACATATCTCACAGTGGATAAATCTCAGTGAATGACTCATACAGCAAGGCCATAAAAAGTAGGGTAGAGGATTACTTTCACTTTTATACCTATTGCATCATGGCTAACTTTCTTTCCTAAAGCCAACTGCTGCCAAATGTTCTAAAGCACAAAACTGCCATTAGAATAGAACTGCACTATCTGATGTTGGGGTTGTTCAGAAACCTATTTATTTATTTATTAAACTTCTATACTGCCCACTCTCCCAGCGGGACTCGGGGCAGTGTACAGCCAGATAAAACAAGATACAAACACAATATTTAAAATAGAATTAAAAGAATTAAATAATTGGCTAAAGGTTAAAATTTATTTATTTATTTATTTATTTATTTATTTACAAGATTTATATACCGCCCCCCTCTCCCTGCGGGACTCAGGACAGTGTACAGCCATTAAAAAATACAATAATAACACAATAATTAAAAACAATTAAAAAGATTATATATCGTGGCTGAATAATAAAAACGAGACAAGGGTTTAAAAATAAGGACTAAAACCAATTAAAACCAAATTTAAAACCCCATAAAACCCTAGGCCAGACTGGCTTGATGAAATAAATAAGTTTTCAACGCACGCCGGAAGGTCAAAAGGTCAGGGATGATCCTCATCTCCGGGGGTAATTTGTTCCAGAGGGAGGGTGCCCTCAAAGAGAAGGCCCGCAACCTCGGATTCGCCAGCCATCCAGCCAGTAGCACCCCAAGGAAACCCACTCTATGGGAGCGCACTGGCCGACGGGAAATCGATGGTGGCAGTAGGCGGTTCCGTAAATACCCAGGTCTCAAGCCATGGAGCTCTTTAAAGATGGTAACTAACACCTTGAAATGCACCCGAAAGACTACAGTGAGCCAATACAGCTCGCGCAAGAGTGGCATAACATGAGAGCTCCGAGAAGCCCCCAAAACCACCCGCGTGGCTGTCAAAGGTTAAAAAATTAAATAAAAACCATTAAAAACCAATTAAAAGCCCTGCACATAACACTAGGCCAGACCGGCTTGATGGAATAAGTGAGTCTTCAGTGCGCACTGGCAGGTTAATAGGTCAGGGATGGTCCTCATCTCTGGGGGTAATTCATTCCACAGGGAGGGTGCTCCCAGAGAGAAGGCCCGAACCCTTGGGGTCGCCAGCCGTCTGGCCGGTGGCACCCGAGAAGGCCCGCCCTGTGGGACCGCATTGGCTGATGGGAGGCCGATGGTGGTGGCAGTAGGCGATCCCATAAGTACCCAGGTCCCAAGCCATGGAGCGCTTTAAAGATGACCACTAGCACCTTGAATCGCATCTGGAAAGCCACCGGAAGCCAGTGCAGCTCACACAAAAATGGCATAACATGGCAGCTCCGAGGGGCCCCCAAAACCATCCACGCGGCCACACTCTGCACCAACTGGAGCCTCCGGATGCTCTTCAAGGGGAGCCCCATGTAGGGAACATTGCAATAGTCTAGGCGAGAGATAAGGAGGGCAGATGTGACCATGCGCAGCGCATCCCAGTCCAGAAAGGGCCACAACTGGTAGATCCTGTGGACCTGACAAAAATCCTCCCTGGCAACCGCTATATGATCTTCTAACAACAGCTGTACATCCAGGAGGACACCCAGATTGTGAGCCCTCTCCATGGGGGTAAGAATTTCCTCCCCCACGGCCAGCGATGGAATGTATCAGGGAGCTGGCTGTATCAGGGAGCCGGAAAGTACAGCCACTCGGTCTTGGCCGGGTTGAGCCGAAGCCTGTTTCACCCCATCCAACCCCACACAGCCTCCAGGCACTGGGTCATCACTTCCACGGCTTCGTCGGGGTGGCCTGGGGTAGAAATGTACAGCTGAGTATCATCAGCGTACTGATGAAACTCTACCCCAAAGCCACAGATGATCTCACCCAGCGGCTTCACATAAATGTTGAACAGCAAGGGCGAGAGCACTGACCCCTGAGGTACTCCGCAAATCAGGGGTCTCGGGTTGATCTCTGCCCCCCTGCCAACACAAATTGTAAGCGGTTGGAGAGGAAGGAGGAGAACCACCGTAACACAACTCTCCCATCCATCGCAATAGGATACTGTGGTCGACAGTAGCCGCCGAGAGATCTAACAGGACCAGGACAGAGGAATAACCTCTGTCACGGGTCCTCCAGAGATCATCCACCAACGTGACCAACGCTGTCTCCGTGCTGTACCCGGGCCTGAAGCCTGATTGGCACGGATCCAATTCCTATTGCAATTGAATAAAAAGCCTTAATGCACCATTCCCACTTTGAAATCATTCACCATTATTTGGTATGTAATTGGAATAGATAACAGATAATCAGAGTTGGAAAGGACCTTGTAGTCATCTAGTCCAACCCTCTGCCCAAGCAGCAGACCCTACACTATTTCTGACAGATGGGAGTCCAATCTCTTCTTGAAAGTCTCAAGTGATGGTGCTCCCACAACTTCCAAGGGCAAGTTATTCCATTGGTTGATTGTTCTTACTGTCAGAAAGTTTCTCCTTATTTCCAGGTTAAATCTCTCCTTGTTCAGTTTTCGTTCATTATTCCTTGTTTGGCCTTTGGGTGCTTTAGAAAGTAGCTTGACCCCTTCCTCACTGTGGCTGCCCCTCAAATATTGGAAGATTGCTATCATGTCTCCTCTGGTCCTTCTCTTCACTAGACTAGCCAAGCCCAGTTCCTGTAACTATTCTTCATATGCTTTAGACTCCAGTCCCCTAATCATCCTGCTTGCTCTTCTCTGTACTTTTTCTAGAGTCTCAACATCTTTTTTATAGTGTGGTGATCAAAACTGGATGCAGTACTCTAGGTGTGTCTTAGGTGTGGTCTTAGTAAGGCTTTATAGAGTGGTATTAGTACCTTACTTTATTTTGATTGTATCCCTCTGTTAATGCAATTTAGGATTGCATTAGCTTTTTTGGCTGCTGCTGCACACTGCTGGCTCATATTTAGCTCCTTGTCCACTCCAAGATCCCTCTCACAGTTACTGCTATTAAGTCTGGTTTTACCGAGTCTATATGTGTACTTTTGGTTTTTCTTGCCTAAGTGTAGGACTTTACTTTTCTCTACATTAAATTTCATTTTGTTAAATATGGCCTGGTGTTCTAGTCTGTCAAAATCCGTCTGGATCTTGAGCCTATCTTGCTGGGTGTTAACTATTCCTGCCAGCTTAGTATCATCTGCAAATTTAGTAAGTTCACCTTCTATTCCCTCATCTATGTCATTAATGAAGATATTGAAGAGTACCTGGCCTAAGACAGAACCTTGTCGCACCCCACTGCTTACTTGCCACCAGTCCTTAAATCCATTAAGGACTACTCGTTGAGTGCGGTTTGTCAGCCAGTTGCGAGTCCATCTAGTGGTGGTGCTATCTATCCCCCTTTTTTCTAGCTTACCAAAACGTAGGTTGTGGTCTACTTTGTCGAATGCCTTGCTGAAATCTAAGTATATTATGCCCACAGTATTTCACTGGTCTACTAATGTAGTCATATGTTGAAGAATGAAATAAGATTGGTTTGGCATGATCTGGTTTTAACAACCTATGCTAAATGGTTATTACTTTACTTGTTACTAGATGTTGGCAGATTTTTTTTAATGATCTTTTCCAATATCTTCCCGGGTATTGATGTTAGGCTGATTGGTCTGTAGTTTCCTGGGTCTGTTTTTTTTTTTTCCTTTTTTGAAGATGGGAACCACATCAACTTTTTTCCAGTCCTCTGGTAGTTCCCCAGTGCTCCAGGATTTTTGAAACATATGGTGCAGTGGTTCTGAGATGACCTCTGCCAGCTCCTTTAAAACTCTGGTATATAATCTATCAGGCCCCGGTGATTTGTGTTCATCAAGATTATACAGGTGTTCTCTTACTATTTTTTTTTGGGGGGGGGCTTATTTTAACTTTTATTTCTGGTCTGTCTATTACAGTTATGTTTTTCGTGGGCTATAGTTTCTTTTTGTGAAGACCAATGCAAAGAATGAGTTAAGCGGCTCTGCTTTCTTTCTGTTGCCTGTTAATTATTTATTTATTTATTTTCAAATTTTATATACCACTCCCATCGCCCAATGGGACTCGGGGCGGTTTACAGCCAAATAAAAATATAATCCAATACAATATTTAAAATACAATTAAATCCTTGTTGTCTTCTCTCCTTAGTGGACAGACTGCTTCCTCGATTTTTTTTCTTGTTATTTATATGTTGGCAGAAACTTTTTTATTATCTTTGACTTTTGTTGCAAGTCTTTGTTCATTCTGAGACTTTGCTATCCTGACTTCGTCTTTGCAGATTCTAGCTATCTGCTGATATTCTGCCTTAATTGTATGTCCTTTTTTGTACTTGTCCTTTTTTTCTTTCAATTTGCCAGAGAGATCTTTGTGCAGCTATGCTAGTTTCTTCTTGGATTTCTTGTTTTTCTTTCTCAGTTGTATTGTGCTGGTCTGGTCTTCTATGATGGTATTTTTCAGTTTCCCAAGATTCTTGAGTTGTTTTTCCCTTTAGGATTTTCATCCATGGAATCTTTCCCAAGTTCTCTCTGAATTTATTAAAATCATTTCTTTTAAAATCTACGATTCTGGTGTAATTATGTTCTATTGCTTGTGTTTGTATTATGTTGAATTCTAGTATGACATGGTCACTCTCACCCAAGATTCCTGCAGTTTCAACTCCCTCTATCACTTCTTCTCTGTAAGAATTAAGTCCAGTATGGCTGTCCCTCTAGTTCCATCCTCTACCATTTGGACAACAAAGTTGTCAGCTAGGTGATTAGGAACCTATTTGATTTCTCACTTGGTGCAATATTAGTTTTCCAATTGATATCAGGATAATTGAAATCCCCCATTATTATTGTAGTGTGTTTCCTACTTATTTTTGTTAGTTGGTTGGCAAAAAGGTCATCTATTTTTTCTGCTTGGGTGGCCTATAATATAGACTTATGGCCATGTCATTCTTTTTTCTTTTATATTGACTCATATGCATTCTAGGACAGTGGTCACCAATCAGTGGGCCAGGGACCACTGGTGGTCCATGAGAAAATGTTGGTGGTCCACAGAGAAATATCACTCCCAAACCACCCTCCAAAGCAATTAATCCAGGCTGCGCAGGAACACAAGGCTGTACAACCCACATGGCCCATAGGAACACAAGGCTTGCATCATTTGCATTGCAAATACCACAAGGTACTGAGGGGAGGCGGGAAAGGGCAGGGGGGGGGAAACTTGCCCCACTTGTCCCAAGTGCTTCGCCTGGCCACTGGGTTGCTTTTTTCTACTTCTTCTCTTTTGGCTGCACGCAAGGAAAGCAGCAAAAATATTTTTTTCTCTCTCCCTAACTCTGCCAAAAATGAGTCTTTGGACCTTCAAGGCATCCTTCTCTAAGAGCTGCACCATTTCTGGTGGAGTTGGGGGAGGGAAAGAAAGACTTCTGTTGCTTCTGCTGTTTCCTTGCACTGAAGCCAAAAGTCCTCTCTCTCCTCCACACGAGAATGGAACTGGAGATGGTATCCTGAGATCCCAAATAAGAATGATTGGTAGGAAAAAGGGTGAGGAATTTTCCTGCAGACTTTTTTGGGGATTTTCCCATGGTCTCTGGTCCACAAGATTTAAAATTATGAATTTAGTGGTCCCTGATGTTGGCGACCCCTGTTCTATGAGGCTTTCATCTTTGGTTTCATGCATTTCTGTGGCAATGAACAGATACACTCATCTTACACTTTTAATATGCTATGTATAGTAGATGACAACATATTTTCAGGCTGAGGTGGCAAACACTGAAAAGCATTTGCCACCTCTAGCACATTACGGGTTTTCTTCTATTCTATGCATCAAGCACAACCTGCCTTTTTTAAAAGGGGAGACGTTGGGTGTGCATTCACATAGAGTCATGTAATCACATATGACCTAGATTAGAAAATCCAATCTGTGTATCAAATCATATACAATCTACCTATCAAGGGATTGTGTCTCCTATGTATTATAATGAAAGAGGAAAATTAAAAGGAGACAGACATCTGAGGCACTATGTAGCACTCTGTGTCAAAGTATAAACATGGAAACAAAGAATGGGCACCTAGGTATAGATTCTGAAAAAGATAATCACTTTGTCAGAAAAGTAGCTCTAAGGTTATCGTGTCCTAGAAGTTAAGGAAAGGTAGTTGGAGGGAAAATAGTTCTCTGATGGATTCAGCACAACAAGCTGGATTTAAAGTATTTATCACAAAGAACAAATCTGGACACAAGTTGAAGCAAATACAAGATTACAACTTCCTTGTTGTATGACTCCAAGCAGGATTTTTTTTTATGAGCTAGAGCACCCAGCTGGGAAACATTCATCCAGGATACATGTCAACCTCAGCATTAAAATTTCAGAGCAAGACACAATCTCAGATAGATAAAAGCTATGGCACCTGAGACTTGATCCTCGTATCTTTTGCCATACGGAGCAATCAAAGGATATCACAATGGGGCCATACAAGCTGTGCTGAAAGCTATGCCGTTTAGTTTAATAGTCTAACTTATTAAAGGCCACTACAACCTAAGCCACTGAATCTCAGGCCTTATTAAAGGCCACTAGAACTCCAGACATCTAGAAATTTGATTCTAATCTTTCAAAAGACAAAATCTTGGCAAGCACCCAGATTCTAGAATATTCTTCACTGATTTTTCAGATTGAATTTCAGACTGAATAGTGGTCAGACTAGAATGCAAATGATAAGGCAAGACTGAAAATAAATTAGAATCACTATGACAGAATTGCAAGACAGGTTTGAACTCAGAAAACCTTTTCCTTATGTTCGCTGTAAAAGGAAATCCTATATATCATTTCTCGCCTGGATGAGCCAGTAGGTCAGCCTAGATTATATATGAATTAATGTCTATTTTGGGGGTTCCTTCTTTGAGCCCCATTCTATGTAAGGCACTACTAATTAGTTGCTTCTTGTTTATCACATGCACACAACTATCTAGCTTTAGAGAAATCTTGTTTTATTTTATTTTTCTATATATATCTGTAGATGAAAAGCTAGCAACAACTAGCATGTGGGATGTGTAGATTTCAAAGAATATTCCTGATACTGACCCTGAAAATGTATAGTAGAAAAAAATTTAAAAAGTAGAGTGAAGAAGTATGTTTTCATCCCTTGTTTGGATTAAATACATTTCAACATTTATCCCTCTACATTATGGAAAGAGAATTCCCCTAATGACATTAGGAATCCAGAAAAAACAGGATTGCCAGGATGCCGCCAGTCAACTGCTACATATTGTGTTCAAACTTTGAATTGTTATAAATGATAAAAAATATACGCAGGTGGAGGTTGAAAATACAGCATTCAGCATTCAGTATTCTATGGCAAAAAACAATTTAATTTATGCGAGCAAATCAAAATTCACAGCAGCAGTAGCATGGAGAGCTATCCTGAAGTGAAACTATTAGGTAGGGAACCTCTCATTTTGATACTTACTATATATGGTTCAGTTTGAATTCTTAATCTCATGAGAAATCTGATTCATAGCACCATATTCTGTGGCTAGCAGTGTTGATTGTTGTACACAGAAATGCTTGATCAAGGATAACATCAACTATGTGACATTGGAAGTTACTCAGCTTCTTGAGCTGGAGAAAGAGTTGTCATAATGCCTGAGCTACGAAAGTCTATTATTTCATTATACTGCATCACAGGCAATACAGGCAGTCTGTTTATTGCTGATTAAATAGGACATTGAAACTACATAAGATTAGCGGGAAATGACAGGATTGCACTAAATTTGTTACCTTGTATTTCAAACAATTGGTTAAATTGCTTACCGAATCAACGTCTTCCAACAAGGCTCATTAGAGACAAAAAATTGTTCTAAAAATGTGCTAATTCATTTTCAGTTCTTTGGTGTCACTCTAATTCCACTCCATTGATTTTGTGAGTTTTGTTTCACTCTGAGATTCTGAACAGAAGGTAATCTTAATCTTTATTATAATAACAACATATTATAATCTTGAGGCAGGCATTCTTAGTGCATATTGTATGTACATGTAATGAGATGAATCAGGGACAAGCACCACTACTTCTATCCATTACCATCACCATTTTCATTTCATTTGTACTCGGCACAGTGAAAACATTTATAGTTCTGGAAAATGTTCAGGGTAGCAGGGTGGGAAGAGGGCAGCTATGAGCAAAGAGGTTTGTTAACCAAGCATTATACAGATAACTAGAATAAATAAACCTGAGAAAGGGGCATTCACTAGTCCTTTGCAATATAAGAGCAAGAGAAAAATATAGGATTTAACCTTACATTCTTCCTATATATGACTGAATTTTTACCTTGGTAGCAAGGGCTCTTTGTCTCATTTAGATTGTTATATTAGTACAGTTATGACTCTAGTAAAGGAAGTCAGAGAATTCCTGTGCTGAATTCTAGACAAATGCAGGCTTCTTGAGAAAAATCAGGATTTAGAATCCTGGAAAATCAAAAATTATATAAAAACTCTTTAAAGATAGATTTTTAGATACATATATCTGTCCTCTTCAGATAAGCAATGTTAACCTCTCCTTTAATATTTTTTCAATTAAAATATTTGATAGCAATAGCACTTAGACTTATGTACCACTTCATAACTCTCTCTAAGCAGTTTACAATGTCAACATATTGCTCCCAATAATCTGGGTCCTAATTTTACCAACCTTGGAAGGATTGGAAGGCTGAGTCAACCTTGAGCTGCTCAGAACTGAACTTCTGGAGTGAGGAGTAAGTTAGCCTGCAGTATTGCATTCTAACCACTGTGCCATTGCAACTCATTCAATTGGGGTATTGTAATAGGGCTACTATGTTTACTTTTGCTCTGCACATTTAAAATAACAGAATAGGGCTATTACCTAACCCCTTATCTCCTCCATCTAAAGCAATTGGTATACAATATATTACAGAGTTCCTTCTTGGTGCCAACTTCCTTGCCCATCTGATTTTTTTTTGAGGGGGGGGGAGAGAGAAACAACCCACTCCCAAATATTTAATTAAAAATATTAAAACAGAGACTAGCATGCTATAACACAAATCGGAGTCCTTAGATATATTTTTATTTTCAAATGAACGGGATTCCATAGGCATTTTAAAACAGTAAAAAATTAATGGGCATGATAGAATATTTTGTTTGAAAATGTGTTCACATTTTAGAAAATAAAAGTAAACTACAGAGTGGTAGAGAGTGCCAATGAAGGAAGAGACGAGAGAAAAGGGGGAACATTCTAAAATAGTAGCACTTTTGTTTCACTGTTTTGGGGTGACATTGTTCACAACATGTTTCCAGAATATCAAATGTGCCCATCACCAAAAAAATAAAAAATAAACATCTTTATAACTTAACATCTAAAGATCATAACAGAAGTGAACTTCTTTGTCTCTTCCACATGCTTCATGATTCATTTTTAGAATTATGATATTCAACTGGAGATAAGCCTGCATATTCAGTCCCTTGCTCAGCATTCCAAACAAACAGCTTATCCTATTCATGAAGAGGACTACTATATTTCTAGTTAATTTGTCCTATAGATGGTTCATGTTATTCATAGGGGTGCTTTTATATTTTCTTAGTCAGTTGTAATCATGTTCCTTATGAGTTCCTTTACTCCTTTTTTGGAGTAAATCACTTTGCTGGTACAGATTGTAAGACAACTCATTTGTATCACATGGGGTGAGCCATGTGATATGAGTGGAGAAATTCCCACCATCACTGACAAAGTACATTTCTTTGAAAGATAAGTTATTTCAGGAAGCCACATTGAGCTTCTCAATGGGCCGACACTGCAAGAGCTATCACAACTGAGAGAAGAGAAAGAGGAGGAGGAGGAAATTTCAGTATATTGGAAAGGCAGCCTATTTCTTATGGCTGGAGGAAAAGTCCATCTGCTTCTTTTCATAATGCAATAAGCAACCCATAATATCAGAAAAAGGAAACAGGCCACCTGTTGCAACATCTTCCAATAAAATGGGTAACCATACAACTTTATCAAATAGGTAAAAGAAAAACCTTCACAAATTTAGCTATCACACAGCAGATTAGCCCACAGTTTTTCAGGAGAGAACAATTTTCTAGCAGCTGGTCTTTGAAAATGGGAATGAATGAGAGAGACAAAGAATGAATGACCATGAGAACCTGGAATAGTTTTTCCATTATTTTTCAGAAATAGTAAGATAACTGTTTTTAGTAGTGCTGTGTCTTTTTTACTATGATATGTTGATACAATCAACTGAGCACCTCTGGCTCTGATCCTATTCTGATGCTACTCAATTCTGTTGTTAAAAAACAATTCCACAACTGCTATTTACACAAACAACGTAGTACATTGGCATCCAAAAGATGAGATAACTATTTCAGCAATCTTGTCATAAAGAGTAATCAGCACATTTTTTTGAATAAAATTGGGCAGAGAATAGCCAAGGCACAAATAACTTTTGAAATTGTTCATCAAATCTATCGACAGAAAAATTGGGTAGATAATTTCTCTAAATATTTCCAGGGAAGGATACTTTCTTCAACAATTTTCATACATAAAGGACTACCTCTTAGCAACGGGAAAATAATATTCTCAGGCCATCTTGCACTAGGATTTCAGTGAAGCATGAAAGCTAAGGCTAGTTGTAGATTCTTAGGGAAATTATGTTCAATTAAAAGAGGAACAGTTTGCATGTGCATATACACACAAACTTGCTAAATAAGAAAAAGGAGACCCTACTCAGCCAGTGAGACTTAGTTTCACTAAATTCTTTCAGGAAACAGAATTAAAATTTTGAGGGGGACACACATTTTGTGTGTGTGTGTGAGAAAGAGAGAGAGAGAGAGGATAGATTCCAAATTGGAGAGGAAGGGCAAAAATCCAAAAGCACACCAAAAAATACCCAGATACTTGCATGCTTTTAGTGGAATTCCCTTCTTTCCCCTTCTCCTCTTCTTTACCTATTCCTCAGAATTTTATTTTATTTATTTATTTTGTCAAGCTATTATTAGATAACAGGTATAAGTATAAATGAATAAATGGATACAAATAAAAAAAAAGAAATAATAGGACAGGGATGGTAGGCATGTTGGTGCGCTTATACATGCCCCCTATAGACCTCTTGGGAAAGGGATGAGGTCTATAGTAGACAGTCTGAGGTTAAAGTAGACATTGGATAAAGTATTCTATAAGTTGTCACCAATTTCCAGGACAGTGTTACATCCATTATGAAGCAATAGATTGGAGGAAGAGAGAATCCTCTTTCCTCTGGGTCGCACAGAAGTTCCATAATCAAAACTAAAAGGCAGGAAGAGTTATGCCACCAGCTATGGGAAAGTTGAAATACAAGATTTCCAGATACTGGACTGCAGTCCTGTTATCTCAACCATGTCTTCTTTCTTCAAAAATGTGCTTCTCTGGGAACCCAAGTAATTTCATTTTTTGCCTTGATCTATTTCTCTCAGTGTGACTGCTGTTTCTCATTTCTCCACAGTATGACTTTTCTTTTGTCCTGTCTAAATGTAAGGCTCCAGAGCTTGTCTTTGCACCATTCCCTGGATTTGCAAATAGGTTAGATTTATATAATGTCACATAAAAAATTAATTAGTAAAGAAGATAATAGAGCTTATGTGCTTATATATAATCATATTGATTTTAGAAATACTTCCTATAGTTTTAGAAAAAATAGGGCTGACTTAATTTGTTTGAAACATTAATGTCCTACTCATCAGCAGAGATGGGAATACATCTCTATCTTCAAGCTTATAGTACAGAAAAATGGTGCAAAAAGCAAAGAGAATGGGGATGGAAGAAAAAAAAGAGGAAAAATACTGGTTCTTTATATTATGCAGACCATACAACCATCAGTTTCAGTATAGTTGAAATGCTGTAATGAAGTAGAATGCTGTTTTTGTTTTTTATCACATTCACATGGTTGAATGAAAATCCAACTAGACAGGAGAAGACAGGCTGGGTAATATTGTACATGTGGCTGGTCAATATGCTATCCAGGTGCTTACTGCTATTAGGCACTTTCAAGGTCCTACTATCTCATCCCTTTTTATGTTTAAAATAGACTTGAATTGCATGGCCTTTAAAATCAGTGTCTGTTCTTTGATATCCTATTAATGTGAGAACTTTAAAGTAGGAACTGTGATCATCCAATCTACAAGTCCACCAAGTTCTGTCAGTTTCACCTGGTTATTTTCCAATATTCTGAAATATATACTGACAAAAATATGGGGTGGAGTATGTGCATATGTGTTGTGTTTGCAAAGAACTGCAATCTTAGCAAGACTTCAAACAAGGATTTGAAGCTGGCTCAGAATCCCCATTAAAAGGAAAATCTGGCTGGTCAATGTTAACTAATCACTTAACTTTGACACAGATGTGCTCATTTGCAGTTGTATAAGGTAGAGAAGGGTTTGTTTGAGGGAATGGAACAGAATTAAGGATAAGCTAAGGAAATGACTGAGGAAACTCAACATCCTGTTCCTGGATCTCAGCCATGACAGAGAAGTTCAACAATGAGCTATTTCTGCTTGTACCCCTCAGATACAGCTTGGCTGCTTTTATCTGCTTGACTGCTTCTGTTACATTGCCTAGTATTGTTCTTTGGAGTCTTAGGTATAGAATCTCACTGGATGATTCTATATTGCTTCAATTTATTTCCTATATTAGCATTTTTTTTCTTGGTTTATTTCTTTTTTAAGTTCAAGGCAGGTCTGCCCTGCCAAAGACTACACTTTTTCAATTTTTTTTAAAAAAATTTGTATTTGCAATTTCATAATACCAGATGAGAGTTGTACAAAGTTTTGATGAAGTGCTTCAGTTGGATAATACTTTGCTACAATCAGCTTGCTGATACAGCTACATGTCAATATGGCTAATCGAATAGTTGAAAAGCACATGACCATTTTATAAAAATATTTAGAGGAAGGCTCTATATAGGTGGTCCTTAATTATAGACAATTGGGGCCAAAATTTTGTTGTTAAGCAAGACAGTTGTTAAGTGTGTTGTGCCAGATTTTACAAACTTTTTTTGCCATTTATTTATGCAAATCATGAAGACCTTAAGCAAATCCAGCTTTCCCCATTAACTTTGCTTGTCAGAAGCTAACTGGGAAGGTCAAATGATAATCATCTGATCCCAGAATGCTGCAACTGTTATAAGTATATTCCAGTTGCCAAACACTGGTGTAGTGCCTTTAAGTCAGTGTTGACTCAATAAGTTCCTGTAGTTTTCTTGGCAAAATTTTGGGAGTAATTTGTTATTACTTCCTTCCTAGACACAATGGCTGGCACAAGGTCATCCAGCTGACTTTGGGCCTAAGGCAGAACTATAATGCATGGTGTCTTAGACTGGGTGGACAAAAATGCCAAATCCAGCCAAAATATATATGGTGACCTATAGTAATAATTCTACTCACAATGTTTTTGAAGAAAACAAATCTTGGCTATCAAACAATAAAAATGCTAATAAAATCTTAAATTTGCTTTATATTGATGACTTGAAGCTTTGTGGCAAAACAGAAATTGAAATCCAGTCATTGACAAATACTTTAAGAATGTTTAGCACAGATTATAGCAGTGGAATTTGGCCTGGAGAAATGTGCTACAGTAGTAATAAATCTGGGAAAAGCATGAATAATAATGGAATTGAGAAGGTGAATGGTCAACTACCAAGAGCCATCAGAATAAAGTCTGAAAATATTCATATATTTTACAATTGGATGACATCAAATATGGACAAATTTAAAATATGATTGGAAAAGAGTAAACCAAAGAGTAAACCAAGAGTAAGTAAATTGTTAAAGACAAAACTGAACAGTAAAAACACCATAAAGCCATCAATGAGTCAGTTTGGTCTAGTGGTTAAAGCATCAACCTAGAAACCAGAAGACTCATGAGTTCAAGTCCTGCTTGGCAATGAAAGTCAGCTGGGTGACTTTGGACTAGCCCAACTCACATCACAGGGCTGTTGTATGGGGAAAATAGGAGAAGAAATATGTGTTGGATATGTTTTCTACCATTTAAGTTATTTATAAAAAATAATACATGTAGTATTATTTAATAATACAAATAATAAATAAATAAATAAATAAATTGCTTGTGATATGATACACTACTGGAACTTAACACAGACACCAAAATAATTCACTGAAATATCTGTAAAAACTATAATGTGCAAGTAATGAAAAATTAGTAGAAACATAGATTTGAAAAAGTAGTTGAAAATTATTAGGTTGAAATACTGTGGGATTCACAAATGCAGACTGATACAATATTGGCATATAACACATCAGATTTAACAGTGGTTGAAAAGAAGAAAATGTGGTAATTAATGTAGACATTCATGGGATAGTAGAATAGAAGGCAAAGAATTGGACAAGATAATAAATAATCAAGATCTTAAGAACAAATTTGAAAATTGTGGTGTTGGCTATGATGGTTTCAGTAGTTATTGCATACTGCATGCCATACTAAAAATCTTTGATGGCATTTAGAAAATCTGCACATATGTCAATTACAAAACACCACATATGTACTGTGTCAATAGATTATGACATTCTAGGTTCTTGTAAAGAATTCAATGCATAAGCACAGGGGCATGCATAAACACACCAACTTGCCTACCGTCCCTGTCCTATTGTTTCTTTTATATTTTATTTTTCTTATATGTATCCATGTATTCATAACTATGTTTTACTTATACCTATTATCTTGTAAGCAATTGACAAATAAATAAATAAATAAATAAATAAATAATAAATATGAAAGCCAATACAAGCTAAAGAACTAGCAGTGTGATTTAACATGTATATAATAATAAACATTTTACGTATTTAATAATGAATGACTCCTAGTGACTCTGGGTGGTTGTCCAGAAATGGTTGCCCAGAAATAGCTGTCCTGGGCAGCTATCAGCTTTTGGAGGGAGGAGATGTGCCAACACGGCAACCAAACAGAGGCTGGGATGTTACTAGAATGGAGTGAAACACCAGAGATCATCTGCTATGAAGATCTTAAAACAGGTCTGGTTGGGTAACAGTAATTTTTAAATGAAGTTGAAAAAAATGGGCACAGTGTACATTTGCAATGTTCTCTGCCTGGGAGGTGCATGACTTCTTTCATTCCTGCACTCAGGAAGCAGTGAATGACCTATTGATGGACCAAGCAAGAAGTGCAGATCTGCCTTAATAGAAGGAGATTTCTATTTCATAAGGCTGGATATAAGGTAGAAGTGGCTTGAACTCGGACAGTCCATGTCCAAATATATAATCTGTGAAAAAATTTACATCCTCATTCAAGATGCAATTTTCCCCTTTTAAGACCCCCTTTTCAACTCAGAATCCTCATTTGATCTCTGTTGGGGGTCTTCTATTAACTGCTCTTGGGAAGCAATTTCAAATCAGCAGGCCAGCCAGATCTTTTGAAGATAGAGCCAGTTATTCACTAACTAGAACAGCAACCACAAACAGACAGCAAAGCATACATTTTATGTCTGGAGTTGGTCATTAAATAAGGGTTTACTGTCTATGGTCTTGAACTGACTCACAGTACCACTTGTAGCGGGGAAAGCTAGATGTGCAGACAGTGTGGGTGATATCTCAGTTATGAAAGAAGTAATATACAGAGCAATCTGAGAACAAATACTTGATTGCAAGAACATCTTGAGGCAATCATATTTGGTTAACTAGAAAACAAAGTCTATAAGCATAGATATCTGCTGCTGAGCAATTGCTGTTACACTTGCCCAATAAAGTCTATTTCAAGAGTGTGAATGGAGCAGTTTCTATGCTTTTCCACCCCTCTATCTCTGTGTGAATGATACGGTTAGCACTAGTGATATGAGAAAGACATATTTCACAAAAAAGTCTTTTAAAAAAAATCTCAAGATTTGTTTTTTGTGATATTCATGGTGACTTAGACATGTATAACAAATTTCAGTTTTGTATCTATTGTGGAACAAATGTCATAGCCCAGCTATGTGTCAGAGGGGGCCAGTTGGGAGAATCGGTTGATGTGTGTATGTTTGTGTGTGTGTGTATGTTTATGTGTGTATGTATGTTTTATAGATGACTAATTATTTCCCACATTTTGATTCTTTATTGTTTCTCTTGCACTTTGCTCCACATTCTATGTTTGGTTGCTGATTAAATTAGATTTTTCTCAAATGAATCTTGAAATACAAGTCTGAACTATTCAAATTATTTTCATTTCTTTTAGACTTCCCCCCCCCCATGCCGTATTGATACTAAAGCTATTTAGGAAAGATTATTTTCCCATTATCAGTTTTCATTCAATAAATATAAGTCAACATCCAGCCTTTCATTGTACAATGGTTTTCCAGGATGCTGCAGCCTCCCTGGCTTGCTATCAATCTATTAAATCTCAAAAGATGACAATCACAGCATTCCTCTGATTAAATTGAAAGGCAGATTTCAATATAATTCCTACTGATATTTGAGATATATTTACATTATATAAATTTCTGGTATGTTTAATAGGTACAAACATTTACCCATAAATCTCATCTCTTCCTATTTCCCATATGGAGCTTTTGTAGATAATTTTATTTAGAGGTATAAAAATTAAGAATGGAGAAGAGATGCCTGCTCTGTGTCCTGCACACTCTCCTACACATTTCATCTGAATAAAATCTGGCCTAAGTATATCTTAATTGCAACTATTTTACATTGTTTTATACTTATATGTAAAATTCAACTTTCTTAAATAGAACATTCAAGTATAAATGGAATCAAGCATGATTCAATGCTACCTTGACTAATCACAGCTGTTTAAGTTAAAAGACACCAATTACTTAGGCAGCAGCTTAGAGAGTTCAGAATGAAATTGGCCTATAGTAGCCTTTTGTCATGTTTGTCTTTCTATCTTGCTAGAGACTCAGTATGATGTAGAGGTTAAAGTGTTGCACTAAAAGTGAGGAGATTCAGGTTCCAGTCTTTTCTTACTCACAGAAACAAAATAGGTTACCTTGGGACAGTCACATTTTTCAGCTCTAGACTGGGAAACCTAATCATATGGAGGCCTTTTTCAGGGTATTGATTTGGATAATAAAAATAATAACCAATTGCAAAAGGCAGTTTAACTTGAAAGAGCTTACATCCTGTGACACTGCCATGAATACTGTCAAACAAACACATCTGCCTATCCCAGTCATTGGGAAGAACTTGATAGGTAGATAAGAATGCCACATCCAGTCTGAACATCTGGGTGCCTATGAGATGAACCATAATAATAGCTCCACTCACAGTATTTTTGAAGAAAACAAAGCTTGCTATAAATGCTTTGAGTTTTGTGGACCATTTTCAGAGCCAGATCTTTAGGCCAGATCTTTAGACTCTCCCAGAAGGTCAAGAGGGTCAGGGCTGATCTCACACCGAGGCAAATGGTGCAACAGCAAAGAAGGATCTCTTGGATCCTGCCAGATGAAAAAATCAGGCTGACAGGCTCACAGCTTCCCTCCTCTGACAGCATAACTTGGGATGAGACAGTCCCTCAAGTAGTCTGGACCCATGACATGAAAGGCTTTAAAGGTGATTAAAAATAACTTGAATTGTACCTGGAAGTACTTGAATACTTCTCTAGAAGAAAAGTTTAGAACAGAACATCATTTTTAATGAAACCTGCTGATATACTAGCTATCCAACAGCAGTTAGTTTCTTTTTATTAGAAAAAAATCAAACTCATACTCCCTCAACATGTATTGTGAAGTTATATAATCCCAGGAAATATTTTCCTGGCAGATGAAGCAGTAATTCACTGTCCTGCTTGCCAAAAATGGGATCAAACTGTAGATGTCATAACTTACATTGCTGCTTTTTAAATTATTCTCTAGGATCAAGTTCCCCAGGTCATCTTTTTTTTTAAAAAAAGCGGCTCTATACTCTATTGGTTGTTATTGCACTGCTGTACTGATAATATTGCTTGAATATGCAATGTTATATTATTTAAATATGCACTTTACTGTTAAGCCACTAATTATAAATTTTTAAAGAGCAGAGCTTCCTAGAATTAATATTTAGATTTTAAACATCATCGAGTTAATTTGCCATGGAAAATGACAACAATCACAACTATGATAGTACTAATAATTCCTTACTCCCCTCCCTCCACAAATTATCATGTTCAAAAGAGTATGTATAGTGGTTGCAATCTTTCCCATGGACCATAGTTTACCCACTCTGTAAAGTGAAACATATCTTCAAATTACTATAAGTCCACCAAAAAAAGAAAGAAAGAAACCCCAAACCTGAGAAGTTCAAACAAATAAGAGCATGGGAAATTCTACCATTTTTCTTTAGCACCAAACCCTGAGATAAAACTTTCGTTGTTTGCAGGACATGCTAGTTTTACTTTATCCTCGGTGTTTCTATCACTAAGGATCACATTGTATTGCACTCAAATCTTTGAGCAAAATTGTATTTAAAAATGCAAAGAGCTCTATATTTTCAGAAACTTACAGAAAAGTTGCTATGCCATAGCTTTGAAATGCCCACTTCTAGCAATCCTGCTGCACTATTAGAGGTTTTCAGCAGGTCAATAAAGTGAAGACTGTCCCTGTAGCACATTTCTAAGACAGTCCACTGCTGTAGCGGGAAATGCAGCAGGATGCACAAATTCATTTGCAGTGGAGTCATTCCTGGAAGTGCCAGCTCTTCCAGTAACTTCTTCGCCAGTGATGTTTTTTCACCATATTTTCCTTTTATGGAGTCATTAGAGAACCAAAAAAGAACTTAATAATAATTACAGGCTGAGCTCAGATCATTTTATATATGTTACTTGATCTGATTGTTTTAGTTGCTAAAAAAAATGACAAAAAGAAAAAGTGTAGAGGCTTTTAGATTTTGGTCATGTGCCCTAATGTCTCAAATTTGTGACTTTAAAGATCTTATTCAAACAATTGTCTTTCTCTTGCCTTGACATTTATGCATATAACCCCACTTTCACCTACTAGAAAAATGAGAAAAAAAGTGAAAGGCCCAAGAGATGAAAGATGGTGAAAGTACAAAAGAAAAGGCAAATTACAATGGGATTAATTATTCATTCTCTTGTTCAGTGATTTACCTTCCCTCCCCCAGCATCATCTTTACTTGGATTACTGTCATTATTTTTAGAAAGGATAGAAATAGGACATTAACAGACCCAGCTATGATATACCTCAGACTGTGAATTATGCTCACTCTTTATTTCAGGATATATCAGATTAGTGTCATTTGGGAAGCCAGAGGACTAAATAACTAGATCCACATTCTCAAACTAGCAGCTATTCAAGCAGATGAAGCTTCAATTGCATTTGTCAACATACTAAAGGCGAGTTAATGGTGGATTGTGCTTCCATAAAATGCTGTAATACAATAATAGACATGCCATACAGAATCTTCCTGTCATACAAATTTTTCCCATTGCAATCGGTATAGAAGGAGATCATAATGTGCCTCTTCTAATACTTTCCGTGTTCCTGAAGTTTAGCTTTGCTGAAAGATTTGCTTCTTCTGATGGCCTGATCCTGGAAGCTCAGCCAAAGAAACAACCAGAATTTAATGTAGGAGTCTGCTTTAGCATGAATTAAAAAATATATCTCAGGGGACAATGTATCTTGAGGATCAATCCTTGCTACTACTCTGCTAGTAGTTCCATTTCCCCAAAGATTACATATGTGTGGTGTGGGTGGAACTGGCAACACTGATACTTTATGAGGGCTGCTTTACCAGAAATTATTTCTTATAGGATCTTTTAAAATTTCCCATCCATTACAGATGGCAAAACACCTTGAATTATGCTTCCACTGAAATAGCAGAAGGTCTATAGGCAAGTAAAATAGCAAAAGCATTTAGATTTATACACCACTTCAGGGAGCTTTATAGCAGGTTTACAGAGTCAGATATTGCCCCCAACAATTTGAGTCCCCATTTTACCCACCTCGGAAGGATGGAAGGCTGAGTCAACCTTGAGCCTGGTGAGATTTGAACTGTCAAAATGCAGGCAGCCGGCAGGCAGCAGAAGTAGCCTGCAGTACTTCACTCTAACCACTACACCATCACGGAATGATGGATGAGTGCTTATATCATTGGTGAAATATAATATGGGTCTGATTCATCAGAGATAAGATAAACTAGGATTGTGGAAAATATTGGTTTATCACATGAATTCAGTGGTGGGATTCAAATTTTTTTCTACCTGTTCTGTGGGCATGGCTTGGTGGGAGTGGCAGGGAAGGATACTGTAAAATCTCCAGTCAGAGGTGGTATTTGCCAGTTTTCCGAACTACTCAAAATTTCTGCTACCGGTTCTCCAGAACTGGTCAGAACCTGCTGAATACCACCTATGCATGTATTCAGTAGTGATTCCCAATAACAGAAATTACTGGGGTGGGGAGGAGGAAGCAAGTGCCATTCGTTGGAACAGTTTTTATTCTCTCTTGATACTTCCATGAGATCCTAGGAATCACAGAACAAAATGATAATATAAAACTTCAGTGAATATGACTTAATCAAAAGGTTGCATACTAACTAATACTTGCTTAGATTAAATGAAAGCAGTCATACTGCCTGAGTAGTTTTGCAGTGAGTCATGAAATGAATAGGAGTATCCCTTTCAATAGACACATTTTATTTTGTCAGCCTTAGCATTGTTTGTTGATATAAAGCTAATCCTGAATCAGAACTAAGATATTATTAAATGAACAGTATATTTAATGATATCTTTTTCCATTAATCAGTAATGCCACTTCCACCTAGATAACAATGTACATTCTACTTCTTTTTCTCATGTTCTTTCTAGTATACTATAATAAATGAATGAAAGGCTCAAGGAGGCTTCTTTGTATCAGCAAAAACTTTGCATGCATCAGATTTGGTCTGGATTTTCAAATCCATCACTTGTCTCAGAAGTGATAGAAATGATGCAGGAAAGCATTTGGTGAAAGTTTATACTTCTCCATGCAAGTGTATTCTGAATACGATTGTACAATTTTGTACAGTTAAACACACACAAAAATACCCCACTGTGGTTGTTGTGCAAGTGAAGAACAACTCAGAAAAAGGTTCGTGTTCCCTGGAAACCATTCTTTGTAATGGGGAACTCACATATGAAATTACTAGTGTGATGTTACCCTGCAGCTGTGACTGTAATTAAACTTCCTATTATCATGGCTCATGACATGAGTCATCCCTTTACACACATTAGAATTGCCCCTATCTTTCCATCAGCATATTAGAGTTCAAAATGCATATTAAAATGCAATATGCAAAACGTTGAAGTTGTGTCTGCTTATCTTCTTTCCTAAATTAGTCTCCAATTCCCTCCTTGAGAATACTGTATCCAGTCTCCTCCAGTCCTCTGTTCCATAACTCCCCTCTCTTGAATTAGTCAACAGGTTGTGGTTTCAGAACACGCTCTTCCACTGTGCTATGGGGAAGAAATCTCCCATCAGGATTTTTTTTTCTCCCTTAAAGGTATTTTGTGTTTCTGCCAACATTACATTTCTGCCAAACCTGTTAATATCTCTTTTTTACTTGTAAATGAGTGGTGCTATTTTCGCCGTTTTGAGCAATGAAAATAGAAGGAATTACTGTGCATTAAATCTTGCTTCGTTTGCTTACTAAATGGAATTCTGGTTCCTTCATCCTTCACTACAGATTTCCACTATTAAATAAAACTGTTTTCTTTATCACAGGGGTGTCAAATTCCCTTGTCATGGTAACATCGCATGATGTATTGGGACTTTTTTCACCCTTCTCTAAACCAAGTGTGGATGCGGCCAGCATGTAATACATCCTGTCTGCGGGCTGGGACTTTGACAGGCCTACCTTATCAGGATTAGTAGAGAAATTTTCCTTTGAAGAGCTTCACCAATGTTATATTCCCTCAAAATACAACTTCCAAGTTCACTTTGTCAAGGCACCTTTACATTATACCGGTAGGTTTCCTTCTCAAAATGATGGTTCTATAACTTACTTCTCATGTCCTCCAAACATTATTAAAAATCCTATGATTACACTTTATTACTTTATCATCAGGCACTCTAAGTTCATCATAGGAAACAGCTATTTAATACTAGAATAATATTTATATCCAACTAATTACAAAAAGCATATATAGGCTTTTGAATGGGAGTAGAATGGGATAAGTGCTATTTAACCTTATTCCTGGTCCTTGCAACCAGTTGCCTGGTCTTGCTGCCATATATAGATTGAGGAAAATGATCCAAAATGTGGAGACAATAGCTTTGTGTATATAACCCCTTATGTATATAATTCTCATATAATTTGTCTTCCAAATCAGGGTTTCCAAGCTTTGCAACTTTTAAGACTTGTGGATTTCAAGTCCCAGAATTCTCCAGCCAGCAACACTGGCTGTAGAATTCTGGAAGTCCATAAATCTTAAAGTTTCCAAGTTTAGAGACCTCTGATCTATATCATATCAGCTTTTTTGGTGGAAACCTACCTACGTTCTTTTCTAGCATATAAATGCCAGGCATATCTAGTAACTAATGTATTTCAGTTTTTCTACTCAAATGATGGTAGCTATAGAAAGATGGATCTCCTACTTTGTTCATTCATGCAAGTGTGATATTCTGGGAATCACTTCATGAACCAAGAAAGATTTCATTGTTGTGGGCACTACGTATTTGGGTTCTTAGAATAAGAGACTCCATCTTAACTGTGGTGGTTGATCCTATATAATGTTTTCCATTATTTCCATCATCTTTTTTATCTAAAGCTTACCTGGCACAAGTCACTAAGTATCTCTTTACATCAACTTAAAACTAAAGTTGTTTGAGCTTGACTGCTAAAAGAAAGAAATATAGTACTCTGAAATAAGGTCCATTCATTATCTAATATATTATATAATACTGTAAATGTTCACATCTGATTTGCACCAGAAAACTGAATCTTTATAAATATTTTCCCTACATATCATTTCTCATTGCCATATTGATTAATTAGATTCCTTTATTCTATTCATATTTTAATGGATGTGTCTCTGGGGAGCTTGTCTGAGCAAAATGTCTTGGAGAATATCTATAGCAGTTGATGCATCCTGAATCAGTCAGTTGTCTGACTGTGATGTTCAGTTCTTCATAATGACTTCTGAATTGTACTATAGCTTTATAGAATTCAGGATGCAAAATGATGAGTAATAACTGTTCAAGAGCATTTCTTGATTCGGTGGACATAGAACTTACACTTTGTGACTTTCCTTCCTCTGCCACTGACTAGGAACAGATTAATCACTTTCTTGACCTTATCATCCCCATATTCATTCTTTCCTAAAATCATGCCATTCTGTTATTGCTTGAATAAATTCATAATTTTTAATGATATCAATGTAGATTTTTAGGGTATATAGAACAATGTATTTTTTCAAATGATAGACTTTTAAAAATACACTTTTCTCAGTATATTAATTTCATGTATCATGAAGTAGTGAATTTGCATGTATCATGTTTGACTAATACGTGGCAGAGACAATGATAATCTTATAGATGTATCCCTGTCTGCACAATAATTTGGGACATGGATATGTTTTTTCTTAAACATAACTCATATAGAATCCTATGTATCCTGTGACAGACACATTAGTTGTATTCAGACATAAGAGTGGACATAAGCACCAAGCAAATGCACTTCCAATTCATTTTTATTTTTCTTATGCTGTTTGCATTACATTCTAAATTGCTTCTTAACTATGATTCACTGGAAATCACTATCATAAATTTCCAGTCATGGAAATTTCCTCATACATGGAAGAAGGGATATAGATAGTTCTCATTTAGTGAATACAGCTGGGACTGTTAACTCAATCATTGAGTGAAGCAGTGGCTGAGTGAATTGTGACTGTGCTCACAATGTTACTTCAGCTTTACTTTACAGATCTTCAAAAATAAAAAGAATGTGAGGATTGGTGACAGTTATTTTTTCATCACTGTCATAACTGCAAACGGTCACCAAATAAGCATCATTAATGAGGATTACCAATAGTCAAACTAGCATACATAGTTATTGTATTCTGAATGACAACATGCATACATGATCCCCAACATGTCAAAATGTCTTCAGCAGCTGAATAAATGGTAAATTAGATCTCATCTTTCAGCCTGTGAAATTTTTACATTTCTCTTTTAAGTTGTTTTGCTATTTTCAGTCACTCCAATTCATTAAGCATTTTGAATTTTGTTCAATTTATATCAATTTTGTTCAAT
This sequence comes from Bungarus multicinctus, assembly GCA_023653725.1. Taxonomy (NCBI): domain Eukaryota; kingdom Metazoa; phylum Chordata; class Lepidosauria; order Squamata; family Elapidae; genus Bungarus; species Bungarus multicinctus. Next base: position 238,251,778 of record CM042834.1, read on the forward strand.
TTATGTGTCGCAAAGAGCAACAAAAAACATAAGAATCTACATTCTAGCCCTGATCTAACCTTACAGCAATGTATACGATCCCGTGAACTATGCTCTGAGCTCAAAAGACTACATGAATTAGGTAATACTAATTTATACATTGATTACTGCACTGATTGTATCAAAAGCAAGAGCCACAACCTACGTCCCAATAACCATCACCCAAACATCCAATGTTAGGGATACACTCCTCTTACTTCCTCCAGACCCACTATTTCATATCTTAAATGCAAAATACTCAATGCAAGAAGCCTCACAAATAAAATGCAAGAATTCCTTATCCTTCTAAGCTCAGAAACATTCAACATTATATTTGTCTGTGAGATGTGGTTGAGTGCATCTTTCCCAGACTCCATTACCACTGTAAGAGAATATAATGTTTATCAGTCTGATTGCGAAATCTGTAGAGAAAGTGGAGTTGCTATAAAAAGTCTCTAAATCTAGAAAAGATTCAAATTATACAAGAGCTTGCTCTTCCTGAGACCATCATATGTGAACTGTCCTTAAATACCTCAATTGCTTCTTACTCTGCTACTGAGCCCCTGATTATGATATAAATTCATGCAAACAAGCTAACTTCACTACTGACATGGGCTGCCTCTTGCCCATACCCTCTTATTTTTCTTGGTGACCTCAACTTACCTCTTATAAATTGGACACTAAATGAATGTACATCTGAACCCATTCATGCAACCCTGAACAATGCCATTACCACACTGGGACTGGATCAATTAGCTTATAACAACACTAGACTAAACAACTGTCTCAACTTCATCTTCTGCAACAGTTCAAACTCAATTTATGACCTACAAATACAGGAACTTTTGTCTAAATTTACACCATCTCAAAGAGGATCATAATGATGGACCCCCAAAATACAGTTTTTAAAAAGCCAATTATGAACTCATAGCTGTTGACATCATTTATTGATTGGCATATTCTGTTCTCTGGCTGTAATACTACAGAAGAATATTATAATGCTTTCTTGCTTGAACTCAAAAGAGTTATTAAACTATGTGTTCCATTAGTAACCCCTGAAAACAAAACAAAACAAAAATTACCCAAAAGAATAAGAGAACTTCAATTAAAAAAAATCCTTATGGTGTAAAAACAAAACTAAATTCATAGCAACTTTAAAAACCAATACAACACTTTATGCCGACAGATAAAGACACTGTGCATCAATTACCACTGCAAGCAATAGGAAAACCTACACACAAAATCCACCCGGACCTTCTATAACTTTGTAAACATCAAACTTAAAGACTTGAAAACCACCCCACCCCTAAAAGGACCTAATGGGAAAAACTATAGTGATGAAGCTGTTAAGGCAAACCTCTTCAACATATTCTTCAATTCAGTCTTTGTAAACAGTAATGTCTCATGCCCCACCTTTCCTAGTCATACAACAACTAACTGCAATAATCTACTACATATTGACTTTACTGAAGATAACATAGAAAATGCACTACATTACCTAAAATCATCCTTATCTATTGGCCCTGATGGCTTATGTGCATACTTTTTAAAAAAGCTGTCCAGTGCCATAGCAGAACCCTAAGCATAATGTATGAGATATCATTCATTACCAGCTCCTTACCAAACCTATGGTCTTTAGCAATGGTCATCCCTATCTTCAAAAAAGGTGACTCCTGTTGGTTGAAAACTACAGTCCAATCTCATTGTACTGTGCCACATGCAAAATTAATCAATCATTAATCAATGCATTACCTTCCACTTAGAGTCAAACAACCTACTCTCCAATAAACAATTTGGTTTCAGAAAAAAATTGTAACTTCTACATTGCAAAAACATATGGACTACATTACTTGACCAGGGCAAAGCAATAGATGTAATTTACATAGAGATCTGCAAGGCCTTTGACTCAGTGGTACATGACAAACTACTATTAAAATTAAAATCTTCACGTGGATTACTGCCTTCCGGTCAAACAGGTAAGAAATAGTAAAAATAGGGAATTCCCTATCAAACCCTGTGCCAGTTAACAGTGGTGTTCCCCCAAGGGAACATTCTCGGACCCACACTCTTTACACTCTATATAAATGACCTTTGTGATCACCTTATAAGCAACTGCGTCCTTTTCGTTGATGATGTAAAACTATTCAACACCACTGACAATGCTACCATTCTTCAAAGCGACCTTATTATGTGTCTAAATGGTCAAACAGTTGGCAACTCCAAATCTCGACCAACAAATGCTCTGTCCTACACATTGGTAAAAAAAATCAATATGCCAAACACAAGCTAGGTGGATATGACCTCATTGATGACCCTCACTCTGTCAAGTATCTTGAAGTTCTCATATCGAATGATCTAAGCACCAAAGCTCACTGCAATAGCATTGCCAAAAAGGCTTTAAGAGTTGTAAATCTAATCTTACGAAGCTTCTCCTCTGGTAATACTGATTTGCAAACTAGGGCATATATAACCTTTGCTAGACCAATACTTGAATACAGCTCCACTGTCTGGAATCCACACTGTATATCAGACATTAATACAATTGAGTGAGTCCAGAAGTATTTTACAAGAAGAGACTACACTCCTCTGTTCGCAACAGAATACTCTACACCACCAGACTTGAGATTCCAGGATTAGACAACTTTGAATTACGCTGGCTAAGATTGGATTTAAGCATAGTACATAAAATCATATGTTACAATGTCTTACCAGTTAATGAATATTTCAGCTTTAATCACAACACAAGAGCACACAAGAGATATAAACTTAATATAAACTACTCCAAACTTACTATTATCAGAATGTCATGGATTACTCTGTATCTCTTTGTCAAGGGATAATTTACATTATTAATTTTAGAGAAGGATTTCTTTGTTATTGATCTTATGAAAGCCACTTCATGAAGTTTTCAATGTAAAGAAGGACTGGCAACCATTTGTTGTTGAGTGCACACTTAACCATTTCTGAAAAACTGAAGACTACAATGAATGAGATAAATGTTCCAAAGTAGGTGTCATATAGTACTTTTTGATGAGGCAAATTTTTGGATGGTTTCTTACATATTTTCAAGCTGATAACATAAAATAATCATGCCAGTTTTTGTCATTATGGGTGGAGATCTGGAGGCAGGAACACGAATACACATATGCCTTGTGTGTGTGTGAGAGAGAGATGGGATGGGAGTGGAAGTTCTGCTGCTTCACTCCATCTAGGTTATTACAGTACCTAACAGATGGTACTATTGCTTCTATTTAAATACATTCAGCAAAGAGAAGTTTATAATTTTCCTATGTAAGAATTTCTACTTTGAAGCAGAGAGGATAAGAACAAGATCACACAGAGAGATAAGAATGAGGAAAGGAGAGAGAGCACAGGACAAACAATAACATGGCAGAAAAAGTTACGCTTCTATCACTAAATATAAATGGACTGAATGCCCCGATAAAAAGAAAATGAATATTGACTAAACTCCAAAAACACAATGCTGACATCACTTGTTTACAAGAGGTACACATTGAAAAGAAGTACAGCAACATATTAGAATCACCTAAATTAGGGAAATTACACTTTGCACTGGTGCAGAAAAAAAAGAGGGATAGCAATATATATAAACCAATGGCTAAACCCGATCCAAATCTTTGCGGATGATGAAGGAAGAACCCTAATGGTAGAAGTACAAATAAACCAAAAGAAAATGCTGTTAATAGCAATATATGCCCTGAATACTAACCAAAAAGAGTACTACAGTAAGCTACACTGGAAAATAGTAGAACTGGAACAGGAAAATATATGCATTATAGGAGACTTTAATGCAGTAGTAGATATAGAAAAAGATTACACAACAACCAAAAGAAATAGGAAAAAGAGAAAAACGCTGCTAAATACATTCTATAAACTGACACAAGAATTAAATCTTAAAGATATATGGATGGAATTTAATAGACAAGAGAGACAGTATACATTCTTTTCAAATCCTCATGGTTCCTGGTCCAGGGTAGACATGGTATGGATGGATGTAGAAGTAGCAAAAGGTGTAGAGAAAATAGAGATATTACTGAACACATGGGCTGATCGTATTCCACTGATAGTGAAATGGAAAGGGAAGGAAAAGAGAGGAAGATGGACTTTTAACCAGAAGCTTCTAAGGGATAGAAATAATATATTAATGTTAGAAAAGGAATTAAGACTATTCTTGAAAGTAATATGAATGACCAAATGACACAACAAAATCTATGGGACACAACCAAAGCATACATCCAGGGTCTAACTATCACATATAAAGCAAAAAAGAATAAAGGTAAGAAAAAAACAACAGATAGACCTACAAGAGAAACTCAAAAAATTAGAATATAAACTCCAAAAAGACCCAAAGAATGAAGAAATTAAAAAAGAGAGGGAAGTGACCAAGCATAAAATAAATTTTACCTGGCATGGCATGGAACCTCAAGATAGTAAAGCAAAATTATTTTGAGCATGCCAACAAACTGGGGAGATGGTTGGCCTATAAATTGAAAAAAGAGGAGAAAAAACCAATACAATCCCTACAGGATGAAAACGGAATTTCATACCATTTGGCACAAGAAAAAAAATCTATTGCCCAGAAATATTTTGCTGCATTGTATACTCATGATGTAATATCAGAAGAAAGGATTAAATCAATATTTGAGTGGAAAAAACCTAGCTACAATCCCAGATCCAATGAAGGAAATGTTAAATGCGGAAATTACAATGATTGAAATGAAAGATGCAATTAGCAAACAAAAGTGCAACAATTCCCCAGGACCAGATAGGATCCCCACAGAATTGTATAAAAATTACAAACACCTGGAACAGTTAATGCTGGATGTGCACAATGAAATTGCCAAATTCATGAAGCTCATAACACCTTTATCTTAAAAGAAAACACCAGTGACCAATAGATACAAAACTACAGTCTGATTTCACTACTTGACATGGACTATAAAATATATGTCACAACAATTGCCGAAAGAATTAAAAAATTTCTACATGAGTATATCCACCCTGATCAAAACGGATTTATACTGCAGGGATATTTAAGAAACAAAACCAGGCTGATAATGTATGTTCCAGAATACTATGAGGCACATCCCAACAAACAACTGGTGTTAATGTTTATGGATGCACAAAAGGCCTTCAATAACTTGAATTGAAACTTTTTAATTAATTGATTACATTTAATGAATTTGGGAGTAAAATTTGTGGATATGATCAAGGCCATATATACTACTCAAATGGCAAAGATAATTTTGAATAGCAAGTTAACCGAAAAAATTAACATACCAAAAGGAGTGAGACAAGGATGCCTGTTATTGCCACTATTATTCATTATCATAGTACTATTAAAACAGATTAGAAATAATCATGAAATAAAAGGTGAGAATTAGAATAGAGGATACAAAACCCAAGCATTTGCTGATGATATGGTGTTTATTCTGGAAGACCCTTTGGAAACAGGGCATATACTTTTACAAAAAATTGAAGAATTTGGCAGAGTGGCGGGATTAAAAAGTGAATAAGGAAAAATCAAAGATATTAACAAAAAATATAACAGTAAAACAGAAGGAAGAATTAGAAAGAATTAGGGATTCAAACAAAAAAAAATGAAATACCTTGGGGTAAGGTTGACAGCCAAGTGTTCATCGATAAAAATAGATAATTATAAAAAACTGCTAAAACAAATACAAAAGGATTTGGAAAATTGGGAGAAACTCCAGATATCACTGATAGGGAGAATTGCCACTATCAAGATGAATGAACTACCCAAGATATTATTTCTCTTTCAAGTAATCCCAATAAAGCCAGGTAAAACCTTTTTCAAAGAACTGAATAAAGCAATTAAAAATTTTATTTGGCAAGGGAAAAAGGCCCAAATAAAACTTAAACTTCTGCAAGACAGTAAGGACAAAGGAGGGTTTGGACTTCCAGATTGGGAACTCTATTATCGGACCGCAATTACAGTTGGATTAAAGATTGGATAAACCTAAAGAATAAACAATTATTGACATTAGAAGGACATGACATGCAAATTGGCTGGCATGTGTTCATTTGGAAGAGAAAAGTAAATTTCATTCATATTTCCAAAGACACCAAATTAGAGATACACTATTAGAGGTATGGAAAAAATTAAAATGAAATCATTACACAAAGGTCCCAGTCTGGTTGTCGACCATGGAAGCAATGTTATACCCAAATGTTTTAGATCTAGACAAGACAGTGAGTTATAAAAAGTTATTGGATGAGCAATATTAAATGATGAGCAAATTAAAATCTAAGCAGGAATTGATGACACAAGGAATACAAATAAGCTGGTGGCCATACCTACAAATACAGACTAGATACAAGAAGGATATAGAACAGTATGGGATACACTTAGAACAACAAGAATTGGATAAAATTTTACAAGGGCCAGAGAGAAAAATGATCTCTAAAATGTATAAATATCTGTTGAGTTATAAATTGGAAGAAGAAAATGTGAAGGAAACAATGATAACCCGGGCCAAAACCTTTGGATACAACATCAATTTGGAAGATTGGGAAAAGCTACGGACAATAAATTATAAATTAAATTTATCAGCAACTTACAAGGAGAATTTGTACAACATGTTTTATCGCTGACACTAACCATCAGTGAGAGTTGCAAAAATGTTCTCCAACAATTCGGTGAGCTGTTGGAAATGTGACTATAAGCAAGGAAGCTATTATCATATGTGGTGGACCTGCCCAAAAGCAAAAAAATATTGAAGGAAAATTAAAAATTGGTTGGAAGAAATCACAAAAGTTAAAATTGAGTTGAAACCAGAGATATTTTTATTAGGAATCCTAAAACAGAAAATTAGTAAAAAAAAACCTCTATTATATATAATACTCCATATATTAATGGCAGCAAGGCTTGCCTTTGCCTAATATTGGAAATGCAACCCCCACCCCCACCCCGAATTTATTATCATAAAGAAAACCTTGGAATATGCAGAAATGGACAGGTTATCAATGGAATTCAGAAACAAAGAGGAGCCAGAATACTATGAAATTTGGAACTTATGGAAGATAGACAAGAAAGGAATAAAAAATCAAATAAAAGGGTATGATAGAAATTCGTAAAATTATATGTAAATTTATTTGTAATAAATAATTAGAATGAAATTTAGTATTATATCTAGATTGTCAGAGTTAATCAGAAGAAAGTATTCAGAAGGCCAAGACTGATTATAAGCGGAAGATTGAGGATAATTTTTATAACAATAACGTGAGGCAGGTGTGGCAAGGGATTCAACAAATTACAAACCATCAATCGACCAATGTCATCCCTGCTGAGGGGGATGCTTCATTGGCTGAGGAACTGAATCATTTCTTTGCTCACTTTGAAGTGAAGACATCAGAGGTAGCTAAAATACAATCACTAGCCAAATGTAGCCCCCACTTCATTGTGGAGGAACAGGAGGTGAGGGGCATTCCGAGGGCTGTGGACCCTAGAAAGGCTGCTGGTCCTGACAGTATCTCTGGCTGAATGCTTAAAGACTGTGCTGATCAGTTGGCTGGAGTCTTTACCAGGATCTTCAATTGGTTTTTATCCCACTCCACTATTCCATCTTGTTTGAAGCTTCCACCATTATTCTGCTGCCAAAGAAGTTCCCTATCAATAACCACAACAATTACAGACCAGTGGCACTCACTCCTATCATTAGGAAGTGCTTTGAGAAATTGGTCTGCCGGCACATCATTTCTGGTCTTCTGCATATATTTGATAAATACCAGTTTGCATACAGAAGAAATAGATCTACAGAGGACGCTATAGCCATCACCCTTCACACTGCTCTGACTCATTTAGAACAGCAGGGGGGCTATGTGATGATGCTTCTTGTAGATTTTAGTTCTGCATTTGACACAATTCTTCCACATAGACTAGTGTCTAAACTTTCTTATTCAATCTGCCTTTGGATTATGGATTTCCTGACTGGCCGCTCACAGAAGGTCAGATTAGGTAATCATACCACTTCAGCCCTTATTCTTAACACTGATACACCACAGGGTTGCATGTTGAGTCCCTTACTCTATACTCTTTAGGTGCATGACTGCATTCCCACTCATGCTAGTAATACTATTGCTAAATTTGCAGATGGTACAACAGTGGTGGGACTCATTTCCAGGGGGGATGAGTCTGCCTATTGAGATGAGGTGGACCTATTGAGGTCTGCCTATTGAGCTTTCATGGTGTGGAGACAATAACTTGGTCCTCAACACCAATAAGACCAAGCTTATAGTGGACTATAGAAGGAACAGATCAGACATCCGGCCCTTGCTTATCAATGGAGATTGAGTGGACCAAGTGGTCAGTTTTAAGTTTCTGGGTGTTACCATAAAAGAGGACCTGACCTCACATTGCAGCATTGGTCAAAGGGCCTAGCAGAGATTATACTGCCTGAGACTTCTCAGGAAACAACAACTGCATGAAAAATCTACCGTTGCATCATAGAGACCCTTTAGCTTACTGCACCTCTGTATGGTTTGCCAATTGCACAGTGGCAGATAGGAAAGCACTCCAGAGGGTTAACATTGCCCAGAAGATCATTGGTTGCCCTCTCCCCTCTTTGGAAGCTTTATAGCTCCCACTGCCTTAAGAAAGTTCAAAACATTCCCAAATATCCATTTCAGCCTGGGAACCCTTTTTTTGAACTATTACCATCTGGCAGACAGTACAGAATAAAAAAAACAAGGACAAATAGGCTGAAAAACAGCTTCTATCCCAGGGCAGTAGCTCTTTTGAATTCTGCTGTATAGTGCAGTTTGGTGCGGTGTCGGGAGTTTTCGGTTCAATGTGTGGAGGGTGAAGGATGTGAGTTTGTGTTTATTTTCATGGTTATGGTTGTGATGTGCACTGAAGATGGTGTTTGATTTCTTTGTATGAATGTTTTGATTTTATTATATGTATATAAATTTATTTAATAAAGTATTTTAAAAAAGAATTTCTACTTTGAACTGTTCTTTCTGTTATAAATTTAGTAAATAAAGTAAACTAAACTAAACTAAATAAGTGAATGATTATCTGATGCAATGAGAGAGTTGTCAATTACAGCAAACACTGTATTTGCTCGCATTGCAGCAAATGGAATGTTTTGATTTTATTGTACGTATATAAATTTATTTAATAAAGTATTTTGAAATTCAGTTAAAATTTGTAGTTTTGTAAATTAGGACCATTAAAGCATCCAGACCCTTGAACCCTGTTTTTAATGAAAAACTGTAATGGTTGTTTGCTGACAAAAATGATACATGTATATAAATGTTAAGGTGTACTGTATAGAGTAGAATAGAATAGAATTCTTTACTGGCCACGTGTGACTGGACGCACAAGGAATTTGTCTTGGTGCAAATACTCTCAGTATACATAAAAGAAAAGATAATACTCTTCATCAAGAGTCAAGAATCATAAAGTACAACATTTAGTGATAGTCATAGGGTACAATAAGCAATGAAATCATGCTAGGAAACAGTCGATATAAATCGCAAGGATACAAGCGACAAAGTTGCAGTCATACAGTCACAAGTGAGAGGGGATGGGTGATAAGGAGTGATGAGAAGATTAACAGTAATAGTAGTGCAGACTTTGTAATAGTTGAACAGTGTTGAGGGATTTGTTTAGCAGAGTGATGGCTTTCATAGAAAAACTGTTCTTGTGTCTAGTTGTTCTGGTGTGCAGTGTTCTGAGGGAAGGAGTTGAAACAGTTTATGTCTGGAATGTGAGGGGTCTGTCAGCCCTTTTTTTGACTCGTGCAGTATACAGGTCCTTGACTGAAGGCAGATTGATAGTAATCGTTTTTTCTGCAGTCCTAATTATTCTCTGAAGTCTGTGTCTGTCATGTTGGGTTGCAGAATTTTGTATTTAATAGGATAGTATTTGTCTCCCTTTTAAAACAATTTGCTTTGCATTTAGTAGGCTTTTTAAATCACAGAATAGTTTCTAAATTGTGAACCTCCTGAGCACAGATAAAATCTATAAAGTTAATGTTATTGAATTCAACAACCCAGGGTAAATGACATAATTTATTTTACAAAGGCAAGTCACAGTAGGAATATGAGTTACTAAAACAACTATCAACAACATTGTACCCTCTAGGTGTGTTAAACTTCAGTTACCAGAATTCTTAACTACTGATAGGACTACACATGAATGATTTTTACCAGGGTTCTTCAGTCACACTGCTTTGGAAATTGCCTTAGCATTATTTTGGATATATAAAAAGTAGGTGTTCAGATTTTAAATGATGCAGCTCTCAGATGGCCTAGATAGAGCATATAAATATATATATATTCCCATTGTGGTCTAGCAGGCATCATATTAAACAACATATCAGTCACCATTATTTCAAAACAGTGAATTGAGGAAAGGTTTGGATTTGTTTTGACCACCTGTCCCTGCTGAAAATCAGCAGCTGTTTTTTCTGCAGTGATGTGAGTTGTATATATTCAGTATATCCTTGTTGAAATTGGCTTGCATCATACTGTTTCTTGTCTATTACTATTGTCAGGAAATCTGTACATATAATGAGTCCCGATATTAAAAAAATCATTAAGAGTATGGAATTATAAGTGCTCTAATACTTTGATGTGAGAATTATCTTAAGATAGGAAAAGATAGGTAATGTAGATTTATACTTATTTTAGCAGATCCATTTTCCTTCTATGACAAAATACAAGATAATATATACAAGATGCCCAGGTAGATTCCTGTCCAGACCAGTTTAACTTCAGTAAAATTGCTACCTCATATTTTTCATCAATCCCTTGGGATTTTAATATTTTTTAGATATTGTAACTGATCTAGGCTACTTGATATTCTCTTCATGTTTTTGACTTGAACTCCTATCAATCACAGTCAACAGAGTTAACAAGAGTCGAAATCATCGGTCCTATACTCTCATAGACAATTATGATCACTATTGCTGGTCAATAGGGAGTTGCTTTCATCATCAAAATGAATTAGAAATTCACATATGAGAAATCTTCACATATCAAATATTTTTTTTTAATTTCCTTTTGCTGAATCAGAAAGTGTGAGGAAGATGAATATAGCTGCTTTCCTGTTAAAGTTATAGAATTTATTATTTTAAATTCATTCACTGTAAAAGTTGGAAAATCCATTTTTATTATGAGTATAAATGGTAAATAATTGCAAATCCATCTATGTATCTACAGACAGAAAAATAGCAATTTTTTGGCCAGAGAAGTTTACTGAATTTTGTACTTGAATCTGTTTGTATAAGAATCTGTTCTAGTCTACACTTCTGTGGTGTCTCTAGTATACACACAAAATGTTGCATGAACAAAAGTTGCCCTATCCTCTTAGTGACCACTCCATTTATATCCCAGTATTTCTGCGAGCTCATTGGCACTATTAGAACAAAATGTTAGCGTGCTATATTAATAAAGCTTAAAAACGTAAGCCTCAAAATTCCATACAGAATGATTTGCAAACAGATTTGTTTTACAAAACAAGTAAATAAGGAAAAATACCCAAGGTGAATGAATGCACATGGAGAGGGAAAAGTGATTTCAGGCAGAACTGACCTCCAATAACTACAGTTTTCTAACACACAGGGTTTATTTTTGCAGTCCACTATATCTATTTATATGAGAAATGAGGCCTACTGTTCCTTTCCAATTCTGAAAGGCATGCTGTACCTGGAAAAAGACCATATATTTCATTGCAGGTGTATTCGCTAGTGTAATTCTTAGTCTATTGTCAAATTGCACACGCCGAAAGCAGCAGATTTATCTTGAAGAACAACACGATAAACCTTTTTCAAACAGTCACCCATATAATCAAGTGTCACTGTAAGGGGCACCAATGATCCAAGCATCCAATCCTAATTTTTATAGTTTTAACTGCCCATTCACATTTCCAAGGGAACATGAGAAGAGGTATATATATGGTGAATATGCTCCTGGTACATTGTATGGATAAATACCAAAAAAGGACAATTCAATCTCTAGCCATTTTAAACAACCTGTTTCTTCAATACAATATTTAGCTTTGCTTACTTTCTATCTCTTAATAATATCCATGAGGTAAAAATATCTTTACATATTAAATTCTGGCAGGGCAAGTAATATATGAGATGAATTTATTTAACAATTTTCTTTTATTTTTTCTTAAAAATAATGCAATTTTAAGACTTTTAGGTTCTTGGTAAAGAGAAAGAGAGTGAGAAAAAGAGACAATACTTCTGTATAGGGGAATGAATTTTTAAAGATATGTTATATAAATATTTATTGGTACTCCTTGAATTACAACTGTAACGGAGCATGCCCATTATGGTCATATGTCATCACTCTCATAAATTGAATCATCATGTGACCAACCGTTTTTATTATCTTTTTTGTGATGCTCATTAATCTTATAGTCAGATTAGTTATGGCTTAAAAGCCATAAAACCCAGCCTTGCTGGATATGGTGGAATTGCCATCCTTCAACTGTATATAGCAGATATACAGTATACTGTATACAGCAGAAAGATAGAGCATCTTCACACAGAGATAACAGAGAAAATTGTTTTTCAGACATAGGGCTGGGTAATTGAATGCCCATTAGACTATTTTCATTTTAGTTTCCTTTATCCCAATCAGGATGGGGCACATTGAAATGTAGGCTTTTTGCTTTCAATATATTAGAACTTTTATGTACATGTGCCTCTTCCATATATGCTAAATGTTTGGAGGACATATAGATATGCCTGGAACATACCTTTGTGCCAAAATCTTCATTTTTGAAAATATTGTTATCACAATTCTCTAATAACAAAACATAGACAAAGCATGTCTATTATTAGGATTGACACATTCTAAATATACATATATGTGTTAGAAAAATACATCAAAATGGTTTTTGGTCAAGGATTCTTAAAATATGTACATTGCTTGTTGCTCAAGGAATGTTTGAAGCAAAAAAACGGGATTTAAAATAAATAAATGTTTAGAGATGGGGCTCTCTAAGAGTGTGTGAATAAAAAATATCTGCTGAGTTTGAAAATAGTATGTTTGCTGTTGAAATCTAAATTCAGTAGAAGTAAAATTTATAGAAAACCCCATCTTTACCTCTTAACCAAATAAACAGAATATTATTCTTTTCTGTTCCCGTCTAAAAAATTGAAAGGATGTTTATGCTCAACGTGTTTCTCTTAGAAGAGAATAAAAGAATACTGAGAGCCCATTTTAACATGTGACACTAAGAGCAAACTGTCAAAGTAAGACCTAATTAACAATATGCAAATATTTGCTATATTATGCACTTTATCAGTCCTGATTTACAATCAGTGTAGACAATGTTTCAGAGTACCTGCAGCATTACAAGGATTAGCCAAAATTACATATGACTGAAATAAAAAGGCAACAATAGAAGGAGGAACTAAATAGAAACAATCAGTTAAAAATAGACCTGCTCAGTTATGTCATCCTTTTTTTCTATTTCTTTTCATTTTAAGCAAAATTAATTTGGATGTATAGTTGGGAAAAGCCAATTCTTTATAAATTATGAATCTGTCTAGCTTATGCAAGTCACCATCTATTACATTTTTCAACTTCCAGGAAAGACAACAAAGAACACAGACCAGGTCTGTGCTCTAGCTTGAGCACATACCTGAAGAAAATGTAGGTCTCTAACTGGATTCTGTTCTTTACTTCTTTCCAGCCTTGATTCTTCCATGCTAGGATGCCAGCCTCAATTCTTCCATGTCACTCTGGTTCATTGTGTAAATATTTGAGGATCATTATGATGGAGCAGAAGGACTCAGGAGCTAAGTTAGTTTATGCTGAACAAATGAAAGGAGATTTTAAACAAGAAAGATCTACTGAAATATTTTTTAAAAGCACAGTTAATGCAAGGTTAAATATCCAACAGTGTCTTGTTTTAGCTTAATGGCTGTGCAGTGTACAGTTGCTGAAGTTATTCACAAAGTATACAGAAGCTTTCCACATTCCTACAATCCTTTGTGTGACTGCTTCTCTCTTTGTGGGACAAACCAAGTGGTCACACATACAAGTAGGCAGGGACATCTGGAAGGAGAGACGGGTATTTCTCCCTTTTAATGTTCACAGTGCAGTGCATGTAAAAAAGAAATGGGGTTTTGTTTGTTATGACCGCCATCTTAATTTTTTTTTTCAACCATCAATCCTTCCTCAGAAATCCTTGGAAGTAGGATATGGTTTCAGCATCAGTTAGCAATGAACTTTCTATTCTGGTACAGAAAGTTACATCTGCTCAGTATTATGCTCATGTGCAGGAAAAAGTATACCCATTTTTGAGAAGGGCAAAAAGTATATATTCAGCTCCAATAAATGAGAAATGAAATTCAACTGGGATATGCAAAACTAGACCTATTTTATTTTGTTTTTTAAAATTTTTATTATTCTAATCCTTTTATCTAACATAGCATTACTATTCTGCACAATAACAACTGTCCTGGGAGATGGCACAGATTGATAAAGTAAGTACTTTCATGAGTACTTCATACCCTGTTTCTCAATGTTGACCTAAGAGGCTTCAAAAAACACATGGCAATAATGTGAGAAAAGATTGTGGAGCTCATGAACTTCTTTCCCAAGGTAAAAGAACTGAATTCTAAGCCTTTGCATGTGTGTGTGAGAGAGGGGGGGAAGAAAGGGAGAGGGAATTTGAGAGATTAAATTATTTATCATCTTTGTCATCATTTGCAGCTGTAAAATGAAAGCCTCTTTCTTGAAGGTTAGGGAACACAACCATACTAATCCACTACAGGTTGGTAGAAGTTTTTGGACTTCATAGTCTAGGACTGAGAGAATGACCAGATGAAAGTCATCAAGCTAGTTTCCATGCCTAAAACAGGATTAAAAACTGGGTTTCTCCATTTCTAGTCCAGTACCTTAATCTCTATACAGATAATCCTCAATTTACAATAGTTCATTTAATGATCATTCAAAGTTACAACAGCATTGAAAAATGTGACTTATGACCAGGGGTGAGATTCAAAAATCCAAGCAACCGTTTCACTGCCTGGTTGTTTGGTGGACGTGGCCATGGTGGGCGTGGCCTACTGGAACTTCTGGGCGGGCTGGAAGCTTTCCACAAGCCTCTGGGAGGGTGAAAATGGCCTCCCCTGAAGTCCAGCGGCCCTCCGGAAGCCAGAAACAGGACCGTTTCCGGACTTCCAGAAGGCCTATTTTTTGACTTCCCAGAGCCTCATCATGGATCCTGCACTTACCTGTATCCAAAACAGGCTGCATGGAGACTCCTGGGAGGAGTGGGGTGGGGTGGAAGGGGCTACCCAGTTGGTTCAACTACCGGTTCAGTGAACTGGATGTAAATTTATATCCAGCTCACCCGAACTGGTCTGAACTGGCTAAATCCCACCCCTGCTTATGACCACTTTTCATAGTTATGACCATGGCAGCATTCTCATGACCATGTGATCAAAAATCAGATGCTTGACAACTGGTTCATATTTATGATCATTGCTGTGTTCCAGGATCATGTGATCACCTTTTATGACCTTCTGACAAGCAAAGTCAATGGGGAAGTCAAATTCATTTAACAACCAGGTTACTAACTTATCAATTGCAGTGATTCACTTAACAATTGTGGCAAGAAAAGTTGTAAAATGGGGCAAAACTCACTTAACAAATGTCTCACTAAACAACATAAATTTTGGGTTCAATTGTGGTCATAAGTCAAGGACTACTTGTACCAGGCTGGTTGTACCAGAGAAATGTATCTCTGTGTGTGTGTGTTTTATATATATAAGACGGAACTATTCTAATTTTTAATGCATGGGCAAAAAACAGAAATTCAACATGTCCAATATCAAAGTGATAGGAAAGCATCTATTGACATTTTGCCTCCTATGCTATTACTAGATGCTGCAGAAAGGTAATGAAAGAAAAGTTTCATTCTCCTTTATGGTTCCACTCTAGAAATGTTCCTAGTGGATTCTATAGAGTGTTTCAGAATGCCATTTGTGGGTGCTCACTTGAATGGTTTAAATATACTTTAGTGACACGTGAAAACAATGCAACTAATTAGCCATCATCTCAATGCATCCATAGCTCAAAACTGACACAATGAGATATTAAATGAGATTCATTTGGTAAAATTAGATACCTACATTGTGTTTTATATTTCAGTTCCTGTACTTTTCTGAAGATACAAAGTTACCTATTTTCATATCTTTATACTTGCTTTTAAGTCTGTATCACTGATTTTTTTTTTAAATCTCTCAGGACCCCTTTTCCATTTTTAAATTTATGGAGGACCTCAAAAAGTTTTTTGTTTGTATGGCTTATATTTATTGATATTTCCCATGATACTATAATACAATTGATATATTTGTTGTCTCTAATTTTGTTCATGATTGTTTGATGGGATTTTAATATTGTATTATTTTTCAACATAGGTTGGCAAATAATTTTGATTTTGCAGATCTCTGAGAAGGGCTTGGGAAACCTTCAGGGATCCCTCATCTATATAACTAGTGGGGGATGCGGGGAAACACACATCAATACAGTTTTCACACTCAGTAATGTAACCAAAGAAAGAGGAATAAAGAATAACCAATATGCTCACAGTCATGTCATATTGGGTCAGCTTCATTCACATTTTCTATTAAAATGTATTTATTCCATTTTATAGCCTCTCAGATTCCCTTGTTGAAATAGGTAATTCATTCAATGAATGAATGAATGAATGAACGAAAAAATGGTGAATAAGATTCTTACCATAATTGTATCTGTACTGACATCCCATTCACATCACAATCAGATAAGTCTAAGCTTATTGAACTTTGAAGGAAATATCTGTGCTGGATAGATACAAATGGATAAACTGTATATTTAGGACAGAAACTTGGTCACTTAGAAATTTTATTTTCCAATTCGTCTCTTGAGGTTTCAAGGAAGTCTGAAGGTTAATTAGCACTTATTGTCACTGCAGTGCAGCTTTCTCATATGCTCTTCATTACTATGCTTAATTAATTCGTATAATATCTTTTTTTCAATGGGCTGCCCTTTTTTCTTATATCTATGTACACATCTGAGATGTTTGCAAGCTATTTAAAGAAGTGTTCTGACCAATTTTGGAAAGAATTCACAATATCTATTATGAGCTCCACATCTCCTACACTTACATGTTTATACACTCACAACATCTAACATACAGAAGATCTATTGTCATCTGGCCTGGTGTGAGGGCACAGGCCATTTTGTGCAACCATATGATCCTTTCACTCGAGTTGTATGTATGCTACTACTGAAAAAGTAGTGTAAAACAAAAACAAGCATAGTTTCATGACTTGCTAACTTCTCCAAAAAAGAGAGACAAAAAACAGGAAATATATTTGGAAAATTTCTAAGAAGACTGGTTGATATACTCTTGTAGGTGATAGAACTTAGCAGGAAAAGAAACATTCTGGGGGCTACAGAAATGTGTGTCTTTATGTGATAGCCTCCCATAAGACTTCCACAGCAGTTGACAGAATTTATTTGAAGAAAAGTAACTGTCCATATTACATATTTGTAACTAGCCTGAAGAAAATATACCTGGTCAAGCAGTAAATGGCTGATTTGCAGAAGAATTATGATGGTAAGCAGAAAGAATAAATTAGACTAAGTAAGCATGGTAAGAACATGAGTGGCATTATTGATTTGAAACAAGTTTCTATTGATTTGAAACAATTGTAGGGTAACTGATACATTAATAAGATAAGAGATTTCCATTTTCTTGGTCTATCTTTGAAATGCAGCCACTGCATGCTACAGCTGAGCTGAAATGAAATAGCATTTCATAAAATATATGATTCTGAATACCTGAAAAAGAAATATCTATTTATGTTATTTAGGGCAATGCACAGAAAGGGGTGGGGGGACAGTCACCACCTCTATAGTATAGACAGATTATTTAAAGTAGCCATCTCAGTCTGGTGACCTTCATATGTGACA
Organism: Bungarus multicinctus; assembly: GCA_023653725.1. Lineage (NCBI taxonomy): Eukaryota > Metazoa > Chordata > Lepidosauria > Squamata > Elapidae > Bungarus > Bungarus multicinctus. The sequence continues at coordinate 238,269,775 of CM042834.1, forward strand.
AGATTGCAACTCCCTTTTGCTGTTTAACCAATAAGGCAGCAGGCTAGAAAGCAGAGGACCATGAGTTCTAGCCTTAGCCACGAAAGCCAGCTGGGTGATCTTGAGCCAGTCCCTCTCTCTCAATCCAATTCACCTCATAGAATTGTGGGAAAAAATAGGACCAGGAAGATGTGTTGAATATATTTGCCATATTGAGTTATTTGTAAAAATAATAAAAGCAGGATAAAAATAAATAAATAAAATCTTGGCAAATAAAGGAGAAACTTCGAAGGAGAGAAAGTTGACATATGGAATATCTAAGAATTTGGGTAGGGTTCACTGGGAAGCTTACTGTCCAAATACCTCCCAATTGTATCAGTACTATTGATTATATACTAACTGAAGTTGTCTTTGCAGTTTTTCAACCAGTAGCCCACTGGAACAATAAATAGTCCAAAAGAAAAAGAAAAAAGAATCCCAATATGATAAAAATCAAGTTATTGTACTGCGAACATAATCTTTGAGTTTCAATTATCCTTTCGCTTATGCAAGTAAGCAAAATCAAAGTGAGATTTCCTCACTTCCCCAAGCTGCTCTTTATTTTGACTCATGCTGATATTGCACAATTTTCAAACATTTTGTACATGTTAACTATACAATTGCTTCTTTATTCAGTGTGAGTGCCATTTGAATTAAAAACAAATTAAGGAAAAGTAGCATGCCGGACAGAAATTACTAGGCAACTAATAGGCACCTTCAGAAATAGATATTTTATAGTTTTCCAGTTACCAATGTTTCAACATGTAGATTTACTGGACTGACTAGTAAACAATGGTTAGCAGTATCCTTACATTTCCTTTGCATTTATATGTTTAGGAGGTGCATTTTTCAAAAACTGAAATATGGTTGTCCTTCCTCCTTTCAGACTATAACATCTTTTCAACAGAGAGGAGATGGGATGGATTGATCTATTCTTCCATTTGTGCAGCTAGAATCAAAAAGGAGATGTTCCTGTTGCTATTCCTTGCCAAATCATTGAGAGATGAAGAGTAAAGTCTGGGATCTGTTCCAAGTTTTTTCTTTTTTCTTTCTTCAGCAGCTATAAACCCATGAAATGAAACTTAGGTGAAACAAATCTGGTTGTATATTATAGCGGAATAAGTGAGGCACTTGGCTTTGCCTTGAAGCACAACATATAGATAATTTTTTTCATCATATTAATTCTGTTTTGATTAAGGACTTCATGATCATAAGAATTAAGAACTGGCAATTCTTGGCGTGTTTCATAATGAAACTTAGTAAACTTACATTGATGGTCTCAAGTTTATTGACTTTGCTTTCATATTTGTGGATCTTTTTCTTCAAAATAGAGAATTTTCAAATTTTCATTTCCATCTGCTTTCTGTATATTTATTTTACATTGATATTCTATATTCCACCACCACCAAAGTTCAACCATACCTCTCTATAGTGAGGGGTGTATAGCATAAGCCTATTGCATTGGCCAACATGGTTTTGGGTTTGAGAAAGACCTGATGACCTACTCCAGTTTTCCCTGCCAAAAATTTCTCATATCAAATGACCTAAGCGCCAGAGCTCACTGTAACAGCATTGCCAAAAAGGCATTAAGAGTTGTAAATCTAAACTTACGAAGCTCCTCCCCAAGAAATATTAAATTGCTAACTAGAGCATACAAAACTTTTGCCAGACCAATACTCGAATACAGTTCATCAGTCTGGAATCCACACTGCATATCAGACATTAATACAATCGAGTGAGTCCAGAAGTATTTCACGAGAAGAGTACTACACTCCTCTGCTCGCAACAGAATACCCTATATCAGGGGTCGCCAAACGTTTGGACCTCAGGGACCACCAAACTCATAATTTTAGATCCCAGGGACCACTAACTGGTTCTGTGGGCATGGCCTAATTTGTGGGTGTGGCTTGGTGATCATGTGACTGGCTGGGCATGACTTGTATGTAAATATAATAAATATTTACATAAATATTGAATTTCTTATTTAAAAAGAGCAACTTTTACCCAAAATCAGGCAAAGCAGGCAGATTGAGTTGTTCACAGAATCACAGATTCATTCAGAGATCTATCTATCTGCCATTGACTAGCTCAGTCTGTCATATAAAATTTGCCTGCAAGCAAACTCATAAAATTTGCTAGCAAGTAAACTCACAAAATTAACTCACAACACATCATGCATGTAAATATTGAATTTTTTATAAAAAAAGAGCAACTTTTACCCAAAATCAGGCAAATTAGGCAGATTGAGTTGCTCACAGAATCATTCAGTGATCTATCTATCTGCCATCGGCTAGCTCAGTCTCTCAAATTTGCTTGCCGTGAGTCTGCACTGAATTTGCTTGCAAACAACCTTAAGTCCTAAGGGAGGTTCGACTGTGCTGAGCTGAAGATCTAAAGACTAGCTAGAAAGCAAGAAATCCAACCATTTCCTGCTTTCTGGCTAATCTAAATCTCCCAGCACAGCAGAACAGATGATGGTCGGAAAAAGGAAAAATAGCAATTTAGCAGACAAGTTTACCGGGTAAGGAGTGAGTGGGTGGGGAGGGTTCTCGTGGGCCATGTGGGCGACGCAGCCTTGTGTTTCTGCACAGCTTGCATTAATTGCTTTGTGGGGGTGCTATGGGGGTGAGATTTCTCTGCGGCCCAACAAAATTTTCTCAGGACCCACCAAGGGAGACCACTGCCCTATATCACCAGGCTTGAGATTTTGGGCTTGGATAATCTTGAACTACGCCACCTACGGTTAGATTTAAGCGTAGCACATAAAATTATCTGCTACAATGTCCTACCAGTCAATGACTATTTCAGCTTCAACCACAACAATACAAGAGCACACAACAGATACAAACTCAATATAAACCGCTTCAAACTTGATTGCAGAAAGTAAGACTTCAGCAACAGAGTGGTCAATGCCTGGGATGTATTACCTGACTCTGTTGTTACATCCTCTAACCCCTACTCCTTTAACCTCAAACTAACCACTATTGACTTCACCCCATTCCTAAGAGGTCTGTAAGGGGCATGCGTAAGTGCACCATCATGCCTACCATCCTTGTCCTATTGTGCCCATTTATTCGTACCTATTTCCTGTATTTTTACTCATGTTTATACTTATACATATTATCTTGTAAGCAATTGACAAATCAAATAAATAAATAAATAAATAAATAAATAAATAAATTAGGAATCGACTCAAAGATGTGGAGATATGATACTGAGCAGTGAGTCTGTTTATATGAGGGATACCAATAAAGCTACAGGGAAAGAGCAAAGCGACTATCATAGCTGCAGGAGCTTCCATAATACTGATGGGATAAATCCTAATGGCCTGCCAAGCATTGACACAGCTCTTAGTGAAAAGAGATTTCTACATTGTTCAAAGATCTCCAAATTAGGAACATGAAATATCAATGTCAATCTAGGAAAGCTGAACGTTAGAACAAATGAAATGAATAGGCTCAGCATTGATATACTAGGCATCAATGAAGTTCATTGGACTGGCTGTGGCTTTTTCAATTCTGATGGGATTATCATATAATACTCTGGTAATGATACCAACAGAAGAGGAATGGATTTCATACGGCATAAAAAAGTAGGCAGAATCCATAGAAAGCTTTTGAACAGTCAGTGATAATGGCAATACATATAAATAGAAAACCACACATTAAAATTCTGAAAGTTTATGCTCCGGTTTATGCTCCCAAGGCAGACTCAGCACTAGAGATCATCAAAGAATTCTATGCTGAAATTCAGGAAATTCTGAAACAAACATCAAAGAAAGACATTATCTATATTATTTGAGCAGAAGCGAAAGACATGGAAAAAACAGAAATTGCAGGTAAATTTGACCTTGGTGAACAAAATGAGGCAATGTCCAAACAACAGATAACCATAAATGAACAACCCAAGTGGTGACTGTCGTACACTTAGACTTCACCAAATGGAGACCATCGAAACCAAATTGAACTACATATTATGCCAGAACAAATGGAAAAGTTCTATCCTTGTCATGAAAACATTCCTGATGCAGATTGTGAGTCAGACCAGGAACTGCTAGCTGTCAAAGTAAAGTTCAGGTGTTGCAGTATCAAACACCACATGCTTAAAAAATTTGGCACCAAGAAGATTCCTCCAGCATATGCAGTTGAAGTTAATAACATGTTTGATCTGTTCATCATTGTAGAAAGACAACCAGATGAGCTATGGGAGGAAATAAAAACAAGCATCAGTGAAATAACCCAACAACACATATAAGAAGCTACAGTAAATACAACAGAGGAGAGAAGGAAAGCAAAAGAAATGCAAATACTAAATTCAAACTGCTAAAGAGAGGCAAAAAAAGATAAGAAAAGTACCGGGCTGAGCAATGTAAAAAACTGGATGAAGCTACCATAAGAGGTCATACATGAGAGTGTTTCACTTATGTGAAGAATGCCAGAAACCCCTTTATGGCAAGAAAGACAAATTGCATGACCCACAAGCAATCAGAGAAAAATGGCAGGTGTATGCAGAGCAACTTTAAACTAATGAAAAACAAGAACAAGCCATAATAGGAGAAGCCGACCTATCAGAAATGAAACCAGATACCCTGGAGGAGCAAAGTTGAGTTGATAAAATTCCTGCCAACAAAAGTGAAGGGAAAGCTGGTTGGTTGCATAAAGAATGCAAAAGGTCAATATCCCAATAACAAAGAAAGGTGATACAACAGATTATTCCATAGCCCTGATACCACACGTGAGTAAAATTCTCTTGAAGATAATCCAGCAATATTTGAATCCAACATCAACAGAAAACTGCCTGATATATAAGCAGAATGTCAGAAAGGAAGAGGAATGTATAATCATATTGTCAATCTACGTTGGATGATGGAAAAAAGCAAGGGAATACTAAAAAAAGACTTATTTATTTATTTATTCCAATTTATTTATTTATTTATTCCAATTTATATACCGCCACCCTCTGCCAAAAAGGGACTCGGGGCGGTGAACAGCCACAATAAAACATACAGTTAGAAATGTTAAAATAGATTTAAAATTAATTAAATAATGGCTGAAACCAATAAAACCCATAAAATTTAAAATTGCGTTAAAAATTTAAAACCCTTTTCCTAACGTTAGGCCAGACCGGCCTGTTGGAAGAGGTGGATCTTTAGTGCGCATCGGAAGGCTCGCAGGTTTGCAATGGCTCGCATCTCCTCAGGTAGTTCATTCCAAAGGGAGGGTGCTCCCACAGAGAAGGCCTGCACCCTCAGGGCCGCCAGCTGACATCATCCAGCCAGCGGAAACCCGAGGAGGCCCACCCTGTGGAAGCACACTGGCCGGCAGGAGGCCGATAGTGGCAGTAGGCAGTCCCGTACGTACCCAGGTCCCAAGCCATGGAGCGCTTTAAAGATGGTCACCAACACCTTGAATCACACCTGGAAGGCTACCAGAAGCCAGTGCAGCTTGTACAGGAGCAGTGTAATATGGGAGCTCCGAGAAGCCCCCAAGATCACCCACACGGCCGCATTCTGCACCAGTTGAAGCCTCTGGATGCTCTTCAAGGGGAGCCCCATTTAGAGAGCATTGCAATAGTCTAGGCGGGAGGTAATGAGGGCAGAAGTGACTGTGCACAATGCGCCCCGATCCAGAAAGGGCTGCAACTGGTAGATCCGACGGACCTGATAAAAAGCCCCCCTGGTGATGGCTGCTATATGATCATCTAACGATAGCCGTATGTCCAGGAGGACTCCCAGATTGCGTACCCTTTCTGTGGGAGCCAGAATTTCACCCCCCCTTATTCCAGTGATGGAATAAGCTGACTGTATCTGGGGGCAGGAAACCACAGCCACTCAGTTTTGGTTGGGTTGAGCTGAAGCCTGTTGACCCCCATGGCTTCCAGGCACTGGGTCATCACTTCCACGGCTTTGTCGGGGTGACCCGGGGTGGAAATGTATAGCTGAGTATCATCAGCATACTGATGGAACTCCACCCCGAAACCATGGATGATCTCACCCAGCGGCTTCACATAAATGTTGAACAGCAGGGGCGAGAGTACAGACTCCTGAGGCACCCCACAACACAGGGGCCTTGGGGTTGATCTCTGCCCCCCTGCCAACACAAATTGCGAGTGCTCGGACAGGAAGGAGGAGAACCACCGTAACATGGTGCCTCCCACTCCCAACCCCCCCCAACCACTGCAATAGGATACTGTGGTTGACAGTATCAAAAGCTGCTGAGAGATCTAATAGGACCAGGACAGAGGAACAACCCCTGTCCTGGGTCCTCCAGAGATCATCCATCAATACAACCAATGCCGTCTCCATGCTATACCCAGGCCTAAAACCCGATTGGAGGGGATTTAAATATACCGCTTCCTCCAGGAGCCGAGGGAGCTGCCATGCCACCACACTCTCAACAACCTTCGCCACAAAGCGAAGATTGGAGACTGGACAATAATTTGACAATAATGTTGGGTCCAGGGATGGTTTCTTGAGGAGGGGCCTCACCACCGCCTCTTTCAAGGTGGCCGGCAGGAACCCCTCACTCAAGGAAGCATTAATAATACCCTGGAACCAACCTTGCGTAACCTCCCTGGTGGTCACAACCAACTAGAAGGGACACAGGTACAATAAACATGTGATGGCATTAAGCCCCCCCAATATCCTGTCCACGTCCTCCAGGGTCACAGTATCGAACTCCCCCCAAATGACCTCACCAAAATCTGCCCCCGCCCTCCCACCCAGAGTTGCCCAGTCAGAGTCCAAACCGTCCCGGATCTGAGCGATTTTGTCCTGCAGAAAAATAGAAAAATCCTCGGCCCATCCCTGCAAGGGGTCTTCCTGCGCTCCCTCATCTAAAAGGGAGTGGGTCACCCTAAAAAGGGCGGCTGGGCGATTTTCTGCAGATGCAATAAGGGCGGAAAACTACGATCGCTTTGCCACCCTTATCGCCACTAAATAGGTCCTAACACAGGACTGCAATAGTGTTCGGTCAGATACAGAATGGCTGGTCCTCCAACCACTTTCTAGGTGTCTTTTCCAGTGCTTCATCTCCTTCATCTTCTTGGAAAACCAAGGAGCCAAATAGGATTGGCACTGTGTCAGAGGCTGCAAGGGCACGACCGGGTCAAGGGCCTCAGTCTCCACCCTGTCACAGGCGGTCACCAGGTCCTCAGCCGAGTCGTGTGTGCGAGTCTCGGGAAACGGCCCAAGCTCCGTCAGGAACCTATCTGGATCCATCAGGCGTCTTGGGCGGTAGCATTTAGTTGGTCCTACCTCCCTGCGACGAGGGGGTGTAGAATGGAAGTCCAGCCTAAGGAGCGAATGATCCGACCATGACAGGGGCTCTATCAAAACATCCTCTAAACCTAGATCATTCTGCCACTGACTAGAGACAAAAACCAAATCCAAGATGTGATCCCCCTGTGTATGTGGGATCCCGAATTAATTGGGTCACGCCCAAGTCTGTCATGGAAGCCATGAATTCCTGAGCAACTCCCGAGGTCCCTCCGGCAGAGGGTAGGTTGAAATCCCCCATGACCATAAGCCTGGGGGTCTCAACTGCCAAGCCGGCTATCACCTCAAGGAGCTCAGGCAGGGCCGATGTCACATAGCAGGGAGCCAGGTATGTGATCAACAGACCTATCTGAACCCCGGAACTACACTTCACAAAGAGGGATTCATATCCGGTTGACTGACGAACAGTGGATTTCCTAGGACACAGATCTTCCTTAATAATCACTGCAATCCCCCCTCCCCTGGGCCCTCGGTCGATGAAAAACCCAAAACCCTTTTACTTGTGTCTCACTGACTATACAAAAGCTTTGAATTGTGTTGTCCATGACTAGTTCTGCAACTGCCTCAAAGAACTGGGAATATCATCACACCACACCCAGTAAATTCAGTCATTGTACTCTGATCAGGCAGCCACTGTAAAGAACAGAATATGGAGATGTAAAATGGTTCAGAATTGACAAAGGTACTCAGAAAGTTTGTGTCCTGTCACCTATATTATTCAATACGTATACAGAAATAGCTATGAGAAGTACACATTTGGAGAAATCTACATTGAGGTTAAAATCAGCAGCTGGAATATCAACAAACTCCCATATGTAAATCAGAGGTGGGATGCTACCAGTTCAGTCCAGTTCTATAGAACCGGTAGCTCTAAAGAGCAGCAGACACCAAACCTGTTCAGTGTCTGCTGCTCTGGCCTACCCGCCCACCTGGGCTCTTGGCTGTCCTTTATTACCTGCTTTTTCAATTTCAGCTGCTTTGTGTAGCATAGTTGAGGTTGAAAAAGCAGGAAAGAAGAGGATTTTCAAATGCTGGGCAACCTCGCACAGTGCTTGTCAGCTGTCCAGGTGGCATAGCTGAGGTTTTTAGGAAATAGTCTACATGCACACGCAAAAGCACTCTCACCAGGGGTGGGGTTCTACCTGCCGGACAACTGGCAAATCGCACCACTGGCTGGCCCCACCCTGCCCTGCCCATTCACTCCTTACCTGGCATGCACGCCATCAAACTTGCCTGCTAAGTTGCTATTTTTCCTTTTTTTCCCCGACCATTAGCTGTTCTTCTGTGCCGGGAGCTTTAGATTATCTAGAAAGCAGAGTAATCTAAAAGCAGAGCTGAGTCTGAAGCTTCTATTATTCAGTGCAGACTCAGGTAGCAAATGGCAGAAACACAGATCTCTAAGTGAATCTGTAATTCTGCGAGCAACTCAATTTGCCAGCTGGCTCTACCTGACTTTGGGTAAAAGTTGCTTTTTTAATAAAAAAAATTCAATATTTACATAAATATTTATAATATTTACATATAAGCCATGCCAGTCAATCAATGACCACCAAGCCACACCTACAAATTAGGCCACACCCATAGAACCGGTTGTTAAGAAATTTGAATCCCACCCCTGATGTAAATGATACAACATTGCTTACAGAAAGCAAGAATGGAATGGCTAATCCTGAGAGTCAAACATGAAAGTGAAAAATTGGGACTGCACCTTAACATCAAAAACATAAAGGAAGTGACAACTGCAGAGAATGCACAGGCCAGAGTGCAGATCCAAAATAACACTATTGAAACAGTAAATAAATTATTTCTGGGTGTTCTAAAATTGACCAAACCTTGAGATCAGAAAGCATATAGCACTTGGAAGAACAGCAGTAGCATGAAAAATAGAACTGTCTAGCATGAGTAACATCTGAAAGAGTGAAGATGTCACCCTCACAATCACATGGAGATTAGTTAATGCAGTAATTTTTCCAATTGCTACTTATGGCTACAAAATGTGGACTATGCAAAAGTGAGATAAGATAAGAGCAGACAAGAGAAAGGTGGACATATTTGAACTGTGGTGCTGGAGGCAACTATTATGTATCCCATGATTGCAAAAATAACAAATAAAGAAGTAAATTTCAGACCGAACCTCACCAAAAATATCATTTGAAGCTAATCACCAAACCGAGACTGTCCTACTTTAGTCCTGTCATGAGAGATGACTCTCTCAAAAAAGTCAATCATGTTGGAAGTGATCAGCGGAAAAGGAGAAGGGGTTACACTAGCATCTGCTGGCTGGCTGGCTGGTCATATAACTTCATTGTCAGTTTGAATGTACACTAATCGGCATGCATTAAAATTTTGTTGCATACAGCCCTCAGAGGGTCACCACCTGCAATATATACTACATAAATATGATTAAATAAATAAATACAAAATTATGCATATACCCACATATATTATATGACACAGAGGAACAACCAGGGGTGGGATTCAAATTTTTTAACCACCGGTTCGGTGGGCATGGCTTAGTTGGTGGACATGGCTTTGTGGTCATGTGACTGGCTGGGCATGGCCAACTCAATATCATTCACATTGAGGCACACATCTCCTCACCTGGCCTCTTATGACTGTGGGGATGCTGCAACAATCGTAAGAATGAAAAATAGTCATAAGTCAATTTTTTCAGTGACATTGTAACTTTGAATGGTCATTCCACACAAGCAAAGTACCAGCAAAGCAGAGGAAAAAAAACTCCAGAGAAATTCCTGAGACAGGAATTCTAGTTCTGCCAAGAATGTAATAAGAGGCAGTTTCTGTAAGCAACACCATAATGTTTCCTTCCTGCCTTCCTTATAGGATTAGGCCAGTAATTTCTTCTAACAACTGGTTCTCTGAACTGCTTAGAATGTTAACAACCGGTTCTAGTAAATAGGTGCGAACCTGTAGAACCCCACCTCTGGGAACAACACAGTATAATTCAGATGTATACATGTACATGGCAAGAAAAATGAATCTTGCAAGTTTACCAGATGGATGGCATAGGGAACAAAGCTGTTACAGAATCTGGTAGTCCTGCTAGAAAAACTTCAAAACCTCCTCCTAGAGGGGAGCAACAGAAACAGACCATAAAGTGGGTGGGATCTCTGACAATGCTTTGAGCTCTAAGCACATAGCACTTATAAGCAGTATCTAGAACACCAGGAAGAAGGCTTCCTATAATCTTCTCGGCTGTCTTTACCATTCTCTGTATGAATATTCTATCTGAGGCATTGCTGCTACCAAACCAAACAGTGATGCAGTTTATTAAAACACACTCAATCATGCCTCTGTAAAAAGCAGCCAGGATAGAAGGGGAAAGATATGCTTTCCTCATCCAATGCAGGAAATGCAGAGACTGGTTTGCACTAAGGATGACATATGAAGAGACCAGTTCAGATTATTAGTTATCTGCACCCCCAGATATTTAATAATGTTGACCACCTCTACATCTGCATTCTTGATACTGAATGGAGTATGATTGTGCTGGCTGTTTCTAAAATCTACAATGATCTCCTTTGTTTTATTAACATTTAGAACCAGGTTACTTTTATTGCCCCAATCCACCACAGCCATCACCTTTTTCCTATAAGCAACTTCATTTATTATCTACAGTATAAAGGATTACATAGGGATAACCATGGCAGCTCTGAAGGAGGTAGTACAAGACAGAGGGTCATGAAAAGTGGCCGAGGATCAGACACAACTGAATGCCTGACAACAACGATTCTATATTCTTCTTCTATATTCTCTTCTTCTTCAATTAGTTCAGAATAAAATACATTGTTCTCCAAATCACTTCATCACAAAAACTTAATGAGGTAGGTTAAAGTAAGGTCAATCCATGTTTGTCTATGTTACTATTGAAAGCATTAACATTTTTTCCTATTCCACTTCTCTAATAATCTATCAATTTAAAAAAAATGCTGCATATTATTTGCATTACAGAGGCATGATAGCTCAGCGGGTTAAAGACATTGAGGTTGTCAGCTGGAAAGCTGAAAGCCCAGGTTCAAAAACTGAGCACTGAACAACAAGGTGTGCTTCCATTATTTGCCCCAGATCCTGCAAACCTAGCAGTTTAAAAGTATACAAATTCAAGTAGATAAATAGGTACCACTGGTGAGAAGATAACAGCATTCCATGCACCTTGGTATATAGTCATGCTGGCCACATTACCATGCAAATGTCTTTGGACAATGCTGGCTCCTTCGGCTAAGAAAGGGAGATGAGTGCTACACCCTAGGGTTAGACAGGACTGGACAGGGAAACTCTTACCTTTAACTGCATTAAATTATTATAATTATATAATTTAATATATTTTAAAGGAAAGTATATATTTATATTTGATTTTTCCCCTTGAAATAGATATTTTAAAATGGACTTTTAATATCTTTTTGGCAAAAATGTCCATTACATCCAAGAATCGGATATGATTGAATGGAACTAAAAAAAAAATGAAGGTGATAATGAGGTTTCTATAATGCCTGCCATTTTGGATCACTTTACCTCCTATTGCAGATTCCTCTGGATTTATTATAAATGGTTTATTATTAACTGATTTTTTTATTTAAATAGTTACATTCAATATCTAATATAATATTCAATATCTAGTTATTATAAAATTAAAGTGACCTGAGCATTCCTTCTTCTCAATAAACATGGTATACACTTGATTTTTATATATTATAAAAGCAGAAATCAGTAGATTTCTGCTTTGTATATGCAGAAATATAAGACATTTAAATATTCATGTTGCTAAAAGTATTCCATTCTTCTACTTTCTATTTTAGAATAAATTCTAAAATAATTTATTTCCTTCTTTTCAGTGACAATAAACTTTTTCAGAGGAACATGGAAAGGAAAGCCTGATTTCAGATTTTCCAGCATCCTAAACTATCAAATTGGCACTATCAAATCTGTCTCTGTCAAACTAACTGTATCAGCCATCTGTTTGTATAAAGATTTAATCCACACCATAGATTTTGCCAGGTGCTGGCAAGGCCTAATCCAGGGCATCTTCTCAAAGTCACTCGGCCTCTCCAGATGTAGGCCTGAAATTATGTATAGAATGGTCAGGTTTTGGTCTCTAGCCTTAGTCATAGATAGCTCGACTTTGTGTCAAATATAAAGCCATGTATTATTATAAATATTTTTAAAAATCTAAAAGCTGAAATGAACTTTGGATGTTGTATTTATATTTGACAACTAAAATAGACTCCTTTGGGGGGGGGGGGAGAATGCCAGGAAAAATGTGTAACATATTTTCTCTTGATAAAAAATGCAAAAAGATTAAAAGTACTTTTGAGACATATGTATACCCTTCTGTTGACTGATAGCTGTAATGGCAATGCAACCTCATGAGGTAACTTCTTTTATTCCTCCAAAGAAAACAGAAAGATAAGGAACATGCAAGCCACAGTATATGCAAATTGCATAACTTAATATACATATACAAGGACATAAACATAGAATTCTTGTCCAGAAAGACATGATTTTCGTTTTAGGTTCTGCTGCTACCAAAGGAGGTGAAGACTAAGATTAGCCTACCAATGATAGTCCATTTAACAGTATGATATTAGAAATAAATCTCTAATGTACCACTTTTTCAATCTGATATAGTTTAAATCCCTAAAATTAGATTGAATTTGGGAATGGATGGGGCTTTCCTTCCTTTATAGAGATATTCTCTCTCTCTCTCTCTTTGTTTTTAACATCTGAAATTTGTATTATGCTTTCAAGAAGTGACAATACTCTGAAAAGTAGAAGTTTCTATTATGGCCCTTCCTGGAACCTTTATACATCTGTATGAAGTTGCTTGATAATTTGACTATTCCAAGTAGCACAGAAATGGAGTGTGTCCTTCATAGATTCTCATACTATAATTTTTCTTTTAATATTAAAAATGAGGCCTCAGAAAGCTTAAGTAGTAAATACCAACCACATTTGCCACACTATGGATCATGTGTAGAGAAGGTATAGAAAGCTAGCTGGATTCATTGTCATTAGTGTCCCTTTTCAATCATTTGGGAATTTACAAAATACATAATTTACTCCTTTGAGAAATTTCAGGGAGAATGTATTTTCATTTTTAAGAGAAAAGGGAGGAAAGGTGCTCAGCATCCAAGAATTCAAATATTTTAAGAATGGAGAAAGTCAAAGGGAATAACATAAGATTAACTCCTGAGAAGGGAAAAGAGGAAGAAGGAAAAAGTGCTTGGAGTGCATTTTAGTTAAACAAGACTGTTGGAGAGCTTCAAGTGCAGAGAATAGGAATCATCTCATATCTTTTAGCACTCTCTGGGCTCTATTTATTGTAACCAGTGGTTTGAGAAGACTAAACAAAAAATACACCATGGACGGAGCCTTGGGAGGAGTAATTCATTTAGAGTTCCAATAAGCAGACTAGCATGAAGCTTTTGCACAGAAAACTTCAGCTGTGATGAGAAGTGATAGCTAAAATCAAAACACAAAGCAGGACTTTCTTATAAGAAAGAAAAAAAAACAGTTAAACATATGTTTGCTGAATGAAGGGAGGTATTTTTGCAATCTATATAGCCTAAAACTAAAAAAGAACAGTATTGGGGGAAGATGTGTGTTTTTCACTCATCTTTTTTTTCTTCCTCTGGGATGTATTATGTTTGGAGGACCACAATGAAAATCGCAGGCATACTTCTTGCTTGCAGAAACATATAAGAATGACTCAAAAATTGAGGAAAATCAAAACATTTCTATATACAGATTAGTATGCTTTTCTGAACTCAGGAAAACAGAGGCTCCTCTGAGGTAGGACTAAAATCATTGAGGTGTGCATGTGAAAGTGTGCAACTATCATTCAATGAAGTAGTGCTGAAGAAGTAAAGTTCCAGAAAGTATTAAACCTTCAATCCTTAACATTTGCAATAATCCACATCAAGGAAAGCCTTACAATTTAACTGAGCAGGTAAAGCATTCAGCAATTGGCTTATATTACATTTGGCTAACATACAGTTAGCAGTGTGACACCCATAAATGCCAGGGAGCCTCTGATGCTTCTACATAAGTCCTGCAGAATCTCAAAATTAAATTAAAATGAATTATAATAAGCACAAGGTAGTATGTTTATTAATTTTTGGCACCTGTGCCATAATAAGTGATTGCACCTCTGCATGAAGATGTTATCCCCAGCCTTGAATGAAAGCTTTTTTTAATCAACGTGGCAGAAACATTCATAGGAACAAAACATGAGCAGAACCCAAAAATTAAATAATGGAGAAACATGCAGTATTTCTAAGATAAAACAAACAAAAACGTTTATTTTTTGTGGGGAATTTGAAAGTTTAACAAGAAAGGACTGACCACTTCTCCTTAAGATTGTTCTGCCATCCAGTTGCTACAGATAACTTTTCTACTGATGCAAAGAAAATTTACTTAACTTACTTTTCATTTACTTAACTTAACTTTTCCTTTGAGCAGTGAGAGAAGTGGGGTTGGGGGTATTATTTAACAGAAAAGTATTACTTAAGTACTACTTTTCATATGCACATTTGCTGTTTCCCATAGCTGTAGGAAAACTTTAAGACAGGGATATCCATGTAGCTTTTAAATCATCTATGGCTTGTCCAAAGCAAAATACTGTATATTCTCCCTGTACTTGAGTGAAAATTTAGAAAGCTTGTAATGTAATGCAACTTCTTAACTAAATTATTAAGATGATGTAGTTGAAACTTTGTTTCATGTTGTTTTGCACTTGCTGGTTTCAGTTCAAAACAGATAAAAACAAATGATTATGGGAAAAACCAGAAAAGAATTTATGGGTACAGTGATGATGCAAATATTAGAGGTCGCTATGTGTCAGTGATACTTGTTAAGTCAGCCAGGTCACATGCTTCACACGTTGGTTTAACGTTTTTCTTTGTTTCTTTTTTCCTTCTAGAAATAGATTCAATGGTGAACAGACAAACCCACAGTTGCCAGTTTGTAAACTGTTGTGGTTTCTGACAAGGCCTTCAGACTCACACAGAAATCTACCAGATAATGAAGTCAAACTATTTCAGTTCCTGTGTGTGTCCATCTGCTCTTCTGTTTGATTCTGGTTATCACACAAAAAGTACAATAGTGGTTAAAACTTAAAAAGGAGGGGGAGGGAAGTTTACAGTTCTTACTGATGGTCTCTTTGTGATTAATGTCATTACTTCCTCATAATTTAGAAGACAGTAGTACACTTGGGACATTTGTGAGAATGTATGGGGCTTCTACTCTGGTTAAAACCAGTAAATGCCTCCATTCAAGTTTACATCTTATTAATTGCAAACGGATTCAGATGGATTGATTCCATTTGAATTCTAGGCTATGAATTCCTCAAAGTCAAAATAGCACTGAAAGCCCCCAATATTTGTAAGACATAGAATATTTGTTTTGTTGCATGAAATAAAACAAACCTCCAAATTATTTCTTTAGAATGCAAGTATCCATTTATTTGGGTGAGTAGAAATGTGGAATTTTGAAAATTAGATACATACCTTTTTCAAAATGACATGGGGAAGGTTGCCATTTCAAAAAATGGCTATTACTTTGTACTTTGTTATTACATTATGCACATGGTTTCTTTTATTAGAAGACAAGGATGTTCTTACATCCCTTAGAACATCTGTGTGACCTACCTGTAATTAAAGGACATTCTTGGAAATGTAAATGATGGGATTGCTATTTAATGCTACTTCTCATTTATTAACATTAAAAAAATTGTAACATTAATTAACAGGAAAGAATATGTATATACAATAGTATTAACAATAAACTGTGATTTAAAAATAAATAATCATTGTAATAACTTTTAAAATAAAAGAAAATTGTGAAAGAAAGAAATTATTTTTTAAAAAAAATCCTTGCATGGTCATTTCCCTTGTCAAAAATAAAATGAAACAGAATAGAATAAAAAATTGCAAATATTTACAATATATATATCAATTCTTTATGTGAAAATTTTCTAATGTTATGTGATTAATCTTAAATATGTATTCTTTTTATAAAAGTCCAAGTATCACCAATAAAGAAAAAAAATAGGCATTATTTTATCCATAGTAATATATTATCAATTCATTAATTTCAAACCTGGATATAGTAGGGTGAATCCAAATCAGATAGTGAATGTGCTAACTCCAAGACAATTATAATCTATAATTATTAAATATTATCTGAAACATCACATACACCACACATGCACACACACACAAACACACACACACAGAGCAACAATTTAATATGATAGAACACTATTTAAAGCAATGCTCCATTGGTTTATCAAGATATAAAATTCAAACTTGTTATTCCAGAGGTCATCTAAATAACTAATAACAGTACAAATTTCCTCTGCTTTCTTCAATTCAAATAAATAAGGGTTTACTGGCTTAGGAACACTGTTTCACTCCTTAATAATTTCCATCACTATTGAACTTTAGAAATAATAACTATATCTATGCCAAACATACTTAATTAGAAATGTTCAGAAAAATAATCTATTAAGGAATAAACTAATAAACTATTCTAGGCTGAATAAAACTTGTTTGCTTGTTTGTTTGTTTGTTGTTGTTGTATATATTCAAAGTAATAAAACTGTGAAAGGCCTTTTAAAGGTAACACAAATAAAACTTAAAGCAAGAATTTTGTCAGATTTCATGAAAAGTATCCACAGACAGATAGATGATATAGATACCATATTGGGAATCCAGTTTTTGAGGGGTGGAAATCATCAGATTTAAAGAACAAAAACAAAAAATTGATAACTAACCAAGATTAAATGGGATCTGAGAAGTATTAACTGATGCTAATATTGTTCCTCAGGCTAAATATCCCTGCAATTTTCAAGTGAGAAAATATTTTTCATAGAATACATGTTATGTTACTTATCAATTTTTGGATAGTAGAATAATAATTCACCCCATTTACTGTATCTCTACAACAGAAGAAATCAAGTTATACAAAAGCAAGTAGAATAGAAAACTATTCTCAAGATTAGCATGAATATAGAACCCAGAATTAAAATTTATGGATTTGTTATTTCTAAATGACCCACAATTTTCAACTTCTGGTCTAGATAGTTTCTGGGAAATCTTCTGTAGAAAAGAGAAAATGTATTAGAAATCCATTTATAACTTTGGTGTATTTGGTATTCCAAGTTATTTGTTCCAAGAAGAAGAATGCCACAAACCTGTTGTCTTGACAAAAATATTAAAAATTTGGAAACAGAAGTCCCTAAAGAGAAATTGTTTTCTTGGATTTTCCTAAATAATGGAACAATTTATTTGTAGTCTTCTTATTGTTAGCATCATAATTGGGGCAGGGAAAAGTATTTCTTACTACCAAGCTAGACTTACTCAAACTATCATACCTGCAATCATTGTGAATGTCCAAACTTCTCATTTGCCTTCTTCCAATCTATCTGTAGTTATTCAAAAATATTTCACATTCTACCCAACCATTTAATATGGCTGTTACTTCTCTCTGTTTTTACTTAAGAAGATAAAAATCATGAAACTGAACAAGACAAATACAAATATTTTAGATTCCATTTATTTGAAGGGAAGATGTGTGCAAATAACTTTTTTTGTCCCTATGACTGAACTCTATACTTAAACTATCTTTCCTTCTTTCAGTCTACTTCTGGGCACATCTCTGTCTTTTTTTCTAAAAAAAACTGAAAGTAACTGATCTCTATTTCTCATCTTTTGAAACATTTCTACAGATCTAACTACCACTAGCAAATAATCCATGTGACAAATACAATTTGCATATTCAAAAGATTACCAGCTCAACATGGTGAGTCCCATCACTATGGAAGAACACTTAATGCAGCTTTTAAAACATTCATCTCTAAAATTATGGCTAAGCACTTCAGCTCATCAGCAATACAAAACATTTTAGTGTGTTTTTACTGACTGCAGATAAGCAAGCGACTGAGTGAAAAACAACACTGAACTCATTGGCTCAAGATATATATGTATATACATGAGTTCTCAAATGCCTACTAGTGCAAAATAATTCAGGGAGCGAAATACTCATCTGATCTTGCATAACCTGATATTAATCTCATGCTTATTTAAACAAATCAAGGTCTGTTTAGAAAGCTAGTCTAGCACTACTGATTGGCTTCTCAGTGGCTGCATTTGCTGAATTTTACTTTCTAACCCCTTGCAAAGAGAATACCCTAAAGCCAGTGAGAAAGTTCATTCTTACAGTCTGTTTCTAAATTATGCCTATATGTTTTGGATTATAGCATTTTCAAATAACTACCTACTACTCTACCTACAAGAGAACTGTAGTTCTCTTTTTATTGTTTAAGGGTTTCAGAACTGTCTCAGATTTTTGTTATTAAGTTTTTTTTTTCATGAATATGCTCCTCTGGGGAGCCAAGGAAAGATTTGCTGGAAGCTTCAGCTGGAGCTAGGGAAATGCATACAAATAAATACAGTTTCTCCATGTTTCATTGGAAGCATTTCTTAATCATGTCACTTTTAGATTAATTGTTAGGGATTATCAAAGAGACAGCAGGTGGTGGAGATGATTTAGAAACTGCAAAATTGATGTTATCTTGGTGATTGACATCCTATTAGTGCAGCATACATTTCCTGTTTGTCAGGAATGTAATATCTGAACATTTTGTGATAATATCTAACAATATTTTGGAAAGAAGAAGCTATTGGCTGGCAACGGCTTAACAAGATGAAAGTCTTTTGTTCTCTTGCAAGACATCCAGAAATCATGTATGCAGATTCCAAATTTCCTGCCAGTAAAGCAGCTGCTGTTGCCTGTTACTACCATTCTCTTGAACTGATAATCATTTCTCAGTGTCCTGGTATTGTGTTGGCCATACAAACAACACAAAGTCAAAAATGACCTGGAAGGAAACTAATCAGAATATTTTTTAAAAATCACTTGTCAGTTTGTGGGGAACATTTGTATGCTCGTTTTAAGATTTATTCCTTTTCTTTTTGGCCAGGCAATTCCATCTGTTCTGATTTGTGTTCTTCAAACCATTCTTTGTGATATGGTGATATTTCAATAATGCTAAATCCAGAGTCATTCTTTAGACAAGGGATGGATGTTCCCAATTCCACTTTTATTTTGAATTAGTATATTGGACACCAAATTAGTTTTCTAAATGGATATGACTTGGTGTTTAAATGTCTGAATGTGATTATTATTGCAATTATTTCTTTAGAATCTTCATTTTCATTGTTTTTAAACTACTATATTTAAGATGCCTAAGGCTACCATCTCAAACATTACTTGGAATACTCCTTATATGGTTACTAAAGGATCATTTTAGTTGCATGAAATATTAATGTATCCAAGAAGTTTTGTTGGACTAACAGTATCTTCACATCCTCATTAGTTGCCTATTTATATCTATAATATGTGCACACGCTGTTGTGCATGTGTGCAATAACATTGGATGGAAGCCATTACAGTGTTTTCTAAAAATCACAAAAATCTTCCCATAAAAGGGAGTTAGAGTTGGATTCCATACTGAATCATTTTCAAATGAATTTATTTATAAATCCATTCTATTTTTACATTAAACTGATTTTTTAAAAGTTCCATATAGTCATTTGCATTTAAATATTATTTAAATGCATTTTTTCAGCTGATTGCACTAGATTCCGATTTTTATATTTGTCTGGGAACTGTAGACCCTGCTATCATACTTTGAAATGCCAACCAAACAGTATCTAATGGAACTATGTATGGCAACACTGAAGCAAAACTTAAGACTTCTCTGATTCCAAATGCCAAAATTAGAGCAACCTAGGATTTCTTTGGTCACTGGCTACAGATCTGCTAGATCAAATTTCTGTAATTCCTATTTCAGATTTGTTATCTGTCAACCATGATTACCTTTGCATGCTTACTTATAAGTTATCTATAAATTGAAAATATGTTTCCTATTATTTTCTTTATAATCATGTTTAAAATGATGTTACATTAGATGCATGTTTTGATACAGCCTTGACATAACTATTTGCTGTTCAACTTTTTGTCTCCTGCTGAGGGAACATGCTTGTTAATGTATCTTCTGATCACATTACTTTAGAGAGTAGAAGACCAGTTGAAAGTAAAGCAATAATTTTTGGCTCCAAGATTTTTTTAAAAATAAATATATTGAATGTTAATAAGACTATACAAACCTAACAAGTATTGCTACACAGGGAGAGTTAACATAAAGTATTTTCTTTCAATGTTACCACAAGTACAGTTACTCAGGGCTCAGTTTTACTATAGATCAATATTTCTCTTTTCCCTTCTTTTGGAGAGAAGGTCTATTATTTATGGGGATCACACCATATGAAATATAGATCATACATTTTGAATGTAAAAAGCTCATCTGCAATTAATAATTCAGGCAGGCAGTGAGATGAACGAGGTCTACCTTAAATTTAGAAAAGCTCTGTTAATCAAAGGACTCATAGTGGACTAAATGTAGATCTGGGTGGCTGAAAACCAGACAAAACTTTTTGAGTGGAGGCTAATCACACAACACTGGAGAGATGATACAAAGTAGGCAAGATAGTATCACACATATGAAGAGCATTCAAATTTCTATTTTTCCAAGTTAGGAGAGAATCTTTTAATTACAAATAAAACCTACTTAAGCCTACTTTTAGGAACTGCATTAAACTTATTTAGGACATGATGTTGACATGATTCATTTAATTAGTGGTGAATTCTGCTGACTGCAGAAACAATCCATGTAGTTTTCTTGACAACATTTTTAGAAGTGATTTTCCAGTATTTTCTTGACTGGCCCAAAATCGCCCAGTAAGCTTCATGTCTAAGGTAAGACTAGAGTTCCCAGTTTTGCTGCTTCTAATCCAGTGTTTTTAACCCTTACACCAACTGGGCTATTAGGCTTCCATTTTTCAACTGTTTCCAAACTCAAATGGTAGGAAACCACAACAACAACTTCTGACAAAAAAATAGTATAGGGAATAGAATAGAATAGAATGGAATAGAATAGAATAGGATATTTATTTATATATCGCTCCTCTCCCGAAGGACTCGGAGCGGTGTACAGCCATGCAATTAAAAACATTAAATATACAAAAATTAAAATTAAATTAAATACCCTGGCTGTAAAACAGTTAAAACCCCTATCTTAAACCATAAAATTAAAATAAAATTAAAATACCCAAGTCTAAAATCAGCTCAAGCCGGCCTGGTAAAAGAGCCAGGTTTTAGAGCCAGGAATTACAGGATTGTGACATGCAGCCTTAGGTTTACCATTCTCAGATTACGCATTCATGTAGTCTAATATGACCTAGGGAAGTTTCATGAGTTTTTATAATAAGGACTGACCCAGGACTTCATACAAATAAAATAGACAAGCAAGTGATAAACTGTCCGTAAGTTATTTATATTCTATGGGGATATCCATTTCTATCTAGCTTCAAGATTTATAGCCATATCTTGTTCTTGACTTTCATTACCATTATTTGTATATGCATTGTGCTTAAAAAGAAACATTAAATATTCTTCCTTTTAATGGTTGTAGAAATTGTCAGACATTTAAGCACTTTTAAGCACCAAGTTCTTTTTCACCAACACAAATACCTGCTTATGAACTGCAGGCTTGATACTTGCTTTAGTTTATTAAAGGCCCCTTAATTTGGTCAGAACAAAGTAGAAGGCCTTAAAATGGAATGGATTATATCTACATTCATCTTATGACTCCAATAATATGCAGAAAGTAACACAGTGGATATTTTCCTGGAAAGGGATAAGCCATTCTTAATGGACAAAAACATTTTGTATAATCCTTCCAGCTTAATATTTATTAGTAGAAACCTCATCTATCCATCTGTTTTTGGTCAATATTGTCATCATTTTCCCCTTCATTTTTAAAAATAGTATAAGGCATTGTTAGAATTTTGGTAAACTGGGTTCCCTGTTCTGGAAATCTTTGCATCTCATCAATATTAGCTGTCAGATTTCCTATCCGTCACTTTATTTAGCAAACTAGAAAACCTCAAATAAACATAGTTTCAAAATTAATCACATTTAGCTGGCTGAATCCTCTGTGTATCTTTTCAAACTTAATTCAAATTCAGTTCAATGGAACTTACTCTCTAAGATATGTATTTGTGATTTAAATTCTTGGTGCTTTCGCCTCTAATATCTTTTGGTTTTCCATACACCAGGTGTTTTATATGTCTTGTGCACATATGTGCCTGGTTTGTTTTTTTAAAACTTTTCTATGAGCTGTCAAATATAATAGCACCTACTTCTGTGATTTTCACAGTGATTTCCAAAGCATTCACTCAGTTTACAGTGTCTCTACCTAAACAATATGGAGATAGCCTGAAAAAGTAAACCACTTTCAAAGAAGAATTTATGAACCATGTTTTCCTTCTTTTGAAGCTAAAGACAAATAGCCCACTGAGCTCACTGAAAGCCACATTGGCTGAAGTTGTTAGTTTGCCCTATATATCTTTTTGACAGGCACATATGGATTTTCAGTATATCTCTCTATGTGTGTCTATGTGTTGTTATGTCAGGAAAGGGTTTTAAAGAGGGTACTATTTTTTTAATATTTTAATCTTTTTATGAAGTTTCTTAAAAAGACTGGATAATTGAAACATGATTATTTTATTTTAAAAAGCCACGTTGGATAATTTGCAAATTATATTTGACTTTCTTTGCTTTTGTTTGACTTGCTTTAAGGTTAATATTAGAAATCATGCAATCATGACAAAAAATCCTGGCTATGAACTGCTTTTGTTTTCTAAAGTTAGTTTTCTATTGAAAAATTATAAGAATTTGGTTTGGATTAATTAATCATTATTTCTTTACTTACAGATATAGTAACATCTATATGTTTTTAACTATTATATGATAGTTTTTTAGGGAGATAATTTTTCTTATGATACCAATTTTGTTGCCTCCTGGTGATTGAAGGCCAATAGAATGTACCCCTTGAGAGGAAGCAGTGCCCGTCTTATCTTCCTCCTCCTTCTGTAAAATACAGAATCGGCTTATTAAAAAGACAATTAAGGCCTTGACACTTCTATTTCAAAGCTGATATGTTGTATTCCAAAAATGTATCTTCACAACATGAATGATACCTGCATTTCCCTGAGAGTTATCCTGCATTTCTATCAGTTGTAAAGGAATTCTTCCTCTACTGGGTTCTCCTATAAATGCATATGCTCACAATGCTCTTTGGGACTTTTTGGCTTCTCTTGATGCAGGAGAGCCATTGTAATCTGGTAGTTTTTGAAATTGAAATTATTCCTTGGATTCTCTCTAGTTGTTTCCATTTATTGAGTTCATTTTCCATGGCAGTCTTGAGTCAAAGACAGTAAATTCAGGAGCTAGGTGCTAGTCCAACAGAATATTGCTAGATAGTAGTCAGCAACTCTGAAGCAAAGCTGATATCATCAAACATGATGAAAGTCATAGACAAGATCAATGCTCTTACTAGCTTGAAGATTTTATATTTACTAATTCAAATGGTTATATCATGTTCATTAACCTATTTGCAATAAGATTTTCTATTGATATGTGATCATTGTGCATCAGTGAGTCAGTATATTTAATAGGTACATATAGATTATAAACAAAACTCACCAATAACAAAAAGCAATCGCGATAGTACTTAGACTTATATACTGCATTACAGTGCTTTAGAGCACTCTCTAAGCAGTTTTACAGGGTCAGCACATTTCCTCCAACAATCTGGGTCCTCATTTTACTCACCTTGGAAGGATGGGAGACTGAGTCAAACTTGAGCCTGGTGGGATTTGAACTGCCAAATTGCAGGCAGCCGATAGTCAGCAGAAGTAGCCTGCACTACAGCACTCTAACCACTGCGCCACTGAGATATGTGTTATAGATGCATTAAGGACAACAGTAACTAAAAATGTGTTATTGTTGTAATTTCTCTCTATTGAGCTGACTTGGGAAAATTTGATCTGAAATAATGGTATATGAGAAGTGAAAAAAGAAAAGAAAGAAAAGATCAAGACAAAAATTATTTGAAATGCTTTGTTAGATTCCTTACATCTTGTTGATCTTTGTGTTATCAGTACATTCTGGTACAGCAATTATGGTATGAATATCAATTTTATCATCAGCTATTTTCATTGCTCACAGGACTAAAGTATCCACTCTGAAATGAAGAATGAATTCTTGCTTTGTAGCTGCCCAAAATTTTTAATGGCATTGGATGATTATCATCCACCATAAAATATATGCATTTTTATATTGAAAAACATGCAGAAATTTACTTTAGAATATCTAAGAAATTGTTACGTATCAAGTATATAACAGTTTTAGAATATAGTTATAGTGCAATTAAGAGCTGTTCAGATCAATGTCTTCTTTTAATTAGTGGGATTTTTAAAATAATCAACATAGGTAAAATGTAGTTTGAAATAGAAACATTTTCTTCCTAAATGATTATGGCTTGCTCAAGAGTTTGAGTGGAGCATAAATCTATAAGAAATTCTCCCTTGTTTCTGTCAGATATTTGAGTTCTTGTACCATGTTTTTGTCAATTTATCCATATTTTCAACAGAATTGGAAAAGCCTGGAAAATATTCTTGCTCTAAATCCTTGACCTCAATAGAACACCATGAAAATCAGACTGGAAAAAGAATGGTTATGTTAAAAAAGTTTACACTAAGTTTAATTAAGTGGTTGCATTCATTACTGCATTCATTACTGCATTCATTACTGCAACAAAGTTTATTGTTGAGGTAACATTGCCTTGTGACTTTAGGCTTAAAACAAATTGAAGGAAACTGTTGTACTTGTTCACATTACCTCTTAGGTATTCATGATGCTATAAATTAAGGGAGAATATGAAGGTTTCATGAAACTTGGACAAAAGTGCTCTTTAAGTTCAATTTGTCCAGGTTGTAGTATCAAACCTAGAATCAGAACTAGAAGAGGGCGGAATAATATTAACTGAAGCCCTGATGATTTTATATGAAACTAAAAAGGTGCCAGTATGAATGCAGGCATTAAATCAATACCCAAAACAGTATATTTGTATACTACATGCCTTCTTTCTCATGCAGAGGAAGTCTCGATTCTTTCATTTTACACAGAACTTCTGCTTAGACAGTTTCTTGTCATTATGTGGATAGCAGTGTGATAAATATGCTTGAAGGAGGAGACAAGGAATCCTTCTCCTGATCTAGACAGCATATAATGGAAAACCATGTGTAAATGTTCTCTCCCACATTCTTCTGTGAATCCTTCCAGAGATATTCTAAAACTTTAATTTAAATGAATCAGAAAATGAAAATCATTAAATCAAATTTAGTTTAGTCTTATTCCTGCACCTTTTTTTCTCTTAGTACTGCTATTTGAGGAGTATTGTATTGTATTCGTGCACTATGATTTTAAAAAAGGGCTAATCTTCAAAGAGTTTGTGAATCTGAGTTTAAAATGTTTTTGAAATGTAATTATGATCCTGTCCATTGTTTATAAGACATTTTTCAGCCTTCTATAAAGAGTTGTAGTTTAAGCTGCTGTTCCAGGAATTAATACTTTACCCAGGAATTAAAACTTCACATTTACCAGAAATGTTTGGCTCATAATTCTTGATGTATAAAGCATAGCCTTCGGTCTAATTAACTATTTCCAGAGTTCAGATTAATTTTCTTGCCATTGAAGGAAATTCAAACATTTAATTCAGGAAAGGAATGGAAATCTTCAATTTATGAAAAAAAAATTGTATCTCATACATGAGAATATATTACTTTTTCCCCTTATGCCAAATAAAGTGGGCATCTTTAAAAGTCTGGATCTAAAACTATTTAACAACCAAGGGTTTGGGTAAAAACAATTAAGCTGATTAGATAATCCTGGTGCAGACCTGCTCCTGCAAGCTAAGTGATATGCTGTTACTGCTCTTTTTGTGTTGCAACTGCTACCTCTGCTTCTGGTGACACAATATTGTGGAGCTAAAGAAACAGAGTATATGTCAAAACCAGTTAGATAAGGGATGATTCATATGATCATGATGCACAGATTTGGGAAAAAAAATCCCTATACATGGCATGTTCTCAAGGTGAGCAAGAATTCATAAACATATCAAAATTTCAAATTAATGGAAAACATTCATCCATGCTTGTAACATTTCATTTGTTACATGACTGGGTAAGTTCATGCATCACTGAAAAACAGAGGAAGCTCCAAAATGCAAGTTTCCACTCTTGCAAAAATCAATCTTATCCTTATTCTTCTGAGCAGGGCCAGATTTAAATGGTATGTCACTTTTCTCCTTGTCTACGAATACTAGCCTCACTGACAGGCTGTCTTTCTGTAGGGAAAAGGCTTTACTCTATTAGAAACAGAAATGAATGCAGATGGAAGAGGACTGCCTTATTCTCAGGAAATAAGAAGATATAACAAAGAGGAAATTGGAGCTAAAGAGTGATTTAAAAAAAAGAAATCTGATTTATCTTGAGGATAAAAGCAGTGTTGAAATAACATCTCTAGGTGTCGTTTCTGCAATTTGTATTTGAATAAAATACATCCTGCATTTTATTATCCTGTATAGTCACCTAATAAGTGTTAAGAAAAGTGGAGCAAATTATCTAAAATACAGTGAGAGCAGTCAAGAAAATCGGAGCTGATATGGTAAACAAGGAAATAAAACTGATTTCTGAAAATTTATCAGATAAGTCTAATAGAATTAACAAATATCAGTTTTCTTTTAATTCTGTCACTGTGGACAGCAGGGCTGGGAAATACTGGTTGTAATTGTTTTGTTTTTATTGAAATGGATATCAAAAGGAAAACATGGGTAATTTTCCTATTATTCCAAAACTGATTCTCTGAGAATGTTCTCTGAGGAAATCCTTTTAAGGGTCCAGTTCAGCAGAATCTATCTAACCACTTTGACTTGTAGCATGTCTTAATCAAAGAAATGGAGACATTTCAGAGGCATTCCTCAGGGATACATTTTCTCCACTGGAGACTCCACTAAGAAAAATCTGCCCCCAGGCTAAGTTTTGAATGAACCTAAGGACAAAGTACTATATTAGCCTTGGCTGTGCTAAGTGCTATCCATGGATCAAGAAGTTATCAGATGAAACCATCATATCCTCCTGGCTAGAAATAAAATCTGAAGTTCCTTTCTTCTTAACAAACAGATTTTGCAACAGATTTTCATAATCTGTCACATGAACCAAGTCCTGATTTTGAAGATCAAATACTTTATCGTTCAGTAACATGTCACATGAACCAAGTCCTGATTGTGAAGATCAAACACTTTATTGTTCAGTAATTGGGTCATTGTTATACATTAGTAGTTGGACTAGACCAGATATTGCACTTAGTGTTAATCTTTTGTCATAACATGTAGGTAAAGCAAAACATGTAGGTAAAGCAAAACAGTTTCATTGGTTATGCATTAAGAAGTTGTTGAGATATCTAAAGCACACTAAAAGTATGAAGTTGTTGACACATACTAACTATGCAGAATTATGTTGTTATGCAGATTCTGATTGGGTGAGTGATAAAAAGTCATGTAAAAGTACTTCAGATTATATGGTATTTTTAAATGTATGTCCCGTTTACTGGCATGTCCATAAACAAAATTTTATTTCTTGTTCATCTGCTGAAGCTGAATATGCTTGTGTTTCAGATGCATGTAATTCTTTAACGTGGTTTAATGCTTTAGTTACAGATATCTGGATTCGACTGATCCAGCCAATCACTGTGATGGAAGACAATGATTCTGTGGTTTATATTTCCAAAACCCGTTTCACAGGTTCTAGGTCCAGACACATTGACATTCATTATAAGAACATAAAGCAATTAGTTAAACAAGGTTTTGTTACATTATAGTATGTGTCCACACATGATCAGATTGCTGACATGCTCAACAAACCACTTGCAGCTGCTCAGCACGAATATCTGTGTGAGATGTGCCTTATCTGATGTCCGCTTATCAGACAAAGAAGGGGTTGTCACTACGTTTTTTTTATTTTGTCTGCTAAGTGTCCAGAGAATTGTTATCATGTTTCTATAGCAACCAAGATATGAGTGTCTTGTGATGTTTGATTTACTGCGCATGCTTGCATGGGAGGAGTTTTACTTTACTTTCTTTTTCTTTCTTTGTACTTCTTATATTGTTCTTCCTAGTTATGTGTAATAAAAAGTATACTGCAAAGGAAAGTACGGTTCACCACCTCTAATTTATGAAGCTGATTTTTTTCACTTTGACATTTATAACAACTTTTTTTATGTAAATGTATTCTTTCAGTCAATAGTGGGAACTGCAAAATTCCAAATCAGCTGAAATTGAAACCTGAATATGACTGGCCACTGGAAAACAGGGAGTGAGTTGCATTTTTTTGTTTCCTAATTAGCCCTTTGAGGGATTTGCCTAGATATATCAGCATAGCTCAGTGCACTTTGTGAATTTTGGAAATCTATAATTGTAGTGCATTTTCAGAATTTGTCATACTTGCTAGGTTGGTCAATTTTTCAAAAAAAAAAAAACTGTTGTAGAATCTGTCTTACTCAGTAGCATGGTAGTATCTCATGAACAGAGGGAGCTCCCAAAGTAACCTTCAGTGCAGGCTGCAGAAAAGAAAGAAATATAAATAGTCTTATTAACTGGACTAGAACAGTTGAAGTCTGTAAAATGATTTTTTAAAAAGCCAGCTCCAGTTTATACTCTGAAAACAAGGAGCTGATGGCTGCAGTTTGGAAAAGCCCAAAGAAAACTCCAAATCCTATTGAGGCCAAGTCATGCTATTTTCCAAAGGAGACTATCTGAGATTATCATAAAAGTTTGTCTGTAATCATGGCAGTGGAATTGTTTGTGGGTTCCAAGTCTTTTTGTCCATGCATCTCTAATAAATACAATACATTTATCATTATGCAAATGAATCACCTCCTGGCCACTAGGACAGGGCAGTATTCAAGTATCCCTGATCTAAGAATTTGGGTGTGATTGCTGGCCCCTTGCCACAGCAGTTCCAAGTGGAATGGGAACTGAGATAAACTAAATGTTACCCCAGTAATCCCAAAGCATCTTGTTATTGATTCTTAGTAAAGACATTGTGTCCTTTAACATATCCTTTTCCCTGAGTCCAGAAATAGCCTCAAAAAGTTGACACAGAGTAAGTAAAAAAAAACCCTTCAGACAAAATATTGAAAAATCCAGCTAACTAGAGAAAAATTTTCACTTGGCAACATGGCACTCAACAAAAAGTGAAAGAAAATGTGCTAAGGACTATGTCAAGAAAGATAGAGATAATATCAAGTGGGCTTAAGGTCTTTTCCTCTCACTTAGCTAGATTTTGTATATGGCAATGAATTTGATTGCTCCTGACAATTGTTTATTACAACAAAATGAAATTATTTAGTGAGCTTTACTCCTGAATCAGGAGTGAGGAAATGGGTTAAAATATCAGCAGAGGGAAAGCTCTCTCATTAGTACTACAGTATCCACTGTCAATATTCAGCAGCTGAAAAACTGAAGAGAAAAAAATCTTATGTAACAGACATGCATCATTGGCTTAGCAATATTTCTTTAGAGATCTTTGGGAAGATGTAGTGTTCTGGACCCAAAATGGAAAGGCATATTTTTGAGGTAGAATCCTGAAATGGAGATAGCATACAGTGGCTAAGGCCTTGGGTTGGATTCCTATGATCAAGTAGTCCACTAGAAACCTAACTGCAGACCAAGTAAATATGCTTTTAGACTTTATTATGAGCAATATAGCATCAAAGTCAGTTAGAAAAAAGATGAAGTATCCTTGCATTCAGAAACTAGAATGTTGCATGCCTTTCTCTGTTGACACTGGGACACTTCAAGGCTAAAATATTGACTTTTCCTCTCAGCCGTTTTCAAGGCCAACACTTCAGAAATCCCTTCATACACTTTCCTCCATTATAGCCAGAGGATAATCAATACTTTATAAAGATCAACAAGGCTAAGAATGACTGAATTTGGCCCTACATGAAGGCTGAGTGAATATTACACCCTTAGTGTTATTAATCTATAAGGAGAGAGTGTGAAAGAACAAGGCTGAGTCAGAGTTCAATGTTTCTATATTTAGCTATTCTGAAAACCACCGTCTCTGTGAACCACTTATGTGGAACCCGTTGCCTGTGAACTTTGGCTTCATTTTAATTTTCAAGAAAATTTGACAGGAATCAAAGTGGTAAAAAATTTTACCAGTAAAAAATTTTATGAAGCATTTTGGTTGTTTTGGAAGTTCTTTAATTGCTTCTATTAAGCATTCTTTCTTTGTAATAAAGAATTAATTTTGTTGAATTAGACAGAGATTACTTTCAAGACAGGAAAATCAAGATGTTGTTTACTATTACTTTTGTCTGGGAAATAGCTATCTCTTATTTCTTCCTCTTTTTCTCTCCCAAGGTTACTGAACAGATACTATACATATTGCAGTTTCCTTCAGCAAATGCATTTCTTAGTTTCTATTAATTTCACAAGCATATAGATCCCATACTTACAATATTAACATGGCTTCCATGTTGAAAATTCTTGCGCACGGTCACTCAGGCCCTTGTCACCTCTCGCCTGGACTATTGTAATGCCCTCTACATGGGGCTCCCTGCGGGGAGCATCCGGAGACTCCAGCTGGTGCAAAATGCAGCCGCGCGGGTGATCATGGGGGCATCACGTAGCGCCCATGTGACGCCTCTCCTGCGCGAGCTGCATTGGTTGCCGGTGGCTCTCCGGGTTCGCTTTAAGGTTCTAGTTTTGACCTTTAGGGCGACCCATGGCATGGGACCAGGTTATCTTCAGGACCGCATTCTGCCAGCGTTCTCCAACAGGCCGGTGCGTTCCCACAGGGAGGGTCTGCTCCGGGTGCCGTCGGCCGCTATGTGCCGTCTGGCGGCGCCGAGGAGTAGGGCCTTCTCTGTGGGTGCCC
Source organism: Bungarus multicinctus (assembly GCA_023653725.1). Classification (NCBI taxonomy): domain Eukaryota; kingdom Metazoa; phylum Chordata; class Lepidosauria; order Squamata; family Elapidae; genus Bungarus; species Bungarus multicinctus. Next base: position 238,300,999 of record CM042834.1, read on the forward strand.
CCGCCCTCTGGAATACTCTGCCACCGGAGCTCCGTACCGGCACGGACCTGAGGGCCTTCAGGCGCGCGTTGAAGACCTGGCTTTTGAGCAGGCTGGCCTTGGCTGAGATGGTTTTAATTTGGTCTCCATTTTATTAATTCTAAATTGGGTTTTAAGGGGGGGGGGGTTGTTAGTTTTATCAAGCAGCCGATTGAAATTTAATATTTTTTAACTTTTGTATTCTTTGTGGGGTTTTTAGATGTGCTGTTCACCGCCCTGAGTCCCTCGGGAGAAGGGCGGTATATAAATGGAATAAATAAATAAATAAATAAAATAAATAAATAATCCCATCGGAGTCTGGTTCCGAGGAGGAGAATTAGATGGAGCTAGGGCTGATGGAGGAACGACTGGAGGAGCAGAACGAGACAGCCCCAGGTCTCTCTGGCCTGGGAAAGGTTGCCAGCAAAAGAGAGAGGGCACAGAATGACCAAGCAAAGAGGGAGGAGAGAGCAGGCAGTGGAGCAGAGGAGTGATGGAGCTCCAGTCTTGTTTGCACTGCTTGCTCTGCTTGCCTTGCTTGCTTGGCCTGGCTATGTATGAGTTCTCAGCCACCCAGTTCTTCTCTGGGTTGTGCTGTAGTCCCAGTGAACTTGTCCTGTGATGAGGACTCCCTGGAACCAAATTCTCCGAACTGTGGCTGATCTCAGTACTGAGTTGCTCCTCTGGACTAATAGCAGCCAGGAACTATTGGAGGTGCATGTTTGGAGCTTTGCTCCTGGAATTGCAAGAACGGTGGGACTTTGGGTGCAAATTTGGAGCAATAAGGGGAAGTTAAGCCTTCATTTCAGCTGTGTTGCTTCCGTGCCCCGCCCTAGGTCATCACACAAGCCACAAAAGTGGAAGGGTGTTAAACAAGTCAAGACAAATAAACAAAACTCCCGAGCAGCCCAGATGGCAAAAATCTGTTGTCAAATAAGAATGAAGAAACTATAGAGATGGCAAGATTCTTATACTTTATCTAACTTTGCTTGCTTTAAAAGCTTGTTTAATATCTGTAATAAAAGCAACTTATCTATCTGAGCCTCATCCTTGATGTATGCATATTTGTGTTCCTTGGAAAAGATTTATTACCATGCCAGTATGACACTCATGTCATATAGAATATATTCTGAATGAATGAATACCACAACTGTTACAGGTAGTCCTCGACTTACAACTCATTCATTTAGTGAACCTTTAAAAGTTACAGTGGCATTGATAAAAGTAATTCATGACAGTTTTTCACATATGACCAATGGGGGTTCAATTTTTTTACTACCAGTTCTGTGGGCATGGCTTGGTGGGCATGGCTTGTGGGAACGGTATGGCTTGGTGGGCATGGCAGGAGAAGGATACCGTAAAATCCAAATTTCCACCCCACTCCAGAGGAAGGATATTGTAAAATCTCCATTCCCTCCCCACCCCTGGGGGAAAGTTACTGCAAAATCCCCATTCCCTCCACACCCCACTAACCGGCTTTCCAGCTCCGTTCTCCTCTGCAGGGCAACAAAAGAAGACCCAGCCGATCATCTGGGACTTGGGAGGCAGAAAATCAATGTGGGTGGGGCCAGTCAGAAGTGGTATTTGTTGGTTCTCTGAACTGCTCATAATTTCTGCTACTGGTTCTCCAGAACTAGTCAGAACCTGCTGAATACCACCTCTGCATATTATCCTTCAAGCATCCCCATATCATATGATCAAAATCCAGATGCTTGGCAACTGATTCATATTTATGAAGAGTGCACTGTCCTGGGATCATGTGATTCAGATGCCTATCAACTGGCTCATATTTATGATGATTGCAGTGTCTCGGGGTCACGTAATCGCCTTTTTTGACCTTCTGACCAACATAGTCAATTGGATCAGATTCACCCAACAATCTTGTTACTAACTTAACAACTGCAGTGATTCCCTTAATAACTGTGGCAGGAAAAGTTGTAAAATTAGACAAAATTCACTTAACAATTATCTCACTTAGCAACATAAATTTTGGTCTCAATTGTAGTCATAAATCAAGGACTGTATTTACCTTCTAATATTAAAAAAATGGAAATAATTATTCCATCAAACTTCATTCAGTCCTTAAGGTTGTCAGATTATGGTTTGTGTTATAAATCACCAAAACATAACATTTGTTATGAAAATCTTAGAAAAAGTTTATATGATGACTTTTCAAATCACTATTTGCCTAATATTAAATGAACAGCTTTTCCTAATATTCACAATTCACTTACTACTGTACCGGGGCACAACTTTCAACATACAGTATATTCTTGAAGCTACAGAGAAAATGTTCATGAACTATTTATGATATTAGATACGAATATTCAAAAATTACAGCTGTTTAGAATTAATTTAAATACAAGGGAAAACTTCTTGACAGTAAGATTTGTGGAATTGTCTACTTTAGGAGGTGGCTCCTCATTTTCAGAGGCTCTAAAAAGGAGACTGTTTTAAATACATACTCCAGAGGGTTGGACTAGTGGAGTATTTCAACTCTACAATTCCAATTGTATACTAGAGATGCAAGTGCCTTCAAGAATCTGTGAACTTTTTTTTAATTCAGTCTAAATCTTAAGACTGAAAAGAGTAACTTGGCATCCGTTATGCATGTCCCCAGTGCCATTGCAAAACATCTTGGATAGAGCTAATTTAGAAAACTATTCAGACACCATAGATAGGCCAAAGAAAAGGTCTTCTAATCCATTTCCAGATCCAGTTCAATCTGTTGAAATTAATATTTAAAGCCCAACTTGGCTATCTTTCTCCCATTTTGAATTACCTTTGGAACTCCTCTTTCAGACGGTTCTAGTTAAAGAAAGTAGCTGAGAATCTAGAATAGAATGTCTGCTCTAATGCGGACTGCATTTGCTCAGATTGCACATCATTATATTTTCTTTAGACAATGTAATTTCTCTTCTCCCAAGCAGTTATACCTTAGCAATGCATATATGTACAAAAAAATAAGTTTTAACAATGAAATGTCTGCTGTTTTTTATTATTAGTCCCTCTTGAACACATGCTGAGTACTGAATTTGTTTCCTTGCAAACCAGAATATGCTGAAGCCTGTATTTTCTTGCTGATTATCTTGAGAATTACAATGCCTTGTAATCAGATGAAATGTCAGTACAACACATGGAGGCTATAATCTGGCTTTTGCCCAGAAATAATAGGTAGACTGTCTGAAATTCTGTCCTTTTCCTGCTTTTTGATGTATAAGGAGGCAAGTAATGGCCAGAACCACAGGCTGCCACGTGTACAGAAATCTTACTTCTCTCAGTCATTCAATGGTAACCTTTCATGTAGAATACAAATATATACTCTGTCTTAGACTGCCCCTCAAAATAGGTCAGAAGATATTTGACTTAGTATTTTAATTAGTCTTCAAGGGGGGAGAAGCACTGGGTGCCAATTTGCTTCCAAGTCAAACTGAACATTCTAATTCAATATCTTTCTTTTATATCCCTGAGCTGGACAGAAGTAAGAAATTTTGCACAATGTCATGACTTTTTTTCATGTTTTATTGCCACATTTTTCATTAAGTTCATATTAAAGTTCACATTTTCCATGTTATTATCTCTAAATAATATTAAAGAGAATTAGCAATTCATTTTTTTATGTGTTTAATTTTCTTTACCGCAATTTAAAGACCCAATCAAATATTCTCATCTACCAATTATTTTTGTTTCTAGAGCTGAGTTCAAATAAACTTGATTGTTCCCATCCACAGCAAATCACAATGTTAGTATCAAATCCAACAGTGATATTAACTGGAAATTCTAATAAATCTTGACTTGGAAGCGTTAGCTTTCTGCTATAGGTGAGCAAGAGGCTTAATTTTAGTATACACATTTATTTCAATGGTTTTGTGTCATTTAATTTGTGAGCAATTCACTCCTTGAACTTTTTGAAAGCACTCGGCACTTTTAAGTACTGCCTGTGATATTCTGCTAAATAAAGTTAGCATAAGAAAAATTCCATTGGGAATTAAGTAAAACTGATCTGAATAATTTTACAGTTTTATGGTCATTTTTTCCCCAGTGCTTTTAATGAAACCTCTGCATATGCTAGCTGCTAAAATTATCTGTTGGGAAAAGAAAAAAAAATGGCACATATTATTTCTAAATATTCTTACCTGTTTGCTACAAACCTCCAAAATCTTAAATAGTGCCAGGATTTCAGAAATCTGTTTCTGACATAATATTCAACATTAAACGTCCCTAGGTTAAAATAAAAAAATGTCTTCTGAAAAGTGGCTAAACAAGTGAAATCTAGAATACATTCTTTCTCCAAATTGTGTATCTTTTTTATATCAATGGATTGAATCAGGTGACTAGGAAGATAATATGATTTTATCAAATACAAAGAGAAGTCATTTGATCTTGGCAAATGTTATCACAGTCTTCTAATCTAGAAGAAGGTTTTTCTCTATGTGAATCATTTAACTTTCATTTAACATTCACATTTATAGCCCTGCCCAGCACTATTAGGTATTTGCCAAAAATTTAAACTCTTGATAACCCAATGTTCTCTGTATTTTAAAGCAGGTAACATAGCATGGTTTTAATACCTTCATAATTTATGCCATGTAAACCAGGAATAACCAACCTTGACAACTATAAGACCTATGGACTTCAACTACCAGAATTCTCCAGCCAGCCATGCTGATCCTTCTATTAATATATAATAATGGACAATATCTCTCAATAATAACTGACAGATTGCAAGTAAAAATGGCAAGTAAAAGGTAAAACAAGATATATAGATAGGTTTGAACTGCACAGCCCAGATTTTTAAGCCTCTTAGGAATTTGTGAGGAATTTGTTTCACTATTTTGTCATTTTAAAAAAGCTACATTCAAAACATATATTCAAAAAAAGAATGGAAAGAGAATGATTAAAGCTAATATGGTAGAAATGAAAGTAATAGGCTAATAGCTCTAGACAAAAATGTTGAGTGTTTCACCTCAAAATATGAATTTGAATCTTTCTGCATTTTGCCCTGTTTGTCTTTTGATGAATCTAATGCTGGGAAAAATTCTTATATTAGTACCCTTAAGATTTTCTGCTTCTTTACCATCCATAAACTTTTATATACTGGTCATGGAAAAGAGAATTCTGCTAACAAAATCACTACTTCTTAAACTAATTGTTCATGTAGAACAACAGGTTTGGCATTTTAGGTAAGTAAGTGTGAAAATATGAATATATATTTTTGTATACAATGCAATGCTTTACACTCATAATGATGAATTGCATATGAAAAAGTTCAGTCCTCTGCCATGGTCTAGCATTATGTCCTTTTTTTTTGTTATGACTTTTGTTTGAGGTAATGTATGGTTAGGAGTGGAGAAGTAAGAAGTACCATAATTTGCTTTGGACAGTGCTTTCAGATACTAATGTATTTTTTTCTTTTCTTATATTAGGAAAATAAAAATAATCCCTCCCTCCCTCCCTCCCACTCTTTTGCCCTCCCACCTTCTCCTCTTTTATTATAGATAATATGTTTAGAAGCCTTCTGTAATTTAAGTCACATATTAAAATCACTGAAGGTATCGCACATGTGCTTTTCTGTTGATTTTCCCAATCTGTCACACATCTTATGGTATGTTAATAAATGTCACATCAATGTAGTCTGGTGTGAATATCTGTTCTTTTCATTTCAGCAAGCAATAGAGGGCAAAATAGTGCAAAGCTCAGCTAAGTCATTCTACTTTTTTTCTTTTTAAGAAATACACTAGTTGTCTTAATCATTTACAGTTATAGGGACTAGAAAGAAAAATGCACACTTGACAACTCTGCTAATAGACAGCCATTTGAATCATACAGAATATTCCTATTATCCCAATAATAAAATATTTATGAAATCTGAAATTAGAAATATACTGTATCTTTCTCTGTGTGAATCATCAAGCATATACAAACAGGTGATATTACATTAAATATCATAGTATAGAACATGGGTGTTAAACTCAATCATGTCATGTGACTTATCATGACTTTTTTTGTCTTTGGGAAGCCAGGGTGGCCGTGGCCTGCACATGACACATCCAGCCTGCAGGCCATCAGTTTGACACCCATGCTCTAGAAGATCAAAGAATTCTGTTTTATAATAGGATCTATAACACTCCTTGCTCCTGCAATCCATTCATGTACATGAAGTCTAATGAATTATCTAACAGAAAATTCCTGTGTCTTTTTCTCCAAACCCATCAATCTCCCCTATTTTGTGATGAAATAATTGCCACCAAAGCTTTTCCCATGTTCAGTTCTTTGCTCCCTTCTCAATGCAAGCAGTCATTGTTACTTTATTCGATAAGCAGCTTTCTACATTTTACTGCGTAAAAAATATACCATATTTGGATTCAAAATCATCTTACATTTCTATTCTTTGGTCCAAAAACTCAGAATTTTGAGTCTCATTCCACCACTTTGACTCCTTCAACTTGAGTTTCTTTCCAAATAGTATGAGTTCATTCCAGCTTCCTGCCTTCTTAGCAGAATAAAAGTTTCCATTGTCATCAGAACATTTTAAATTTCAAATTATTAGTTCATTTTCTCTGTGTAGAGATTTCAGCCACTAAAATTCACAAACCAGTTTTATTGTAAAACCGAGAAGGTTGAACCTGCTCTTTCTACGTACTGCATAGTAGCAGATGAAGCACTATGGCTTCATTGGCTGTAGACAAATAGTTGATCCTCTTATCAGAATTTGAAATTTTCTATTGAATTCTGTACTTTCAACTTTATTGTTCTGTGGTTGTTGTTGTTGCTGTTCTTTGTAAATTAAGAGTTCTTTGTGGGCCAAAGATAAAAATATTGTAACAACAAAGAAAGTTAGCCTTCATTCATTCCAAACAGAGACTATTGGGGTGTTTTGGTAACAGTTATGCAGTTTATCCTTTTTTAGCAAAGAACTAAAAAATTCAGGAGGTAAAGAGGCAGGGAGAAACAAATTATTTATATTATCTCCATGCTTCTAATCTAAACGTGCAAAGTCCTTTAATCCACAATCATTGTAGCTGAATACATATATCAGTCTTGACTAGGCTAGCCTTATAATAGTCTTCATATCTTTTTTTTTCAGAGGAATGGATTCCTATTATATCAATGGAATACTGTCATCTGGAAAGCCTCTAGCGCAAGTTGCAGTCAGCAGCAAGAAATAAAGAATAAAAAGAATACAGCCTACTAAACCTGGCTTTTATTCTAATATATAACTGGAGATGACTACATGCTGAGTGAAAGCTTAAATTCCGTATTGCCTTTGGAGTGAGTTTTCTTGCAAGTCTTTCAGGTGGCTTCATCATACCCATTTATTACAAAAACAGTGTGAGACTTGAAAGTTTCATTGTAGTTTATTTGATAAAGATGAATCTTGTATAGGAAACTTGCAGGGGAGAGGCGACGTAGAGGTAAAGGTAGAATGTCTCTTAGTTCTCTTGTGAAAAGTTTAAAGTAAGCTATTACAAAATGTCAGGGGAAAGAAACAAGGAAAAATAAGGTGCTTTAAGATTTAAGGTACAAGCATCTTTTCAAATTGGTGCATCTGGAAATGTGTAAAGGCAAAAATGCCATTATTTAAGTTGTTTCTGAATAGGATTTCTGCACCTCTCCCATTGGCAGTGTTTAATCTTAAAAAAAAAAAAAGAATGATGCTTGTCCTCAGTATTTGAAAATGTTAGTTTAGTGAGTCACAGGCTGAAAACACCATGAAGAAACTAATGCAAGAACAATTCAGTGTCAAAATGAGGACAAATGCAAACTGTTGTTGAACATTTCTTTGCTTCTTTTCCTAGTTAAAGAACTAGAAGTTGTTTGAAAGAAAGCCCTTCTTTAATTGTCGATGTCATTAATGTTGTATATTGTTTGGTATTTGTGCCCAGTAGGAATTTTTGATGACATGTTGACTGCAGTACTTAACTCTCATCTGCGGTATTGATTTTCTCAGATTATTCCATAGTATCACGATCTCCACAGCTACTTCAGTATCTCAAGCATGGAATTAAATCCTCAATCAGGTAGAAGAAAAGGATGGGTTACAATTGAGTCACATCGTCTTTGTTTCTTTTGAGAACAACTCCTTTATAATTAGCAGTCTGGAAGGATAGAACAAAGTGAAATTGGCTTTCTTATAGCAGAACTATGTTGGATCGGAATATTTGGAAAATGAAAACTAAATAGCAATGCCCAGTAACTCTGTGATTCTAATATCATGGATTCAAATCCTGAAATAATACTTCAGCTACTACTATCATAGCATTGGGTTAACCTATCCAGCCACATAAATCCAGCAGACCATTGGATGGCAGTGACAGATATAAAAAGCTTATTACAATTTAACAGTTGTCTATATTTTTGCAACCCAGGTATGGAAGATGTATCATAGCATTTGCAATTACAGCTCCTGCCCTGCAATTATTTTCAACCCTGTGGTTCCCCTTTCTCTCGCTTCCCAATTCCCACTCCTCAAAAAGCTGCTAATTTTATATATTATAGTGTAATAAAACAAATGTGGGTGCACATTTCAATTAATTTGAAAGATTCCACTTTTTGATGGTTTGCTGAGTATCCATCTGTGTTCCAAAAAAGAAAACACTTGGCACGAACAATGAAAAATATATTTTCTTACTAATGAAAGAAAGCAGAGGATTCTGTGTATCTATTCTCAATGTGGAGACAGAGATTATTATATATTTATTAGGAAGTATCCATCTCAAAATAAAATGTATATAAAGAGAAAAAGTTTGCTGTAAATGTACTTAGAAATCAACTATATACAAATGGCTAAAGCATTTGTCTTCTAGTAATTCTGCCCCAAATTGATAAATAAAGCTTTTATGAGAAACCCTAAAGTGTTTTGTGTTTATTCCATCATTTTTCTATGCTATTGCAAAGTTATTTAATAAAATGTTCAAATATTTTACTGGCATAGGAAAAGAAGGATCTTGACAAATGCAATTTATATATGCATAGCATTGCACATGGTGTAGTGCAGTGCCAACAGCTGCATGCATGCCAATTTTTTGCAGTTAATTAAACACTTGGCTTAATTCATTGACTTCAGTGGAGGTACCCAGGGATAAAATTGGTCAATGTTTGTGCAGTGTTGTATGAGTTCTCAATTGTGACTACAGAGCAAGATTTGTCTTCTGAGGAAAATTTGGTATAAATTTGACAGTCAGTACCACTTCCACAACTATGGCTCTTTAATATATCATGTTAAATCCTGTTGCTTTTATCCTCTCTTTATTCCCTTGGTGATTTCTTATGGAGCAGATTGAAATATTTGGTAGCAAGTGGGAATAAACCATGACAGAAAAATTATGAGCAGTTAGAAAAAAAGTTAGGCCTTCACTCTTTTTATACAAAACAACAATTAGAAAAGTAGACTCTCTGGATTGGCATGGGGGAGGGCATAAATGCTAGCTAAACACCCCATTTGGAAGGCTGAGAGAAAATGCTAAAGGACTGGAGAAGAAAAATTACAAGTCTGTGCAGAACAGTCATTGTTTACTTTAAATGCAAGGCATAGTCTTTTGAACTGAATACTGCGTTAAGTGTTAGGCCAAAACCAAAATTATATGAATGGAAAGAAAGTAAAGGCTTTCAGTCCATGATGAATTTTTTCAATTCCTGTGGAAAGTTTGATGGGCTGCCTTTCGTCTTATAAATAAACTATTGTGGTTTTAAGACATGTGTTCAGTCTTGGTTTATTTAATTCACAATACCCAGTAGAAAGGGCCCACTGGGTGATATGCAACATATTGACAGTCCAAGTAAACTACACTTGGGAAAAGCAATTGAATTGCATATAGTTTGCTTTGGTTTTATACTTTCTAATTATCTATATTATATGCACAAAGTATACAAAAGAAAAGAACTAAGGCTGCAATTCGAAACTTACTTGCCTGGCATAAGTCCTACTGAACTCAATAGGACATGCTTCTAAGTAGACAAGCATAGGACTGTGCAGCATAGCAGAAATTCTCTGCATGTTTACTTTAGAGAAATTCACATTAAATAAAATTGGACTTTCAATGAAACACATTTAATATCATGATCTAAGAGTGCTTGGGGAAAAGTCACATATCAGATTGATTGGACTACACATAGGAATAAATCAGAACTAAAAAAACATGGATTGGAAGAGCAGAAAAATAGTGACAATGAAACATCATCCACACAGAGACACTGATAGACTCTATTTACCAAGAAGCATAGGTGGCTGTGGAATGTTGCAACTACAAACATCTGAAGAAGAAAAAAGAGCATTGGAAGAATATCTGAAAGACTAGGAAGGCTTATTGAATACCAGATAGACCATAATAACTTTAGCATAAAAAAACAAATGAGCACCTGACACATAAGATCCCCAGATTTAACAATTGTTGATAAGCAAGAAAAGTCTGGATAGTGGATATGGCATTATTTAAGATGGCAGAACAGAAGAGTAAAAACTGAAGAAAATCATAAAATGCAAAAACCTGCAAATAGAAGTAAAATTACTAACACAAGTGAAAGCAGTGATAGTACTAGTAGTATTAGGAGCCTTTGGAGGAATCCAAAATACCTCTTGAACATCATCAGCATTGATAAAATCACAATTAGGCAATTGCAGAAGGCAGTTTTACTTGGAACAGCTTAAATCCTGTGACAATTTCTTAAACACTATCAAATAATATCTGAATGCTTAGGAAAAAAACTTGATAGATGAATTAAAAATGCCAAATCAACTCTAAACATCTGGATGACTCTGTAATCAACCATAATAAAAAAAGTAAGAAGCAAAAGAAACAGTACAACATATTCTCAACTTGGGCAAGAAGACTGCACAAACTGATATGATGATGACATAACAATGACAAATGATGACATAGTCACAAAAATGATTTAATGAAACATCCATAAAAGGCTGAGAGAAGGAACAGATTCAGGCTTAATACTGCCAGGACCAAGTATCTATGTTTATTTGCCCTTCTTGGCTCAGGAAACTTTCCATTTTCAATCTTGAATGGGGTAACATTTCCTCACTCAAGATTGCTATGTAATGCCAGGGCTTTCCTTTTAGTCATAACTCTTATTTAAAGACTAGGTACCTTGGTTGGACTAATTTCTAGACTAGAAGCCATTTCAAAGAATCATTTGTGCATTAGTTCATTTTACAAGTGAACAATTGAAATGTGATCTACCTAAGGCAGCTCTTCAAGATTACTAAATCAGTTCAGATATAGTTAAACAGGCAATAATGAACATGTCTTGTGTCAGCACTGCTTCTCAAGTTGTACTAGTTGTAGGTTGCCTTTTATGTGCAATTCAAAGTAGTTGTTCTCACTATAAAACCCTTTATGGTATAAGGCTTGTCTATATTATGATATCGCTAGATAGCTTATTTCAAATAGTTTCTACTCAGCAACAAGGTCCATCTTGATTAAACAATGACAACTTTTGGGATCTAGGAAACACACTTTCCCTGTCTTAGAGCATTCTTTCTAGAGCAGATATCTGTATAATTCCTATCCTGAAGATATTGAAAATCCAGATATTCCCACAGGCCTTGAGCTAGGATGAGTAGTGAACTCTTATTAAGAATATGATTTTTCCAGGTGTGCATATTATTTATTATAAGCCACCCAGAATTTTAACAATGACTGGAAATCAATCACTGAAATAGGAAATGATGGAAGTTAATAAAATAGAATATGTCATATCATACCACCTTCCCAAGCATTTTGCTGTTAGAATTAGACTTCATTTAGTAATTTGCCCTAATGAATAGACTGAAGTTAACTCATAAACTTTGCCCTTTAGACAGAAAGTAATTGGTTCAATATGGTTTCAAGACAAACCATGAGGTTGATAAGATTCAAATTAAGATCTGAACTGACTTAACAGGCATAAAGACATTAGATAAGAGTGTGTGGATTGTGTCAGATTAAAGGACAGCATCTTAACATATTTGGAATGGACATGGAAGGGATAAAGAATATTTAGGAGGTGGATTAGCTTAACCCATAAATTAGATTTCTGAAAGAAAAAAAATAATAGTAGAATTCCCATTAATGTGCCTATCATAAATGTACTTTCAGTTAAGTGCTATTGATTACAACAGATTGATTTTAACTTTCAAATAATCATGCTTTCAACTGCAATCTTCCAGTCATGCCCACTTCTGTCACCAAGAGATAGAAATGATCCCTTGAGAAACACTTGCTATCTATTTTATAGATGGTGATAATGAAGAAAATCTTCTAAGCATGTGAAAAGGACCTCTTGCCATATAAGAATATACATGTAGCAAGATTTAGGCTTGAGTCACTTAGTTATGAATGCGAGAAGTGGAGAACATTCATTTTAAAATAAAATTCTCAATGGTATAAAAGAGGCCAGATGGGATAGAGAAAATGTATAACTCATATTTTAGTCTGTGTACATTGTTTATCCCATTGATCTTTAGCATTGACCCGTAGCATTTGGATAGGAGTGTGTGAGAAGAGCATCAACCTTTCCTTTGTACCTAAAGGCTCAGGAATGCTGGGAGTTGAAGTCCACGAGAAATAAAGGATCTATAGTTGCCCATCTCTGTTCTAGATCCAATCTCTGATTTAGATCTGTTCCAGGAAGATGCCTTGGAACATTCCATGTGTTGAGTAATTCTAAGAGTCAAGGTAGAGCTTCTGCTTTACAAAGTAAGTCATGATAGTGTTATTAGGACTTACTTTGTAAAGTCAAACCAAGGAAGCTCTCACCAGTACTGCAATCTCATTTTTAGAATTATCCCTTTGCCCTGAAAGTACAGAGAACTGACCCATCCTGGCCCTTGAACATTACCCACTTCATTCCCAGAACTCCAATCCCTAACCAAACTGAATCTTAGCAGTCAGATGCTCTTTCTCTTTTCTTGTCAGAAGTTCTTGAAAAAAATGGGGATAAAGGAGGAATTGGGACACAATAGATCCTTAGATCCCTGTGTTTACCATCTTGTTGCTCACCAATATTTATCAAATCCAGGAGTTGTATTCCACCTTCATCTCTATTTACAGTCATAGATGTAGCAAATGTAGCACAACACCAAGAACAATTAAATGTATTGGTACAATTAAATGTATTGGTACAATTATTAGATTCAAGCCTCTAACGAAAAGAACCAGAGAGTAATAGAAATCAAGAATTATTATAGATAATTTGGATCTTGGCACTGGTTGCTTCTAGGCCTCTGATGTGTTGCAATTTTTAGAAATGTAGAAGAAAGGAATCCAATTGGTTTGGCTAAGTGTAATGGTTAGAGAGAGATGTGATTTTGGGAAATGCAGTCAATATTAGAAAGTAAATTGTTAAGTTTGATTGAATGTTGACAAGATAATGAAAATGTCTCCAATCTTTCCTGGCATGGTTCACTTCTTGTTTAGATTATATTGTAATCAGTTTTGTTCTGTCTAACTATTCTAAGGTAAGCAAGGGACAAAGTTTCCTTTTCAATTATAAAGGAATTTCACAAGTAGAGAGGACAACTTTTCATTTATAAAAGGAACTACTGAAGTAGAAAAAAAAATCCAGTCCCAGACACTGACTATGTAAAACTTGGGATGACTCAAGTTTACAAAGTGACTCGCTGACAAAGTGGAATTCTCAATAGTATGCAGAAATAAATCAACTAATATTTTTCCTTATTATTTCAACCACAACAACTTCATTGGGACACTTTTCTAATTCCCTCTGCTTGTATTGAATTTTTAAATTCAAATATCCATAAAACAACTTAGCTAGAAACCAAAATGCAGCTTTAATATTCAGTTTTCCTAAATTTATAGTGCAAAATACAGATGCAAAATGCACAGATTATATACTGTAATGGAAATTGCATGTACAAATTCATTACACTAGATAAAACTGCATATAGAATAGAATAGAATAGAATAGAATAGAATAGAATAGAATAGAATAGAATATTTATTTATATACCGTTCCTCTCCCAAAGGACTCGGAGCGGTGTACAGCCATGCAATTAAAAACATTAAATATACAAAAATTAAAACTAAATTAAATATCCTGGCTGTAAAACAATTAAAACCCCTATCTTAAACCCTAAAATTAACATAAACTTAAAATACCCAAATCTAAAATCAGCTCAAGCCGGCCTGGTCAAAAAGCCAGGTTTTCAAGGCATGCCTGAAGGTCCCCAGGTCTGTGGCTGTACGTAACTCCGGAGGCAACCCATTCCAGAGGGCAGATGCCCCCACAGAGAAGGCCCTATTCCTCGGGGTCACCAGCCGGCACATAGATGCCAACGGGCATCTCCCTGTGGGAGCGCATCGGACGGTGAGAGGAAACTGGCAGAATGCGGTCTTGTAAATATCTTGGTCCGATGCCATACATATAAAATGTATTTACTGTACTAGGAAAAATATTACAAAATCTAAACACAAAGAAAGAGACAAAAAAAATACCAGATTAAAAAAAAATACAGATCAAACTTGTAAATAAGTTAATAAAAGAAACAGAAAAGAAATGAAGGCATGAGTTTAGTTATAAACCAAATAAGAGAATTGTGTAATTTTCTTACAGTTTTTAAATGGGATAATGAATCAAAAATAAAGTTTAATGTGCATTAAACCAAACATTTACAGTATTTTATTAACTGAAATCTCAAGATTCTAGGTGATGATTCTTATACAATGGTTCCACTGTGACAGAAAACAGTTTTGCAAAGCTCCAATTGTTAAAAGCAATTAAAATTGCCATTTCTGTCTCCTCAAGCATTTCATTGACTTCATTTTTCTAATTGACAGCACAAGGTATCACCAAACACATAATTCAATTCAAGCTTTCTATCATCTTCTATGAAGTTGTAGTATCTCATTGAATCAAATAATTTCCAATACAGATATGGATCCAGCTCTTTCTCATTAGGGGTGCACTTTTTCCTGAATAAGGCTACAACTCTTAACAACCCTCAGCTAAAGATACATGACATGGAGCATCATTAAGTTTATTAGACAAGGCTGATTTACTTAGGATCCCAACTGACACCTGATGTATTACCATTTGCCATTCTCACTTCATATATGGGTAACTCAAATTGCCTTGGAGCACTCTGAGTTACAGTGTTTGTGAACTCAGCCAGCCCTGATACATATAAAAATGAGTTGCGCACAATCTAGCACTTAAGCTGTTTGCCGCTTTGGTGAATTGCCCTTAAAAGCATCCAGCATCTCTCTGTGATTGACAGTGATAGCACACATACCTTGAAAGCTCCACTGTAGATGATTAAGACTTAATAAAAGCAAATAAGTTGGTGTCTGCAAGTACCATGCAGATGTCTATCTGGCATCTTGTAAATTAATCTGGGTGTTTATGCAGTAGATCATGATGAATGTATTGCTATAGCAACGTACATTTCTTCCATTTTTCCCCCTGCTAATTACCTTAACATCTCGACTAGAGACTAAACCTTTGCATTCCTAATGAATGCATCGGAGAAAGCAACTCCACACTCTTGTTTCTTCTGCAATTGCTACAAGATAAAATCAAGGGTGATGGATGGTTATTGATTATAGAAATATGATTGGAGCCTGCCATCCTGCCTTTTTCAGATATATGCTTCCAGATTGATATTAGTGATCTATTATAACTCTGAGTGTAGTCTGCCAGTGATATAGCTTGAGTTGGCTGGAGTGAATCATTAATGGATAAGACATTCTCCCCACCAGCTGCTAAGTTTGTTGTTCTTGCAGCTTCTCAACCCTTACCAGCTTGGGACTCAGCATGGCATTTGAATTAAGAATCTTTGCCTGGCACTGTGTTATCACACACCCACTAGCCAGGCACATTTATCTATTTAAGGGAAATGCATGAGATTTGGGGTGCCATTCACAGTCCCTTTGAAATCTTTGGCAGAACTCTGGCAGATTAGAATGGAGCTGGACTGCTCCCTCAAACTGAGGAATGGGGCAGAGTGGCAGTGGGAGAGAGAGTTGGCAAACTCAAAATGGCAGTTTCATACTGTTCTCTTCTCTGTGAGCTTTTATTAACAACCATTTTAAAGGTTAGTTTGTCTAATAAAAGTTATCCATCCCTTCTTCACTCAATGAGACTAATGTATTATAAACACTGTGCTCTTTCCTGCAGATAGCTAAAACTTGTATTGTCATAAAAAGATAGATCTGATAACAGAAAAAAGGACACAAGAGCTGTCACCCCCATTTCAAAGAGAGTGTGGAAGAACTTTTGAAAAATACAGAAAAATCACAGGGTATAAGTAGCAAAGGCCTATCAAAAAGCATATGAAGCGGGTGCTCCTTTATACAACATTTGGGTGCATAGAAAATGGGGGTATTAACAGCATATATTGTTAATACAATCATTGCAGAATTGCAGTAAATGTATTTAACAAGATTCCATAGGACTTGCTATCTAAGGTCCATTCACCGTGAAACACTGAGTGTTTTCTAGCAACAACCCATATACCCCTTGTGATAGATTTGCTCTGAGAGAAAGAAAAACATAATGAAATCATTTTCATTTCCACTTACTGTTGCTTAATCATGTGAGCTTGCAGAAGAAAGTAATTATTAAATCCAATCACCTTATGAGGAAAGAAACTACCATTTTTATCAGTATCCACTTCTGCAGTGGGTTTGTCTACCTTCAAAGGGGTCCTTGGAATTAAATACCTTATGTGGAGGAAAGGGAGAATCTACTTATACAATGATTGTATCAAATATTTTGGATGGGACTTGCTCCATTTTCAGCATCTGGGGCAATTTTCTACATTGTTTCCCTCCTCCCCCCCAAATTGTCATACCTTCTGTACAATGCAGTAGACCACTCGGACATAATATGGCTCATATTGCTGGATTGCTATAAACCACTCTTGTGCTATCATTTTCTCCTGCAAGCTGAAGCATGAATCTGAAGTATGAACACGGAATCTGTACTAGGATGGGGAAGATTTTTTTTTTTTTTACATTTGCGAAGTTTCAACTAAAAAAAACACCTGAATTTGTAAAAGAAAAGAGCCATATCTTTGATGCTTATTTTGGGAAAGTTGGAAGCAGTAAGTAAAGTATGGCCAGAATTAGAATCCCAGCTATATTAAACATTTTGATTTCTCCAATGATTTCTATAGGCATTTATTCATTCTATTTATAGCACTTTTAAAAATATAAATTTTGCACATTCTGGAAATTTCTTCTTGAAGAAACTTAAAGTTTTCTTTACTTATTTTTGATGTCTATTTGTTGCTTTGTCCCTTTTTAGTGGCTCCATTTCATTATCAACTCTCAATCAATCTCAGTAGTCCCCCTCTTCTTTTCTTCTCAAGTTCCAACCAAGAATTTGAGCAAATACGTAAGGATTTAAAATTAAAAGCTGTCCAAAGTAATCTATGTGTGAGGTGGTGGGCGGGCTATGTAAATTTGATGATAGATATAGATAGACAGACGGACAGGCAGACAGATGGACGGACAGGCAGATAGATAGTATTTTTGATGACAGGCAAAAGACCCATCTCCAGAAGACATCCTTCATTTCTCAATGTTCTGAACTTTTTTGTAATATGTATTAATTCATCTATTAGTTTATTATTTTAAATGGTATTTATTGTTGTTCTTACCAGCAGATCTTTCTAAAACTCCCCTCACTCACCCCCTGACATGCACAAATATATTTCATATTTGCTTATATTTCTGAGTTATTCTAATCTATAATTTCTTTTATGTATGAAGAGGTGAATGGGTGATGAATTTCTGGAAGTCATAGAAACTATCCTGGTGATTTAGTACTCACCTTTGCCCCATTCAAGAAGTTTGACATCTTCTTTGAATGTCAGAAAATAGCCTGGTTAATTAAAATAATTTACATTGAGGATCCTTCACATATACAGCATTTATGCTAGAAAAGGTATAGCATCACTCTTTAATTTTGGTGAACATAATTACCTGTATAGGACTGCTGCTATGAATAATTGGAAAGTCGCCCACACATTACATCAGACATTGAATCAACCC
This sequence comes from Bungarus multicinctus, assembly GCA_023653725.1. Classification (NCBI taxonomy): domain Eukaryota; kingdom Metazoa; phylum Chordata; class Lepidosauria; order Squamata; family Elapidae; genus Bungarus; species Bungarus multicinctus. The sequence goes on from CM042834.1 coordinate 238,319,025, forward strand.
TAAGACTGATCTTTGAATTGTAAATAGCATAGAGTTTGATGGCAATGCTGTATCTAGCTTCAAATGTCACACATCTGTACTATTGCAGTGCACAATAAAATCTTTATGGTTAGCACACACCAGATACTGTACCTTAACTTATAAATATAGGCTTCCCACTGACGACCAGGCATTGTGTTAATAATATAAAACACACTTGAGACTTTCAAAGAAAATGCAACAGCTTTGGAAAGTGCATTTAATAGTTACATGAAAGCTCTTCTATACAAGAGAGAATAATGAAGTCAAAATAAGATACCACTGCAAATAAAGAAGGAAAGAATGCCTAGAAGCTAATAACACTTTAGTAATAATTGGTATAACAGGACCATTATTCTGTTGGTAATACAATTTCCTACTTTGATCAGGGTGATGTTCTGAATTTTGAAATCTGAGTTCCTAACAAGCATGGAGTTCTTCTAAATCCTCTGCCTCCAATATCTAAGAAATGCTAAAGAAACAGTTTCAGAAAAATATTGTTGCCAATATTGTTTAGCATATTATTCTCACTGATCAACAAAACAGCTATATGAAGCTCATGAACAGAGATAATAATAGATCTTAATTCCTACTTTAAGTCTCCCAACATATCCTCTAATATGAGAAAGTTGATATCCTTTATGATTAGCCACTTTTGGGTTTGTGAATACTTTTGTAAAAAACAACCAAGTTAGTTAATGTCATTACACTGAAAAAAGATGAACTGTGCAAAGAAAGATTTACTTTGATCTATATTCAGTGGTGGGATGCTGCCGTTTAAAAACCGGTTCAATGAGCACATACTTCGCGCACCTAAGGTGCTTGTGCGCAGCACTGAAAATGGAGCATTTAGAAGCTCAGCTGCTTAGCTTCCAAGTCAGCAACAAGAAGTAAAACAGTGATTGGAATCAGCTATGCTGTGCAATTGAGATGAGCTACAAAGCAGGAAATAAAGGGCAAGATAGGGCGGGAACGGGTGGGCAGGGCCAGCTGATTGTTGAACTACTGGTTTGCGTGAACAGGTCTAAACCAGCAGCATCCCACCACTTTATATTGATAGAGATCTTATTCAAATTCATTGGATGATTTTGGGTTCACTGTTATACATACAGTGGGGAAACATCACATTAAATCAAATTTCATGCAACTTTATCATACCTTAATCTACATTTTTTCTAAAATAAAAAGGCTGAGATGTACCTTTTAGATATACATATTGTCTAGTTTCAAAATATCAGTTTCAAGTGGCAAAGATGAAATTCATGATTATTAATTATTTTACATAAAATACTTTTATGATGATTTACCATTGATTTGTATAAAAGCATTATACAAATAATGTAAAAGGCATAATTCCTTTCTTAATGTTCCTAACTAGATTTTATATTTTCCTTAACTGGCATAATTTTGGTATTGTTTTCATCAAGCCATCTGCCGTAACCACTTTCCTGATCAACCACGATCAGTTTTAACCCATCAAACAGGAGGTGAAAATAGAATGCATCAATGTATATTTTATATTTTTTGTATCATATTTCTATTTCAAGCCCATTCCATCATTTGGAAAGAGAGAGGGAGGGAGAGAAAGAGACAGAGAAGACATAATATTTAGAGAACTTCCTTGTTTGGTCCTTCTTTTCTTTGTAAAAAATAAAATGAAACAAAATAGAATAGAAAAGTGCAAATAGGCAATATTTATCAAAAATCCTTGGCTGCAAATCAGGTGAAAACCTTCCTTCCAGAATACCTGTTATCTTGATCATTTCCAAGCATCAGGAATATAGTAAAAAAGAAGCTAGGCATCTTCAACATATAATTATTGATACACTATAATATATTATCAATTCTATTGATTTCAACATGTGACTATAGTAGAGTAAGTCCAAACCATATATTGAATGTGCCAAATCTTGAGTTGAATTTCCAACTGCAAAACAACTGAAACTAACCAGTATTAAATATTACCTGAAATCTCTCTGTCCCTCTTTCTCACATATAAGGAGAGAGGAGGGAGGAGAGGGATTCTTTTCAGCAACCATAGCAATCTCACTCCACAACAAAGTAAAAGCATCCATCTATATATAAGTTGTATAGGAATCTATTACCTATATCAGTGATGGCTAACCTTTCCATCCTCATGTGCCATGTGTGCCAGCACCCATAAGGCAATGCATACAGGGGGACCCACATCCCCTGCGCATGCACACATGACCTCCTGCGCACATGCCACGTGTCTGCATGTGCAATCCCAGCACATGCGCCACACATTTCTGCGCATGCACACGCATTTCCTGCACATGCCTTGCCCCCTGCACATGCTCAACATCTACCTGATGATCAGCTGGCAGGTGGCATGTGCACCCGCACAATGGATCTGCTCTGGGGTGACTGCTTGCATGCTGGCAGTGATGGCTCTGTGTGCCACTTCCAGCACATGTGCCATAGGTTCGCCATCACAGATCTATATCCTTTCATTGAAATAATTAGATTTGATATAGATGTACTAGAGCTGATGCATAGAAAATATTTTTATCTATGCATTCTTCTCCCAAAGAACACCCATCAGGAAAAGAGTGGTGAGTCAAGTCAGAACAGATGTTTTCTTTTCAGAAGGTCTTCAGTTCAATGATGGCATCTCTGGAAGACTCTCAACACATATTTGAGATTAACCTCTATATGGTGACTTCCATTGGATATATATGATTCTTGAAAATTTTCTGAATTTCAGGCCCATATTTAAAGTATCTCTTCTTTGACTAACTCATTTACATTTAATTTTAATTTATAGCACAGTTAAACTGAAATTTTTGTACTTGGGATAAAATGAATAAAATGCAAAAACTTAGTAACATTACATTATTTATATCTTCATTCCTTTTTATGTATCTTTTATTTGATTTTATCCAAAAAAAGATTTGCACATGATTTTCAACAATTGAGAAACCATTGTTTGATCACTATATATAAATTATTCGTTGTCATAAGTTAGCATTATGTCAAAGATAAAATGTTACATATAATTTATATTGACCTTAACCAAAATTCTTGCTGCAAGTAATATTTCTCCATGTTCAAACTACTTTTTGATATTCTAGACAATGAGAAATGGGGGAGTTATATTCAAAGACATATTCAATTGCCTAAAATAAATCAATTTAAATGGTTAGCTGACTATTTATTCCAGAAATATGTTATAATATATGAAAATTCAAATAATAAAAAAATCCAAATGATAGTGTCATGTTGATAAAGATATACTTTGATAAATATAAGAATAAATATTATGTTCTGTCAAAACTGATGTATGAGACATATTGATTGATGTTTTCTAATGATTAGATCTGGTTCTCATTTATACATTTACACTGAAGAAAGAATAAGAATTTGAAAAAGGCCTCACTTTTTCCTTCCTCTTGCATCCAATAGGAGTTAAGTGCTATCATCTACTCATCATTTTTACTCTTAGCAATCACATAGATAGATATATTCAAAAATAATACGTCATCAATTTCCCCTGCAGATCTCCCAACAATACATCTAGTGACATCATAATCAAATATATCCACCTTGTTTATTTATTAAATTTATATGCCACCTATTTCACTGTACTGAGTGACTGTGGCAGCTTTGATCATCATCTTCTCTTTCCCTCCACTTTTCCCAGCATTACAGACTTCTCAAGGTAAGATGGATCCTCACATAATGTGTCCAAAAGTATTACTGTTATTACTACTTAATACTAGGGTAATTTCTCACTTACTACTAAGGCAATTTAAATAGAAAAAAGTCCTTCCAAAGACATATTTAATTAAGAATTTTTTAAAACACTTTAACACTTATAGCTCCAGAAGAATTTTTATTGATTTTCCAAAATTGAATTCTTCTTTATGAATTTTTAAACACCTTTTTTGCAGGTTTAATTTGAGATAATATTATTCTGGCATGGAAATTTAAGCTTCAAATCAAACAAAAATATCAGAAAATTTACACTAATATTTTCTTGTCACCCAAAGTATAATTACTTGAAAATTTTATTATGGGGTGTTTCAGCAACCAATTCATTGCTTCATGCATATGTGTGCCTAATGTAACATAAATTAAAATGTGCTATATTGGCATATCCTTAAGTCCCAGTACACAGATTTGGCTATTTTTCATGATCAACATTCCAAGATACATGTGTAAAATAAATAATGTCCTGTTCAAGGCAAGTTTTGTTTTTGATGACTACATAGACAAGTTGAAATTCTTTTATTGACAACAATGTAGAAATAGTATGCTACCACCTTATCATGCCACTTTTAAAAAATTTTCAACTTTCCAGTTTAGTTTATAGCCCTGAAATTATGACATGCAAATCCTAATGAGACCTTTTTTTGCGTCAGTGAACCACATGTAGCTCATTGTCACTAATTGGACAGAAACAGGTATACTGATATTAAAAAATGTATGCATACATTTATGTATGGTATTGTTAAAGAGAACATCTCTGTTTAACAGCTGTGTTTGCTTTACCTAACACAAAGATTTTCTAAATTTCTCATTTTTTTCAACTCCTAAGAGGTTGGCAGAGAAAGGAATTAAAATACAGACTGTAAGGTAAGTTCTCTTTTTATTCTTACTTCTGTTGTACCAGATTTACTGAAAGAAATATAATTTCCCCCCTTTACAAATAATATCTTTTCAAGTCAGAGTGAGGTATCTTATAGCAATAAGTAAGCAGCATATTATGAATAGTAACAAGTTCTAAAATGAACATATTTTGCTATTTTATATCTGACTGTGCAAAATATGCTAGTACTTTTAGGGAAGTTTTGCTTTATTTTATTATTTTTATTACTTTTTTATTCTGATGTCCAAGATGATAATGTTTGGGCAATAACTTTTTAAACTTAGCAGGACATTTACTGTTGCACCTACAATGGGTCAAAAATATTTAACAGGATAGGGTAAAGTCTCAGTAAAGCCACAGTTCAATATAAGTCTTCATTATCATGTAGCACATTGTTATTATTATTATCTCTTTTATTCATTAAACATGAAATTCAGTCAACTGAACATTTTAAAATGTATCACAAATATTATTGACTAGCACTGATGGTTGATAGAGGTTGCTGCTGCTAGGTATCGATCAAGTACCTTTTTAAAATGGATGATGTTTCGAGTGGTGCAGGGTTGTTTTTTTTTTTTTTTTTTTGCAGTTCTGCTGGTGTTATTACAGAAAGCTGTAATTTCTTGATGAATTTGGTAAAATTCTTGGACATAATGCCAAGTGCCCTGATGACAATGGATATCGCTGTCACATGTTTAATCCTTAACTGCATAGTTTCAATGGCCAGGTCGCAATATTTTATGATTTTTTTTCTAGTTCTTTTACTTTGACTCTGGCGTCTCCCGATTCATCAATATCAATAAATTGTAGTTTTTGGTTTTGTGATATCTAGCGTGTTGTGTTCCAAATGACAATCTGTCTGTATCTGAAAGTCCCACAAGATCTTCACCTTCCATTTTTGACAACTTTTTCCACTTTATGTTCCCATGACTTTTTGAATACAGGTAAGTCATATTTTTTACATAATGGCCAGTAGATTAATTTAGCAACTCGGTTATATCTAGCTTTGTAATCAGTTTTTGCAATTTTGCTGCATTCACATATTAAATGTGAAACAGTTTCAACTTTGTCATTGTAAAGTCAGCAGTTTGGATTGTCAGTGGTTGTTGTTATTGTTGTTGTTGTTGTTATATACTTTATTCATTAAACATGAAACTGAGTCAACTGAACATTTTAAAATGTATCACAAATATTATTAACTGGCACTGATGGTTGATACGGGTTGCTGCCAGCATCCTAGGTATTGACCAAGTATTTTCTTAAAATATACGATGTTCTGATAGCAGAGGGTTTTTTTTTTTTTTGCAGTTCTGCTAGTGTTATTGCAGAAATCTGAACATGGTGCAAGTGCCCCGATAACCATGGGTATCACTGTCACATGTTTCATCTATAATCGGGTAGTTTCGATGGCCAGTTCATGATATTTCATGATTTTTTTCTAGTTCTTTTTCTTCGACTCTGGCTTCTCCGGATACAATAATATCAATAAATTGTATGCTTCAGTTTTTGATGACTGTCATTATTATTACTACTACTATTATTATTAATGTTATTGATGGCTCAAAATACTTAAGCCAGCAATAGATGTCTCGATGCATTTAGAATTCAACATTGATCCAAATCAGACTCAGATCAAAATATGGACTGAACCTACATTTCAATGTCCAAGTTGTAGAAATAGTTCCTTTACTTAGATTATGGCAGAAAAGGTTCATTTTTAAAAAAATTAATTTTTATTAAACAATTTTTCTTATATACAACATCATTTCCATTCATTGCAATGTTTTTGTGAAGATATACATACTTTTACATAAATCTTAACGATCTATAGGGTATACATACTTTTACATAAATCTTAACTATCTATACAATTGTCTATGTTGCTTAACCTATCTTTGTCCACTATATATTTTACCTTATTATCTTATTGTCTTTTTCTCTATTCAACTCTATATCTATTATTTAGCCAATCATACAGTACACATCAAATAATAATCCGTTTCCTCTCTTTCCTTTATCTCCATAGTCAACTTATCCATCTCAGCACACTCTAGTATTTTTCTTATCACATTTTCCTCCGAAAGCATACTATCATTTTCCAATTCTGTGCATAAGTTATTCTTGCTGCCATTAATAAGTGTATCATTAAATACTCTGTTTTCTTATCGTATTTTCCCATTATTACACCCAATAGAAAACTCTGTAGTTTTAATTCAATTTGCTATTTTATTATTTTTTCTAAAGTTTCATATTATGTTAGTCTAACATATCTGTTTATTTGCTTGTTTAATTTATACTTTATCTGGCCTACTGATTAATCAAGATACTACAAAATATTAAAAACAACAAAACATAAACAGCAAAAAATAAATTAAAATGAATTATAAATACATACTACTTAGTATTCCACTTTTCACATTTATTGACAAGTTCTGCCATTTTTCTATCTAAAATGAAAAGGGACGAAAAGCTGGGGAATGGAGAGCTATAGGAGAGGACACCCTTATAGCTGACATTTCATGGAAGTGAAAAGAAGACTGTTCAAATATATATATAAAGGCTAATTTTGTTTATTTGGCCATTTGTGTACATTGGAGGGGTTAACTATGAAGACCAAAATCATACATGAGCCATTGAAAATATTGGATGCTGCTTTCAAAGCTGTTCAGTTGTTGCCAAACTATGGACGCAGGGCAATATACAAAACTCATTGCACAAAAGATCTGTTTTACATGGAGCCTAGTGGATTTTTGAATGAAAATAGCATTAAGAAAGTAGGATAAAGCCTATGACTTATATTTTGCATGGCAGTTAATATTGTCATTAATGTAATGCTTTTAGAAAGGCACAATTTTAAGTTTAGGCATCCAGAGAAGCCCCACATAGATAATTACCTTCAGTCTATTTACTTTTTGGAGTTGTTAATTTTATTTTATGGTCCACAAGAAGTATCAGCTTTTATGGCAATAAGCTTATCAGCTTTGGTGATAAAGAACAGAGGCAGTGAATTGTCAGAACTGTAATAACAGTCCTACTGGGTCATACTCTTGCTTTCAGATGTTAAAAAATAGTGCAAATATTTACTTAGAAACTTCTTGTGGACTATATCCTTATGAGAAATGCATTTCATTTCTCTTTGGCTACAGTTGTTTAAGCCAGGAGTGGGGTACCATGATCCTTTTATGAATTGTGGATTTCAACTCCCAGAATTTCTGAGCAAGCCATGCTGGGTCAAAAATTCTGGGAGTTGAAGTCCACAAGTTATAAAAAGGCTATGTGTGGTTCCCCAACCCTGGCTTAAATGTTACACCCAGATGCAGATTATTTTCAAAGCATATTTAAATCTTCTAAGAAAGACCAGAGTTTAGAAAGCTAAGACTGATGACTGGATATTGCTGTGGTCAGAGAGCCATTATGGATTTCTTGAGTTGCTGATTGTTCTTAGATTTGGTTCCTTGTACAAAGAGATAAGTAAAGGATGACCTTTTGGAAGACTTATTCTTAAGTGGTGGAGAACATTGAGCAAATGTTTCACTCATCGAAGTTGGTAGATAAAGAGTAATCAAAACTAGCAACCATCTATTAACAGTCTGCTGCTTAACTTTTCTGAATATTAACAGCTCCACTAAACAAAATAATATCCCTAGGAATAAAAGAAAACAAAGACCAGTCTAAAAAAAAAAGAAGCATTTTGTTTTAGTGCAGACCTTAATTGAAGAAATGCTTTAAAAAAAAAAAACTTAGCCAGGTTTTCAAAAGCAAGTATTAGTCACTAACAATATAGTCTCATGCATATGTTCAATATTTAGGCAATTTACTATTTTTATCTTAATTAAGATATATCTTTTCAGCCAGCAACAAGCCAAGTCATCTGTACTGTCATTATGTTAGTACAGCTCTATATTCATGGCTCTGTCTGGCATTGGGGGATGCTTCTTAAGATAATTCTTTAAAATAATATTATGTACATGTAATTTTATTTTTCTGGTGGTTCTTTAAAGAAAAGAAATTTAGCAAACTGATAATCATATCATTTTTATTATATATTTATAGTGCTGTGGCATACTTCAGCATTGTCCAGATTTCAATGGACATCTTTGCTAACCCATTTTCTGCCCCAGAATATTTCTTCCCCATAGGGTTATCTTTAGTTCCATGAAAATCTCTGCAAGTCCCCTGTGCTTCAGTTTAAAATATGGCTTGTCTTCTGATCCAGTATGGTGGCAAATCTATTTTCATGTCTAGAAAGTATTTTTTTTCTTCTCTGACATAATTTTCTGTATTTCTGGTTGATTCTCAGAGTGTTTTAGATTAAAAAAAAAAAACAATTTTATGTAATGGTACTTAGGAACATTGTTTATGATTGTGAGGTAGCTGAGGGTGCTGCTGACATTTCTTTGCATTTTTGCATTTGTCCATCTGCAGCTTCAAATATTCTGATCATCCTTCTTGAAAAGAAAAGGTCTATGGGATGAAATCCTTCTTAGGATTTAATTGAAGGATGAGGAATCAAGGATACTGCAATCTATTGGACCAAGGAGCATAGCAAGTTTTTACTTAGTGGCTATAATTGGGACCTGCAACTTGGTCTCTTAGGGTCATGGTTATTAAGTGGAAAATCACATGATTGTAATGGGTGTATGACCTTACTTTCGCTTTGGTGATTAGGCAAAGTGTTGTGGTGGCTAAGCAAAAAAAATTACATGTGATTTATGATTTTCTTTCCACCAATCCGTATTAACTGTATTATATGCAGACTGGTTGAAAATCAAATAGATAGCAATAATTTGGTTGCAGAATGCTGAAAGTCATAAATGAAAGAACTGGTTGCAAAACAATTCTTTACAATATCATAACTCTGAATGGTTGCTAATCAATGTAATTGATAAGCAAGTACTATCTGAATAATAAAATATGGGACATGCATACATATACCCACAGATCTTACCCACCTTGGACCAAGTTGGTTTACTGCAGAAAACCAATAGGAGAATATGAAAAATGGCACAAGGTAGTATTCTATGCAGGAATTACAGCCTACCCCTTACCACACACACTATCTTCTGATATAGCACAATTGGGTGGCAAAGAAATTGTCCAAATTGCACAACAAAGTATTGTAGGAACCCAGAAGAATGGAGCTAATCTGGAATTGGCACAAATGTGCACGTGTCTTGGTATATAATCATTGGCTCCTGTAACAGTTAATAGGATAGATAAGCAAGAATTCTGACAACTAATACAATTAACACAGAAAAACTTCAGATTCAGAATGATTCCAGCTTTTTCATATGCCAGTTTACCATTAACTCTGTATTATTCCAGAAATTTAGTAGGCCTTTCAATATTTTCTTCACTAAGTTAGTCTGTGGAGTAGTGTTTCTCAATTTTGGTGATTTAAAATGTGTGGATTTTCACTCCCAGAATTTCCTCACCATCATGAGTGTTGGGAAATTCTGGATGATGATGCATGTATCTTAAAGTTACCAAGGTTGAGAACATTGCTATGGAATAACAATTCCAACTCTACCTTTGGGTACAAGGATATCCACTTCATTTCTAATTCCACTGGTGTGTGGCCAGCTATTTCAGATCTCCCCTCAATTGTTGTCTTTTTTCATTTGTAGTAATGATTGGGATGGTAATAGTAAGGTTTCTGATTATGATGGGTGAAGGGGGAGTGGAAGTAGGATGGTGCTAAAACATTCATTGCAGACTTCTTATGAATTTGTCTTCATTGTTCTTCAAATACATACTCTGCTATTACTAATGCTGTCAGTGAAACCCATGCTTAAAAGACTATCACCTGCCCCATTGCCTAAGCAAAAAATATTTGAATGGGATTATTAACATAGTAAGATTGTGACTATCTATTATCTCCCAGTTGGCAGAACAGTCATGATAGTAGGAATTAGTCTTTTTTGAGAATTCTTATGAATTTTGAAGCTTGTTCCAATGTGAGATGAATGTTCAAGAAAGCCAAGATAATGTTTTGATCAAGGAGTAGGATATTTGTATAACTGTATTAACTGCAGTAAGGTTAGCAAAGCATTTTTTTCTACCACTAGGGCATTTAATAGTGCTAGCTAGCAAAATCTTTCTAAACAATTGTGAGATCACTTTTAGTTACCCTAAAACACCTAAACTTTTGGTAGTAAGTTGTGAATGTGTTAAACATAATCAGCATTGCTACTTGATAAATGTAAGGGAAAAATCACACATTTTTACCAATCAAAATACTAATACTTGGTCAATTAATTTATATAGAAAGCATTATATAGGCATTATAAGATCCATATAATGGCAGAAACACTATTCCTTTAACAGAGCAAGAGAGCCAGTAATTGAAATAACCACATACATTGCTGGGATTTCACCAATTTTTATTGCAAATTTTGAGTGAAAAATCCATTGGGGGCCTCTGTAGTTCTGCAACACGCAAAGATCCAAGTATGAATTGAAAAAAAAAGTTTGATGCTAGACCAGAGCTGGAACAGCAATATTTATTTTCCTTTCCCAATGAATATTCCCCTACATATCTTTCTCCTATATACATTCACAGCATTGAACTGTATGGTGTCCGAATTGCACAACAATTTGTGTTGACGGGGGGGCAGAGATCGTCCCCAAGGCCCCTGCTTTGTGGGGTGCCTCAGGGGTCGGTGCTCTCGCCCCTGCTGTTCAACATTTATGTAAAGCCGCTGGGTGAGATCATCCGTGGCTTTGGGGTGGAGTTCCATCAGTACGCTGATGATACTCAGCTGTACATCTCCACCCCGGGCCACCCCAACGAAGCCGTCGAAGTGATGACCCGGTGCCTGGAGGCCGAGCGGGGTTGGATGGGTCATAACAGGCTTCGTCTCAACCCGGCCAAAACCGAGTGGCTGTGGTTTCCTGCGCCCAGATACAGCCAGCTTATTCCTTCGCTGGCCGTGGGGGGAGAGGTTTTGACCCCCGTGGAAAGGGCACGCAACTTGGGTGTCCTCCTGGATGTGCGGCTGTCTTTGGAAGAACATATTGCAGCCGTCACCAGGGGGGCTTTTTATCAGATTCGTCTGATTTACCAGTTACGGCCCTTTCTGGATCTGGGCGCACTTCGCACAGTCACTTCTGCCCTCGTTATCTCCCGCTTGGATTATTGCAATGCTCTCTACATGGGGCTCCCCTTGAAGAGTCTCCGGAGGCTGCAGTTAGTTCAGAATGCAGCCGCGCGGGTGATCGTGGGCGCCCCTCGGGGCACGCACGTAACACCACTTCTCCGCAGGCTGCACTGGCTTCCTGTGGCCTTCCGGATTCGATTCAAGGTGGTACTGACGGTATTTAAAGTGCTCCATGGCTCGGGACCTGGGTACTTACGGGACCGCCTGCTGCCATCAACAACCTCCCGCCGCCCAGTACGCTCCCACAGGGTCGCCCTACTTGGGGTACCGCCACCTGATCGCTGGCGGCTGGCGGCCCCGAGGGTGCGTGCTTTCTCTGTGGGAGCGCCCTCCCTGTGGAATGATCTCCCCCCGGAGATACGAGCCATGACAGATATCCTCTCCTTCCGGCGCGCAGTTAAGACCCTATTTTTTAAACAGGCTGGCCTGGCCCAGTGAGGGTTTAAGGGGTTTTAAGTTAATAGGGTTTTTAAAATTTTAACTTCATTTTTAAACTTTTGGGATGCAGCTATATTCATGTTTAATTCGGTTTTAAACTCTATTTAATTTTGTATTCTTGTATTTTAAGTATTTATTAGGCTGTACACCGCCCCAAGTCCCTTTTCGGAGAGGGAGCGGTATAGAAATACGATCAATAAATAAATAATAAATAAAAAATGGTGTTAATCCCTTTCACACTTAACTGGGAGATGGCTCAACTGAGCTCCTTTTCTATGTATATAAGAAGTGGTTGCCACTTCATCAAGCTGAGACTGGCGTGGATTCATCCATGTGGGTTTCTTGGCAACATTATAGAAGTGGTTTCCCATTGTCTTCTGGAATACTATTTTGACTTTCCAGTCAAACCTATAGCCATGGGATTTCCATATGGTTTCCTATCAAAATCTGCTTACTATTTTTTTTTAATTGGAAAATTTAGCATCTGGTGTGCAGTCACTTCTATAGAGGTAATTTGAATGTTCCAGAATTTAAAGGAAATGTGGCCAGGAATGTCAAATTGAGAAGTAGTAAGCTTTTATTATACATCTGCTTCACTGAAACAATGACACCAGACATCTTATTTGTGGTAACATGTCTGGTACAGCAACATCTAGGAATGTCCTAGTCAGCTTTTACATCTTCTATTCTTTTAGCAGTGTTTCCTCTTTATGTTAATTCTTGATCTTTATTATGGAAATACCCAATTCCAAATCAACAATATCTGAAATACTTCCTTTATGTTTGGGGATACATAGATTTGATGAGCTTTAAAATGTATTTTAAATTGCTTGAAACAAACAAAAGGACAAAAAAAAAAAAGAATGAGTAAATTATTTAAGGGGGTTGGGGGAAACTGTTCCAAACAAAAAACTTTTCCAATTTCTAGGTCATTGCTGGGAAGTATTTACTTAGAAGCATTCTATACAATCCAAGACATATATTAATAGAAATTATTAATGTAGCAAAACTAGTAAGTAATTATGTTTCCTTAATTTTTTATATTAAGATATTTCTAGTTCTATCTCATTTTTCACACTAACTTTCTGTATCAAGTTTCATGGGATGTACTCAAATGAGTTCTGATGCTGCAAATATGTAAATATTCATTAGAAAAACATATTTTTTGAGCAGTGTAAAGAGACTGTAAGGCATTTGCAGGTTTTTGCACTTTTGTCAGTATCCATGGGGTTTGTGTGACTATGAATAAGGCAAGAACAAGCATTCTAATCATAACTGAACTGGAGATTTAAGCAAAAATTATGTAATTTTCATTTTAGTATGTACATTCTGATCTCTTTAAAGTTGTGAGTAGGCATAAGCTACTACTTGTCATCAGGCATTTAAAAATCTGATGTATCATATTACAAATATCACGTTTAAGTTGGAATTTAAGTAAATCTGGACATATATTAGCTTTTTGCATTTTGTTGTATTCTGCAAACATAAATGTATTCTCTAGCTCTAGAAAAACTTTGAAAAGGAGGTGGGTCCCTAACTCAATGGAAACCAGTTCAATCCATAGAATTATTTTATTTCAGTTTATGGAATTGGGAAAGTTAGTTATCAAAGACCTTCATATCTGGTTAAGAGAATCAGAACATGTACCTTCGGCAGATAAGTGTGACTGAGCTCCATGAAGGTTTTTCTTTCAGTACAGCAATTTCTTGGAGTCAGCACACTTTATGTATCACAGTTCCCAACCAATACTTGGTTAGGCTTTTCTACTACAGTCCTGAACATGTTTATTCAATAACAGTAATTTTAAGCTTCAACTGGGTACTGGAGTATCTTGCTAATAAATCACTCAACTCACAATTGGTATGGTGAAATTTATTGCAGCAGTTCCAGTCCTGATAAGCAAAAATGGTATTTCCCAATTAAAGTCAGCACTGAGAGCATCTGCCTCTCAGTGCCTTTTATGTTGTGCTCTAGTCCCTCCCAGCTAACAACCTGACATCCACCACTGCATTATCTACTCCCATACCTCTTCCTCATGCCTATTTGTCATCACCTAATCTTTATTTACATTCCTTTCTCTCCCCGTGCTATCTATCTCTTCTGTATCCTTACCTACCTCCCATTCCTCCCCCCATCTATCTGAATCAGGATCATAAACCCCCACCAATTGATATCACCAAAGGCCCACATCGTGGTTTACATCAATGCACGGTCTGGAAATAAGCCTGATGACTGATTAGTGTCCATGTGCCTCTCAGCTGTCTAGCTGTCTCAACAATTCAGCATAAATGACAGTTGTCCACACATCTATCAGTCCTGCAGCCCCAGTGATGTGTTGGGCTCTGAGTGAGTGCCAGACATGAGTAAATTCCCAGAACCCAACATACGCCCCCCCCTCTATCATGGATCTGCCTGCAAGATAAGAGAGCAAATTAGCAGTGCATTGTTAGTTGTTTCCGCACTCCCATCCACCTTTGTGGAATGTTTGCAATGATATAATCTCTGCAACTGTGGAGCTTCTACATCAGTATGTTGCACACAGGATTCATCAGCCATAGGGTACCCCTTCCATTTTGCAAGATACTGTAAAATCCCTCTATGTCTTCGTCAATCCAGCATGTTCTCTATTTTGTAATGGTCATCCCTCACATATCCTGGGGTTTTCAGTTGTGGTTCCAGTCTTAACCTATTTGCTGGTTTGAGGAGATTACTATGGAAAACAGGATGTATCCATTTGAATCTTGATGGCAGTTGAAGTTTTATAGTGACAAGATTTGTCACTTGCACCATGGGAAATGGGCCAATATATTTTGGACCCAACTTCTTACATAGCAAGCCTAAATTTATATATTTGGTAGATAGATATACTCAATATCCTACAGGAAAAGGTACATGATTGGCTCGTTTCTTGTCAGCCTGATTTTTATATTCTTTGGCTGCTTTGTTTAACCCTCTTGTACTGATTTCCATTTGTTTTGCACATTTTTAATCCATTTTGACACTGTTGTAGACTCCCGAGTGGTATGGAGCCACTCACGTATAGGCACAAATTCCATCCCATGTATTATGTAAAAAGGAGTGTATCCAGTACTACTATGCACAGTGTTATTGTATGCTATCTCTGCAAATGGCACCAACTCAACCCAGTTACTTTGTTGATACATTATATAACATCGTAGGTAATGTTCTATCACTGCATTGGCTCTTTCTGCTGCTCCATTAGTACACGGATAGTAAGCCATGCTTAAGCCTTAGGAACAGCCAAATGAACAGTATAAATTCCCTCCAAAACCATGCAGTGAATTGTACCCCTCTGTCAGATATAATTCATCTGGGAATGCCATGCATTTTTTATAAACAGATCAGCTAATCATCGAGCTGACGGAAGTCCATCACACGGTATGAAATGGGCCTGTTTTGAGAACAAATCAATAACTGTCCATATTACAGTATACCCACGGTTGTTTGGCAGTTCTACAATGAAATCCATCCCTATATCTTGCCACAGTTGTGTAGGTTCAGCAACAGTTTGTAATAAACCTAAGGGTTTTCTGGGATGTGGTTTTGTAGTTGCACAGTTGGAACATTCCTTTATGTATCTTTAGATTTCCAATCTCATTGCAGGCCACCAAAATTGTCTCTTCATGAGATGTAGAGTTTTTAGAAACCCGTAGTGTCCAGCTGGCTTTACATCACCTTTTTAATACTAATGTCCTCAGTTTTTCAGGCATATATAATTTTTTCCCCCACAATTTGATGAGATACGATATCCCAAATAATACAGTTTTTTACAATGGAACTCACACTTGATATGGTGAAATTTATTACAGCAGTTTCAGTCCTGATAAGCAAAAATGGTATTTCCTGAATAAAGTCAGCACTGAGAGCATCTGCCTCTCAGTGCCTTTAATGCTGTGCTCTAGTCCCTCCCAGCTAACAACCTGACATCCTCCACTGCATTATCTACTCCGACACCTCTTCCTCATGCCTGTTTGTTATCACCTAATCTTTATTTACATTCCTTTATCTCCCCTTGATATTTATCCCTTCTGTATTCTTACCTACCTCCCATTTTTCCCCCTATCTATCTGAATCAGGATCATAAACCCCC
The DNA here is from genome assembly GCA_023653725.1 of Bungarus multicinctus. Classification (NCBI taxonomy): domain Eukaryota; kingdom Metazoa; phylum Chordata; class Lepidosauria; order Squamata; family Elapidae; genus Bungarus; species Bungarus multicinctus. The sequence continues at coordinate 238,335,364 of CM042834.1, forward strand.
ACCAACTGATATTACCAAAGCCCCACATTGTGATTTACATTAGTCTGGAAATAAGCCTGATGACTGATTAGTGTCCATGTGCCTCTCAGCTGTCTAGCCGTCTCAACAATACAGCATAAATGACAGTTGTCCACACATCCATCAGTCCCGCAACCCCAGTGATATGTCGGGCTCTGAGTGAGTACCGGACGTGAGTAAATTCCCAGAGCCCAACACTAATATCCTTTCTATGAGCAAAGGATGTGCAGATCTGAAATAGTGCACTGACATTCCCATTATGATGTGGGGCTTTTACCAGTCCTGGAAAGCCAAGATGGTCAACACTACACATTAATTGGCATAACACTCCCTCCAGAAATAATGCTGTGGTTGCGGCTTCTTGGTGCTTTGTCTGGAGCTGAAGGGAAGCAACTTCTACCTTAACCTGTTTCTCTTGCTTTTGAGTTTTCCACATCCCGCCAGCAAGGGAGGTGATGTGCAGGTAATCCTCAACTTATAACCATTCATTAGTAACCATCTGAAATTACAGTGGCACTTGAAATAAGTCACTGTGATAACCTGGGACAAGGCACAAAGGTCACACAGCCAGCTGAGAGAGTTCAAACTCTCCTTTAATGCTCCAAATTCTCCTCAAATGCTCCCACGTTCTTGGCAAGTCCCAGAGCAAAGTATGTGTGTGTGTGCATGTGCATGTGCATACACACAGAGAGAGAGAGAGTGCATCCTCTGGCTTCACCCAGTCTAACAAAACAAAGGAACAGGGAAATGAGACCACAAACCAAGTAACAAACAATGAGTCCACAAACCAAGGAACAAACAATGAGTCCACAAAGTCAGGAACAAGATATACTGAGTCCACAAGTAAAGAAGAAGCAACCAGTCCTGCAAACTCCAAATGTCTGTCCTGGTATACCAATTTAGCATAACAAATGCCTACAGTGTCCCTACAGTGTCTCCTTAAATCTCAGTCCCCAGATCTGACTTGTGAAGAGGGGCAGGACGCTCTCCTTCCAAGTTGTTGGGTCAGCATGAACAATTCCCTTCCTCCCTCCACTCTCTATGCTTAGAGATCAGGAGGAGGTGGTCCTTGCTCATCACCTGAGCTCTGTCGCTCCTCATGTCCACTGCTTACTCTCTGTTGGTCATCCTGCCCCCATTACTTACAAGCCGTACCAATCCTGAAGTGTCCTGGACTGACTCGGCCTGCTCTTCCCCAGATTCCTCTGAAGTTGCTCCCTTGATCTCTGTTGGCTCCAGCTCCAGCTCATCTTTTTCTACAAATTCAGGCTCTGATAGGAGCATGACAGTCACTTTGAAAAAGAGCACTTCAAAGGTAGGGCAGAGTCTCAGCTGGCACTTCTACCATCTCAAAGAGTAAGAACAGCATTACAAACTATTCCATGTCTTCTCACCTCCTGCTTTATTTACATCCTTGTTGGTCAGCACTAATCTCATCAATTTCCTTAGCCAAGGTTCCTTGTTTTGCATATCAAGATGATGAATGGTTACCTTATTTTCATAAACTGTGCATGCAAGAAACATATCCCTTTTTGTCTACTTTTGTTTATAAACAAACACATGATGGTATAATATAGTCCCAGAAAGCACTACACAGGCAGGACAAGAAAGACCTTGGGTGAGAAGCAGAGAATAAGGAGAACTGAAAGAGCTATGGTTATGTAATAAGTTGTAAATTATCCTGTAAAAAATCAACAAATTTCAGAAAACAAGGCCCCCAAGTCTTCAAAACTTTAATAACTATTATTAACAATAGTTGTAATGGAATGGTCTTAGGAAGAACAGTTTGTAGATTTATGTCCATTTCTCCAAAATGCTCAATTTGTGTGGGCACACTACTGAAAAGGGGCACACCCACTAACAATGTATGACTCATTCTATTAATTATTGATTATTAATAAATACAATGATTAATCATTAGAATTATTTCTCATAATGTAAAACCATTGCTATTGTCAGTAATGTCAGTAGTAATATTGTAGCAGTTTAACTGCACAAACTGTATTATACAGTCACTATGTCACTCATTTAACAGGTTAATAGAGCGGATTTGCACTTTAATTTAATATTATATTCACTCAAGGTTATTTTCATGCAGATCAGATCCAGAATGCAATTTGAAGAATCAGTGGATAAAAAAGACTAAATGAAAATCCTTCTTGCTGGCACTGAATGATAAAGACTTTAGGCTCAGATTTAAAATTAGGAATAGATGTATAATAAATATAGATGAATAGTTAAACTCTTGACACTAACAGCATTTCCAGTACAGGCAAGCCTTTATTTTGCTGATCTTTGCTTTTCCATATCAGTAATATTATTCCCTCCAGGATTCAGTACTGAAAAATGTAGGTGCATTCAAAAGTTAGAAAATACAAGTAGTCCTCAACTTACATTAAACTTGTTTGTTTAGTGGCCATTCGAGCTTACACTGGCATTGAAAAAAGTGACTTATGATTATTTTTCACACTTATGACTTACAAGCAAAGTCAATGGGAAAGTCAGAGTTACTTAACAACCATGTTACTAATTTAACAACTGGAGTGAGTCACTTAAGAAACGAGAAAGTCTTAAAATGAGAGAAAAGTCATAAAATGGGGCAAAACGCACTTATCAAATTTCCCACTTAGTGACATAAATTTTTGGTTCAATTGTGATTGTATGTTGAGGACTGTCTGTATTGAAAAATAAACAGCATAAATAAAAGGCATAAAGCAGGATTGTTTTCTAGATTTGTTCCTTTGGCTTCGGATTCTAGACTCTCATAAGAGAACACCTCCCATGTTTACCTTCACCTCTAGTGCTGGCTACTGCCAGTGGAACCATTATTTTCATTCTTGGCTATCAAAGGATCGCAAGGTTGGGCAGTTAGATCTGGAGGTCAGGTAAGGTACCTTTTTATCTGAACTGCTGAGTCTAGATCTGATTTCTTTTTTCAATGCCTTAACAAAAAAATAATAATTCCACATTTGTGTTCTTTAAAGAATCATCCCCCTTCACTATACATTTCTTCCTTTTAACTATTCTAAACAGGGAATGCTAGTGTTTTAGAACTTTTATTACTGAGTATACAATACCTATGATTTTCTTATGCTTCCTTAACCAGCAAATGATGTGGTAAGATTGTGGGTAGTGGCAGCCTGTGGAACAGAATCATTTTAATTTGTCCCATCTGGCATATTAACATTAATAAAAGATGTTTAAAAAGAGAGATGCTTTGAAAGGCTTTCACCTACTGATTTAACAAGATAATAAGAAAAGCTTGCAATCTGCTGCTCAATCTAACTGATAAGAATAAGAAGGAGTTTAAGATGATGCCCAGGGAGATTAACCTCTGAATCACTGATATTAAAAAGCCTGCTGATTTCAAGCCAGGAATGGAAAAAGTAGTTCTTAAAAACCACTTATTTTTTATTAATTGAGTAAATCCACCTATGCAGAATGTATATAAAGCTAATTTAAACAATATTGCCAACCATCTAGGGATATTTAGGCAACCAGGTCACTGCAAAAATTTGAACATTCTTAACCTCAGAAATCGTGCACAAAGGAAACCTCATGCTGTGTTATTAACAACTCTTTAATTGTCCCATTAACATTTAACTATCAAAGACTTCTATTTTAAGACTACACTAAGGGAGTAGAAAACAATATTAACTCCACTGGCAGTTATACCCAAAGTTATTGTAGTTATTTGGATTAAAAATTTCTGTGCCTGTTAGCTTTCTGGGAAAGGTAGAATTATTTGTGCTATGGTATAGTACTATGTTAAAAATGGATGAGGATGCTACAGTTACTTATCCCTTAGGAACAACTTCAAACAAGCACAACATTGAGAAAGTAAGGTCTGTTTAGAAACGATATTATATAAACATTTCTCTACTGTTGTAAGCTTCCTTCGGTTTAAACCAGGTAACTGGCATAGAGAAGGATGAAAATGAATTCTACCATGAATTCTACCATGAATTTAAGTATTTCTGTACTAAATCCACATCAGATTCATGAAGGTAATATATTGGGCAGAATGTAGTTAGGAAAAATAATGGAAGTGATATAGATTTTCTAAAAACTAGATGGGGGCGAGGGAGTTGTTAGGTTTTTTTAAAAAGCTATATGTTTACCATCACTCTTGATTCCTAAAAGGTGGTAGAGGCCCTTTGCATGGTGCTTCCAATGACCATTCCATGGTTATATGGGCAGTCTGGGAAATGCCAAGAAAGAAAACTCTGTTTTGGAATGGAAATATTGATGTGCATGTTATTGTTAGTTGGCTGGCCACGGAGGATATTTCTCATTTTCCTTTGTGTGCTAACATGAGGCCTTCTAAGGGCAAGGGGGAGAGGGGGAACAGGGGAGGGGCAGGGAAGGGAAGAAATGGGTGGGAGGGGTGAAAGAGAAAGACAGACAGACAACTAGAAGTCAAAGCAAACACAATGAAGACATAGCAATGCCATTTCATAAACACAAATGTCTTTGTGTCTGGATGTCTGGATTCTACTAGTGTTGTGCCTAATTTGCCTTCTGCCTATGTTTTTCAAACATTCCCTATTATTTTGATTGAAAAGAAATTGTGCTTTTTGTTTTCACAGCAAACTTGAGGACTTTTATGGGTGGAGCAATGAGTCCTTTCACTTTAGTCATGATATGGTCCAAGGGAGCGTGTCATTGTCATATTTCATTATATGAACATCTCCCTGACAACCTGCAGTGTCCCTGGCTTCCCATACTTCAATTACATCCCAAGAGACAAATCATAAAAAGATTTCCTCATATGGAGGGGTTTTTTTTTTTCAGATTAGAAACTAAGGACAGTCAGAGAAATTGCAGAATGGCCAACATGAGCAGCAATCTCTCCTCCTTTGCTCACCAGGTCAAATCAAGTTCTTGTAGAATGAAGTAGAAAAACAGTCACTTCTCTCACAAGAGAAGAAAACTTTCAGGAAAAGGGAGAAAAGATTTTGGCCCAGTTATTACAGAGATTTTAATCCTGATATGTATTCAGCACTTGTATCCAATTCTGTTATTCTGAAATGCTGCCAGTACATTCCTTTCTTATGATTTCCTCCATTTCCTCCTCCTCCTCCTCCTCCTCCTCCTCTTATTTTACAGTCCATATCTGAATCTTGGGATCCCCCTCTTAAACTCTAAATGTGGTTCATGTTAAAGGATGATCAGCTTATGTTTGCCAACCCACACTATTTATCTATCAATTGCTAAAGTGTTGTTTTATCTTCTCTTCAACAAGAAGACAAAAAGAGGACAAGAGAACTGCTTGCTGTTACAAAAATCAGAACTTTCCTTCTGTATTGAGAACAGGAACACAGGTGTACTACGTAGGAGGAGCACAAATGTTAATAAAGCATCAAAAATTGAATATTTGAACCAGGAGTAGGATGCTACTGTTTCTCTCTGGTTCAAGCAAACCAGTTGTTAATTTTATGGCTGGTTCGGTGAACTGGCAAATCCCACCACTGGCTGGCCCCGCCTGTCCTGCCCCTCCCAGGAGTCCCCATACAGCCCGTTTTGGTCTCAGGTAAGTGCAGGGCCCACATGGAGGTTCGGTGAAAAACGGGCCTCCTGGACACTCCAGAAGGCCGGAAATGGGCACATTTCTGTCCTCCAGGGCAGTGGTCGCCAACCAGTGGGTGGGGGACCACTGGTGGTCCACAAAGAAATGTCACCCTCCCAAAGCACCCCCCCCTAAAGCAATCCAGGCTGCATGGGAACACAAGATTGAGCCATCCACATGGCCCACAGGAACACAAGGCTTGCGTTGCTTGCATTGTGAACAACACAAGGTAGTGAGGGAAGGGAGAAAAGGGAAGAGGAGGAAACTTGCCCCACGTGCCCCACGCACCTCATCTGGCTGCTTTTTTCTGCTTCTTTCTTCTTCTGCTTTTGGGTGCAGAAAAAGTATTCCTCTCCCCCAAACTCCACCAAAAATAAACCTTTGGGACCCTGCAAGGCATCCTGCTCCAAGAGTTTGTGTCAGCATGACAAGTCTCACAAAGACTCATTTCTGGTAGAGTTTTGTGGAGAGAAAGAAAGACTTCTGCTGCTTCTGCTGCTTTCCTTGCATGAAGCCAAAAGTCTCTCTCTTTCTCCCCCCCCCTCCCGAGAATGGAGCTGGAGACAGTATCCTGCAATCCCAAATAAAGAATTATTGATTAGTAGGCAAATGGGGTGGGGAATTTTCCTGCAGATTTTGAGGAGATTTTCCCAGGGTCTGGTCTGTGGGATTTAAAATTATGAGTTTGGTGGTCCCTGAGGTCCAAAAGGTTGGCGACCCCTGCTCCAGAGAGCCTCTGGAACCCAGAGAGGTTGTTTTCGCCTCCTAGAGGCTCAAGGAAAGCCTCCAGAGCCCAGGAAGGGTGAAAAACAGGCCTCCCGAGCCTTGTGAGGGTGTTTCCCCCCATCGTGTGCAGAAGGCTGACTAGGCCACACCCACCATGGCCATGCCCACCCAGCAACCTGGCAGAGAACTGATCGTTAAATTTTTTGAAGCTCACCCCTGATTTGAACATAAGATATTAATTATCCAGATCAGTTTTCCCTGTATTTATATTTGTATTTAGATGTGACCCTTGATTTCAGATTTCTGAAAGGCCTCTTTCCAGGGCAGAACATTTTTGTTTTCTACCATTTTCAAGATGGGATGGTGCATTCTTTAAGCCAAGAAGCAAAAAACAAAATGGTCAAAGACTTGTTCATTGAGATCAAGTAGAGATTGTAGAAGCTTCTTAAAGTAGCTTCTTGGTTACTTGTCCAAGATTTCTTTTTAAGTTGAGTAAAACTATTGATCTGTTTTCCCCCTCATACTTTAGAAAAGTTAAAGCAAAATTTTATTTACTTTTAAGCACAGAAACTAAGAATAATAATTTAAAAAGTCTGTAAAATATGGTTTAGCAAATGTTACAGGTTATGTGAAGGACCACATCTCCACAATGGCTTCAGTCATTTCATTAGATTGGGGAAAGTAGCAATAGCACTTAGCAAATAGTAGTTAGACTTATATACCACTTCACAGTGCTTTCCAGCCCTCACTAAGTGGTTTATAGAGTCAGTATATTTCTCCCAACAATCTGTGTTCTCATTTTACTGACTTTGGAAGAATGGAAGGCTGAGTCAACTTTGAGCCAGTGGGATCCGAACTGCCAAATGGCTGGCAGCTGGTGATCAGCAAAGTAGCCTGCAGAACTGCATTCTAATCACTGTGCCACCTCATCTCTGTGGGCAAGTTTTGCATCTCATTGGTGAAACAGTGTCACTTGGAGGCTCCCAGGAAGAGTATCTTCTCCATCATGGCTTCTGCCTCATAGAGTAGCTTCCTCCATGATAAAAGGAAGCCTTCTCACACTGCTAAGCCTCCTTAAGGCTGCACTGGGACCAGGGAGTTAATGACATTCTGATGTTGCTGAGGGTGTGCATGTTATGCTGATTTTCAGGGACCTTGACCTGGACTTTCTTTAATGGATTGTGTATCTGGTCTTGTTTTTCTCTCTGCTCACTGCCAAGAGAGCCTTTGGGGGATGTAAAATAAATAAATGAAATCAGCATTTCCCCAATTATAATATTATTCATTTGTCACTGTCCCAACATTTCAATAAATAAGATGGTTTATTGGTAATGGGGAGATCCCAGCTGACTATCCCCCTATCCTAGATCAGGATTCTTATTTATTTCTTTGTGCAAAAAATTAATTGAAGAACTTGCATGATCAGGTACTTCAGAATAACTGGATAATATGGAGAAGAAATGCTGTTTAATTTCTTGTTCAGTTTCAGTAAACAAGCAGCTGTAGCACAATTTCATAACAATAAATTATATGTATGCATGTTACATATCAAAATGTTTAGAATGTTCACGTTATGTTATGCTCAATTATATTAAATGCCCTTTCATTTATAGATAGAAAGAGGTGGATTGGACTGTTTTTTCCTTCCTTTTCTGTCCAAGTATGGCCGCTGTGAATGACCGAGTGCATAATTTTATATCCTAAAACAGCCTTCTACTCTTTCTGGTAAGCAGCTGCACATTTTCATGCAAATAAAACAAAAACTGCTTATGCATTTGGTAATTTTAAAAATCACTAATGGGTTACTTCAGTCTTGCTCTATAAAATGACTGAAAGGTCAAATGGAGCTGCAAAAGAGACACACAAAGAACAGCTTTCCCATATAGAAAATTCAGTGTCTCTCTAGAATTAAATCAGAGCAAGATTCTTTTTTTGTGACTTCAAAGCACATAGCTCCATTCTTGAAATCCTATCCTGCCCTACCTAATGCCCTTGCTATTCTAGTATGGAGAAGAGAGGGAACTGCACCCCACAACCTTATAGCTCTGTAATATGCTTTACGAATGGCTGGGACTAAGACCTATTTTCATCTGCTTCTAAGGCACTAATTTTTTTTCATAAGGAAACAATGGATCACATCACCAAACATATGAAATATACATGAAAATAATTTTGCTTTAGAAAAAGAATCTGTTTTGTGAACACAGTAATTTCCATTAGCAGCATAAATAGAATGCCGAGAAGAAAATGAGAACAATGAAACAATGCTGGTAACATAGTGGTGACAATGCTGAGACAGTAAGAATAGAGGGTATGGCTGTTTACTGAAAGTATAGGTTTTTATTTAGCATATCTATTTTCATCTAGTTGTACAGAATATATATATATTCGAAATGCATTTGGACCTGCAATTTGAGCAGGCCTGACAAAGATTCATAAAGAGATGAGTAGATTGTTCAATAGAGAAGACTGAAACACCCAGCAAATTAGTTCCACAATCAAAGGTAGCATGCATTTCCAAAATATTATGCCACATGGCAACATCCTCGTTCATCTGTTCTTTGCCTATTTTACTGATATACAATTTTTTAGCCCCAGTAGGTCTCAAAGCAACTTAAAAACAAGGTTGCATTTCCTGCCTCATGATGTCACCTGTTAATTCACACTGAGTTGTCAGAGGCATGTCAGCATGAAGTTCTGAAGGTAAGCAAGATTTTTAAGGCAACTTACAATATATTAAAAAGTGGTTAAAAGGATGAAAAAGAGGGGGGGAAAGTTAGGTTACAATTAAATTAAAAACAGAATATATAGCTAAGCCTATTATGGGTTGCTTGTTTATGGTTTTCCATATTGCATAATCCCAGCTGTAGGGATTTGAAAAACAATGTTTATGATTAATGAGCCACAGTTAATGAGCCATGGTGGCGCAGTGGTTAGAATGCAGTACTGCCAGTTGCCTGCATTTTGACAGATCAAATCTCACTATCCTTCCAAGGTTGGTAAAATGAGGATCAAGATTGTTGGGGCAATATTCTGACTCTGTAAACCACTTAGCGAGGGCTGTGAAGCACTGTGAAGTGATATGTACAGTAAGTCTAAGTGCTATTGCTATTTAGAGTATCTGGAAGCATCAGCCGATGGAAAATGTGCAAAATGTGGCAGCATCTGCAGTTACGTGTAGCCTTAGAAGGACAAATACTGCACTTCAATTATGTGAACTGCATTGATTACCAGTTTGCTACTGGGTTAGTTCTGGTTTTGACCTTGAAAGCCATATATGGCATGGAGCCAGGTTATTTGTAAGAATGTATCTTACAGACATTAGTTTTCTGCTTTTATTAATCAAATGTTGAAATCTTTTATAATTTCCCTGCTTCATAAATGGTGGCAATCATGACACCTGCACTTTCAAATAAGTGCTATGAAATGTGTTCCATTTATTATTTTTCTTTCATGATATAAAGTAGGTGACTACTTTATGTTATTTATTATATTTCTATGCCACCACATTTCTTAAGGACTCATGGTAATGCACAGTTACAACACATAACAATAATTCAAGAAATCATCACCATACATCTAGACAGAATTAAAAGCTAATATAACTTTATAACATAACTGGTATCTGCCAAGCATATATGGTTTGAACTATATGCTCTATGCACAGTGTTTCCTGCTGGTTGGGGAATTCTGGAAGTTAAAGTCCAGATGTTTTGAAGTGGCCAAGGTTGGAAAACACTGCTCTATAGAGTAGCTTTATTTTCAAAGTGTTCTTGAAGTAGAGGAATGAAGGTACATTACCAGAAAGCTATTGCAAATGGTAAACATACGTCACTAAAAACACTCATTTCTTGCTCTCCTCAAGAATCTTCAAAATTCCATAACTTTTTAATGCAAAACCTATCTCAATCCTACTGTAATTTCATTACCTTGTAGAACTGGGAATAGTTATTTGGGATTAAGGACAAAATTCTATTTGTGTGAAGGGCTCCAATAAGTTGACATTTTTGGCATCCTCTTATTAGTCAGCTGGGAAAAATATTTGCCTAGCATTGCAAAACTGCTACTGAATTTTAAAGGAGAGGCAGGTGGCTATTTGGAAGTTTCCAACTTCCCCAGTCACCCTCATGCCCCCGAATTGGTAAACCTATCTTATTTCTGATTTAATCCAAATTGGACTGAATTATAACTGTTGAATATGATGAATAACAGCTCAGGCCACACAAGTATTTGCTTGTTCATATTAATTCTTTTTTTGGTGTCTTTCTTTCCAAGCAACTTGGAAGAAAAAAGTGATAAAAGGTGGTTGAACAAATCAAATCAAAAACAAGGGAAACTAAGAAGCACAATATTAGAAATAAATGAGGAACATGAAATTATTTAGAACTGAAGCAGGTCATGAATTCCTCGCTGCCTAATCAAGTTTTCACTCCCTTTGCAATGGTAGAGAAAAATTCCCATCAAATTGACTATATTGTCAGACTACTCAACAATACTTAAATTGCATTGCTCAAAACAACAATAATTTCTCAAGTGAACATTATATAGGACATATATAAAACAGCCCTCTCCATCTAAATTAAGTAATGCTTCCTCCAGGAACACTGCTGCAGGCCTGTATCAGAGCAAAGAGAGTGGAAATTGAATTGATTCAGATATTGCTCCAAATCCCTTTTTCTTGTCTATGTGCTCAACTTTCATCTCTATATGTCTGTCTCAGTGTCTTTTTAGCTCTTGTTTCTTATCTGCTGCCAGTTTTATTCTACTGCCAGCTTAATAATTCATCACGTCCCTTCCTAGTGCTTGCCAGCAGAGTTAATGGAGAAAACTGAAGAAGTAGCAGCAGAGACCACATCTGTAGATAGTCCTCATGCCAAAGAACCATGCTTCTTTCAGATTATCTTGAAATTAAATACATATACTCTCTATTTTTCACTGTAACTTGCTGGTGGCTATGGTGATGCTTGCAGAATCTCACAAAAATAAAGGACAATTATTCAGTTCCTGCAAAGCATTAAGTCCAAATATTTCCTGAAGGAAAAATCCCTATCAAGGGGATCTGCTATGCCCATGAAGGAAAAAAAGCATAAATATCAATATTGATTTATTTGCATCAGTTATTGTTATGTTTCTAGGCTTTGATAAAGTTAGATATCTACAGGAGTTGGTTCCTCATGCAATGCTGAGTCCAGTTATTGGATTAGCACTATCAGTTTTGACATGACTAATCTTTTCTTTAAAGGACTAGTGAGCTTGCTTTACAGAAGCCCATCGCTCACATAAAATTCCTTCCAAGTGGAATTAGGACAGTGGTTCACTAACTTAGTGTTTCTCAGTTACAGCAACTTAAAGCTGGCTGAGGGATTCTGGACGCTGAAGTTCACATAGTGTATAGTTGCTGATGTTGAGAACACTGCACTAACTGTCCATCTCTCTTCTTTGATATACTTGTACAAGTAGTCCTTGATTTACAACCATTCATTTAACAACAAGTTACAATGGCACTGAAAAAAAGTTACTTACAACCAGTCTTCACAATTACAAGTTTTACAGTATCTCTACAGTGCCATGATCAAATCCAGATCCTCAGAAACCAGCATGCATTTACATGCCAGCATGACAGGACTATGTGATCACCATCTTCAACCTTCCCAGGGGATTTTCAACAAAGTTAAGAGGGAAGCTGGATTCACTTAATGACCATAGCAAAAAGCAGTCACTTAACAACCACATCACTTAGTGACAGAAGTTCTAGTCCCAATTGTGGTTATAAGTTGAGGACTACTACATATTGACTGACTAATTTCAATTTCTAGGTATGCATAGATTTGTAATATATAGCAGCTTTAAGGTAAACCTTTAATTGCTGTTGCTTCGACACCAGTTGCATTGGTGTAATTCAATAAATATTGTCACTTTGGAAGCCATATTAGCTTTGCCTGGTTCTTTCTTATTTGTCAGCTGGTCTGGTCTCTTATATCTTACTGTCTAACAGTCAGTTCCTGAATATATTCTCTGTCTAAAATCATTCTGTTGTCTACAATCCATTTGTGGTCTATTAAAATTTCAGAATAATGTTTAACTTATAACCTAATTTCCTTCTGTTAGATCCCTTCCGTGATTATCCATGAGTAGGAGTTTTCCTTTAGCTGTAAATGTTCCTGTGATTTCTCTGATTTCTTTTTAAAGTCTCATTTTCTTTTCTTACCATTTTCTTCTTTTTCTTTTTTTACATTTTGAATGAAGTATGTTTCCTTGTCCTTTCATGTTTGACATTGAAAGTCAGTGCTCAGTTACACGCTTTTCAGTGATCAAGATTTTCATCCATTGCTATGATGATTCTTTTTTCTGAAAGTTCTTGAGATTGTTTCCTTTTTTGAAATTTTGAAAATAGTGTTCCAAAAGTATATTTGTCATTTGGTTTACAATTGTCAACATCTTCCACCATCAAATACAACTTATAATATTGATACTTATTAAATATCTACCACATTTTATATATAAGGGTATCATGTTTTAAGCTGTAGTCAAACAAAAACTTACAGAGCATTCAGAAAATATTCAGAAACCCTTCATTTTTATCAATTTCGTTATGATGCAGCCTGATTCTACAGTTGCTGAAATTCATTTCATTCATCTTTTGCTCTGTTACAATACGATTGCCAGTTGTGAGATTTTCTACAGAGAGATGTGTGCCATTCCAAATCATGCCCAATCAATTTACCATAGGTGGACTCCAAGTTGTCAACTCATAAAGCATGCCTGGCCTGCTCTTGAGATGCCATAGGCAGGAGGGGGAAAAACTGATGGAGGAGCATGGCAGCCACAACCAGAACCATACCAGATGCATACATTCTTCAAGGCTGTATCCCAGGCTACCAGGACCAACCAGAGAGGCATGGTCTCTACAGCCTGTGAAAGTGCTCCATTGGAGAATGTGATTTATGACACACTGGGGGGGGGGGGGGGGACAGGGCCATAGGTGGACCATAAATTATATGAGGCACAGCTGATTTCATCTGTGTATGTGCCAACATGTTGCTCTAATAAATAACTGGAATTCTTTTGAAACTTGGCTCGAGGCTCATGGTTTAATTAAGGCATCCATCAGAATCCTGATAGCAAATCAGCTCACTCCTCAAACTAATCAAAATTATCAGGATTCCTGGGTCCTGGCTCTCCATGTCAAAGTCCCCAACTTCTGACACAAGCAAGAAACATGTCCACAATGATCAAGAGAAATGGGAAGCATGGAGCTAAATTTCATGTTTCCTGCAAGATGGCGACTGGAAGCTCCGAATGTGAGGAGCTCCGCCGTGGTTTTCGAATCCCCAGCTGAGCCTGTCTCCCCCCCTTGATCCCCATGAAGGTAGGGGTACCGAGGGGAGGGGGAGGTACCGAGGGGATGGGGGAGGATTTGGCGGTGCCAGAGATGCCAGGGCGACGGGCAAGCCACTAAATGCCTGCCCGGGCAGCCTGAATTGTTCGGGTTGTCCTGGGCGGTGGCGGCCTTCCCGCGGCCGCCCTGTAGATGGGGCCTTGCCACAGCTCCTTACCGGGTGCCTTCTGCCTTTTCGTCAGCTTTGATGATCCAAACGGCTGCCTCCTTTCCAGCTGTGGCAACCCGGGCAGCCCTATTTCATCCGCTGTGACTGCCACGGATGGCGGTAGTGAATGGTGCCTTGGGCGCCACAGCAGTCGTGGAAGGCGGCGGAGGCTTCGTCGTGGCTGCCCCATGGCTGGAGGCTTTGTCGTGGCCTCGAACTCTATCTCGGGTGGCCTCGTGACCGCAGATGGCGCCGCGGCTGGATGCCTTGCAGTGGCTTCGGACGTTAATTCGGATTTTAATTTGGGTGACCCTGTTGCAGCTGTGGACGGCTCCATGGCGGCTGCAGGGGGGCGGTGGTGAGTGGCGCCGTGGCAGCCACGGGCAGCAGCGGCGGCAGCAGCGGCAGTGGCGGTCTTGCTGCCATGGCCACCCTGTAGCTGGGGGTTTTGCAGCCCCGTACTTTACCAACCGCTCTATTACCATCTGCAGCTCCAATGAGTTGGGCAGCCTTGTTTTGGATGCCGTGGCTGTCACAGATAGCAGGGGCCCCGTCATAAAGGACATCACCCTTGTGGCATATGAGGACAGCCCCTCCAGTACGGGGACCCCACCGATGACTACAGAGATGGCATCTGCGCTGACTGGGAGACCCTTGTGGCCTTGGAGGCGACACGGACGGTGGAGCGAATGACGGCGCTGGTGGTGGCGGCGACAGCTTGGCCCAGTGATGCCAGCAGCTTCAGCTGAGACGGCTGTAATGGTGAAGAAGGCAGCCCCGATGGCATCGGCGGCGATGGTGGCTTTGTGGCCTCAATAACAATGGCATCGGTGGTGGTCTGGTCAGGGGTCGGCCCACGGCTTAAGGACGGCGGTCCTGGCCCAGCAGTGACACTGGTGCCGGCGCAGTTGGCTCGGTACCTTGAGAGACCAGTTAAATATTTTTCAGCAGACTTACAGGCCCTAGGGAGGGTTCCCCTCTCCCTGAAGTGGCCTGCCGATCTATCACCTGCTTACCTCAAGGACGGTTCCTGGGATCCAGAGAGGTAGCACGGCCATCAGAAGAGAGGTTATGGGGGGGGGGGGTTTAAAGTTTTATTGGAGTTAGGGAAGACGACCAGGATGGGGTTGGGGGACAACCCGCCTGAGATGGGGGCCAGACCGGGGGTTGAGTGTGGTCGGGAGGCTCTGGTGTCAATTGGGCTCGGGTCGAGGATGGGGGGTTCTTCCTGGGAGGGAGAGTCGAGGTCTATCTGCACGGTGAGCGGGAGAGGCAGATTTGGTGGGGATAGGGGGCCATATTATGTTAGGGGAGCGCGCCCTCGCTATTTGCGAGCGGTGGCGCGCTCTGACCCCCTAGTTATTTCCCATTCCCCATCGGGCCCTGGGCCTTCAGCTGATGTAATGCAACACCAGGTCCATGGTTAACAAAGCCCCCCTTATTCATGATTTGATCTGCGAGGGGGGAGCGGACCTGGCAGGCGTCACTGAAACCTGGCTGGGCCAAGAGGGGGGTGTCCCCCTTGTGTGCCCACTCGGGTTTCGGGTTTTTCATCAACTGAGGGCCCAGGGAAGGGGGGGGGGTTGCGGTGCTTCTTAAGGAAGATCTGTATCCTAATGAATCCACTGTTCCTCAGATGACCGGATGTGAATCCCTCTTTGTGAAGTGTGGTTCCGGGGTTCAGATGGGCCTGTTTATCACATACCTGGCTCCCTGCTATGTGACATCGGCCCTGCCTGAGCTCCTTGAGTTGATAGCCGGCTTGGTGGTTGAGTCCCCCAGGCTTATGGTCTTGGGGGATTTCAACCTACCCTCTGCCGGTGGAACCTTGGGGATTGATCAGGAGTTCATGGCTTCCATGACAGCCTTGGGCCTGACCCAATTAATTAGGGATCCCACTCACACAGGGGGTCACATCTTGGATTTGGTGTTTGTCTCTGGTCAGTGGCAAAATGATCTAGGTCTCGGGATGTTTTGATTGAGTCCCTGTCATGGTTGGATCATTCGGTCCTTAGGCTGGACTTCCATTCTGTATCCCCTCGTCGCAGGGAGGCAGGACCTATTAAATGGTACCGTCCCAGGCGCCTGATGCACCAGAAAGGTTCCTGATGGAGCTTGGGCCGCTTCCCAAGACTTGTACACACGACTCGGCTGAGGACCTTGTGGCTGCCTGGGATAGGGTGGCGACCGGGGCCCTTGACCAGGTCGTGCCCTTGCGGACTCTGACCCGGTGCCGATCCCATGTGGCTCCCTGGTTTTCTGAGGAGCTGAGGGAGATGAAGCACCGGAAAAGATGCCTAGAGAGTGGTTGGAGGGCCAGCCGTTCCGTATCTGACTGAACACTATTGCGGTCATATGTTAGAACCTATTTAGTGGCGATAAGGGTGGCAAAGCGTTTGTACTTTTCCACCCTTATTGTGTTCACAGAAAATTGCCCGGCCGCCCTTTTTAAGATGACCCACTCCCTTTTAGATGAGGGAGTGCGGGAGGACCTCTTGCAAGGACGGGCCGAGGATTTTTCTATTTTTCTGCAGGACAAAATCACTCAGATCCGGGATGGCTTGGACTCTGACTGGACAACTCTGGGTGGGAGGGCAGGGGCGGATTTTGGTGAGATCATTTGGGGGGAGTTTGATCCTGAGACCCTGGATGAACTGGACAGGATGCTGGGCGGGCTTAATGACACCACATGTTTATTGGACCCATGTCCCTCCTGGCTGGTTGTGGTCACCCGGGAGGTTATGCGAGATTGGTTCCAGGGTATTATCAACGCTTCCTTGAGTGAGAGGTTTTTGTCAGCTGCCTTGAAAGAGGCGGTAGTGAGGCCCCTCCTCAAGAAACCATCCCTGGACCCAACATTGTTGTCAAATTATCATCCGGTCTCCAACCTTCGCTTTGTGGCGAAGGTTGTTGAGAGTGTGGTGGCATGACAGCTCCCTCAGCACCTGAAGGAAGTGGTATACTTAGATCCCCTCCAATTGGGTTTCAGGCCTGGGTACAGCACGGAGACGGTGTTGGTCGCGTTGGTAGATGATCTCTGGAGGGCTCGGGACAGGGGTTGTTCCTCTGTCCTGATCCTATTAGATCTCTCAGTGGCTTTTGATACAATCGACCACAGTATCCTATTGCGGCAGTTGGGGGGTTGGGAGTGGGAGACACCGTGTTACAGTGGTTCTCCTCCTTCCTCTCCGACGCTCGCAATTTGTGTTGGCAGGGGGGCAGAGATCAACCTCGAGGCCCTTGTGGGGTGCCTCAGGGGTCTGTGCTCTCACCCCTGCTGTTCAACATTTATGTAAAGCCACTAAGGGAGATCATCCGTGGCTTCAGGGTGGAGTTCCATCAGTATGCTAACGACACTCAGCTATACATTTCCACCGCGGGCCATCCTGACGAAGCCGTTGAAGTGATAACCTGGTGCCTGGAAGCCATGCGGAGTTGGATGGGGGTCAACAGGTTTCGGCTCAACCCAACCAAAACCTAGTGGCTGTGGTTCCCTGCACCCAGATACAGTCAGCTCATTCCATCGCTGACCGTGGGAGGTGATGGCTCCCACGGAGAGAGCGCACAATCTGGGAGTCCTCCTGGATGGGTGACTGTCATTGGACGATCATATATCAGCCGTCACCAGGGGGGCTTTTTATCAGGTCCGTAGGATCTACCAGTTGCGGCCCTTTCTGGATCAGGGTGCATTGCGCACAGTCACTTCTGCTCTTGTTACCTCCCGCCTAGATTATTGCAATGCTCTCTACATGGGGCTCCCCTTGAAGAGCATCCAGAGGCTTCAACTGGTGCAGAGTGCGGCCGTGCGGATGATCTTGGGGGCTTCTCGGAGCTTCCATATTACACCGCTCCTGCGCAAGCTGCACTGGCTTCCGGTGGCCTTCCGGGTGTGATTCAAGGTGCTAGTGACCATCTTTAAAGCGCTCCATGGCTTGGGACCCGGGTACTTACAGGACTGCCTACTGCCACCATTGGCGTCCCCCGGCCGGTGCGCTCCCATAGGGTTGGCCTCCTCGTGTTGCCGCCGGCTGGCCAATGTCGGTTGGCTGCCCCGAGGGTGCCTTCTCTGTGGGAGCACCCTCCCTTTGGAATGAGCTACCAGCAGAGATGCGAGCCATTACTGACATACGGGCCTTCCGACAAGCACTTAAGACGCACCTTTCCAACAGGCCGGTCTGGCGTAACGTTATGAGTAGGGTTTTTAATTTGATTTTAATTTTTTATGGGTTTTATTGGTCTTAGCCATGTATTTAATTAATTTTTAAACTCTTTTTAACTTTTCTATTTGTATATTTTTACTGTGGCTGTTCACTTCCCCGAGTCCCTTTTTGGGAGAGGGGGCGGTATACAAATCGAATAAATAAATAAATAAATGTCTTGTTGCAAAGAGTCTGAATACTTATGCCAATATGATATGTCAGTTTTTCCAATGTTGAGACTTTGAAAAAGTGCAGAGAAGAGCAACTAAGATGATTAAGGGCCTGGAGACAAAAACTTATGAAGAATTGGATATAGCTAGTCTAGAAAAAAGAAGGACCAGGGGGACATGATAGCAGTATTTCTGTATTGGGAGGACTAGCACAAAAAGAGGAGGTCAACTTATTTTCCAAAGCACCAGAAGGCAAGACAAGAAACAATGGATGGAAACTATAATCAAGGAGAGAAGCAAGTTGGAATTAAAGAGAAACTTCCTAACAGTGAGAACAATCAACCAGTGGAATAGCTTGCCTTCAGAAGCCGTAGATACTTCATCACTGGAGATTTTTAAGACAGCCACCTATTTGAAATGGTATAAGGTCCCTCACTTGAGCAGTGAGTTGGACTAGAAGACCTCCAGGTCTCTTCCAACTCTATTCTGATTATGTTTGTCATAGTTATTTGTAAAATATAATAAAGACAGGATATAAATAAAAAATAAAACTAAACAAATTCTGTGCATTCTTTCCTTGTGTTTTCCCTGCTATAAAGAAGTCTTAATTCTCTTCTCTTTTGCATGGATTATATAATATCCCCTGAAAGCAGACTATTGTCTCCTGCTAGGTTGCGATTTTCCTGCCACAACCAGAGCATTGACAGTATGTGCCTTGTAAAATGAGGAACTTCTCTTTTAACACTTTTAATCAGTGATCAACTTCATTTGCTACTTTGGCCTTGCCATGTCACATTCCCAGATCTATTTGTGAAAGTTTGACATTCTTCCCTTGTAACTTGAGGAAAGCCTTAAGATCTGGAAGATTTATCACTTGGCACTCAATCTTGTCTAAAGGTTTCAGCCATGTCTATACAATTTTCTTTGACAAAATGCAGAAGTGGTTTAACATTCCCTTCTTCCAGGTGGGTTCACTACCATCATGCTTCAGATTGCCTTCAATATATCAGATTATCCAGAGTTTTATGCCCTCCCTTTTGACTTCATTGGTTGCTCTGTCAGGGCCACATGCTTTCACTACTCTCAGCTTCAGAAGCTATGGAGTCAGTCCTCTTACTCTAATAAGTGGTGTTTTTCTGGGAAGAAAGGCAGAATATAAATCCAGCCAATAAGAATAAAATATACAAATCACTTCAACTTGGTAGGAAAGTCTGTGGTATGAAAAGTCCATAAGGAGCAATGGCTATCAGATTCTGTAATAGCTGAACTTTGGCCTTGGCTGAATTATTTACCACCAACTTCAATTCCTGTGATGTTTTGCTTCAGGGATAGAGTAGAAGAGATATCGATAGGCTACAAAAGTGAGATGTTCAGATCCTTGCACATTCCCTTCTTTATTCCCTTAATTATTCACAAGAAAGTATTTGCATAAATTACTGGTATAATCTATGCTCATAAACAATGTCTTATACTATTTTGTTTTTGTCAAAATGTTCTGCTAAATGTCTGCTGATTTTAGATTATTTGACAGAAATAAATGGATAGAAGGAAAGATGTATTCCATCCAATTTTTAAGACAAATACATGAAATTGGCATGGATAAAAGTCTCCTGGACTATTTCTTAATCAAATCAAATCATGGTTTTTTATTGCATTTTAATCTTTCATTTATGTGTTATTTAACACCATCCTTTCCAACCTGGTAGGCTACAGATGGTTTAAACTACTGTTTTTGAAACCTGGCAACTTTAAGATATGTGAACTTCAACTTCTAGAATTCCCCAGCCAACATGAAGTCCACATATCTTAAAATTGCCAAGTTTCAAAAACACTGGGTTGGACTATACTACTCATAATTCCCAGGTATTATGGCCATGGGAATTATAGGAATTAAAGGGCAACATATCTGGTGGGCACCACTTGAATTAACCTATTTCCTAAACACTGTAATTACAAAGCACTGGATCACATTTGTGTTTGGCTCAGCACCTATACCTCTGCTATAACAGTATTGTAAATATCTTCTCTAAATACCATTATCTATTTGTGATTATTAAAAGGCACATTTTCTGAAGTTCTTCACATGGTATTCTTCATTGCACATTAGATTAAAAACTAGCTATCACCTGTCAATCACCTATGCATCTCCATATTGCCTATAGGCATTGTACAAAACAATATAATTTGAGAAAGCCATGATAAGAAAAAAGAAGCTGCTGCTAAGAAATAGCAGCCTAAATGTGTCAAGCTGTCCCCATCCTCATCCATAATCTATAAAAACATTTACCATCATCCTGATATTGTCACATAATGTATTTAAGGATGAGTGAATACCAAACTTGAAGAGGGCTTGAAATGAGAGCATTTCCACCCCACCTCACTCCACTCACACTATTCTTTGTGTCAATCTAATACTCTGCAGGTCTCGACTAATTTGCTTTTAGTTTGCAATTTTTAAATTAAGTCACCTTCCCTGCTGATCCCCTCATTTCCAAACAAAAGTGGCAATATTCAGGAGTAGAAAATCCAGCCCCTAAATTGACAAACTATCTACCTTTGGTTGTGTCTCCAAATGAAGAAGATAATATTATGCTTCCTTTTTTGGTAGAATGGCTTTTCTTTGCTTGAAAAAGGTGAGAATTGGCCAAGAAGGGGAGGTGGGGGCAAAACCATCTGTTTTTTGCAAGCATTCATTTCTCGTGGATGACCCTGACAAAACCCTGACAAGTTTTGCAAGCCTTTGCAAAGAATGCTTCCAAAACCCAGATAGCTTTTTGATAGGAGAGAGTACTGTTCAGCCATTTGTTGAACAGTGAATTGTCAGGTCTACTAAACCATAATTGTTATAAGATAACAGACACGGCTGCCCCTCTGCCCATTGGAACTAGAAAAATATGGAACAAGAGCTAGAAGTGCAGTAGTAGATTACCAGGACACAAGTTGAATTTAGTTACATATAATAATTGTCCTCATTGCAATATATAGTTGGGACCTTCAAAAACAGTTCTTTCATGTCAGTTCTATGCTACTGCTCATTTATCTAATTAGGTTTTTAATAGTTTTCAAATCCACTACTTTTCTTTTAAAAAGAACTGGTATAGGAAATATGTATTAATATAATGCCAAAATCTGTTTTCTAATTTCTTGGAAGTTTTCTCTCTGAAAGAGGCCACTAGTTTTCAAACTCTTTTTATTATTTATTTATTTATTTTGGTGCTGTTTTTTGAGCTTATTTTATTGTAGCAAGAGGTGGAAAGTGCTTTCATTTGTTTTCCTCTATGATTTCCCTTCCTTTCCTGTCTGAAAATGACTTGTGGGAGGAATTCCATCTTATGACATGGGGAACCAAAGAAGCTGCAGACCATTGGAGAGATAAAATAATGCAAGATTAGATAATCATACCTGCTCCTGCCTTTGACAAATTACCACTAATACAAATATAAGAATTCAACACTTTACTAATAATTACTTCCCATTGTAAAATAAAAATAAAAATCCATTCACTTTTCATCAAAGTGAGCTGGAATTATTAAAAGAAACAAGTAAGAAATTTTTAGTAGAGCTCTCATCTTTACATAGCTATTCTGCTACCATCTCAACACAAAGCAGGCTTTTATCAAATAAATCTTCTCTTTTCCATTGCTGTGAAACAAGTCAAGAGAAAAAAGAAATACAACACATAGTTATGAAAATAAATTCTTGTTTAGTATAAGAGGTGAGCAATGACCTTACGCTCAAATACAAACTGAGAACTGTCACCTGAAAAAAAATGTACAAAAAAATCTTTCCCAAAAAGTTTGCAATCATTTTTTTATTGTTATTATTTTAAAGCCTGCAAAACAGAAAGCATCAACTAGAGGGTGTGTGTTTTTCTTGCTTTTCCATAAGGTTCTACTTTAAGACCTCCATATGCTCAGTTTTAATAATTTGTTTTCAGAAACTAGGAACGTTTCCAAAAGCAATTTTTGAAAATAATGTGCTTCTTGTTAAAAATGAAGAAAGCAAGCTGAAGTCCAGGTACTACATCACTGCAAGGTAATATGGGAGATATATTAAAAGCAACTTTAATGGGAAATTAGTTGCTTGTACATAGCAGTTGGGGAGAAATTTATTCCTGTTTCAAATAGTGGGTTTCATTAATTGTTAGTTAAGATTCCATTGGAGAGTTGACGTCTTTCAAAGTGGTTATCATTTAATTATGCAGATTATTGTATATTAAGCAGCAGTTTCATGTCACTATTTCCATTCCATGGTATCTGTTTTTATAATATATGCTGTAGGTGTATTTTTATATTTTTCTATATCTGTGATTTTTATATATGATTTTAGCCATTTGTTGTGAACCTCCTAGAGTCACCTTCATAATTAATTTTTTCCAGGATGGAAATGCTCTGAGATTGTTAGATCTTTTTCCTTTCAAGTCTTGTATTCAAAGATAACAACGTAAGCCAATCAAAATTTGCCTACAATCTGTCCAGTTAGCTAACGGGAGTGTGCAAAGAATGTCATTCAATTAATCCCCTACTTCCTAAGCTGAAGTCAGTCAGGAAATAGAAATAAATAAATATTGCTAGGGCATCTAATTCCCCTATCAATCCATACTTTTCTGCATTCACATTCACTTGTGTAGTAGTTGAACTGCCCCTCCTCTGCAAAAAAAAAAAAAAGCTATTCACTTGCCATGCTGCCAATCCTCAAATGTATAAATACTTTGTGTCTTGTGAGAAGACATGCTAGTAATTCTACAAAGAGGAATTTTTCTCAGTAGCTGTGACTGTACATTGTTATGATGGCTGTGAAGGAAGGTTATAAATGCATTTACAAAGAAACAGGATGTGAACCTCTCTGGGAGAAGTAAAGAAAAGTGGCAAGAGAAGAGGGAGAGAAGGTTTAGTACTGTTGCTGTGTAACTATTAACTTGACTCAGGAATTGGAAATTAGAATAAATCAATAATGTTCTCCAATAGGAAATGGTATTGATGAGAAAAAGAGAGGTAAATAAGTAGACATTCCACTTCCTCTTGTTAACACAATAATGTGAATAGTTAAGTTGAACTTGAGATGGAAAAATGAATGATAAGAAAGTTAAGCATTGAATAAATAAATAAAAGTAATTTCAAAATAATGTATCTGGCAGTCCAGGGAACTATTAATTTACCAGTATTATCCAGTCCAAAATTTTAATAAACATAAAATTATATTTATTATAAATGTACCAAAAATTGTCTACATGGTTTTTAATCATGTAGTGGGATTTATATCCTGCTAAGTTGAAAGAAAACATCAAGCGCAAAGAATATTTAACAAGACTAAAAGAGCAACATTAAATCTGATTTAAAATATTTAGATCCAGATATTTGTCTTTTTAATTTGATCTTGCAGCTTTGCTTGTAAAATATGTACCACAACTTTATCTGTTCTTATTTTATCTTATCTAGAATACTTACATTTTAAATATGCTGAAAACACTACTGCCAACAACAAAATGTTTTGCAGTACTCTCATATTATTATTATGAAAATTGGGACATATATTTGTAGGTTGCTGTTTCTGGAAGACATTTCTATTGTGAGTCCTATCACAAAACTATTGAGAAAATTCAGGTATGAGAAAGGATTGTGCAACATGAATGGAACTTCCAGATATAATATCTTATGCAGAAAATCTATTGGAAATTAGACATCCCATACTTACTGCTCTCATCCCATTTCTCTGTCTTTGTTTGTATAAATGCTTTGCATAGACAGCCAGATTCAGCAGAGCTGATTGGGTTGGGGAGGAGCATAACTATTTCCAGACACTTTTCCTCTTCTTTCCTTTCTCCAAAACATATTGGTGTGAGAATATCCCAACATTATGTGAAGGGATTCTTCTTTGGATCCAATTTCTATGTCAATCTTCTCTGTGTTTCATTTGTTTTGAAATGCAGCTGATACAACTAGGAAAACATTAGCCTGGCTATGCAACATTTGCTTATCTGGAGCTGTTAATTGATTGCAGATCTTTTTTAGCCAATTAACCATGTGGCTTTTAATTGATTAACCAATTAAATGTTTTTCAGTTATGACTTTTTTTATCGCATTAGTGTGTTCATACTGTCAATCATATTCCCACAACTAAACACCGTTCTAGCCACAGGGCAATATCTGGTATGCACAGAATGGCATTATAAGCAAAGAAGGGAATCAATGTGAGTCTTAGCAGCTTAATATATTTTCAGGCTGGAGCACTAGGAATGAATGCAGTAATGGGAAGTTTGTATGACTTTCCCCAGCCATGAAAATTTGATTGGTATTTTCCATATCCATATGCATATCAGGTAAAAAGGGAAAAAGAGGCAGGAAAATCCAATTGATTTCTGTTCATATTGTTTCCCATATATGCACTAGTGTTCACAGGAGCACAGTGATGCCCAGAAATATATTTGTTAGATGTCTTAATTTATATTTTAAGAAATGTATTTGAACCCCCAAATTAGATTATTGTCACATGGCTATTGGTCACCCTAATTAAGAGGGACAATTTCAGATATGGAATCCAAAGCTTGAACAAAGGAATAAATTCACCAGGGACATTAAAACGAAGTCTCGGTATTTTTTTATTTTCTTATTTGCATGTTTGGGGAACCAGATGCCTAATCAAAAAATAAAAGTTATATGTTAGCACAGTCTTGTGTCCAGTATTTCAAAAGTTTGAAGAAAATACATTATCTTCCCATTCCATAGAAGTAATGTAGTCTGAGAAATGTAAAATAAAACCATCTCTATTTTTTCATGTTCAAAAAAGAGAAAAAGATTAGATATTAGAGCAGTTACTGCTAGAGGAATGTAAGACAGAGATATATGCTAAGATTTACTCAGGCATAAATATTTCACAGTGCCTGGGGAGAGGACTGCTTGAGATAAAGTTTAGCATTGAGCTCCATTTATCTAAAGGTAGATTTGACTGACAGGTGTTTGTTGTAAGCCGCAATTAACGTGTCAATTGTTTTTCACGTCACAATGATTTTTCACACCTAGTAATGGGCGTATAGCTTTAAATCAATCTAGCGCCATGGCAATAAAAACGCCTGAATGGTTTTCCATTGGGATCTGGGAAACTGCTGCACTTTGTTCTTGATCCCTGCCAGTAAGTCAGGTAATAGTTTTACTATCAAATGGGTAAGTGATGAGAAGAAGGGGGAGGAAACACACCCACAGTGGCATCAGCTATATTGATAAGCATTGGGAGTGATACTGAAAAACACTTCAACATTTATGGATATGCACTGGTGTGAATGAAATTATGATCCAGCTCTTTCTTATAGATAGTAATTCTGTTAGGGTTTTCTTTACTAATATGAACAAGGTCAAGTAGTTTACAGTATAAAGCAGTCTGGAGTTAGCATTGCAAAACAAGTTTGGAAGTAATTGTTTAAAAATACTGAATCAGCTATTTGGCCTAACCATTTTCTGATTTCTAGAATCTAGACATATAATATTACCAATACAGTGGAACCTCTAGTCACGAATTCTCCTGACCAAATTTTTTGGCAAATTTTTGGATCTGGTTGCAAACAAATACTTGGGTGGTGATCAAACACAGCTGTGCCAATTTTCCCTTCCACACCAATTTCCCCTGTATGTATGCACAGAATTGTAGGTGCATGCACAGTCAGTCTCACTTCCGGTCACAACCAAATTGGGTTGTGACCTAAGTTACGGAATGGATTACAGTTGTGACCAGAGGTTCCACTGTCCAGACCTACCTGTCTGTCAGTCTCACAAAGTAGACCGAATCAGGCCAGACCCCCAAATAATCAACTTTATAGAAAGGCTAAAATTACTTTTATAGAGATTAACAGAATCTTGCAAATCTGATTGTGCTGTACCTTTTCCTCTTGTTATGCTCCAATGACTTAGGCAGGCATCTACCCAAGTCATTTCTGAATGTTATATTGTTGCTCTGGACTTAAAGTATGTTTCAATAATAGTTGTTGCCTAATTCCATCAAAGTCATCTTCTATAATCTCTACACTGCCCAGATTTTGCTTATGAAGAGTAGGTCATCGTTCATTGGTACAATTTGATATACCATCCAAGTATTTTTAGTATGCTGGAACTTTATGAAGTTGAATCAAAATCCTCTTTCTTGTTATCTGAGTAGAGCTTAAGGTTGTGCTTTTCAGAACTAGGATTTAGAGACCAATACTTAATTCAAAAGCACTTTACAAGTTATCACTTGTGGTGGGAACCTATCAATCTCGTTCCCGAAGCTAGCATCTTGGAGGGAAATAAAGGAACATGTCTAAAGATCCTAAGTTTCATATTTGGACCACAAAAATCCAGACAATCATTAGATAAAGAAGAATATTTGAGGCTTGGGATTGAAATGAGGGATACATAGTGTTTCTTAACTGGTTTTCTTGCAGAAATTTCATTGTCCAAACCAGCAATAGTATTAATACTACTTTGGCACTGGTGATGTTATCTAGTTTGGGTAATGAAACATCTGGAAGAAAATAATCAAGCTCAGAGAGTGCCAAGGACCCTTCATTTCAACCCCAAGCCTCAAATATTTTCCTTTATCTAATGGTTGTCCAGATTTTTGCAGATGAACTCTAATGAGACTGAAAATTGTTCAGAAACAGGGAAGGATGATGATGTTTGAGAGCGCTTTCCTTCTTGCCACACCTAGTTTGTGCTTCAGGCCTCCCTGGCATGTACTCTTCTTATAGATCAATCCTCGAGAACTGCAGTCCTTGCCAATAGAAAAATATTGATTATCCCAACTTTAAATAAGAAAAGTCTGAACAGGATATTAAGAGGAAGCTACAACAACAGTATTTTGCTGTTATATAAGTTATAGCACCAGGTGCTGTAACATGTGCATATCAGCTATTAGCTATTGTATTCTCTCTTGCAACCAAGTCAGAGGTTGGCAGTTGACAGTGATTTTTCATCACTTTGGATAGGCCCCAAGTTTTCAAGACCCTGCATAATCTGGAGTTCATATTATATGATGATCAAAAAAGTTTGTACAGAAAATTGTATATATAAATTTACATATATGTTATTTTGTTTTTCACTTCTGTTTTATGGCAATTGGAATGCCATGTCCAAATGTGTTCAATATATTTATATGTAAACAATAAAAATATATTTTAAAAAAGATCCTGCATAATTTGGAATATCCAAACAATGCTCCCAATTATCTGCAATAAAGCAAAACAGAAAAGTAATTGTTGTATTATTCTATCTTTATATTATATACATACCGTGCTACATCATGGGTTTTCACCCCAAAGTTTGATGTAAGACAATAACCTAAACATAGACCACATTTTAGATATAACTTCCATGGATGGTTGAATAGAAATTCGTTTCTCTAAGCATCCTCCACAGGGGTGGGATTCAAATTTTGTAACAACTAGTTCTGTGGGCATGGCTTAATTTGTGGGTGTGGCTTGGTAGTCATGAGACTGAGTGGGAGTGGTTTGGTAGCCATGTGACTGGGTTGGTATGGCCATGTGTCCATGTGACTGGCAAACCAAATACAAGTGGTCCTTGCTTAATGGCCGGTTGCTTAGCAAGTATTCTAATTTATGACTGATCTCCCCAGAGCTACTTGACCTGCTTTTGGCATTTTGACAGCCATACACACACACACACACACACATACACACACACATACACACACACTCTTAACCTTGCTATTCTTTGGTTCAATAAAGATCTCCTGCTGGAGCAGGGGCTTGGACTAGATGATCTCCGAGATCCCTCGCAGGTCAGCCCTAGATTGTTGTGCTGCTTCAAAGAGAGAGGCACTGGGAGAGAAGTACTCTCTCCATCCCCTCCCTCAAGCATCCACCCTGCCGGAATCCCAACTGTGGCCTGTGGCAGAGGGAAAGCTGAGCCAGCCAGGGCAGAGCCATCGCCACTCGGCTGCCCACCAGCCTGCATCTCGTCCCCTGCTCAGATTCTCTGCAACTGCTGGGGCTTGTGGCTGCCGGGGGCGTGCAGGAGGCAACCAGGAAGCACGCATCCACCTGCATTACCCCTCTGCCAGCCACTCCTCTCTCACCCGGCTGAGAATTTTGGCCATGTGTGAGCCGCCAAAGAAGATTCGCTCTCGCCAGGCTTGACTTTCTTACAGAATGCAGTCCACATTCAGCCATGCACACAGGCCGGCGGGCAGCAGATGGAAGGGACAGCAGGCAAAGGGGCTCCCTGGTTGCCCACCCCCCACCCCTAGCAGACAAGGCCAAGCAGCTGTGGAGAATCCAGGTGAGGAGGCGAGATGTAGGCTGGTGGGGACACAAGTGGTGATGGATCAGCCCTGGCTCACCTACCTCTCTGTGACCAGCAAGCCAGGTAAGTTGGAGGCTGAAGTTGGTTGGGGGGAAACCTTGCTAAGCCACAAGAGCTGCATGGGTGGCCCTCGTGGCTAAGCAAGCTAGGCAAGTGGGGTGGGGGAAACTTGCTAGGCCGTGAGAACCACATGGGTGGCCCTTAAAGCCAAGTAAGCCAGATAGGGAAGGGGAGCAGCTAAGTAGGTCACGAGCACTGAGGGCGGTGGTGGCATGGTGGTGGCAGCCTAGACCAGCCCGAGAGTCAAGACTCAACCGGGGCTTGTGACAGCAAGGGCAGTGGCAGAAGCAGCAGTGCAGTGGTGGCAACCTAGGCTGGCCCAGGAGTCGGGATTCAACTGGGCTGGCAGCAGCAGAAGCATATAGATGACCAAGGCTTGCAGAGCCTCACTCACCTAGGGAGATCATGGTGAAAGGCAGACAGCAATGGCTGGTGGGCAGGCGAAGGCAGATTACAGGCAGTGATGGCACATGGCTGAGATAAGGAGGGGGGGCAGGCGGAGTTAGAATGCAGTCAGCTTGTCGCGCATGAGCGCAATGTTGCACATGCACGATAAGGACTGACTGGGCAGGGAGTGGAGAAGCTGGCAAAGAAGGGCGGGGCCAACCGCAGGCCCGTTTTACCAGTTCTCCGAATTACTGGGAATCATAACAACCGGTTCTATAGAACCGGGCCGAACTGGTAGAATCCCACCCCTGATCCTCCATCCTGTAACACTCTAATACAGAGAAATAATAATAATACAGGCTTCATTTATAAGCTTGTTGTAAAGGAAAATTGTGGATATAATGCATTCAAATCTTATAATTGCTTCAGTGGTCACCATGGCATTCTGTGAAAATCATCTACAGAAGAGTCGAGATTATTATTGCTTGTACTAAGCAATGTTTTACATTTAATTACAACAGAAATATATTAACAGCAATATGCTCAGGTAGAATCAGTGAATTTTAGCAAGCAGTCAGGACATACATATTTCACCGATACAAGTTAGGAAGGTCTGAAGTGTGCACCTTTCTTATTGATTGTACTTTCTTTTGAAAAGGAGATAATCTCCAAATGTGTTGGGTCAGTATGTATCTATGTATGTGGAGCAGCTGCTTCTATTTTTGTACAGTAGAATTACAATCCAAATACTACATACAAACATATCCTTTATTTCAGAATTGATACCCAATATTTCAATTCCAGAGGTTCTTAGAACAATTAGAATGTGAATGATTATAATTCATTAAAAGTTTTGCAGCAGTGAAAGGAGGGAGGAAAACTTTGATAAAGCCTCTTTCCACACCAAAACTCAGCTTGAGGGTTGAAGAACCTGTTAAGTTGTTCTGAGACATACAAGCAAGACAAAGTGGCAAAGAGGAAAAGGTGATTTCTTCTTGAATGGCAGTACTTTTTTTTTTTTAGCAGAAGGAGACTTTTAGGCCTCAGAAGACCCATAGTAAGGCAAAGAATCCACAGAGTCATAGGTACAATAGCTATTGAAAAAATGTCAAAGGCAAAAAACGATATTTGAAGAAGTATTTTGGTTCCTGATGTGTTATTATAGCTATCTCTTTATAAAAATAATATATGTTACTGTTCATAAAAATGTGCTCAGGATAAAGGCTCCCTAAGTTTACACAAGCAGATTAAAAACTTAAACTATTTTTTAAAAACCCACCAACAATTGTCTGGTTTATATTCAGCTCTGTAGCTAGCCCATTAAAGCACATTAACAGTCTCTCTACAAGACTCCACATCCTTTCCCTTTATGTGTGTGTGTGTGTGTGTGTGTGTGTGCGCGCACACACGCGCACACACACACATACACACAGAGGAATGAACATAGATTTTATTTTTTTCTTCTGTTTCTTCTTTCAAACATGTGCTCACCGTCTGACCTTGGGGAAGTTCCCTTTTTCCTTCTCAGCCTTAGTCATTTTTTCTGTTTCCTATCTATATATGGTAATACTACAGTGACCCACATTTTAGATATAATGTCAAGGCAAGCCTGATAAAATTGAAAGAGTCAGGATTTGTTTGTGAAAAATTGTTCTCATTTACTCTAGTCTAATACTGGAAAGGAAAAGAAAGAAAGAAAGGGAGGTGCAAGTAATGTTCATTAGAATTAAACAATGCAGTTCTGAGTGTTATGCATAGGGTGGAGAATTTTACTTATGTCTTTAGTTTTCTTTCATTTAATTCTGAAAATCTCTTCCAGAATTTAAAAGAAATTCTCATTTAATCAGATGCAAAAGAAATGGCTTTTGGGCAGTGTTTGCCATGCTTTGGAAAGATCTCCTAATCTAATATTTGAGAATTAACTATGGTGTTCTTATTTCTTACCGGTTACTATGCTTTTTACTATATTTTATATTTACTATATTAGTTTACTATGCTTTTTCCATTTAATATGCACATCTATGGTTTCTAATGCAAATATTTACATTATTTAATTGTTGAACTGATTATATCATTTTATGGGTTTATTTCTGCAACTGTTTTAATATTGTTGTAACACACCACATTGGGAGAAGACAGCCTTAGCCAACCTATAAGTAAGATTTAGAAACTTTTCTCTCACCTGTAGTACACGACAAACTACTCCTAAAATTAAAATTTTACGGTATCTCTGGACACCTGCATCACTGGATAGAAGCATTCCTGTCAAACAGACAACAAATGGTCAAAATTGGGAGCGTCCTATCAAATTCTGTACCTGTCAACAGTGGTGTCCACCAAGGCAGTGTTCTAGGACCAACTCTTTTCATACTCTACATAAATGACCTCTGTGAACATATCAAGAGCAACTGTGTTCTCTTCGCTGATGATATAAAGCTATTTAACACCACATACAATACTGCTACCCTTCAAAATGACCTTGACTATGTATCAGAATGGTCAAATAAATGGCAACTTCAAATCTCAAAAAATAAATGCTCTGTCCTACATATTGGCAAAAAAAAATATCAGAAAATAAAATACAGGCTGAATAGTCGAGACCTTGTTGATGATCCAAACTGTGTCAAGGATCTTGGAGTACTCATTTCAAATGACCTAAGTGCTAGAGCCCACTGTAACTACATAGCCAAAAAGGCATTAAGAGTTGTTAACCTAATCTTATGTAGCTTTTCCTCTGGTAATTTTACACTAATAACTAGAGCATACAAAACATTTGCTAGACCAATACTCGAATACAGCTCATCAGTCTGGAACCCACATCACATATCTGATATTAATACAGTTGAGAAGTCCAGAAATATTTCACAAGAAGAGTTCTCCACTCCTCTACTCATTGCAGAATACCTTAAGCCACCAGACTCGAAATTCTAGATCTAGAAAACCTAGAACTACACCACCTTTGGTCCGATCTAAGTATAGTATATAAAATCATACATTGCAATGTCCTACCAGTCAATGAATACTTCAGTTTCAACCATAACAACACAAGAGCAAACAATAGATACAAACTCAAGGTTAATTGCACCAAACTTGATTGCAGGAAATACGACTTCAGCAACAGAGTGGTCAATGTCTGGAATACTCTACCTGACTGTAGAGTCCCCAAACCCCAAAAACTTTAACTTTAAACTGTCTACTATTGACCTCATCCCTTTCCTAAGAGGTTTGTAGGGGGCGTGCATAAGTGCACCAACGTGCCTACCGTCCCTATCCTATTGTTTCTTTTATATATATATATATATATATATATATATATATATATATATATAAATTTTTCTTATATGTATCCATGTATTCATAACTATGTTTTTACTTATACCTATTATCTTGTAAGCAATTGACAAATAAATAAATAAATAAAATAAATCTCTTTGAAAATGTCATCAAAATGTCTTCTTCTCCCTCTTCCCCAATTGACAAAAATATATCAAATTGCTGTACCACAACAGATTTTAAACAAATCTAAACAAGAATTTAAGATTGTTCAAAGACTTGTTAGTTCTTTTACATAAATCAATTAAATTTAAATATGCTTAATTCAACCTAGATTGTGCCCAATGCTAAAGTCAGAAATCATATACACATACATACACACAAACATACCCTTTTCTTATTAATCATTTGCTAAACTATCTTACTACAAAATAAGACTATCAAATCTGGATTGCAAAAATCCAGGTGCATAGTAGAAGGAGCAAAATTACAATTTCCTTTGCTACTGTCTTCCAGTCTTACAGATTGTAGTAACCTCGAGAGTCCTCTGACATAAGGCCGTAAGAATGACATTCTCAAGTTAGGAACTTGCATGATAAGCTCAGCTTGGGCACGACACGTAGGCAAATAGTACAGGAACTAGCTGACCACAAATCTTGTTAATAGATAATCACGCTATCTTAGCACACAACAGTGGTTGCATCCTGCCATGGCGCCATTAGAATTATACTTCCTTGCTCCTCTTCACATATGTCTCGCTCCCCCCGCCCTGATAACACTGCAAATAAAGAGAGTGGTGCGTTGCAATCGGGGGACTTCTTCATCTACCCCCGGGCACAACGTGCTCTCTCACCTTGAGAAACTATGGTGTCTGTGTCAATTATTGATTCTAGTACTTAAGTACTCACCCTCGCGAGGGTCCCTCTAAATTTCACCCCTGCGGGGGGCTCTACGAGCTGATCAGAGAACTAAGGACAACGAGCAAACACGCAGGACAATGCGACAACTGGGGGCTCGTCCGGGATCTCTCACTTCTTCAGCTCCACGGCGTGACTTCTGTCTAGAGGTGCGCTGCCTTCACCTCCCGTTGCTACGCACCTGGCAAAGGCTCTGTACAATTGTAAGTAATGGCTCCTCACTCTCCAAAGTTTCGTCAATTCATAGGGACGAACTTTACCAATTAGTGAAGAAGGCTAATTGTTTGCAGAAAATTAATGGCACCCACTGTATATACCTTGTCTAGAAAATCTATCACCTCCTTCTTGCTTTATGTGGAGCAGCACTGTCCTGCTATCGGCTGAGGGCACGCTGCGTCGCACTTCGTGGGAACGCTTGGGAAATATCTGTATGATGTCCCCAGAGCTCCACCGGATATTCTTATGTCCTGGCGTGCGATAATGGCTGCGCTCAATACTATTTACCCCTCCACCACTCTTCCCGAGTCTTTATCTCTTGCCTCTAAACTGCTGAGCCTCCTGCTGTTCACTTTGATTCTTCTCCCCCACCTTACCAATCTGCCGACTCTTCGGATGATATTCCTCAGCTGCCTATGCCCCTCCTTTTCACTCTGACACTCCGCACAATCGTCTGCAGCCCTCCTCTCTTCTGTCTCTCCCATTCCTACTGATCCTCCGTCCCCACATCCCTCGGGGGGAAATATTACTGCTATCCTGGCTTCTCCTTCCTTCACCCTTAGAATCTTGTGATATACCTTTCTGCTTACCCTATGACTCTTGTTCCGGGAGCCCCTGGCGCTCATGTTCATAACAACATAGAGTTAAGAGTGCTGACAAATTTAAAAGAGGCTGTAAATATGTATGGACTACAATCCATTTACACTCGTGGCCATGCTTGATTCTCTCGTGTCTGCTAACACTGTAATGCTGTTATATGATTGGAAGATGTTGTTTTCTATGCTTATGACTCTGCCCAGTATGGTGTTTGGCAGTCTGAATATGAAAAATTAGTAGATGCTGAAATAAGACGAGGCCTCCCTAATCTGGTCATTGCTGATCACTTAAAGGGAACCGGATTATTTCCACCCTGATTCAGCAACAACTTACCCTCGCCGTGCCTTTGCAATCATTCATCTTTGTGCGATGACTGCCTTGAAACGTGTGGATGATTCAGACTCTAAATCCACACACACCTTTTTGAAGGTAGTGCAGGAGGTTGACGAGTCTTACTCTTCATTCGTTAACCGTTTGCAAACCGCTCTGGAACGCCAAATGACAATGAGGCGGCCAGACAAGAACTTCTATTAAACTGGCTTACACCAATGCGAATGGAAGATTGTCAAAAAATACTTCAACCTGTTGCTAATAAACCTGGGTGTAACCATGGCCTGAGTTCCTGCAGCTTTGTAGGATTGTGGGAACTACTTCTCACAAAATGATCGCCCTTGCCGCTGCCATCTCTACCTCCATTTCTGCATCCCTCCCACCTCCCCCTCCGTCGTCCGACGCCTTGCCGTGTCTCGCTCTGGCAATTGTTTTAATTGTGGGAAGCCTGGCCATTTTAAAAATCCGTGTAGAATGCCGGATGGGGGGGGGCACGCCTCATGGCCAGTCTCGGGGTACTGCACCCTATGCTGCCAAGCCAAAAAACTGTTTGCCCTCGTTGCAGAAAAGGTTTTCATTGGGCCTTCCAATGTCGCTCTAACCCTCCTCCTGCTCAGCAATCGGAAAACTA
This sequence comes from Bungarus multicinctus, assembly GCA_023653725.1. NCBI lineage: Eukaryota > Metazoa > Chordata > Lepidosauria > Squamata > Elapidae > Bungarus > Bungarus multicinctus. Next base: position 238,370,293 of record CM042834.1, read on the forward strand.
GGCATGGGGTCTTCAGCTAACCACCGCTACAAAGGCTGAAACTTCTCTTTCCTCTTCTCTTTCCTTTTTACCAACCTACTTCTTTCCCTGTACAGCTGACAGAGGACATCGTTTATGATGAATCCTGGTTCGGTCTTCACTCTCCCTCTTTCTATCACTGTTCTGAAGCCACTTCCGCCTTCCTTGCCTGTTTTGCTCATACCTAACTCCTCCCTTACCATGAAGGCGTAGTCGCTGCACCCTTTTTGTACGACTCACTTCTCTGAAAAATCTCTCTCTCACTGCCATTGGCGACCGGTGCTTTTCCCTGAAAGCGGGAACGATTGTGGCTACTCTCATTTCTTCTTCCCTCTCCTGAACCCCCTTCTTTGTTTGCTCTACAGCAATCTGTTCGAGCCTCCAAACCTATGTTAACCATATTGCTGAATGGCCAATCTTTTGCTGGCCTGATTGACACCGGAGCTGACGTCTCTGTCATTCGATCCTCTGAGTGGCCATCCTCTTGGCCCCTTGCTGAAAACAACCTTCAGTACAAGGCGTCGGTGGAGCGCAGGCAGCAAAGGTTAGCTCACTTTGGCTTACTGCCTCTACGCCTCATTCCTCTGTGACTGCTTATCTTAAACCCTTTGTCCTTCCATTACATTGCAATTTGTGGGGCCGTGACCTGCTATCTCAACTCCACACTTCTCTCTACATACCTTGAATTATGGCTATTTCTCCTCTTCTCTCACTCTCAAATCAAATATTCCTGTTTGGATGATCAATGGCCTCTTACAAAAGAAAAATTGAACGCACTTCACCTCTCGTTCAACAGCAATTGGCAGAAGGTCATATTGAACCATCTACCAGCCCATATAACACACCAGTGTTTGTAATTAAAAAGAAAAGTGGCAAATGGTGCCTCCTACAGGATCTCCGTGTTCTGAACGCTATATTGCAACCTATGGGCCCATTGCAATGCGGCCTTCAAATCCAAATTTAATTCCTGTAAAATTTGATCTCATAATCATTGACCTCAAAGATTGTTTTTTCTCCATCCGCTGATACCAGAGGACAGGATACTATTGCCTTCACCGTTCCTGAGTTTAATAATTCTAAACCTACAGCTAGATATCAATGGAAAGTTCTTCCCCAAGGAATGCTCAATTCTCCTACGATGTGTCAATATTTTGTAAATAAAGCTTTAACAACCCTATCGGGACAAATTTCCTGAATTTTTAGTGTATCATACATGGATGACATCCTGATTGCAGCTGATGTCCTAAAGGTACAGTATGTAAAACTTTTCCATGTCTTCTCTCTCTCCTTGCTCTTGCAGGACTGCATGTAGCACCACAAAAGGTGCAGTCTCATTATCCGTTACAATATTTAGGACACAAGGTTTTAGCCTCCACAGCTTCACCTCACCTTTCTGTTCTCACACTCCCTCAACCTGCAACCTTGGTTCAGTTACAGCAATGCCTGGGCACGCTCAATTGGGCACGCCCATATCTTTCCATTTCAACTCATACTCTCTCACCATTATTTCACGCATTGGTCGGCCTTAAGCGTCCAGCAGATCTCATTTGGCTGAATGAGCAACAGCTTAATGCTCTTAAAGAAATCAACAGCGCCTTGCATACCCATTGGGTGGATCCGCTCATTACACAATCATGCACTCTCATTGGCGCTTCTTCCCACACCCACACTCCTTACAGCAATCATCGTTCAAATCTCGACTTCAAAGAGGCTACACATTTTAGAGTGGGTTCACCTTCCTCATACCCCAAAAGCATCAATCACCATAAGAGCTGCACAAATGGCCCTTCTTATAGAACGGGGGAGGAAAAGAGCTAGAGCCTTGATGGGTGTGGACATCTGCACGCTTTACACTCCCTGCAGACTAACACAATGGGAACCACTCTTCCAAAATTCTGATGCGTTACAAGATGCGTTGGAAGGGTGGCAAGGGAATGTCTCCTGCCATCTACCACCAGACTCACGCATACAAGTGCTGAAAAACAATTCCGCTCACTCTAGAGGACTCCTTTAGTACAACAACCAGTGAAAGATTGTCTTACTGTATTCACTGATGGTTCTAAAACCATCGGGGCTTGTGTGTGGCAAACTGACAATCAATGGCATAAAAAACTTACCACACACAACCTTCTGCTCAACAGGCTGAACTGTCTGCCTTCAATATGGCACTCACACTTTTTCCCAACCAGCCAATTAATGTAATATCTGATAGTCTGTATGTGGCACAATTGGCCTTGAATATATTTGATGCCTACATTTCTCCTGCAACCCCTTCTCCTTTAATGACGCTTTTTGTACAGTTACAAGACCTATTGAAGGAAAGGAAGGAATCTCTGTTTGTGGCCCACATCAGAAGCCATCAGCATCTGCCCGGATTTCTTTCAGAAGGCAATCACATGGCAGATGAGGCCTGCAAGTTGCATTTGTTACCAATCCTGCAGAATAACACCTTAACAGCAGGAGAAAGTCATGATTATTTTCATCAAAATAGAAAGGCTCTGGTGAGACAATTTGGAATTACTCATCAAGAAGCCGCGGCAATTGTTCAACAATGTCCTACATGTAGTCTGCAAGCACGAAGTGTCCCAGAAGGAGTAAATCCTAGAGGCACCGAGGCCTGTGACACATGGCAAATGGACGTTACTCAGTATCCATCCTTTGCGCCCTGGAAGTATATTCACGTGTCTGTAGACACTTACTCTGGTTTCATCATGGCCACACTGCAAAGGGGGGAGACTACTAAAACACTATCAATCATTGCATTCAGACCTTTGTAACACTGGGATGTCCAAAAATTTTAAAAACAGACAATGGTCCTGCATACACGAGCTCCTCCTTCTCGGAGTTCTGTCATCATTGGTCCATTGTACACAAATTTGGAAATTCCATTCAATAGCCAAGGCTAAGCTATTGTGGAAAGAGCAAATTTAACACTCAAAACGGCCCTTGATCGATACATGGGGAAAAAAGGCGTACGCCCCCCGAACCTCCAGCGTTACAGAATGTGTTAAATGTATGTTTATATACCTTGAACTTTCTGAATCTTACTGGCTCTCCTTCTTCTACGGCTGCTTCTCGTCACTTTACCACACCTCCTGTCCCTACCTCCAGACCTCTTGTTATTTCAGGCAACTTCCAGATCCGAAGTGGACAGGGACCTGTGCAACTGATCACTTGGGGCAAAGGATACACTGCTGTTTCAACTTATGATCGTGTTCTTTGGGTGCCTGCGCGCTGTGTTCGACCTTATCATGGGGAGGCTAAGGACAAGTGTTCCTCTCCTAGCCCTTCTGATTCTAATATCTCCTGTCTTTTCTCAGTTTCGGGCTGATCCTGCTGTTATCTTCGCCCCTCCGTTCACACGCGTTACCTTTGCCTTTGAAGACATCTCTCTTTCCGCCTGTAATTATGCCTTTCAACATCAAGGCCGTGCCTTGCGTCCCTCCACCTCACGTCTCTCTTCTTGTATGGCTACCAACCCTGTCGGGTCTACCTACATGTCTATGTCACTGCGAATACGGTGGGACCGTATTCCTGCTTAGGCTTTCTTGCTTCCCGTCAATCCTTCAATCATACAGTTTATCTCTTTTCCATTTTCTCTGTAACTCGCCCCCCACTACCTCTATGTTTCTTTCTTGGCTCCTTTTGTCTCAATCTTCTCCTCAATCTTTTTCCCATACCCTGGTGCGCCACTTCTCCTGCTGCCAACCTCCCTGTGATACCACCAGCTGCCTATGGGATGCACCTGGCTCCCATCTCCCTGACCGCTATCCTGGTTCCTGGTCACCGCTCCGCGGACAACGAATTCGTAGACAGCTTCTCGAGTCCTCTCCACATCCTAAATTCAACTCCTTGATTCACACGCACCGTTACAACAATGAGGGAGCACTGCATCTTCGCTCTCAGGCCCTCTCCTGTTACCAGAGGTCTCCTATCAAGAAAAAGGGAATCATCTGGCGCTGGTTTTTCAACCAATACCATATATCTACAAGACTCACCCAAATATACCATCAATTATCATTTTTAGAGCAACTCATCTTTCAGTAACTGATCTGACCCTCTCAGACTTTGGTCTATACCAATGTGAAATTACAAAAATGGTACGAGGCTTTGCCACTTCTTCTCGGCTGACATTATCCCTACGACAGAAGTTTATCCCCCCCAACGGAGGACACGAAGTACACTCACCTCCAAAGATGCCAAACATTGCATCCCCTGCTTGCAAAAAACTCAACAGGGGCAGACCATCAGAACTACATTAATATATCACACTCATTTTATTTGCACCAAACCATCCCGCACACCTGTGTGTGGAATAGCACGACGTATAGTATTTGTGAAGATAACAACAAACAAACCTGTTATGACCCCACAGGCCCCACTCATCGCTACAACATCCTCATCACTGTCGGAGCCGGCTCATCGAAAAAGACACTGGTCAATCATGACTTTTATAATCCGAAGGTATCCCAATCGGTCACTTTTGATGCCTGCGAAGCCATGGACTATGGCACAAACGAATGCGGCTCACTTGTCTGGCGACGGACATATTCCAGCAACGAAAAGTACATCTGTGCCAGAACTTCAAATCAACACGACCCCTGTGGCAAAGGCACCTACTGCAATGATGGAAATGTGTGGACTTTCAATCCAGAGGGCTCACAGTGCGACCCGACACCATACCCAAGAGGGATAACTTTAAAAAACTCTATATCACCCGTCTTAGAGTTCCCGATCCCAACTGTATGCAACATCAGTGCAATCCATCAATCTCACGTTTCCAGTACCGGAAAATTGGCTTCCTTCCAAACATGGAATGGACTATGGCTTGGTATTGATGGGACAGGAACCAACCCTTCAGTAGCCATCAAAATAATAGTAAGCAAAATTCCATCGACTCAACCAGACACTCCTCTATTTCATTCTGTTTATTCGGAATTGGCAAAATTGACTCACCTGACCGTTCCACATGAGGTGCGCAACACCTTTGTACACCTGCGGAGACTATTGCTAAATCATTGCAAGTTAAAAATTGCTTTGTGTGTGGGGGAACTACGATAGGGGAACAATGGCCGTGGCAGGCCCAGGAAATAACATCACCCAGGTCATACACTAATTGGTCCAACTTTGATACCCTGAACACAATTCCTGAAAACTGGATCCTGACCACTAATTTGGTAGGCAGACAATGCTATCAAAGAGTAATACCCTCTGCACGTACGTTTGTAGCAGGCTCTCTTTTATGTTTAGGTACGTTCACCAACGATTCGTGGGACTCCTCCCAATAACCTTCCTAGGCCAACCCATAACCTCACTTTCTTACCTTTCGTACCTACGGCAACCCGAGAATGATTCCGCCACTTGGCCAGCACCAACAGGGCTTTACCTGGATATGTGGCGCCAATGCCTTCTCCATCCTCCCAGCCGCCTGGCAAGGATCTTGTGTACTAGGGACCATTACGACCAGGTTTTTTTCTGCTCCCTTTGTCGCAAAGACAGGTCCTAGGTCACCCGGTATACGAGGAAGCCGGGGAGGCCACACGCGAGAAGAGAGACACACTCCCAAATTCATAAAGTAAATTGGAAAGATGATGAGTGGCCCCCCAGAATGCATAATTCATTATTATGACCCGGCAACGCTGGGCAGAGGATGGCATGTGGGGATACAGAACACCATCTACATGCTTAACCGCATCATCCATCTTCACGAGGAGTAGAGCTAATCACTGATGAAACATTGGCCACCATGCGATCTCTTGCGAGAGAGTCAGTAAAATCTCGTACTTACATACTGCAAAATCGTCTGGCACTAGATTACCTCGTTAGCAAAAGAAGGGGGGTATGTGGAAAGTTTAAACCTTACCGATTGTTGATTGAAATTGATAACAGAATGAAGGCTGTAGATGAGGCTGCCATAAAAATGATAAACGGGCGCAATGTACCTGTGCAACATGGAAGGGAGGTGGACATAGGGGGAATGTTGACGAGTTTCTCCCCAAGTTTCCCGGTTTAAAGGCTATTTTTATTTTAGTGGCTATAATTGCTATAGGATGTTTTCTGCTACCCTGTTTATTACCTATCTTTATTTCAATGATCAAACGTAGTTTAAATGCTATTGCCGAAGCTAAAGCTGCTGCGCAACTTAATCTCTTAATGCAAAATCATGTATATATGGCAATCCCAACTGAGGAGTGCAAGGCTCCGCTTTTGCACTTATGTTCCGATGACGACTCTGATAACCTGCCCTTGAACGAGGTTGTGCAATCGGATCGGGATGTCCCAGAGGGTATGTCCTTATCCAAGCACTATGATACTCCAAAGGAGAAAGGCTTATATTTTGAATCGGATATCGCGGCACCTTAAAAACAAAGAAAAGAGGTAGTAAACCTCGAGAGTCCTCTTGACATAAGGCCGTAAGAATGACCTTCTCAAGTTAGGAATTGTATGATAAGCTCAGCTTGGCACGACACGTAGGCAAATAGTTACAGGAACTAGTTGACCACAAATATCTTGTTAATAGATAATCACGCTATCTTAGCACACAACAGTGGTCGCATCATGCCATGGCGCCATTAGAATTATACTTCCTTGCTCCTCTTCACATATGTCTCGCTCCCCCCGCCCTGATAAAACTGCAAAATAAAAGAGGGTGGTGCGTTGCAATCGGGGGACTTCTTCATCTACCCCGGGCACAACGTGCTCTCTCACCTTGAGAAACTATGGTGTCTGTGTCAATTATTGATTCTAGTAGTTAAGTACTCACCCTCGCGAGGGTCCCTCTAAATTTCACCCCTGCGGGGGCTCTACAAGCTGATCAGAGAACCTAAGGACAACGAGCAAACCGCGACAACGCGACAACAGATTTTTGCTGCTTAGTTAGTATGTTTAAAATTGTAAATCCACAATAAAGTTGTGTCTTTGTCTCTGTATGTTCATCTATTTCCTAAGGGCAAAACAGTTTTCTCCCAAGTATGGTTGCAGTTGTGCCTCTTACACAGAAGTAATCACTGTCCTTTCAGCTTTTAGCCTTCTCATAATATGTATTTTCAAACCTAGCTCTGAATATATCACAGCTCTCTGTTCAGCAGCCTCTTCAATCCTCAAGTGCCATTGCAAAAATTGAGTCTTTTAATGCCTATTGTTTTGAATTTGAGAGATCATGCACACTATTTCTAAGGGAGAAAAGGAGTCTCTCAAAGCCAACTTCTGCCGTAATGTCTTGTCCTTTATTTCTGTATTTCAGTTTGATAAAACATGTCATAAGGGTCATGTAATATGAATAAAATAAACCAATAAATAAATAAGCATGGGCCAATCATAAGATGTATTTAAACCTTTTGCACTTGCTTTTACAATTTCCTAATATTTTATAAAGCAATTGGGTATTTATAAATCAAGAAAAGCTCTATGGTTGTTCTCTTTTCCTTCTTTTTTAAATAAATGTATAAACAACAATGCAGAAAAAATAAAAATTGTATTGTGACAAAAAAAAGTCCCAGTGATAAAGTTTGCTATAGTGGCATTAGGGTAAGTGTTCCCAATTGCGAACAGGTGGTAAAAACACAGATCCTACTGAGAAATAATGAGATGTGTATACATAAGTTTAGGAACCTCCTGTGCATCTTTTTCAAATGACATAAGACAACTTGAAATTAAATTTCATTTGATGCCAGATGAAAAACAAATGTTTCAGGGGAAAAGTTTTTAATACAAAATTAATTGTATATGTGCATGCCAGCAGGAGATATATATATATATATATATATATATATATATATATATATATATATATATATATAATCGTGTGTGTGTGTATGTGTGTGTGTGTGTGTATCTTTTATAAATCTTCCTAATGAGCACAGAGATTTATAATCACTCTGTGAGTACTCAAATCCTTTGTCCTTTTTTCACTATATGGTTGCAGCATAAATACACGCATACACACACACTTCTGACTGAGTTCTGATAAGAGGGAGAGATTTCAAAATGAGGTTGGATGACTTTTTTTCCACAGCTACTATGTTTACATCCCATATATGAAAGATAGGATGGCAACAGAGTCATCTCCAGGGAAAGTCAAAAAAGTCAAGTTGGGGACTGTGTTTCAAGTCGTGCCACTTATGTGTTTCTTTTTCTAAGGATATTTTTATCAGTTTATACCTTTGTTCTGCTTTGGGCACATTTCAAAGGAGATTATATTTAACCAATTCAAGGAGACAGTTTTTATGAAAAGAAGACACAATGTAAGTATTTTAGATCCAAAACATTTTTTATGGAAATTAATGAAAGATTTAATATTTGTTTTACCATTTTAGATAATATTTCCAGTGGTAGGAAACCTAGTTCATAGAACATATGAATACAAATGAATACCATATCATACACTTTAAAGTCACATATAATAATAATACTTAGTTACAGCTTACTAATTCAGCTTTATGAACCCTCCTTTTTAACTGCACCAGCCCATTCCTAAGGCACTGGAATATCTCCCCACAGCACAGTAGGAAAGACAAAGGTTTGAAAAGTCGTTTCTGCTATGTATCATTTGACAGGAAGTCATGTTATCAGAATGAAGTCTCATAGGAATCAATCTTACATCCATACATGGCACAAGTCCTAGTTACTCTACAGATATGAAAAGGGCCATTAGGGCTTCTTATCAGCTATATATTGGTGTAATTAAAAGGTTTGATAGCATTAACCTGAACTGTGAAAGTCTCCAGACAATGCACTCTATCAGTCATCTGACCCTGCACTTTATAAACAGTCTTTCTCCTCTGCTTTTCAAAGGAGACAGAAGTGCTTTTACTGACTTATTTCAACTATAATGCTTTTTAAAAAATATTATTTCACTCTGTGTTTATTTTAATTCATCAAACTCAATAAGACAGCAACCCGATCTGATCATGTGGATTTTATTGTACTTTGGCATTCTAAGCTAATAGTTTAATCATGTTAATTAACATGATGCAATTAACAATTGGGGACCCTACTCTTAATTGTAACTTACACTTGCTGTGACTTGTATCTACTACAATTTACACTGAATTGCAGGCAACTACATTTTACTCATCCTATTGTCTTTGAAACACTACTTAGAAACATTTCAGGACTACATATTTGAACTTTAGGAGGGCTTACATCAATTTCCTGAAGTCAGGCTCTTTGCTCTCATACTGCTAATCAATGGAAAAAGGTGGTAAAGTTATGCCCTCGTGGTCTGATATAATGCAGTCCAAAGTATTCACATTACAAAAGAAAAAAAGACAACATTTATCTTAAAGATAGATCAGGTCAAATATTCTATTGTTGCAAATTAAGTGTTGCCAGCATTACAGTAACTAAACTCAGGTGACTGGATGGTTCCAGCAGATATTCGAGTCCATGCCATGGCAGATGGGAAGGAGATCCATCCTGTATATAATTTACTTTATTTAGCTTGCATTTCCTGAACTGAACTTTCACTTCCTGAAATCAACCCTCTTCAAAATTTGTGATGCAGTTTCAACTATGAAGACATAGTTGGAAAAAATGTGTTAAAATGGATATGTGAGAAGATATACCAAATGCATTATATAGTAAATTGTCATGCAAAAGCGTACATATTTGAAAATGTGTACCAAAAACATTATTAAAGAGAAGTGTGTATGAAATGCACTAATAGAAAAGTACACAAGTTAATCTACAACCAGGATGGAATGCATTTAAGATGGGGAAAAACCAAGAACTGGACTGGATGAATGTTACATATTTGCCCATTTCTTGTGATGAGGTACCTGAAACATAGGCCTTTATTACCCATACTGAAGAGGTTCTTTGGAAGAGAGAATGACCATGTATACATTTAACATTTTTAAAAAGAATTCATAACACATGTGTATGCAGATTAATATCTGTCCTGTTTTATTTTATTTTTTTTGCTCATCAGTGGTGCTAGGAAATGCAACAATTTAAATTTGCATGCATTTAAATTAATTAAAATCAAATGAAAGTGCCACTAGGTCACAATCTTAATTTAATACCCTATTACCAGCTGCATATCCTGTTGAAAATAATGTTCCATGGAATGAAATAAAAGCACCTGTTTCACTCAACTGCAAAAATCACTTTCAAAGAATAACTTTATGTTGGTTTCTGTTTTGTGTGCATGGAAAAGATGAAGCTTACATCCCTTATATATTAGACTAAGCCAGGACTATTCCCACACTCCACCACCCATAAAATACTTGACCTTATGGGATCCTTTGTAATTCTCACAGGAAACTATAAATTGCCAAATACATTCTTCTCTCTTGACTCATAATTTGTGAGAGGATAATATAGAACAAAACAGCCTGTGATTTACTGTGTTTTCTTGTGCACTCTTTGCCTTGTGAGAATTGGCCATAAGCAAGCAAACTGTAACGGGGAAAGACTGTAACAGATTTGTACCAATTTTTAACTTCAGAAAAGCCTGTATGTTTGGCCCTTTGGAAACAGCAGTAGTGTGAATTTTGGAGATAATCAGGAAATGCTTTAGTATCAATTTTAGCAATCCCAGAGAATCATATTACATATTCCATTTGGAATGAATGGGGTTAGTATTGTTACTGGATATGTAACAGAGTTTAGATACAATTCTTCAGTGTAATACTCCCTCCATCACTACCACCCCTTTTTTTGAGATAACAATTCATCACATTATTAACATTTGGTATTTTATTATCATAATAATACAAGTTCAGTATTTATACGTACGGCATTTGAAGTACCTTTGCTAGTAAATAGGTTTTCAAAACTCATAATGCAAATTAGGTAGTACCATCAATAGCCCTGAGAAAGGAGGAGAGGCAAGAAGCAGAATGGGAACAAAAAGAACAATTTTGAAATGCTGCATCGTTTTACTGGTGTTAAAAAGTTGTGATATGTAAAATATTCTTAGGACTGTGTGAGATCATGTTGGATGAAACTGTATATATAATAAAAATGTTCATTAAAATTATATTGCCAGTTATACCATTAGATGTGTTGAACCTTGTGGTTTTCATTAACATTTACTAGGCTTCAATATATTCAGGAGATCTAGATTTGAATGCCGTGTGGTGGGTTCAATTTTGCATTAAATAAATACTAACTGAACTCTAGAGCTTCCTTTTGCAGAGTAGAACATGCTATGTACAGAGCTCCATTCAATAGAGGATTATGCTCTATTACTAGTTCTATTAACTATGATTCTACAATCCCACTCCACATATTTACTCAGGGATAGGTGGAGAGGAGTAGTGGTGTTACAAAGAAAAGAAAAGATCAGCAAAAATGCTCTACTTATTTTCTTTCACCAATAAAATTTTCTGTTTGATCTTATCCAGGAATAAAAGGAACCCATCCCCTTTTAAATAGAAATCTGATTCATTATCCAATGGATCCAATAAAGAAGTAGCACCTGTAAATTATGTCATCATTATTTGGATTATGCCTGCTTTAAAAATGAACTGAGAGAAACATTTTGGACTACAAGCATAAAAAAGCATCTCTCTGCCATTCATTAAAGCACCCATTTTTTCAGGTTTCTTTGAAAAAAATGCTACTTTGATGAGTTAATTCCTCAGAAAACACCATATTTTTTCTAACATTCATGCTGGACCCTGAAAAAAATAGCCTGAATGGAAAGATTAATGAAAATGCTTCATTAAAACAGAGAGATTCTGTGTTCATGTGAGATCTGAAACACTTCTGAGTCTTTTTTGAAGATCCATAATCATAACCATAAAACACTGTATATTTGGTTGACATATCAAAGGATAGATATTTTAAATTGTATCACATGAAACAGACTCAGGACAAGCTACAATACAATGCTAAGTGTATGTTAATAATAAATAAATAAATAAGTATGCATACACATAATCGTACATTGGTATTTGTTTATTTTTCATAGTCTAAATCACCATAATGATTGCAGAAGAATAAAAATACACAGAGAGGTATTACCTTTTTCCCTCCTACCACAGTCCTGGAAAAAAACTTACCCAGACTACTTGTTTCTGAAGGACAATGCCATTTTAACATAGTATGCAATTAAGATATTTATGTCCTACTCTCTTATAGATTTTAAAACTATAAATGATGCTCTCTACAAAGACACTTGGAAATTCGGCAGTGATCTTTCCTCTGTGCTCTTGCCAAAACTGTGGTTCTTATTTCTTATCTCTCAAAAATTTAGAATTCCCTATTACCATAGAATAAGCTTACTTAGTAGGATAGTGTGCACATCAAAATCACCATTAAAGTATTGCTTTCATAATTAAATCATCTATTCTTCCTTAACTTTTTTTTCCCTTTACATTATGTACATTAGTGTAGACTTGAATGGTAAGCTTTTCCTAATCCCCTATGCCTAGACATGGTAAAATCCCTCAAAAACCTTACAACTTAATTGTAGTAGTTATATAACAATTCCTCAAACTTCCAGATAGAACTGTCATTGTTCATGGTGTGTTGACATTCAAGGAATTTTAGTCCAAGCTGTCTGCTAGTTTGGATAATGTTCTAGAATGGTATGCTTTCAGAATCAAGGTTTCCAATGTCGATCCAAATCACCAACCTCAATGGGTGAGAACTACAACTTCCAAAATCCCAAGACCAAGTAGGATAGGGATTCTGGGGATTAGAATACCAAAAAAGCATATCAAGTTGGGTAAGGCTTCAGATAATCAACATGCTAAAAGTTTAAGCAGCCACATGAACTAATTATAGGCTAACTATTTTCATTAACAATTTGATTGAGTATTTTATTCCTCAAGCCTATTTTTTTTTCCAGTGACCAATTGATGTCTACCCTTGGGGAATCTAAGATTGTATCTCTACAGTTCTGGCCTTTTTCCCATCTGAAAAAATCTCAGTGGAAAAAGCCTTTTTAAAAATCAGTCAAATCCTATACAGCCTTTAAAAGTTAGTAAAAATGGCCGAAGGCAAATAATTATGCTTGAAAGAGAAATTATTCCAAAATGGAAATTTATGTAGATGAACTCATAAAAAATGAAGCAAATTTCCATCCAAGTATTCTTATTACAGTTTTCCTGCTATGTATGTAGCTTTACCCCAGCCAATTAACATTAGCTTTCTAATCTCATTCAAAATGGATTGCAAAGCCCATGAAAATCATACCAATATTGTATGATGTTTTGTACTCTCACTTGCCAAATTCAATATGACAGATATACTTTGGATACTCAGAGAAGTAACCTAAAGTTCTAAACACATTTATTTATTATTATTTAAATCAATATTACCCATATCACAAACAAGTAACCTGAGTAGCATACAACAGAGCTAAAAAAGTTAATAAATACTTTAAAACGTATAAAAAAATCAAGCTATTGGTTTTCATCACTACTGTTAACTCTGTTAACAACCATTAACTTGAAAACTTTGTCTTCTTTCCATGTTTAAAACTTTTTTCAGTGGCATTTTCAGATCTGCAAGTCTGTTTCAGTTTCCTGGGACAGATAAAGAAATCTTGTCCATATATATTTATAATTTTTGTCATTAAAGTATTAGAGATCTTACAAGATATCTCATTATTATTCTTTATAACAGGTAAACCTTTCATCTATCCAGTTAATTTTTGATTATAAGGGGTGGTGCTCATATACATTTCCTAGCAGAGGGAACAAGCATTGTCCAAATATATTTCTGTGGTCATGTGCCAGTATGACAATATACCAAAGTGCATGGAATGCTGTTACCTTCCCGGAATTGATTTGTCTACTCACATTTGTATGCTTTCAAACTGCTAGGTAGGCATTAGCTGAGGCATGAATCACATTTCATATGGTACTTGGGTCTTGAACCCAGCCTATTGGCTTTCCAGCTCAGCCTCTTTAACTGCTGAACCATTGCATCCTTATTATTCTTTATACACTCCCATATTAATATTGCTGATGTTATTACTTCTATTTCATTATATGTTCATCTTTGAAACTACTATTTCAGAGTTTTAAAAGGTAGTCTGGCTATTTCCATGAAAAATTCAGGGAAAATTGTAAACATTAATGTTGGTATAAGCATTTAAGCTATGATATTCATTTGAGGCTCGTGGACTCGTTCTTGCTTTTGGACCTAGAGAAGAGGCAATTCAAATGGGCAGCTTACTTTACATTACATTTTCCTCACAAGATTTTAGGCCACAATTACCAAAGTTGGAGCCTTCAAATCCAGAGCAGAAAAGAATCAAAATGGTCATTTTTTGTTTCTTCACAAGCAGAGGGGAAAAGTCAGGTATGGAAATTGGATGGGTTTCTTTCCTCAAGGAAAATAATTTTACTTCTGAAAACAATCAGAACATTTAATGAAAGAAAAGGGAAAACTTTGATATGATTCCCAATCAACATCCTGTCCTTCAGTGTCTGTAGGATATGGTCAAATAAGTCAAGTTTGTAGCACCAGTGATACAATTAAACATCCATCCATTTTTTAATGTGCACTCATGAAAAATAAGTGGAGCTTAATTGTAGTTGTCATTTTGACTTTTTTGAACCACCCCTTCCAGACATCCCTGCTGCCATCCTCTGTTACAGATTCCTTTTTTAGAGCTGTGATTCCTGTCTTAATGTTGCCTATTGCTTTGAAATATGATTGTATGGGAAGCATAGAACTATAGTAAAAGCAAATACATAACAAAAACAACAGTAACTGTCTTTTTCTCTATGTGTGTGAAAACCTATTTCAAGTACACATTTTTAGCATTTCTGTCCAGAAGAAGTACTTATTGGGTTCAGGAATGTCTTTCAGTGCAATAAGTAATTGTCTACTTTTTAACCATCTTGCATGGATATCCTGCATATATAGTAAAAGCTACAAAAATTCTTTTCACATATGAAGAAACATGCATATATACACACACACACATATCCCAGCTGCTTTTAAATACAACTGTGGAGTTGACTGCCAACCACAGAGCCCTTGAAAATTTACCAGTGAGATACAGTCCAAACACTATGATGTGGGCAAAGGCTGAATGGCTTATAATGATACAGGCTTTTTTTCCTCAAGTCTCAGAAACTATTGTGGTTTGCTAGAAATATTTCAGCCCAAAAGCCAGATGAAAAGACAAACAAAATTGTCCACAAACACATGGTTCTTGTACTTTTTCTTGCCAGATAAACTGATCAAATTGATCAGGACCAGCCTACTTCAAGTAAAATATAATGCCACAAATGTATAGAATATTTTCACTTAGTTCTTGCTTCCTCAGCTGCAATCAGAAGCTTTAAACTACCATTGAAATTAATGGCAAAGCTCCCAGAAGTTTGAATGTTATCTAGAATGCACACACAGCCGTTATTTAACTGATGTTCTTCTTGCTGCTACTGGCTGATTTCAACAGAAATGTAAAAATGCAGTAGCCATCAGTAAGAACTGGGGTTTGGAGGAAACATATTTTTTTAATTAAAATTGAGATTGCCCTGCAAGATTTGTGGAGAAGACTGCAGTGAAAGAGGTGGTATGGAACAAATAAGTGATAAGAGCACAGAGGATTCCATGTGCTGGATCCAAATTAAATTAGTTGCAATTACACTGCAATCATAAATGGAAGAGATGCAAATTCAGATGCAAACTCCTCCCACCTATGACTATAATCTTGTTGCTTGTATTTCTAGAATTTCTATTGTTTTGTTTCCTAGTATGATTTGATTACTTATTTAGTAACCTATGACTATCACTGTGTTGTATCTTATGATTCTTGATGAATGTATTTTTTTTTCTTTTTATGTACACTGACAGCCTATTCACCAAAGACAAATTCCTTGTGTGTCCCATCACACTTGGCCAATAAAGAATTCCATTCCATTCCATTCCATTCTATTCTATTCCATTCTACATGGCTAAAGTTATTCATTGCTAATTACTGGCATGTATTTTAAAAAACAAGTCTATTTTATAAGAGAAACTGAAAAATGGATATTAACATAGCATTAATCAAAGTTCATAGATTTTATGATAGGAACTACCTAAATTGAAGTTACATCAATTTATGTTGGCAACATATAACAATTCATCCAACTCCGCTGCCCTCGAGATCTCATACTATCTCAAGAGCATCTAATGGTCGTGCAGTACAGTACAGTATTATTGCTGACTCTTGTCTTTGGTCCAATCTTTTCCAACATCCTTTACTCTGGGATGCTTCTGACTGAAGTCCTATCTTCAGAAGGTCATGCAACGTGATCTGACACGCTACATCAGTGAGCTCAAGCTAGATGTACTCTAGATATTCTTTGCATTGATTTGTACAGTTACAAAGCCAATTATACTGAGGGAACAAGTAAATTTTGCTTTAAGAGCTGGCTGCGTGATTGTGAAGAAAACCTTCTGTTAAATTCCTTTTTGACAGCAAATCCATTGCTGTGATGGGCAGTGATGTTCACACAGCCTCTGGTGAGTGTTTTTTTATCATCCCAAACTGATTAAAATAATCATTCTCATCAAATATTAACAGACACCACTTTGTCCTGCTAGATGCTAAAGGCAAGCTGCCTTTTCCATTTACAAAGGTCTAAATCAAATATCGGATTAGGTGCATTGTTCAATCAGTTTCCATACAGACATGGCATCTTTTATGACAAAAGCTGGTAAACTAATTGTCATAAAATACAAAGGCAAGCATATGAAGAGGTACAGTTAGAGAAGAATACTCAGGGGTTGCCTTAAAAAGCAAAATCTAAAACAATAGCAAAGTGATTAACTATTTGTAAGGGGACAAATGGTTTTAAATAATGACAATGGATAAAAAATAGAGGAGTCATATTAACAGTCAATTGTCTAACTTTAATCTGTCCTGGGTTAAGACACAGTCACCTAAAAGGAAGTCCTTCATAACAACCTGACAGTGTTTTTCTGTCTTTCAAAGATGATCAAACTGATATAGCTCACATTTCAGAATCCACATCCGTTTATAAAATCTGGCATATTCATGATTATAATGCTGTTCATGTGTGAAGAATGCCAGAATCACAAGGGATCAGAGGGACTATGTCACTCTGATCTATGTACAAGGTAGTCCAAAGCTTTTTATCCACTGGAAATCTGCTTCTGCTTTTCTTTTTTTAATGCTTTGATGGGAGAGGTAGTATTCAGCAGGTTCTGACCAATTCTGGAGAACCAGTAGCGGAAATTTTGAGTAGTTCAAAGAACTGGCAAATACCACCTCTGACTGGACATTTTACAGTATCCTTCCCCTGCCATGCCCACCAAGCCACACCAACAGAACTGGTAGTAAAATAATTTGAATCTCACTACTGTTTGGTAGGGTTTTGTTTTTTTTAGGTATTATTATTGCAAAGTGGCAGGTGATACTATTGTGGCATTTGGGTAGGGTTTTGCTTTGCTTCATAGAGGATTCCCCACCACACACACCCTTTTGTATTGTTTTAGTTATATTGATCCTCAACTTCCCGTGCTCAATCATCTGAAAAAAGAGGTGCAAAATCCTAGAAAGATGATCAGCTAAAGACAAGATAGTCTTGATCAGCCTACGCCTCAATAAACAAATAAAAATGTATCAACACTTTATCTTTGAAAATAAAATAAAAAATATGGTCAGGTTGACTGAAAATAGTAAAAAAGAGTAGAGTAGAATGTTATGACATAATAAGACATATACACACTGCTAATGTACACTGCCAAGAACAGATTGCACCAACTAGCTAATTCCTTTGGTCATAGTGGCAATGTGCATCTAAATTTGGGGTCAACAGTTATCTTCAATCAACCTGGATCTCTTATATATGTAAAAACATCTCTTCTAGGTTTTTTTATGACATATTTGGATTGTTGCATAGAGGTAAACTGAAGAGTCAAGTTTACTGAAAAGTAGAATGACTCATATGAGAATACTAATCATTACTCAGCTTCTAAAAAACATATGATATGAAGGAGTCTCTTCTTTTAAGCTTTATCACTCTTTTTGATTAATTTGAATGCCCAGCCCTAAATACTATGCTATGCCTCTGCTCTAAGGCAGTCACTTAAAAATAACTTCAAATTATATGTCATTCTTTTCGCTTTGCTTCACTTCAAGAGCAAAATGTATAGTAGCTCTGCAATTAAAGTGCCATTTTTTCTCTCTGCTGCATTAAGAGACACACTGGATTGTCAATTGCCACTGAAATAACTCTATAAACTATGCAATCTTCTGCACAGAAAAACTCTTATGAAAGAATGAACATTCATTGACCATGGCCAATAAATTATTTATAGGCAGAGTGGTTAAAAATTATACAAATATTCAAATTGCCTCCTGTTTTGCTCCAGAGAGAAGAAAATATCCAATAGATTAAAAGAGTCTGCATTTTTCCTTTGGCAAAGGAGGGAAACATTTTCAATTTCTACAATTGGTTTTATTTGACTTCAGCTACCTTGGCTATCCTGGTTCAAAAGACAATTTCTCTCTTTGCAAAATTCTAAACCTTATCTAGGCCAAAGATTTATTATTTGCATACTGGCTTTGTAGAATATCAAAGTTTATAGAAAATTTAAGGGGAAAAAAAGCACAATCACCAAAACATTGGTAAAAATAAGAAAGCCTGAAAATAAACTAGGGAAGATTGTTTCTGGTTAGTCAGAATGAAATGTTGACTTACTATTTGGAAGAGAGAGAGGAAAAAAAACACAGAAAAAAACAGAGATGAGGGAGAGTATCAGCGGGAGACGTGTCAAAGGGTTGAATTGGAAGCCAGAATCAATAGGAGGAGAATTCAATGCAATAATCTGAAATAGAACAAGGCTGTGATGGCAGTATTGAACTAAAGTAGTCTGTATTGCCCTAGGTCTTTAAATGTCTTTATATTTGCTTTAAATTTAACAGAAATTTCACTCGTTATATTATCTTTTATTTTAATGATAAAAGCCTCTGGCTTTTAGCAGCCCGTAAAATATCAATAACCCAAAATTTCAAGACACCAAAAGAATCTTAATACTTACGGTAATGTAGTCTCATCAGAATTACCCAATCTTCCTGTAAATTGCCAGACACCTGATCCTTCAGATCTAAGAAAAAAGGAGGTCATCCACAAAAAGGTCAGTTAATGAAAAATGTCCACAGAGTTTAAGATTTTGGGGGGAACTTTTCTAACATGATCATGAGGTAGACTGAAGGAAGAAAGACGGAGTCAGAAAAGAAAAAAGTAATAAAAGTAATAAAATAATTAACATAATCTTGAACATAAAGTAGCATATGTCTTTTCCTAATATTTCCATTAAAAATACAAGTAAAACCTTTTAGTCACTGCCTTAATCTACCTCCTGGCCTCCTCTGATGATGTCTCTGTGGAAGGGTTCCATACTTCAGGGTAACAGATCCAGCAATATGTGGAAGGAATGTCTGCTCTGAAGTGGGACTTGGCTGCTTCCTCTCTCATGGTATTCAGTGTGCTACATTTGGCTCTACTTGAAAAAAAATCCCATTGCAAAGGAGCTGCCAAAGAAATCTGGCAAAGGTTGGATGGAAAGGAGTGTATGGGATAAAAGAAGATATATTGACTTGTCCCCTCGATACACTGTTTGGCCATCAGAGGAAATACACCACATTCTAAACTATCTGGAGTGATGCAAATGCTCCCGCATTTTTACACAGTTGTCATCCAATTTAATGGGGGGAGGGGAATCTGTTTTAGATATCCTTTCACATCAGAAGAGAGGTTTAGATTAATTCTCACAGGTAGAATTACTATCACCACACTTCTAAATTATCGCCTCACCAAAAGACTTCCTATGATATCGCCTCTCTTCCTATGATTCAATTAAATCCCACAGGGAAAGATCATGATAGGAGTCCTATTGTGCTTTTTCAGTCCTGATTTTACTA
This sequence comes from Bungarus multicinctus, assembly GCA_023653725.1. Classification (NCBI taxonomy): domain Eukaryota; kingdom Metazoa; phylum Chordata; class Lepidosauria; order Squamata; family Elapidae; genus Bungarus; species Bungarus multicinctus. The sequence goes on from CM042834.1 coordinate 238,390,160, forward strand.
TCACATTTATGAGGACATCCTATCCTTGAGCTATTGCTAAAGTATTTTTTCTGATCTTGAGATATTCACAAAAAAATTTCCACCTAATTTCTCTGCCTACCAAAGTTCATTTGCTCTTTACAGAAAGTTCTGGTAATGCTTTTTTTTAAAGGCATATTGGTCATTCTTTGTAAGCTAAAGGATGTTAGAATCCCTTTCCATTTGCAGTGTAAATTGGACCATCTGCACCCTTCCATTACGTATCTCAGCTGCTGCTTCCTCCTTTTGGCCTGCATCTTTGTTCCTACATGGTCATCAATGACTGAGAGGCTTTAGAAGAAAACTCTCCTACAGCAGCTGCTACCTTTTCATATTAGGAATTATGAGGAATGCTAAGAACCCCTCAGTGCCTGTCTTTAAGACTACAGCATGAAATGAATTAGTGGAGGGAGCCAAACTCCAATCCTCTAGTTCAGGGGCGTCAAACTCATAGTCCATGGGCCAGAAGCATCATGTGCTGGTCCCAGCGCTGGCCAGTTTAGCGAAGGGGGGAAAAGTCCAGATACATCATGTGACGCCACCATGACAACATGAGTTTGACACCCCTGCTCTAGTTCTTGCTCAGTTCAAAATATGCCCTCACTTAAAATCGGCTACCCAACAGAGACCAAAGAGTGATCATATTTTTAAAGATACATCCATCTCATTTAATTGTGATTCCTATCAAGCAATAATGATGTTCAGAGAAAACTGGATTGAGCTATAAAAAAAGAAAATAATACTACCTATCTGAATAGTCTGAAGCAAAACACTCACATACAAACCCACATCAGTACTCATAAACATAGGAATATAGCAATATGTTTCATTATACTGAAATGTTTTTTACTCTCAGTACTATCTAACTGACTGACAATGACTCAACTATTTTGTTCTGTTACACCAAGGCAAACAATTCCGTGAATTAGTGATGTAGCACCCAAATGAAGCTTCTTCATGAATGCAGGCTAGGCTCTGCTTCAGAAGATGAAGGTGTATCATCTGAAGATACCCTTTTGCAAATGTACCTGTTCCTTTCAGACAATTTAACTGCTGGTAGGCATACTTTAATTACAGACATTTTTGTTATTGCACTGAGAGGTGCTCCAGTGGCTTCAGGAAACAATGTAAAAGCAGAAGAAGGAATTTATATAAATAGCCTTTTAAATGCAAGAGGAAGCTTGATTAGAGAACCAGCCATTCTTGCTTCAAGCAGTCAAAAGCGGATGGACAGGCTCTGTGGAATAAAGCTGAGCCTGACATCTTAGCTTCAGAATAGGGACATTTTTCTTCTACTGAGCAGGCATGATGGGTGCCTCATTTGAGTAAATGAAATTAGTTATTATTCTTTCAAAAGTAGCCTCTAATGCTGATTACAGCATCTACAATGGTGTAAAACAACTAAAGTAGTCACGTAAAGAGTTTTTCAGATTTTCAACATATAACTTGGCTTTATACTCAGGAACAATAGGAAAAGTTTCACAAAATCATACAAATCTGTTCTTTAAATTTGAAATTGGTTGGTGCAGCAACAATTTTACAATTGTGAATTTCTAAAAAAGAAAATAAACCTCCACAAAATAGTTTATATTCTAACTCAGAGTCTTGGGTTACATGTAGACTGCAATGTGAAAAATCAACCAGCTGTAGTAGGAATCCAAGAAAGAACAAAAAATAAGATAATAGTTAAAGGAGAGATATCATATTTCTTATTTTGAATAATTTCAGGAGTATTTCTTTCTAAAGAATTTCCAAACATTTCTAAAGAATCAGAAAGTAATCTTAATTATGTTTTATTAAAATCAATTACTTCTTTGTAATGCCTGCCATCAAAATTTATGATCAAACTAATCTGTTCCAAGATCATTGAAATGGTGCAAGGTGCCATTTTAGTCATTTCATCAAAAGTAAAAAAATAAATGCTTATTGAATGTAGGAATTTATCATGATTGATATATTTCTAATTGCTTGAAAAATAAAAAGTAATTTCTGGAAGAAGGAAATACTTTGAAAAAGCTAACAGAATTTGGAGTGCTTATGCAAAATCAAGATCACTTACTAGGATGTATATGTAAATTGTTATTGAAATATGAGATAGAGATGGACGAATCAACAAGAGTGTGATAAAGCAGATGAAAAACTTCAAAGAAATAAGGACAATAACAGAATGGGAAGAATTATTGGGGGGGGGGATTAATAAAAATTATTCCAAATTATAATTTAAAGGAAAATTGATTTTAAAATGTTATACAGATGATACATAGCTCCACCAATAATTATCAAGATCAACAAATGTAGCATTAAGTGTTGAAATATCATAGTAAAGAATAAAGTTTTTATCATAAATGGCCAATAGCAGGGTGGGAAATGGAAGTCGAAGGGAGAATAAGTTACTAAAAACTTCTCAGACAATATCTTTATTTATGCTGTATTTATTGTTAGTGCTGCATTGGTTAGACCTTTGGTAGATATGTTTTCTTTTCTTTTCATTATTCTAACAATAAAAATATCCTAAAGTAAACAAACAAATTGTTCTTAAGATAGTTCAAATTACAACATACCAGAGCAAACTAATGGGCCTCTCTAATTAGGACTTTTGTTCCAGCCAGATGCTAAAGGGAACTCCACAACAGGGACATAAGCAATGTTTGCATGCTCCCAAAGTGTTTCTTAGCAACTGCTATTAGAAGTCTTGCTGCCTGTGACAATAGAAGTAACATGCAACCACAGTGGTCATTTTTATTTTTATATGAGAGGGAGACAATATACACATTCCTCTATCTTTTGGCAGGGATCTGTTCTCCAAGCTTGCTGTTTAGCTCCCGGACATTTCATTACCAAACTAAGTAATATCTTCAGTGCAGTTAACATACTTCTTTTTCCACCGAATATTGTGCATGATCTAATATGTCCAGAAACATTCAATGTAAAAAGTTATTGTGAGATTGTCAGTTTCACTTTTGCTTCTTTTTCTAAAGATCCCTTGGCTTAAGACATCATCAGTGTTTATATATTAAAGTTTCTGACAATATGAGTCATTTTACATTCACTTTCGGTCGAACTATATTTGTCATTATATTACTAACACATCCAGTTTGGAAAGATCTTTTTTTTTTTTTTTGGTGCTCTTTGAAATACTTTTGGTTTGGAGCATATGGGAATCCTGAATAATCAGCAAATTTTGGTCATCTTGCGGCTCATAACTACATCCAGGTCATTTGTGGATAGCTTAAAAAGCAATAATCCCAAAACAGAACCTTTGTAGAGTTACTGTTTTTATTTCTCCACCAGAAATATATATTTTTAATGTTCTGCTTAAATTATTTTTAAAACAGATAGTTACACTAAAATTATTCAATTTGTTCAGAAGCTCTTCATGAGAGACTTTGTCAAAAGTGTTTTGGAGATCCTGGTATACAGTTTCTACTGGATGAATGGATAGGGCACATTTAACCCTTTTTTACTGGTGAATTCTGTCTCGATATAAATTCCAGTTTCAGAAGAGAGCTTTTTACTCAGAAAGTAAACTTGAAAGAAAATGCAGAGGTTTTCTATGTTATTCTCAACTGATGTAAGCTGAGATTCTTTTATTTTAAAAAGCTATATTTCAATAGTAAATATACATCCCTTGTATTCTATAGTTAGTCATAGATTGCTTATATATCCTATAATATATATATAGCTGGTTTAAAAAGATGTACCACAGAAGTTCTGCTGAATTTAGCCATTTTTAAAGTACCATTTTAAAAAACCCTGAAAATACTGAACATTGCGATGAATTTATTGCAGGGTAGGATTCTACCAGTTCACACCTATTCGCTAGAACCGGTTGTTAACATTCTAAGCAGTTTGGACAACTGGTTGTTAGAAGAAATTACTGGCCTGATCCTATAAGGAAGGCAGGAAGGAAACATTGCTTACAGAAACTGCCTCTCCATTAACCCTTATTACGTTCTTGGCAGGACTAGATTTCCTGTCTCAGGAACATCTCTGGAATTTTTCCCCCTCCTTTGCTGGTACTTTGCTTGTGTGGAGTGACCATTCAAAGCTACAATGGCACTGAAAAAAGTGACTTATGACCATTTTTCACACTTACGACTGTTGCACCATCCCCACAGTCATGAGAGGCCAGGTGAGGAGATGCGTGCCTCTATGTAAGTGATATTGAGTTGACCACACCCAGCCAATAACATGACCACCAAGCCATGTCCACCCAGTCACATGACCACCAAGCCACACCCACCACCTAAGCTACACCCACAGAACTGGTTGTTAAAAAAATTGAAACCCACCCATGATTTATTTGTATTTAGTAATAATTTATTCCATCTTGCAACATACACATTCCAGAGATGCACAATGTTGCCTGACTGTCAATGACCATTGAGCTTAAAAAACAAGAAGCTTAAAATAGTGCAGATCTATGGAGATAGAGGCATTAATCTATGGTTACCTCCATCTTCATGATCTTAGCCAAAGAAGCATGGATTGATAGACCTTATTTTCTTTCCATTTAGCTACTTGAAACCTCAAAGTTTTACTGGGTTATGTCATTTCTGTGTGGGAAGTAAAGCCAAACAAAGTTGTGGTCAGTATATTTCTTGAGTTCTCGCTAAATCCTCTCTGTTGTGTAGCTTAAGTTTACTTACTTAAGTTACTTAACTTTACCAGTTACTTTGTAGTGCAGGCATGTCAAACTGGATTTTTTCAAGGGCTAGATCAGCATTATAGTTCTCATCTGCAGGCCATCTGTGGGGGGCGGGAGAAATGGGAATGGATGTCTCCTGCAGCACTGTGCCAGCCAAAACAAGGCACAGGGGCCCTTGTGCCCCCTGTGCCCAATTTTGACTGGCAGAGTGCTGCAGGAGGCTGTCCAGGCTAAAAACAAGGCTTGAGACGGCTATGTGTGGTCCCCTTGTGCCCCGTTTTGGCTGCCAGAGTCACCATGGGCCAGTCTTTTGCTATCTCCAGACCAGCCCCATGAGCCAGATTTAACCACCCCCCTGGCCAGATCTGGCCCACGGGTCTTGAGTTTAACACAGCTGCTGTAGTATAATGGAATCAGGAAAAAGTCAAGGTTGATCACACAAAGGCTGTAAAAATGTGGAGAAAGTAATCCTATGCCATTGTGACATTGAACCAAAGTAACTAGAAGTTGCAGCTGCTGACAGAACCTACTGGAGAGCCTTGTGCTATGAAACCACCACTGGCTTTAAAGAGAGACTCCTCCAAAAACTAAAAACTGAATAATATCTCAGAATGGCACCTACAGTTACTACAACAATGGACTTCCAGAAAGTCCATTGTACAAGATTCTGCACATCAAGACTAGGACTGCAGAGCCACCTCCATGTGCACAGAGGCAACCACAAAATATTGTGTCTTCTTTCAATTTGAAGGACTACCATAAGATTTACTTAGGTTTACTGTTGCAAATAATAGCTCAATAGCATATTTTTATTCAAAAATGCCATTGATTTCAATATATTTTTGCCAAGTAATTCAATACAGAATGGAGTTTTCATAAACTAAAATTCTATTCCAAATTCATCTGTTTGCTAGTTTTGGGGGTGGTTTTCTAATTGATTTCTTTTGGCTATGAGTGGACTTATGTCCAGATTAAACAGTCCTGCTTCATTCATCTGTATGTTATAATTTCATTAATTAAATTTTAGTTGGTGGTTTATAGCATTATATGCCCCAACTTAAAACCTTCCTTTCTTCTTTCCTTCCTTCCTTTTGTTTCTTCTAAGTATTTGGTTCCATTACTATTAATTACTTTTTTTAATGTTCAATAAAGATATGCTGGATGTTATTCAGAAAAATGTGTTTTTCTGATTTAAAAATGGAACATAAGAAGACTAGCAATTAAAACCAATATAGTTACTCTGGTTTATGAGTTGGAAAACATTTTTTTCTTTTGCTGATATTTGAAATTGCAGCAGTATTTGCTGATATTTTAGCAGCAAGTATTACTGTATGATCCACCAGCAGCTTCTTCTTCATTAATTTTGCTATAATACTGATCATATTAAATGCATTTTACTTCAATTACAATTAATTTTAATACAATTAAATCAAATTTAATTTTCATTCTGTTTCCATTCAATTTTTTCTCAGCCCTGTCCTTCTTTTGAGGTTCAACTATCAGTAGGTTGCATAAAGTTCAATACTTACACTGAACTATAGTTACTATCTTCTCAATAGACTAATTTTAAGAAATAGCATACTTTAGTATACTAGATTTATTTAAAGAACAACAAAGATAAATTCAAGAGAGATACTCATCTACAGCTATAGTGAGAATGTTATCTTAATTGCTATAACAATTAAGAACATAATTGTTCTTAAGAACAATAGAACATGAAACTTATACCAAAAGCAATATGGCAATAATACAGCCAATAGTCATGACTATATAACAACATGCTAATTTTTTGGAAAAAGATTTTTTTCCCAGAGGCCAGATTGTTTCAGGTCCCAAAATGATAAAATGGTCTTCTGAAAATTAGCATATACTGACTGGCATTGCTTGGCCATGAGCCTTAGAAAACATTGAAAATAATATTTTTGAATAGCTCCTAAGGATGACTATTAATTGCATCTGTTTCCATGAAATGGCGTGCAATTTACCAGTGTATGAGGGACATAAAGAACCTGAATGAAGAAAGAGGAAAAAGAAAGGCAAAATGGGCAACATTATCTCAGATAAGATACCTGAATATCTCAAGTGATGCCTGGATTGTGTGACTTTTTGTGTGTCATTACCACCATTGTTTGAACTGCTGTAAGAAATGTTTATTATTTACACAAGCAAGTGAAAATTGACTTTCTCTGTATTTGAGGTAATCAACCATTCTAAAGAATTAAGTTTTTTTCCTTTCCTTGGAACATGTCAAAGCAACAGAGATAACAGGTCCAACTTGATCCACTCCAAGATTAAATGAAGCAGACAATTGACAAGGTTTTTTGTTCTACTGTGACATTCAATTATTTTGTAGGGAGAACCCAGCCTTGAAAGGCCTAGAGTCAGCTTCCAATGCAATATCCTATTTGAAGATAACGAAATCATAGTTGTCATTTTTCATCTCCTTTTCAAAAAACAACAAGGAAAGTGAACTCTAAGTTGTACAAATTAGGTATATAATTTTCAACCCATGTGCTAAGTGGAAAATCCTATTATCTATTTCTACTTGATACAACAGATTAGGTATAATCCTGGTTATTAAACTGCATATTGTTACTGCATCTTTTCTATGCTTTGGAATTTTCTGTTATCTATGTTATCTATGGCAAATGGAATTTTCTGTTATCTATGGCATACTGATATTCAGAAAAATAAACTTCTCATCCATCCTCCATCATTTATCATCCATCAGTATCTTCTGTTTTTAAGGCTACTAAGCTCTGGACAGCCACAGAGGCTTAAAAGTACCAAGATAGAAACTGGCATATCAGTATTAACAACTATGCCTTGGGCAAATAATTGTACCCCATTCCCCTTCTTAGACTGATTCACACAACATCCTAACTCATGCCAGGAATTTTTTTCCCCCAATGTCCTGGAAGAGTATTGCCTTAACCTTTCCCTTTCTCCAACTACAATTCTCTTGAAAACATAAAATATCTTCTTTTTTTCCTCCAGTGCAGAGGTATTACCCCTACCTACTTCTGTGGGGGGAAAAAAAAAAAACCTCAGTTGCTAAACTCATGTATAAAAAGTTAAACCGCATAATAGAATATTTGACTGAAGCCCAAGAAGAGGAAACTTAATATTTGAAATTCTTTTAACTGTATATTTGATTTTATTCCCAGCTTCCACCATAGGAACCAGAAAGAAAAGATCCCTTAGCATCATGTGGAAAAATTCTTAGATTAAGTAAAGCTCTGTAAATTCCATTGTGCCAATTCTTTTATTCAAATATATTTTCCCTTACTCGTCCTTTTTTCTTAAGGTGTATTAGAATACAACCTGAATCTCTGACTGCTTTAATAAGAGAAAAACCAACTTGTATGAACAGAAGCTATTGTTTTTATCTTTTTTCTGTTTTATTTTTACAAAATGTTTAAGCACTATTAGAAACAAATCAAAGCCTAATAGACTTTATACATTTTCTGCTCTGAACAATAACATTGTACAATTGTGCTGCAGCTACTGCTGCTATTTTGACACTATCCCTGTCCGAAGCACAGATCAATGGAGACTGTCATTTTATAAATCTAAAAAAGTTTTTTGGGGAGGGGGGGTTCTTACCTTCAAAAGCCTTAAAGTATTATTTCATAATACAGAGTATCTGCAGGTGCCAATAAGAACTGGATGTTATTATGGGAAGTTCTCATCATACACAATTTAAGAGTCTATTCCTCCCTGGAGAGCATAAGCATGCAAGAAAGACAAAGAGTTGAGAAAAATGAAATAGAAGGGGGAGAGGGACCATATTAACTGAATAGAGATGTCTAAAATCCCCAGATAGACCATCTATTTTTTGCCTCCCAGATAATTCTGTCCCTTGAGTGTCAGCAACTTGTTCATAAAATGAATTATTTGCTTGCACAATAGGTCCCTTTTGTACATTACCTAGAGCAGTATTTAACTGCTCTCTCTATGGTTGCTCCCGTATTGCTCCTAGTATCATCTTCTGCCCATGTGACAGAGCATTATGACTTAAAACATTTAATATATAATCATGATATAAAGGGTTACCTGTTTGGGAAGTATTATATGTTGCTTAACATAATTTATAAAGATAGGTAAGTTGTTCCATAGCTAGGGTCTATGCTTTTAGTGCTGCGGTTTCCTAGGCTCATGTCTGAAGCAGCAGAATTATTTGAATGGCATACCAAAAAGAATATGTTTTTTGGAGAGCAGTTCAAAACTTTGTAACACATAGGAGTTCTTCCTTATCACCACACAAAGGAGCATTCTTCTAGTTCTTGAGTTATCCACCTCTCCCCTCCAAATGGCCAGTTTAAAGTATAATAGTGTATGCTTGTATGGATATGGGTGGTGCCTAGGATGGGAAATTTAGCCACATTACAAATTTCATAAGTGAAAGGTTGCTGACAAGGGATTGCTAGTCAAGCTATGTCTGAATATAGGTATTCCTGTCTGTGAAAACAGGTAGACCTTTGCCAAAATTAGCTTACCAACTGACAGATTGGTGGCAATGAAGAAGATTGTGACAGTTCACTACTATATCCCTGGGCCATCTTCCATACCACTGACCTATGAGCTAGATCTAGTTCCTAATATATTTATAACAGATCCCTCTTCATTCTATAATACTTAGAAGAAACATCTAGTAGAAATCTTGAACATTTGGGTCTTTCAGTCTATTATCAGCTAGAAAGGTAGAGAAAGTCACAGAAGCCTATTTCAAGGCTAATGGGAAGAGTAAAAAAATGTGTAACCACAATAAGACCACCTTATGCAGAATTCCTTTAGGAAGTAGAACAAATATTTTTCTCACTGTTATGATATTATTTATTTATTTATTATCCCATCTTTATTATTTTTATAAACAACTTAAGGCAACAAACATACCTAAAACTCATTCCTTCTTTTATTTTCTCCACAACAACACTGTGAAGTAAGTGACTGGCTTGGTTGGTGCTAGATATTAAGGAAAATCCACTGCTTTGCATGACAAAATTTCCATCATATGTGGACAAGCCTATTTCCCAGCCTTTTGTAATTTAAATAAAAGTAGGAACAAGCTACTTGAAGTCATGTCAGCAACACAGATTGAGTTCAGACATTGCACTAATCATGTCTGCTTGGTCTTAGATTACATGTGGTATTAACATAATCATACTTGTTTGTAATATAAGGTTTCCAGTATAACCCAGTAACTGGACTATCAGCTCCAACCATAATTTATTCAACAAATAAATGGTTAATGAAATAAGATCTTAGTACAACATATGAACTTATCCATAATATAAAAGGTAAAGGTTTCCCTTGTCCAGCCATGTCCAACTCTAGGGGGAGGTACTCATTTCCATTTCTTAACCAAGTGAGCCAGTGTTGTCCATTTCCATGGTCATGTGACCAGCAAGACTATACACCAAAGATAATAATAATAATAAATATTTATTTATATACCGCTCCTCTCCCGAAGGACTCGGAGCGGTGCACAGCCGTACAGATTAAAACAATAAATATGTGAAACAATAAAACTAAATTAAACCCAACCCTGGCTGTAAACAAATTTAAAACCATACTCTAAAATCCTAAAATTTAATAAAAACAAAGCACTCCAAAACTGAAATCAGCCCAAGCCGGCCTGGTCAAAAAACCAGGTTTTCAAAGCATGCCTAAAGGTCCCCAGGTCCGTGGCTGTCCGTAACTCCAGGGGCAACCCATTCCAGAGGGCAGATGCCCCCACAGAGAAGGCCCTACTCCTCGGGGTCACCAGCCGGCACATAGATGCCGACGGGACCTGCAGGAGACCCTCCCTGTGGGAGCGCACCAGACGGTGGGAGGAAAATGGCAGAATGCAGTCTTGTAAATATCCTGGTCCGATGCCATGGAGCGCTTTAAAAGTTAACACCAAAATTTTAAAGCGCACCCGAGAGGCCACTGGCAACCAATGCAGCTCGCACAGGAGGGGCGTCACATGCGCGAATCTTGACGCCCCCATAACCACCCGTGCGGCCGCATTCTGTACCAGTTGAAGCCTCTGGATGCTCCCATTCGGGAGCCCCATGTAGAGGGCGTTACAATAGTCCAGAATGCTGTTATCTTCCCACCAAAATGGTACCTATTTATCTACTTGCATGCTTTCGGACTGCTAGGTGGGCAGGACCTTGGACAAGTAACAGGACTCACCCCATTGCATGGCACTTGGGTCTCAAACCCAAGCTGTCAACTTTCTAGCTGACAAGCTCAGCTCCTTTAACCACTGAGCCATCACACACTTTTATCCATAGAATAAAGGCTGAGTAACAGGTACCTGCTGAGGTAAATCAAGAATGGAGCCATCAAGTCAGAGTGGAGGCACCAAGATTAGGCATAAAGATTTCAATGTCTTTTAGAAATCAATCTCTATTAGATAGCAATATGGAAGGAATTGTCTTCGACCTCACAGATTAATATGACAGAGTTGTTAAAGTTGACAGCTAGAACAGGAACAGTAGGATAAGGGCCAACATTGTAGTCTCCTGCCCCCTGAATTTCCTATTCAGAATTAATGAGAATTTGTTTGGCATCAAATGCCAGATTTATATCTGAAATGGCACAGCCATTTTGATTGTCATATCAGTTGTAAATACTAAAGCATTTTTACTCCTAAGAAATAGCTTTCTTAGATGCTTTATTCCCCCTATGCTAGAGTGGTTTATTTTATAAAATTAAACTCTTAGTTGAAGTAAATCCATAGAGTTAAAAAAATCATATTGACTTGAAGCAGCAAATCAAAAACATGGGAAGGGGGGAAAAGCTGTTTGTTATTTCCTTGACCCCTTTCCTGCAGTGTCAATCTGATGAGAAAAACACCCCTTCATACAGACAAAGAGAAAAGTGGTTTGGGATAATGTGGGAAATAGATTAACCCTATGTGGTTATCACATAAGTGTCAATAACACAATGTGAACAAGCTTCTGCATTGTTTCCTCTGAAATGTCTAGTCTTGCACCTGTCATACCTCTAGATAACTATCCATCATGGAGTCAAAGTGGCAAGCAACTGTGTGGTCCTTTGATAAGGAACAGTGACACAATTTGTCTCTTTCTCCTCCCACAGATTTCAAGTAATGGGCTAACAGCAGGTTAAGACAGCAGAAGAGTAAATGTGAGTGTTCAGGCAACAAAAGCAGGCACAGCTGCAGAAACTGCCTATAAAACACTTTGGTCGAGATGAATACTGGAAGTAGCATGTAAAATTAAAACTAAATCAATCATAAATCTGCTTTTCATAAAAGAAAATTATTTCCCATATATTGGAAGCTTCCTTAATAGAAAGCTATGGTAAAAGCCAAGCCACAATCTTAGCTATTCATTATTACACAGCCCAGGGGGGTGGGGGACAACATTTCTAAAAGAGTAAAATGAATTCATTTGGAAATGATAATAAAACACATTTTTAAGAGGATGATATCCTTCCTACAAGGTAGGGAGGGGGAAACAGTTCATTTTTCCAGAACAAACGGGTCCACTGTGTCTGCAAGAAAGCTTGTAGCAGATCAAGTGCATTGACCTTGATCTGGTGTAGACAATTATCTGAGCTGATATAGGAAACTTCTTCTATTACTGAGGTAGACGTTTGATCCATTAACCCTGAATGGATTAAGAGCATTTCTCCAGGTTTTGAGACAGGGGACTTCTTTCTTCATGGTTGGAAATGCCAGAAACTGAATTAGGAATTTTGCCTGCAACATCTGGGCCCATTGCTTACTTCTACCTGCATTCCTATTCTTCAAGCTGTTGTATTTTAAATGGGAAAGAAATAATATCCTGTTCATGTTCCTGGTAGTTGGCACTTTTTCCCTTCTATCATTGTTAAAATTGTAAAACCAACAATAGCATCTGAAATTATTATCCCATTGTACCCATATGTCCTTTCACCATAGATAGATGGGGAATAATCTTGGCTGCTACTCCTGGCTAATCTACATAGTATGAACTTTTCAGTGCTTTTTCAAGACCTTCACCTACCTCCTTCAACCCTTTTGGAAGCATGCTGCATCAAATGAATCAGAATAAATAAGGCTGTAGGATAGAGTGCAATCTTACAGTCAGCGGTCTAAAGAAAATGAGTGAAATATCAGCCTTTTTAACAATTGATCAGGAAGAGTCAGAATGGGTTTTATTAAAACCATATATGTTTTAATATAAAGTTATATTAATTTTATTGGATACTCAGGACCCAGGACTTGATGATGCCACGAGCTTTCTTCCACTAACTTTATGAGGAACAGTGAGAGAAGTGAAAAACATTATTTTGCCATTCCTCCTCCAATGCCTTAGAAGAATGATGATTGCAAGGGAGTCTTTTATGGGAAAAGAAATGGTAGTTGGGCATTTAAGATGGGAAGAAGCCAGTCAACCTTTGCAAAACTCCCACTTACATTCTAAACTTTTTCAGAGTTGAAATAAGGTGCCTACATTGCTGTGGTCCAAATTTTATCCTATTACCAGTTGTGAAACAAAAGGGGTCTGATGCTAACCTTTGGCTTAGCCTAGCCCTAAGCATAAGACAGCAATGTTCTTAGTACAATGCAGACATTTTCCCCAATTTAAAAAAAAAAACTATTTATCAATCTTTCATTTTACAGCAAAGACATCATTATATGGTAAACATTCAGATTAAGATGCCATCTTCAGTTCTGATATGCTTACAAGGACAACATCTTCAATGACATCTGACCATCAATATATTTAAAATAGTACAAAGAGAGAAACTAGTAGATCTCTCTCCCATTCAGTTGCACATCTTTTTAAAAAATGATGCAGTTTGCCTGTCCTGATCCTTTTTGATCAGAGAAGTAATAATATTAAGATAATGAAAATATTTTCTGAAAGTTACCTATAGGTAGTTGCTCCACTAAATGGAAAACTTTGCTTATTTTCTTAGTTTAATATCAATTATCAACACATTCTTTTTTGATATTACATAGATTAGTATGGTTAACAACAAGCAGGGATGTAACTGTGAATAACAGCCTCTTTCCCACCCCATTACCTCAATACCTCATATATCAAATAATTCTCTTCTACTCCTAGTATCCATTTTTCCAATGCAGATGTCTTCAAGAATAAGACCTATACATGTATAATATCTTCATGAAGGCTTTCACACAATCTGGACTCCTCAATAGTTAAAATTCTAGCTTGTAAAAAAAATCACTTACCTACTCCCCAAAATCACTTGCTAATCAATGATAGTAATATTTAATCTCAAAATAGTACAGGGTTCATTTCGATTAGAATTGTAAATTAGACTATAAAATTAAAAAAAAAACATTCTCAATGAATGGTTAATAACAACCAATTTTCTTTTATGGCCAAGAAAATTGTATGGACATGACTATGAAGTAACCAGGAATCAACAATGTTCAAAAGAGTCTTTACTATTATATCATAAACATATTCTTATCAACTATTCCTTTGGGACAAGCAACAGTATGCAGAGCTCTGAAAAGAAGTAAAAAGCTGTAACTCAAAGAGCATGAGATAAGGAAAAAGGAAGGAAACATAGCTAAGCCATGAGATTTGGTACCAATAGTCTGGCTGGTTTCAAAAAAGGAAGTCCTGGAGATCATTTGGCTATTAGCTTTGGTGGCAGAGGACTGCCTTTAAAGACAATCTGCTGGGAGACTAGTGGGCTTTCTTGTGCACTTAGTTGGCCATGTGAAAATAGATTGCTAAATTAGACAGGCCAGTGTTCAATCTAGCAAGGCACTGCTTATAATTTTTTTGGTAAATCTAATTACACCAACATCATACCTCTCCATGCTTTTTACCTTCATCAACTCTCTCTAACTTTGATTTTCTGTCTTCTTTTCAATTTATACACTCTTTCAAGTACAGTATTTGTTTAGCAACTTGATCTTCACTTGTGCTCTCTTACATGATGAAGCCATCTCAATGTATTTATTTCATCCCAATCATCATTTTTGAATTCAGTCCACATTCATTCAGCTCTCATTCATTCTTGATTCTAGCTATTTTCTTTTATCACACTGATATTTAAGTACCCAACATTTTCATTTTTTTCCTGACATATGCAGCTCAATTTATATTAAAAGTGGGCAGAAATGTGCTCTTATAAACAGCCATTTCACGTCTTTCAATAAACATTCATCTTTAAAAACATATCATGTACTTTTCTATATCAGCATTTGTATGGCTGAAAATATCTTCATTTATTTTCTCATCCTTAGTAAGCATTCTTCCAATGAACTCAAATTCATCTACCTGACTCTTATCATTTGTTATTTGTATAACTTGAAATCATTCACTCTATTTTCCCTGTCAAACAGAAAGATTCTTAGTCCTTGCCAAATTAATTTTCAGATTCATATTCCTTGCGGCATGCTACAATCAATCTAAACATTTGCTGCAAATCATTTGGGTTTCATCCAACAAAATGCACAGCCTAACTTCAGTTTCATTCATATTCCCCAGCGAACACACCTTTAATTCCATTGCAAAAAAGATCTTTACACATTTATCTGTAACTAGATTAAACTGCTAAGAATACATTACACATCTTCATCATGTTCTCCATTCAGAATAGTACCAGTCACTAAGCTTTCAATTTATTATTATGCATACTTAAATTTCAATATACTGTTGTTACCACCAACATAATAACTAATCAACTGCATATTCAAATAAAATATTCCAGAATTCTTATCTATTCTAAACAAACATCCATAGATTTCTCCCTGATCTGCTGAAGAACCTGCAACAATCTGGTTCATATAGATACGAAACTGAATTGCAGTTCCCAGTGTTATTCATTGACATATATACTTTTTCATTCAGAATTTTGCCAAATTCTATTCCTGATACACTTAACAAAATAGTCCTTAAGCAATTTTTTTCATTTACTCTTGCTACCTTTTCTCTTTCAATAGAAAAAGATTAACATTATCCTTGCCATATACTTTCTACAGAACATGCACTATTCTGAAATTAAACAAGATGCACAATCACTCCATTTTTTTTCATTTATATCATCTATATGTGCAGCATTACTATTTTTCACACATTCTTATAGGATTGAGACTGAAAGGTTTTACTCATTCTTTTCCTCAGATGCTAACATTTATAGTATTTGGTTCAATTCTATTTTTCAATTTGTCAGTATAATTGTCATATGAAATTTTAAATATTCTTTCCTGTATGAAGAATAAGGAAACTGGCATTGACAGAGCTATCAAATTTGGATCAAGTTGTCTTTCTTACGTTCTACATTGCACTTTCTTGCTCCAATTTTATCAAGTAATTTCATTAGTTTGTTTTTAATTTGTGCTGAGGCTATTAGTTTAGTCCTTTATACCCACTGTTTGAACTGTTTTATTGTTACAAACTGTATTTTAATCTAATAAATCCTTAATAAATGTTTGTTACGGGTTTTTTTTTTTGCTATTTTTTTCTTTCTAAATATACTTTGTACAATTTACTTATTTCTCATTTTGTAACAATCGTTTTCTTATTGCATTCTATTTCATAAATATTATATTGTCATGTGTACATCTGAATAGATTTATGTTTAAGCAAGTACTCTAACAAGCATTTTTAAATGGATATTTTACCAGTAGTTCACATGTTCATAGACCTCGATGACTTTTCTGTTTATTAATTTATTAATTAATTCAGTATTTTACTAGAATATTTTCCTGTGGATCCATTCATTCAGAATGATATATCGCAGATAAACTGGTAATGTAAAAGGATAGGATTTTTTTTAAAAAAGGGTAGGTGTTTTATATGTTTCCAATCTTTGGAAATCTGTATCTGAATGCTGAATGGTCTTAGCTCACTATTCATTCCTATTTTCTTTTTAGATATCTGAATACACAAAGCTTTTAAACTGTTTTGCTCCATACTCCTAGAACTCCCTAAGAAAAGTGATTCCATTAACTAGAAAAATGATTCTAAGAAATTTAACAGTTGTGACATATGAAACAACAGACAAATATAAGCGATTCCCAAAGAAATGTCACAGCTCATGTTAACTGATTGTGACACTCTGTGTGGACAAATTAAAAAGACAATGTATCACATGGTCTTGCTTAACACGAACCAAGGGCAATTGCTTGTAGTTCTGGCAATCTGAACACTAAATCAGTCTCCTTCTAGGCTGAATTCTTCTATCATTCCAATGTCTCAACATATTCTAATAGCCCTACTTCCATGTTTAGGCAAATGCTCCCAAATAGTTTAGTCCTTCCTCTGTGCTCTGAAAAACTCAATGCTCAGCAAAGAATGGAGATGCAATGGAAATAAGGCAATTAATACTGCATTTAAAAATGCTGAAATATGTAAAGACTTTCTAAGATGTTGACATGCATTTATTCAATTAATTATCTATGAAATGTCTGAAGTGTTTGTTGACTTGGTGTTTTTTAAAACCCATGCATGTAGTAATTTTTACATAGATACAACTGTCCAAACCCATGAATGATAGCTTAACCATGTTGTTCATTCTGCTTGTGGGACCCACACCTCCTAGTTTGTCTAGATTTGGACATCAGTGTAACTAGCCCTGAAAGTACATTTAACGAACTTCAACATTTGATCTATATCTTTATTTTTTATCACTAGCTTGAAGAATGTAGAGTAAATGTATGCTTACTTTTTGAAATAGACAGATACTTTTGTTGACTTTAAATAGTGTCCTTCTAGCTTTTTATTTCTGCCCCATTGACCTTCAGCAGTTCAGATCCCACACCAAAGTTCTCTTTTGTACCTATATTAAATGGCTCTTCTTAATGGTAATGTAGTTGCTACTTTCCGTTTTCCTAGACCTCCAATTAGCAGTTATGACTACCCGCTGTTATAATTTCCTAGGGCTTTTGCTTTTTTTAAAATAAGATCCCAGTAACTAAAACCCTGCTCTGAAAATAAATAGATGATAGATAGATAGATAGATAGATAGATAGATAGATAGATAGATAGATAGATAGATAGATAGAGATAGAAAGTTAGAGATCTTTCAAACTGCAGATATTAGTACACTTTCTTCATACTGATTCTACAGATCCTACCCTACAGTACTCTACCTATCTATCCTATCTCATTCATGTCATTTTCTTCTCTCTACTATAACATAGAACATTGCCAGGTTCTGTGCAGCAGTGCTCAGAATTCATTGGATGATGACCTGTGTCATAAGCTAGATTTAATGAACACTTAGCTCTCCATACTAGAGTGTTTGGTAATTGAATATATTCTACATACTAACCTTATACTTCCCTACACCATCTAATGCTCCTATCTTTCTTTTAGATTCTTACAGACTTTCGTATATACTTTGTTTTAATATCTTCTAGCTTTTCACAATTTTAGACTTGATATGTCTCTTCTGTTTCCTTATTAACTGAACCCCACCCTCTTTATGCTGATCTATGACTGTAATAAATATTTGATTGATTCTCTTCTCTTCTGAGCCTTGTAGCTTGTTGTTCTTTTATTGAGAGAGATTTAGCTTCTTTCTAGTGCTGAAAGCATTACCTTTTTACATCTATTAAGGGTAAAGAGATACTGATATGGATAAGTTATCAACCTTTATCATCCAAATTTTAGGATAATATTCTTAATACGTTGTACCAGATAGTGGCACATTAGGCTCAAAACCTAATTAGTAATCAGATTCTTTGACTATAACCATATCTGACACAATACAATAATTCGAATAAAAACAATCAAAGAAATGCTCAAAGATCATCCATGCCATGGCAGATATCTCCTGTCTTCTTTCTTTCTTCTTTTTTTACTTTACTTTCTTTCTATCAGAATTAAGTGTTCACTTATTTTCTTGAGCTAAGGCTAAGAACAGAGGAGATTTTTATGAGTGACTCTTGATATCTTTTATAACATTGGATGTATATAACGAGAAACACAAATTATTGTTTTCTTGCAATTAAATTTTCTTTGCAATTCTATTGGGTATATATTGTATGAGTCAATGTTTGGGCAGGGAGGAGGGAGGATTAAAATAAAGATTTTTTAAAAATTGCAAATGAAGTTGATGGTATATGATTCAGTTTATACTCTTTAATTATGGTTAAGAACACTACATTCATACTACCTTCTTCCCAAGATACAAGCCTCATTTAACTCAATTGGACTCATATTTGAATAAGCACGTATAGGATTGCCAATTTATACACGCATTCTATAGAAAAACTGCCTCTGTAGGTATTTTTATACTGGACAGGGAACAAAAACAGTTTGGAAGAATGTGTTGCTTTTTGACTGCGCTGTGAATGCATTGTTGTTTAAGCCTCTGTACCTCTGATTGTATAGTTGCTTATCTTGAAATAAATACACTGAATCTAATGAGATGCACTTCTGAGTATGCATGCAAGTATGCAGCTTTTCAGTGGGTATCTTTGATTCTTCTGTGTAAATAAATTCAAGGACATTTGTATTGAACTGACATGTTTGCTTTGGAATTGCCTCTATGGAAGGGAATTCTCTCATTTAATTTGGCACCAACAAAATTGAATAATAGAATCATAGGTCTGGAAGGCATCTCCGAGATCTTCTATCTAGTCACAACCCCCTGCTCAAGACAAGAGCATTATACCATCCCAGTCAATCTGCCCAGTCTATTCTAAAAACCTCCAGTGATGGAACACGCACAATCTCAGGAGGCTAATTATTCCATCGATTAACTGTTTTCACTGTCAGGAAATGTCTCTTTCTAGGTTGGATCTCTCTTTAACAAGCTTCCACTCATTACTTTTCTCCTGTCCTCTGGTGCCTTAGAGAATAAGGCAGTCCCACTCTGTTTGTGACAGCCTTCAAATACTGGAAGACAGTTGTCATGCCCCCCTCATCCTTCTCTTGGGTAGGGTAGGCATACCTAGCTCTTCCAACTGTTGATCATTAAATTTAGCCTCCAGACCTTTATCATCCTTGTTGCTCTTCTATGCAGATTTTCAGAGTCTCAACATCATTTTTTTCATCATGATGAGAAGAATTGAATGCAGTATTCCAAGTGCAGTCTCACCAGCATAGTGTAAATTGGTACTGTCCTCTTTTCATTGTCTTGATGCATCCCTGCATTGGATATCCCTGCAATGCATTGGCTTTCTTTGGCAGCTGCAATACACTACTGGCTCATACTTATGTGTTGGTCCACTAGGATACCTACAGTAGATCCCTCTCAAAAGTGTTACTATTGAGACAGATATCACCTATTTCTATGTATATGCATTTGGTTTTTCTGCCTAACTTCTTTTCTCATCCCTGAACAGTAACTTGTTGGACAGGACCAAATGCTAAAACTGTCAAGGTCCTTCCTAAATCTGAATCTATCTTCAAAATGTTATCAATTACTACCAGCTTGGTGTCATCTGCAAATTTTATAAGTCTCCCCTTCTATCCCCTTATCCAGATCATTTATTAAAATGTTGAGGAGTATTGGTTCCAAGACTGAACCTTGAGGTATTCCACTGCATTTTCCTCCATGTACTCCATGAAAAGTACCTATTAAGTGCAGTTGATTAGCCAACTACAAATTCATCTGGTAGTGGTACTGTGTCTCCCACCTTGCTCTATCTTACCAAGAAGAAGTCTTTAGTCTACTTGTCAAATGCCTTGCTGAAGTCCAAGTTTATAATGTCATAGCATTTCTCTAGTCATTATCTAGCATTTCTCTAGCATTGGTTGCTAATTTTAGTCATTCTGGGCTTAGCTTTCCTGTTCCCTCCTCGCAGATTCGGGCTCTTTGTTGGTATTCTGCTTTAGTTATGTGTGCCTCTTTTCATTTTTTAATATCTGATTTTTTTGTCCCTTAGTTTGTCAGAGAGCTCCTTTCTGCAACCATGCTGGTCTAGTCTAGTATATTTTGTTTTGTTTTTCTTTCTCTGTGGTATTGTTTTTGGTCTGGGCCTTCATTATATCACTTTCAACCCATTTCGAAGCATCTTGAACTGTTTTTCCTTTCAGGATATCCATCCATGGAATATTTCCTAGTCTCTCTCTTAGCCCTGTTGCGGTTAGCTCCCCTAAAGTCTAATTTGGCTTTATTACCTATGGTTGTTTTATGATGAATTAGCATGTCACATTTGCTCTTCCTCAAACTTGCTCAAACTTCTATTCCCTCAATCATTGTCAAGTGTGAAAAATGCCAATCAAATGTGAAAAATGCCAATCAAGTATGACCTTTCACATTGTTCTCAGAATTAAGCTGCATATGTTTCTCTATACCTGTCATAAATATAATACAAATGTTTTAAAATGGTATTAGATGTCTCACTTCACTGGACCTGGACAAAGATGACACTTTTTTGGAGGGAGAGAATGTGTGCTAGGATCAGAAAGGAGAAGCAAAACAATGTACTTATATTATAAAATATATTCTTTCTGAAAAGTTGGCCCATGTGCCACTCCACAGCAAGACTGGTTCTCTGCGGGATCTGTTGATACAGTGCTTAAAATCAAAGCAAAACATAGATGAACAAATGAAAAGAAAGCAGCAGCTGTTTGGCCATGAGGTCACCAGAATCAGCGTATCACCATTTTTTTTTTCCTATCAATAAAATGGCTCACCTGGCTCTTTGAAGAAAACTACTAATTAACATGTATTCCTAAATTGACTAACCTTTAAGTAAATATAGAAATGTTATATATTGCAATAACCATGAAAAATCAATATCTCAGTGGTCAAGAAGATAGTGCAAAATATTTTGAATGTAAATGCTTCAGTTGTGAAACAAGTTTCTTCTTACCGAAAGCATTTTGATGCTGTTTCTAACCATTCCTGAAATGTTCTAAGCTAATGTTTCTAGAATAGTTGGAAATTTCTCGTAAGGCTGGCATAGCTATTCAAACTCAAAAAAAGTGATTACAAAATTCAAATGTTTTCCCAACCACAAGATACCTTGATGTGTTCAATAAAGAATAATGCTTCAATCACATTCAATAATGCTTGAATTGTTTGCATTCCTGAAAAAGATCTCTGCCCAACCACTGGAAGATTTTGCTAGCTTGTTTTCTAGTGTAGGAGCAACTCAAAAATGCGAGCCATTAAAATGCCATTTGAATTAGTTTGAACAAAAGAATGGAGAATTAAGACATACTTATTACAGATAGTCTTCAACTTACAATCATTCATTTAGCATCTGTCAAAGTATAAAAGCTCTTGAAAAAAATGACTTACAACCAGTCCTTACACTTACAGCCAGCATAGTATCCTCATAGTCGTATTATCAAAATTCTGGCATTTGGGAACTGACAGGTATTTATGATAGTTGCAGAGTTCCAGGGTTATGCAATCCTCATTTTCAAACTTCCCAGCCAGCTTCCAACAAGCAAAGTCGATTTGCTTAATAACTGCCATGTTTTGCTTAATAATTGTGGCAAAAGGTTATAAAATCAAATGGAACTCACTTAACAACTGCCTTGTATGGCAATGGGAATTCTGGTCCCAATTGGGATAGTAAGTTGAGGACTACCTGTACTTGATAGCTCAAAATAATGTTACACTTAGTAGAATCACATCAGACAGTCAATTCAAATGACATCTTCTAAAATTATTTTAGGGTTTCATGGAGAAATGAATCCTTGCTATATCTTTTCTGAAATACATTAACAGACTCTTGGTATAGAATAAAAATCTTGTATAACTGTAAGAGTTTCTGTACATACTATAAAGACATTTTTAAGAGCAATAAAAGGCTCTTTTAAAGTATTGTAAACTATTACACAATTAATATGGACTGTATTTCAGAAATAAAAGCTGTAAGAAACTAGCCTTTCTGTCTGTCTTTCTCTCTTTAAACTTTATTTATAGCCTTGCAAATACTTGCATTCACATAACCTGCCTTTGCAGACTTGCCACAAGATTAATGATATCACAGTGTTCTTGAGAACAGAAATGTGTCTACCACAGTGTTGAATAATCTCTCCTTTCCAACATTAAAAGTGAGATGAGGCTGACTTTAGAAAGCAAGGACAAGTGTCATGCAGAGTTGGCTTAGAGACATTCCACTACAGCTCTCCTGAATCGCAAATTGTTCTTGCATGAGATATTGGCTTTAAAGATCATAAAGAATAGAGTTCCTAGTCCTCTGGAGTTGAGAGTATAAATATTTGAATGAGAGATTTCTTAAGAAGTTCCAGATTTTTAAATATCATTGCTTGGTCTCTAGGCCACTGTAAATAGCATTTTCTGCAATTTTTCACCATTTAGTTCATTCATTTTCCTTTTGTTAGCTTATTTGTTTTAAAGAGATTTAAAATTATTCTAATAAAGGGTCAAAACTTTCCAGAATTTGGCATTCACTACACAGATGTCACAAGCATCAACTTTCTTCATTTACCAGGCACAGGGCCTAAGTTTTTGGCAGTGTAAATTATCATCCAGATTTTGTCCCTATTTTGGTCTTCTGGAGCGAATTTAAGAATGCTTGTACAGATTGGATGCTAAAGTCAAGTTTCAGCTCCCCCACTCCATTCCCGGAGAGTTTCGGATACGGGCGTCTGATGCTTGACTCCTACATATGCATGTTCATTGATGTGCATCAACACAATGCCAGAAGATTGCTTCTCTTTCGCTAATGTATCTTACCAATGCTAACTGTTGAATAAATGGTCTGCAGGTAGAGAAAATCCTTTGAAAGACTATGCAAGTAAAGAGGAGGTTATAAGAATTCATCAGTATTTCATTTATAAAATGTCTGAGGGTCTGAACATTTATGCTTTATTTTTTCAGAATATACATACACAGATCAGTTGCTGAATCTCTATAAAAACTGCCTACATGGGGAAACAGGAAGCATCTATAATGTTTTATTCATTCAAATCATAATAATCTTTTATTACTCCCTTTTTTGTTTTGCTATTTTCTTGATGCTGAATTTGCACATTTGCACCTGTACAACCTTAACTATAGATGGCTTGCTAATTTGTTTTAGTAGACACGTAACCTAACTACCTTAATATTTTACTTTCTTTCTGAAAGTTGCACCCCACGTGCAATTACACAAATTTGTTTTTAAACTAGGAAGAAAAAAGAGCCTAATTTATAAAGAGGCTAATATTTCAGGAGGAGCATGTGTGTTTCATTTTCATCAGACTGCAGAAGAAATATAAGACTTTCCAATATGGGACATGTGTGATATCCCCAGTTGCTGGGGATGAACGGAATGACAGCTAAATAAGAAAAGGGCTAGGAGAATAATTTTCTGCTATAGAGGTACCACTAGGATTATTTGGCGTAAGACTCCACGTGCTGTACTACTCTCTTGGTTGGCTTATCCCTTCTTTTAAACCTGTTTAGCTGATCCGGAACAAAGTAAATTGTAAACAAGGAGCAGACAATGTGATGCTATCATACAAATAGTCTGAAGATTTGTATTGGCTTCCAAATCTCTTGTGGTCTTGGTTCAAAATATAAGGATTTTTAAAAGTGCTAATATTAGCTTTATGTCTAGAACTCCAAAGTGGGTATAAAAGGAAAAGTTTAAAGCCATCATAATTACAACATATTAAAATATTAAAACCAAGGCAGCAAAACCAGCAGCAACGTACACCGCAGCGTAGATTCAATTAAAAGCCTGGGTGCACAGATTAGTTTTCATCTGGGCAAAAAGCCTGCAAGGCCTGGCATCACTCAGTGCTGAACAATAAAGATATCAGAGGGACTCCTATAAATGACAAGAGGAAGTAAGGGAAGTAGCTATCAAGCAGAGCACATTTTCCAGGGGGTGACAACTCCTCAGTTGAGGAATATTCTTTCAAGTTCACCTGTTATTTATCTGGTGGTCTTTTATTCTATGTGAACTTTGGGCCCTTCTGTTTCTGAAATCTATAATTAGTCATCTCAGAAACCGTTCTGCTGCTGTAGTTGATATTCCATTTTTTATTTATTTATTTTGGTTGATATGCTGTTGTGTTTTGTTATTTTATTTGGGATTTAAAATTGCTTTCTGTCAACTACACAGGAAACTTCAGGTTTTGGTTTATTTATTTTACTGTACAGCACACATATTTTTCTAATAAGCTGTTGTTGTTTTCAAGAATTGTTTTAAAAGGGAGATGTAAAGGAAATGTTTACAACATACAGGAATGTAAGCTGACTGGGCTATTATCAGATGTGATCAGTAGGATGTTCTCATCTGCAGAAGATTGCCCACTAATTATTTATAGTCATTTATATCAACTTGCCAAGGGCACGATCGCAATCCTTTTTATTACTTTCCTTGGTATTTTTCCTTAGTATTTCAACATCAAGAGCTTAGCAAAAGATTCATAACTCCTGGCTGGGTTCTGCAGATTTTCAGTTGGAATTGGGGTTTGCCTGCCCTGTTCAATTGTCTTATTACCAGGACAAGCAGACCAACTTTGGAGGGAAGACACAGCTAATATTGCCCTTTGTACTGAGGCCCTCATCTTTGAATACTCAGGATACCTTTCTGAAGTACACTTTTCTTTGTGATGCTGCTTCACCTGTTCTTGTCTGGATTGGAGCACATCAATTGTTACAGGCTAATCTAATTAGTCCTGTTGGCTTCATTAAAGAGAAAGAATCACACTTTCAATCTCTAATAGTTGTTTTTCTTTTAAATCTCATGGGGTTAAAGGTACTCAGGAAAGGAAAAAAACCACATGGGGAGCACTTTTTTATTGTGTCTTCATCACTGAGGTAGAAAAGAAATTTGGTGAGAGAGATGAATGAATGGACAGAGGATGTGAGCCTACAAGTGTGGGTGTGGGTATTGGGAAGTTGGGAGGAGAGGCATGTATAAGTTTGTATATTATATACAGAAAAATTAAGTCACAGAAGGGAATTGATGAGAATTGCTTTCTAGGAAGAGAGAGATAGGGAGGGGCGCATCAGCAGAGCCCTGTCCATGGGACAACCTAGTAGCCTACAATCTAGACTGAATATTTTCCAACTCCAGAGTTAAGCCAACAGGAATATAGGATAGGAGTAGCTTAAATTGCAAACATGGATAAGCCTCTGTCTCAGGAAGTTATGCCGTATCATCACTAGTAGAGGAACAGAATTCAAACAAGAATCTTTCTCATACATGAATAGGAAGTGATTTGATGGATGCTAACATTTATTTAAATTTTCAAATTTGTATCCTTGGCAGTATAACTATATGGCCCATTCCAGGCCTGAAATAGATCTAAAGCAGACATATCTTGATTTTTTGCCTGAGGACTACTTGCTGTGATTGACTGCCAAAACCACAGTAGGATGGAGAAGGAGCTGGAAAATCCGAGCAGCAGGCTGCGTTCTTTTCAACAATTGTGACTTAACTTAAAAAAAAAAAAAATCAATACCCATACCCCCTTTTTTGCACTGCAGTAATTAAATCATCCACATAGGATCAGGGGGCCTTTGGTAGCCTTCGGGATTACCAATTAAAGCACAAAAGCTTAAAGTCACAAAGTTCAAAGCAAGGAAACAGAACTTCCTTGTATCCATTTTTTCCATCTCATATATAAATCCAGTTTTGTATTTTAAATGGTAGGCTATAAACACATGCGATAGAATCTGAAGTAACAGGTTCCTATAGTGAGAACTTTGACAATATTCACAATTCTGAAAGCTGCCTTAGCTACTTAATTTACAAATAAGTAGTTAAAGAGGCTTCTGTTCCAAAGACTAACATCAGACCCTAAGCTTGTAACACATTTACAATTAGGTAGTGATAATCCATTAGTTGTTTTGCTATTACACATTTTACCACAGAATTGTTCTCTAAGCTGCCTCCTCATATGTGCTCTCGTGATAAATTTTTATCAATGTTCAGCTGGACAGTTTTATCCTTATGCAGCTGCATCGTGGCTTCTTTATCTAGGTTGGCAACCCCCAAATAACCAGCATATCCCTGACTTAATTTATATTGTGGCATTTCTGTCAGTAGTTGTAAAGTCAGCAGTTTTTGTTCCCCAAGGAAGTTTACAAGGAAACAGGAGCTTAGTTGCAAAATAACAAGAAAGATAGGATAAACCTAATGCAAATTGCAGTTCAGAAATATTAGCAGTTCTGTGGTGCTGGACAACAAATATATTGCAGTATGTGGGTATTTGCCAGTCTTTTTGGCAAATGCTCCATTGCACATGTGTATTAATAATATTTGTGGCAATGCTCCTTGTTCATTTTGAAGAAGGTCTGGGCTATTGTTTCTTCATTATTTTACTCTGCTTAAAAAAAAATATTGCGTCTAAGACTTTATATGAAAATGGTGATGTGAATAGAATACAGAAGCACCATTCCATTCATTGAAATTTAAATATAGTTTGTATCTATCTATCTTTGATTGTATGTCTCCTAGCATTGCCTGTTATTAATTTATTGTAATGTTGTTTGTTTAGTGGCATCTATGTTCTGTATGTATTTTTAAATACCACCATTATCATATTTATTATGCAGTGCTTTCACTGAACTATTTCAAGGTGTTGTTTCATGAAAGGATGATTAGAAGTAAGGATCTATCGTAATATATTCTACTGCAGTCATCTTGTACTTTTTGAGTGTGCCACCAGGTAGCTAACCATTGAGGATTATTAATATTAAGATAATGAAAAATTATTTGTCCACAGCTGCCTTTAAAAAAGATTCACAACCAATAGTAATCCAACTTGAATGATGTTAGGTTCTGCAAAAAAGAACAAGCAAAATATATATACAGGCACATGTGTATTCATGCACGTGTACACATTCACACACACACAAATAAAATACAAATGTGACAACCATCTTGTATTAGACTAAAGGCCAACTATGTGTTTGAAGCCAAATCACTACAGGAGAACTTTGAGATTCCCAATTAGCGATTGATTGTGAGGGTTATGCTTTGAATTGGCAATAAACCAGTGATCAAAAACTGTGCCCATTTGATAAGGACTTGGCCATTTTCACAGTTAAAATTCAAAATATAACAGAAGCAGGTTAAATAAAATGATGCAGATACCAAAAATATATATTTAACTATAGCGTCTTCACCCTCTAGCCAATCATAAATACGGTATGTATTTATACAAGTCTACTTTCAGTGTTTATCCAACTGACTGGAAGAATCTCCTGGACAAATAATACCAAGTTTATAACAAGCCATAAATGTTATATTCATTGATGTTGAGATGTAAAAAGAATGCAAAGAAAAGCTACAAAGATGATTAGGGAACTGGAGGCTAAAACATATAAAGAACAGTTACTGGAACTAGGTATGTCTAGTTTGATGAAAAGAAGAACTAGGGGTGACATGATAGCAGTGTTCCAATATCTCAGGGGATGCCACAAAGAAGAGGGAGTCAACTATTCTCCAAAGCAACTGAGTGTAAGACAAAAAGCAATGGGTGGAAATTAAACAAGGAGAAAAGCAATTTAGAACTAAGAAGAAATTTCCTGAGAGTTAGAACAATTAAACAGTGGAACAACTTGCCTCCAGAAGTTGTGAGTGCTCCAACACTGGAAGTTTTAAAAAAGAGATTGAATAACCATTTGTCTGAAGTAGTATAGGGTTTCCTTTCTAAGCAGGGGGTTGGATTAGAAGACCTCCAAGGTGCCTTCCAACTCTGTTATTCTAGTCTAGTCTAAATTATTTTTATTTGCTCTTGAAAATTCAAGAGCTTTATAAGATAAGAAGAAAATATTTGCTTAATTTGCAATGATTATTTTTTTTCTAAGGTATGTGTGAACCTGAACCAGGATCTACAAGTAGATTTCTGGCTGATCTGAAGTAGGCTGACAAAGACTTATAACTTCCATTGAAAAATAACAGCTAGAAAACTATTTTCTCCTGCTTCTGCTATATAAACTATACTCCAAAACCTACATAAACAAAGTTTTGAACAATCAAGAGCTATTTTTTGTATATGGAAGAATTGTAAATGTTGTTCATAAAATGTTGTGCTTAATTCTAAATTTGATATAAAAGCTTCACATCAGGATATGAAAGATGAATTTGAAGGTCTAGTGGAACTAAAAAATAGATCCCAGAAGTCTAGTATCTATCAATTACAACCTTGAAAGAAAATGCTTCCTGCCTTAATCATACTTGGGCTATAATATAATTACATTAATTATTACTATACTTGTAATAAGTATAGTATATATTGTATGTGTATTGTATAGTATATATTGTATATTATCTTGGCTGTTCACCGCCCCGAGTCCGTCCGGGAGAGGGGGGCGGTATACAAATTTAAATAAATAAATAAATAAATACTTGTCCATCAGAATTACAAAAAGTATTCCTAATATCACTGATCTATATCATTGAGGTTGCCTACTAATTGAGTACATTTGTAATGGGTTCTTAGATTTCAAGGCATTGTAATAGATTAGATATCTTGCTGTTTTCCTCAGACAGAGATTCAGTTAATAGATAACAGATAATCAGAGTTGGAAGGGACCTTTTAGGTCATCTAGTCAACTCCCTGCCCATGCAGGAGACCCTACACCATTTCTGACAAATGGCAGTCCAATCTCTTCTTGAAAGTCTCAAGTAATGGCGCTTCCACAACTTCCGAGGGCAAGCTGTTTCATTGGTTGATTGTTCTCACTGTCAGAAAGTTTTTCCTTATTTCCAAGTTAAATCTCTCCTTGTTCAGTTTCCATCCATTATTCCTTGTCTGGCCTACAGGAGCTTTAGAAAATAGCTTGACTCCTTCCTCCCTGTGGCAGCCCCTCAAATATTGGAAGACTGCTATCATGTCTCCCCTGGTCCTTTTCTTCCCTAAAGTAGCCAAGACCAGTTCCTGTAACTGTTCTTCATATGTTTTAGTCTCCAGTCCCCTAATCATCCTGGTTGCTCTTCTCTGCACTTTTTCTAGAGTCTCAACATCTTTTTTGTAATGTGGTGAACAAAACTAGATGTAGTACTCTAGGTTGCTCTTTCTAAGGCTTTATAGAGTGATATTAGTCCCTCCCTTGATCTTGATTCCATGTCTTAAATCACTCTATTGCCACATTTCATTATGTCAGAGAGATAGATAGATGGATGAAAGATAGATAGATAGATAGATAGATAGATAGATAGATAGATAGATAGATAGATAGATAGTTAGATAGATAGATAGATAGATAGATAGATAGATAGATAGATAGATAGATAGATAGATAGATAGATAGATAGACCAAATTTGCAATGGCATCCACATATATATCCCATGAAAGATGAAAGTTTGTTTGTCTGTTTGTTTGTTTTCCCCAAATAAAACAAATGTTGTGTTCTGTTGTTTTCTGTTGTTTTTTTCTTCTCTTTTGAGGCTATAGGGTAGGAGCAGGGATATGTAACCTGTCTGGAATAAATGAAGCCAGTGTTTTAGCTTATCTGAGGCAAGATTTAAGCAGTTCATTAGGTGCCTTAATTTTCAGATATTAAAATAGGTAGTGGGGTTTTTTAAACTCCCCAAGCAGAATAATTAGTGATTTGGGGGTATCTAAATCTTCTGCAAAGTTGAATATACCTATCCTGCCTATTAATCTTTCCCCAAAATGCTAAACATAGAACAAGGGCTGAATTTATTGGTACTTTTAATTTGGGTAGATATTTGGATACTATAGGGCATTAAATACACTCAAGGGGTGTATTTAATGTTCTATAGTATGCAATTCCTATAATATATAATAGGGACACACATTTAGCTAGTTTGCATATATTTTGAAATTAACATAAGCATTTGGAGATGTACCATGGAAAAAGAGTTGCCCAAAATATCAAATAACTCGAGAAATGTTTAGAAGAACTGAGGACAGAATAGCAACATTTCCCAGAGAATTCTATACATGGGTGCCAATTTCTATATTATTACTGCTTTTTCACAAAGTACAGATCAAAGCAACTGTGGGTATTTATAAATATTATGAAAGTTAGAAATAAAACCTATCTCAAAGAAGTCTGAGAATGACAGAATGGTTCCCCACTTCCCAGTCACTGTAAGACTCAGGACTTACACATTTTAAAATGTCTCTTTATTGTTCTAGGGCTAGGCCATAACAATGAACTGGGAAATTACATGAAGGTGGCAATCAGTTTGTTCATTCTAAGTATCAGTTCCCCTGAGAAAGAGTGTTTTATAGGTATTGCGATAAACAAAGCAGAAGGGTAATAGTGCCATTTGCAAACCATCACTTCCATTTTTATCCATTTAGTGATAACCTTAGTGGCTCTAAAATTTGATGATAGCATTCACAAAAGTATTTGGCATCAAACTGATGAAACTAGATGTTTAGAAAAGGTTGGCGCCATCCCTTGGGTCCTGGTAAGTCCTTATCAACCAGCACGAGTCAGGATATTGAAGTTTAAGTCATAATCTCATTCTGACCATGAGGAAGTTATGACAGAAGAAATAACCTCATGTATGAGAAACAAGTCCTAGATTTATCTGAGGTTTTCTTCAATGCTTATCAGCTTCATCCACCTTCAGCTCTTACAAACTGGACTATAAAACATACAAATAAGAAGTAAGGCTTAAATGTTCTTCATTCTTATTTAAGTCATTGTGCACCAGTGAATTCATCAAAACATTTTTTTTAAATCTCCAATATAGACCAGACTTCAGTTTGCTATTCAAACTTCAGAAGTGCACCTTTGGAAAATTTTATCAGTTTCTAGTGTGCTATATCATATTTATAAAAATTATAACTTTTTAACAAGACTATCTATGTTATCCAAAATTAATATAAAGAAATGGCTACACAAAAAATATGGAACTTATCAGGATATACCCTTAATGGATCTAATTTCAAACTAAACTATAAATTATATTTATATGCAATTTATATATAATATATATATATATATATATATATATATATATATATATATATATATATATATATATATATATATATATATATATATATATATAACATCTGATAATATACACATGTACAGTTTGTAATAAAACATTCTAAATTATTTTCTTTACATTACTTTCAATACCTGGGAACTGGCACCCAAACATTTTTCATAAATTATATAAGTACATATATAAAGGAGCAAAAAGTAAAGACCAGATACAGCATGCCAGAAACCATTCATAAATCTTCATTTTGTTTTATTTTATTTCATATGTTGCTTTATAAGAGTGCAATACCCTGCAATAAGTTCCATTAAAATCAGCAAAGTTTCTTCCTATGTATACATGTCTAAAATTACACCATAAATGACATTTATATTAAAAGAACTAATTGTAATTGGATTTTACCTTCAACTAGTTTCCAAGAAATAAATATATTGGAATGTTAAACTGAACTATACAAACAGGATACAACACATTATACCAGTAATAGATTTTTAGGTATCAAATAGGAACAGGTTTTTGCCTGACTTTCAGTATGACTACTGCTAAGCTAGGTTTTAGATAAAATCAGTTCCAGCATTTTCAGTTCAGTGGTAAGATACAAAAATTTATTTGGGGGCAGGGGGCAAATAACAGCTGCCATAGTGAGCTGAACAAAAGTATAATAAAACAAAAGTAACTGTCCTCAGCATTCAATACATAGTGATGCTTATCTGAAACCAAGATTCAGAAAGTTTCCATAATACACAGTCTGAGCACCAAATGTCAGACCACATATTTGCCACAAAAAAGTTAGGAAACATTGTTTTCCAATCACTGACACTCAGAGAAATACAGAAAGATACTTATCCAGTTGTTTCATTCCATATTTCTTTTTATTCTTAAAGCAGCCAGTAATATAAAAATAAATAATAAAATAGTACATTGCCAGATGATTAAAACTGTATTCATTCCATAAATATACATTAAGATCAAACAGGCTACTGATCCTAAATAATAAAACACATGTTTTCAAAATACATTGCTGAAAGCAAAGAAATAGCCTTGATGCCTTGATGTTCAGACTGCTAGGTGTGTTATTAAAGAAGTACAAACAGTACCTTTTCACAACTTCTAATGTATCATAATAAAAACTGTTAATAAAAACTGTGATATTTTACTAGCTAACAAAAGTTAAAAATTTCCAGCAAAAATTAATGTAATTTCGCATTCTCAAGCATGTATAAGTTTATATATCTAGTCAATATATCTGAGCAACTTTTGATGAAAAATTGAAAAGAAATTGTATCAGATATGGTCAAAAGATCAAATTATAATAAAAAAATCAAATGCAAAATATTAAAATGTTCCATTCTGCCAAAGCTTTATGTGATATAGGTATTTTGTTAAAATGAAAGGCAAAACATATGCACAAAATATGGAAACAGAAGTATCTGCTTCCCATCTGAAATGGGAAGAGAGTCTGAGTCTCTCAGATGATTTTTTTTAAAGTAACTTTCCTGTTTGTGTGGAAACATGTATTCCTTTCTAAAATATTGGTTCAAAATATAAGAGCAACAGTTAAGTTATTTGAATTGGCTAAGAACTTAATACAGTGGTTTTCTTGGAAAGAAAAACTCAAGTGATTTTCAAAATTCTATCTGAGATAAATTTATTTCAGAGCTAGTTGTCCCCAAAGTGTGAACTGTCTGGCAAACATGTAGATAAGAATTAAAAATAAGTTTCATTAAAATCGGTGCTATTTATATAGCATAGTGCTAAAAAATTAAAAATAGACAGACAGAATTGCTGCCCTGGTTTATGAAGCAAGCTGTCTCAAATATTATACATCCCCACCTGAACATTGCCAAAACCTCTTTCTCTTAAAGATATTCCACAAGGAAATAGAAAGATTAGAAAACTACTTTCTACTTGTTTCTATGAAATGTCCATGGTCAGCAATGTCCTCACAAAATGTCAATGATATAGCCATTTCCTGTAACTGGACAGTTTTTTGATTGCACTCAGGCTGGAGTGGCAACATTTTATGTGGTTGTAATATTAGTTACATGAATAAAGTGTATATTTGCCACTCTGGAAAGCAAAACTTATCTTAGACTGCTTGCATATCTACTCTTAGAAATATGTTATATGTTACCCAGATGTCCCTTCTATTCTACCTGAATCAATGTTCAGCTTTCTATCATTATATGTTAGCACAGGATATTATATGACTGGCAACCAATCTGGAATCAATTTCCTTATCTTTTTTAAAGCTATTGAGAAGATCCAGAAATTGCAAAGTCCTGAACTATAAAGGAAATCTTGGAATTAACAACAAAGAAATGTCAAGAAGAAAGGATTTTTCTTCAGAATTTGATCTCCAGATCCTGCATGTTCCATAGTGAAAGCCATTTTAGTAGAAGTATTTCTTGTTTATTAACAAAACTGGACACAGTGATTAATTAGCATAATACATTTCAAGATGCACAAGAAAGATTTGTTTTATGAATTTTATAAAACTTCTCAGATGGGGCTGACAGCCAAAGAACACTTGAGCAGGGGTATTTGAGATAGTGTAGATTAGTACCAACTAAATGCTTTATCGGGCAGTATCTCCACACACAGTCTTAGATGTACTTTTGTTACATTATAATAGAATAATAAATAGAGGTCCAACACCTTGCTCAAGCAAGAGACCCTATACTATTTAAGCAATTTCTTCTTTAAAATGTCCAGTGATGGAGCACCTACAACTTCCGGAGGCAAATCATTCCACTGATTGATTGTTCTGTCAGGAGATTTCTCCTTAGTTCTAGGGTGATTCTTTCAATTATTTATTCATTTATTTATTTATTAAATTGTTTTATATACCGCCCTTCTCCCGAAGGACTCAGAGCAGTGAACAGCCAACTAAAATATATATAAATTACAAATACAAATACAATTAAAAGAAAATTAAATTATAGGCTGCCATTTAAAAAATTTAAAACCCCGATTAAAAATAAGCTAAATCTTGATTAGTTTCCATCTATTGCTTCTTGTTCTGCCTTCAGATGCTTTGGAAAATAGGTTGACCCTTTCTTCTTTATGACAGCCCCTTAGTTGGAACACTGCTATCCCTTCAACCCTAAGTCCTTCTTTTCACAAGACTAGACATACCCTATTCCTGTAACTGTTCTTCATATGTTTTAGCCTCCAATCCTCTAATCATCTTTGTTATACTTCTCTGCACTAGAATCTCTTTTATATCATAGCGACCACAACTGGATACAATATTCCAAGTGTGTATAAATCAGGTACAATGTAGATTAGTATAGATCAGGTACACTGCCTCCAGGCTAGATCCACATGCACCCATTTGTATATCTGCTTTTTACATTACTTTAATAAAATTTAGGAACCAGCATTTCACATTCTTTAAGACATATGAATAGGAATTCATGCTACAAAGACAATGTTAAAGCAAAAAGGGATTTGTTTTAAATAAGAACTGTCTCTATTATTATTATTGCTGCTCTTGGTGTTGAGCTGTTCATATTTGCCCTACATAAGTCTTATAAATAAATATCCATATTGAGTAGTATAAAATATATATAGATCTTATGATGCCAAAACTTTATCAGGTATATAATATTTGATAAAGGATTTCACTACCAGCATTTAATCAAGCTTACTGTATATTACAGTTATTCTGAAAGAAGGTAAAGATCACAGTTAGTGGGCTAATCATCGTCCAATCTTGTTGATTACTTCCAAGAAGGAATGTATAAGTGTGTCAGATTCCTCTTGAAAGTACAGTTTTTACCACAGCAACATATGCATTTTTGCTGGTTAATTTGGGGGAAAGCATTGTAGCAATTGCCTGTTTAAAAGTCAGCTATTGCATATAAATAGCTGAACATTTAATAAGAACAGCTATGTCAAAGAGTCTTTCTAGCATATTCATAATATTGATTTCTTTTTTGTTGCTTTCCTTCTTTTTGAAATGTGTATGAAGGCCTTCCTTTAGGATTAAATTGCAGGACTTTAATTTTTTGCTGTCTGACACATATTGCCTACAAAAGACATCTACTGATTTTAGTAAGCACAATTCCAAACATGGTCTATGAATTATCACCATGAAACTATATAGTTTTCTCATATATGAGTATCACTAAGAAATAAAATAAAATATCAGTAGCTTTCAGAAATTTTCATATACATTGTGTGTATGTGTGTGTGTGTGTTTGTAGAGGGGGGGGGGAAGGTGATGACCATATTTTTATGGAAGATCCTAGTACATCATTAAAGATTTCTCATAATAAATTAAATCTGTTAGAAGCAAAATCAGTGAACTTTTAAATCATTGTTAGCTCATGCTTTCCCTGTAAACTTCATTTTTAAAAAATATTTTATTGCTATACTGTATTATGTTATTATTATTAGTCTCTTTAATTTATATTAACCTTAAATTAATAAACATTGACCTCTAGATATATAGACATTTTCTCTAATTACAAATATTATCATTGCATTATTTTTATCGGTTACTCCTGGTCAGAAGAGTATCACATACCAACACACTAAGATTGTACAGAACATTAACGTTTTACACAACTGTCCAGAATCACAAATAAATTTTACAAATTATTATTTGTTTATCATCAGCCAGATGTTTAGACTGGTTTTGACATTTTTGTTCATCTATCAAGTCCTTCTTTAGAATCTGGGATAGGCAGGTTGTGTTTGATGGTATTATTATTGTTGGTATTTTCATTGCTAATTGTATGATTAATTCTCTGTTCTGGCATTACATTATATAATTCCCAAATAAGTTGAAATAAATGAAGGACTGCTGCATGCTAATAATAAAGTATCTTTGTCAAAGTTTGAGGGGAGCTCCTTAACACATAAGTTCAATTCTGAATATTATTTTTACTTACAAATTAACAATGATTAATTAAAGACTAGTGATGGGTGAACTGTCATCACCTTGCCACAATTTTCACACAACTGTGTTTTTCAATCAAGATTTTGAGTAGTTACAAGGAATTATTCAAAAGGCTCATTATTCAAAACATTAGATGATGCTTTCATCCTCAGTTTCTCTAAATCTTTATATTTTCTCCTGTATTCCCATTTACTTATTCTCAAACATGCCTGGTCATGCAGCAGGAACAGCTACAAAAACAGCAGCAAAACCCATTACTGCCCCTCCCCACCGTCAGATGCCTACTTCCACCAACATTTTTTTACTGTGAATAAAACTTTCCCATTGGAGAAATGCTCATGTACAGACTTGTTAGACACATTTCTGTAAACAGGCAACTGACTAAATTTAGAAAATGTCACCAAGTAAATAATATAAAAAGGGTTAACCATCCCAATGTCATTCACCACTATAGCTGAAGTATTGAGGCTCTCTGAATTAAAACCTGATCATAGGCCTTCTTCATCCCATTTAGTTTATTCCTTAATTGTGAATATTGAGAATAACTAATGTGCTTTGTAAATGCAATTCTTTTAGAGTATAGTACTAATTAGAATATATGAGAGGTTTTTTTTTTAAGAGCATCTTCTCCACTAGTATCTGCCAGTGCTATCAATGGAATTTTTAAAAACACATATATTTTGAGGTTTTGGGTGAAGTTTTGGATGAATAAGTAGATAGATAGATAGATAGATAGATAGATAGATAGATAGATAGATAGATAGATAGATAGATAGATAGATAGATAGATAGATGAGAGAGAGAGAATAGATGATACAAATAGAGACACTTGTATGCAACTTTTGCTCAATATCAGGGCATTGTTCTCTTAAATAATAAAAAAACAAAATATAACAGTAAGATTTTACTTTACTGTTTACCTGATTGTATCATAGTGAATATTGGGAAACTAGATAAAATGATGAATAGTTATACTATCCTAAATTGTATTAGAAATCTCAAATAGATATTTCTCAAGTGTTAAATATCATCCGTGTCCTCATCATTTTTAACTTTTCCAGCTCTTCAAAGCATCAGATGGTAATTCCCTTGGGTTTTCAGTAATTTAAATTACTAAACCTTTTATCTCAATGATCCAGCCATAAAATATCTATGACTAAATACATTTTCTAGAAAGTAATTAGTTAATTGAAACGTCTACTTTCAAACTGTCTATTTGTAGTGTGCAGGAATCTAAAAGGATTAATATAGGTGATGCATGGAAATTGAAATGTGCTTATTAACACTGTCGTATAAGACACAAAGTGTTGCTAGTATGAAATAACAGTGTATTGGAGGTTTATGACTATACATTCTATTGCTGTCAAATTACCCCGTACAAATTTGTCAGGTAAAGTGGGCATCCCGCTAAGGGTAATCTGTGCTTTTATGACTTATGCTGATTGCTTTTGTTAGAGTTTAAGGCATGCTCTAAAATTCTTTGAAACTGAAGGTTGGTTTTACTCTACACTTTTATTTATTTATTTATTTATTTTATTAAACTTTTATACCGCTCCCTCTCCCAAAAAGGGACTCGGGGCGGTGTACAGCCTACTAAAAACACATAATAAATACTCAATAAATACAATTACATATTACATATCATGGCCCATTGGCCACAATGTGCCTACATATTATATCCTTCAATTTTCAAAATTTTGCAGCCTTGGCAACTTAGTGGTATGAACTTCAACTTCCAGAACTTCAACTTCCAGAAATCTGCGACCAGCTTCACAATTCTGGGAACTGAAGTCCACACCGCTTCAAATTTTCAAGATTGAGAAATGCTGGTTTAAAGGGCTTGTGACAGTTTTTCAATCTTAGAGTTGAAAAATATTATTATATATTTTTATCCTATTGATTTTTCTGTAACTCAACATATTTAATACTCCTGCCTTCCATTATTCCCACAACTATAACCCTGTGACGTTGGGTTGAGAAAGACTATCCAATTCGCTTTATGCCTACAGAAAGTCTAATACTCCAACCTTTTGTTTTCTATGCTAACATTTTAACTGCTGCACCAAATTGGGTCTTAATATAAAGAATTACTTACCATAAATGCAAATATTGATGTTCCCTGTTCATATTCTTACACATATATCCTGAAGTTGAATTTTGATTGCTTAAAGGGGCTCATCTCTCATCTCCTTGTTGTTAATCAGTCCTTTTTAAAATACATTTTTATACCTAATCAGAATCTCTCTTCTGCCCTCATTTTCTTATCTTCACTCAACTTTCTTTGACTATTCCTTTTCTACCTTTTTTTCTGATGAAATTTTCTTGTTCATCCTATAGCCTAGTCCTTGCTATATTAATATGGACCTTTCATTGCCTTTTGTCAATAAGAATATAGTGGCTATTTATTTCTATTCCTGTCCATTTACCTTGTCTTTTTGGTTATATTTTGAGTTTTATGCTTTAAATGGTTTTCCAGGTTCACTGGGACTATCGTTTTAGCAAGCATAATTTTACCATTTCAGAGACTGGTAATATCCAGCTTCAGCATATATTTTTGAATATTCAAACACCAAGAAGGTAGAACTCAGAAATTTTCCCTTTGACCCAATTCACTGTTTTCTATTAGATTTTTACCATCACCAACATAAGTATAAACTTTGAGATGGTGACATGGCAACCCTATAAATTATGGTTAACAGAACCATAATTCTTTAGACCAAGCTCTCATTCTTGTTTGGACTGCCAAGCTAACTAATGTCATCAGATTCTCAACAGGACTAATTGACCACAGCACCTCAACGTGGTTGAAACATCCTTGGTTTCATTAAAGTGCCATGTGTCCCATTCTCAGTACAGCACAAAAAAAAATAGGTTAAAAGTCCATTTTATGTTCAGCATTTTTGCCTGCTACACATAAAGATGAAAATGAATTATTTTCAAGATTGGATGAATATTAATTATTGATTTCCTTTGGATACCTATAAGTTGACTTCAGCCCACTTCCATCCACCTACTGGGAAATAGGCAAGTTGCTCCATGATCTATACTATACATATTCTACAGTGAACCAGACTGGGAATGAATGGAGTTGTTGCCCAAAAATTTCTACTTCCTCCATCAACTCTTTAGAAGAACCAGAAAAGTTTTTGTTTTTCTTCCATCCCCTATCTGCAAAATGATAAGAAGACATCTGGAAAGAACAGTGAGTTATTTTCTGGTTTATACAAAATTTATAAACATGGCAGGTGTGGTCTAGAATGCAGCCTTAAGTGTAAATGAGATCCTGAATCAAAAATTTATGAAAATTTCAAAAATTTTCATATTAGAAACTGGGAAGAAGTTTCATCTGTGCCAGCCTAACTTGCATGATATAATATTGTAAAAGCATCTTCCTTAAGCAACTTACAAGTAAAAAAGGTTCCAATTAGTAAAAGCATCAAATACATAATAAATAACTGACTTTAATCCATGTGCCTATATTTATTTGTATATTAAGCATGCTGACTTTGAACTACCCACTATTGTATTATGGTCAATGCATCAATTTGGCTATTTTAACTCTGAAAACTTATGACAGAACAATATTGGTTATCATTAGTCAGAGCATACCACAAAGGAAGCTTGAGCAAAGAATGAAAAGAAAAACTTGTGTTGTTTTAAAACATGAAAATACTGCTATCGGTTGGTGATAGGGAATTTTTTCCCCTCCATTTTCTGCATTTACATTTTGTGACTGCAGTTAAAGAACATTTCACTGCATGGTACTATCAATCATACTTAACCCAGAAATGTTCTGTACATTAGTAATACTTAATTGGCATATTTAAAGTAAATAGCTATTTCACTTTTGCTGTAAATTCTCTGGAAATAATTCTATGATACCCTTGAAATTGTTTGTTCTGAAAATAAACTAAAAGAAATCTGAAGTATGCATTCATATAAGAAATTATTCAAAAGGCATCATAATGCCTATCTTGCCAGGTTACCTGTATTGTAATACCTACCTTGTCAGATTACTATCAAAATATGCATAATACTGTAGTCTGGTTCCTTCATAAGGAAATAAAAATAGAGATGTGGTCC
Source organism: Bungarus multicinctus (assembly GCA_023653725.1). NCBI lineage: Eukaryota > Metazoa > Chordata > Lepidosauria > Squamata > Elapidae > Bungarus > Bungarus multicinctus. Next base: position 238,430,622 of record CM042834.1, read on the forward strand.
TTCACTTCTGAGCAAATTGATTTAAATGTATAAACTGATTCATATGGTTCTTTCAGTTTGCATAGCCATCCTGATTTGGCTGGCTAGAATGGATTCTTTTCCCAAACAACATCAAATCTATTCAAGATAAATATTTTCAGGAACTAGTTAGCAAACCAGGTTTTGCTTGTTGTTTGACCTTTGAAATCATTAAAGTACTCAGGGTGTCTCAATCTTAGAAACCATAAGATGTGTAGACTGAGGAATTCTGGGAGTTTGAAGTTGAGAAACACTGGTCTAAATTCAAATAAATAGATCAGGCAAATCTAAACTCTCAGTATGCTACTATTCTACTTATCCACTTCCAGAGGTGGTATTCAGAAGGTTCTGACCAGTTCTGGAGAAACTGGTCAGAAGTAAAAAAAAATTGAATCCCACCATTGAGAAGAGCATATGATCATGCAACCTAATGTTCACAAATTAATGTTAGCAGGCTAAAAGCAGAAATCCCATATTCTCAGAAGACAGAAGAAGAAGAAGAAGAAGAAGAAGAAGAAGAAGAAGAAGAAGAAGAAGAAGAAGAAGAAGAAGAAGAAGAAGAAGAAGAAGAAGAAGAAGAAGAAGAAGAAGAAGAAGAAGAAGAAGAAGAAGAAGAAGAAGAAGAAGAGGAGGAGGAGGAGGAGGAGGAGGAGGAGGAGGAGGAGGAGGAGGAGGAGGAGGAGGAGGAGAAAACATCATGTTTTCACTACAGGTTGTCCTAGACTTCTGACAATTCATTTAACAACAGTTTGAAGTAACAGCAGTCTCAGAAAAGGTGACTTATAGCCCATCCTTGGTGTTATGGCTGTCATGCTACCCTTTGATCACATGATTGCAATTTTGACTCTTGGCAGCTTGTATTTACAACAGTTGCAGTGTCTTGCAATTACAGATCCCAATTTGCAATCTTCCCAGCTGACTTCTGACAAATAAACTCAATTGGAGAAGCCAGATTCATTTAATAACTGCCTAATTCCGCTTTGTGGCCATAAATCAAGGCATGCCTGTACATTAAGAGGGAGGGAAAAAGTTCCAATGCATTTTTGAGCAAACATACATGCCTCCCAAAAACTCAAGTTAAAGCCCTTCTAGATGTATTTATTCACCTAAACAAAAAGGAGCCTTATTGGCAGGGAAAGATTTGGATAAATAATAAGAGTAGCCGGAGGATGCCTAAAGGAAGAAAAAAAAAAAAGCTCCATTTGCTTGTCACATAGGATGGAGTAGAAACTGTAGGATGGGATGGAAAAAAATAAGTTCCAGCCTTTCTGAGATAATAATAGAATTAAGGCCAAGCCATTTTTTGCATATATTCAAAAAGGTAGCAATAAGGCTTATGCTTATGTAAACAGCTCTGATTTAGGTTAAATTTGAAATTCAATACAGACATGACACAATTTGTATTTGTGATTTGAAATTCAGTGCTAACTGATTCAGATCAAGCCTATTCAAGATTAGATTTGGGAAACAAAAGATTCACTCGTAGACTATAATAGGGAAAATAGCAAAGATTATAAAGCCGTTCCATCAGCTTAGCTGCCCAGGGTTTCAACTACATATAGTACTTCAAGGGTTTTATCAGAATAATTTTTTGAAATATTGTTCCATGCTTCTTTTAAGGCAGAAAGAGTAGAACATAGAAAAGAATGACAAGGAATCTCAAACTGACTTACATTTAGCAAAGACCATATACAGCCACTGTTCATTTACTGCCAAGTTCAGTTAGCAACTGTTCACAAATATAATGGTAATACATGGTGAACAGTAGCAAAAGGAATAATTTTCTGACCAATGTATGCATTTATGACCAAATTTTGGATCCTGACAACAGCATAGGAAAAAGTAATACTGGTATTGTTACACAAGAGATCTTCATAGTGTCTTGTCCTCCTCTTTTTCTGTCTCTCTGTGACATCATTCACTATGTGACCATTTCAGTTAGTGAGCATTTTTTCAGAACCAGTTGCTATTACTAAATGAGTTTAGAGAAGTTCACAGAATCTATCCAATTTTCCAGGTGTTTTTTAAAATATTTTTTTTAGCTTTTCACTTGTTTTATTGGTCCACCATAGGCTTGAGTTTTGTTGCCTCTTCCCATGGGTTTTCTGGATTGCCCAGTGGGCTATCATAGTTTCCTGACTAGCCTTTCCCCTCCTGGGAAGATCGCATCAACACTTTGCTTAGTGGGATGCCAACTGGATGGGCACACTGGCAAAACTTCTTTCTTCTCAGCGAGATTCTTAAGAATAAAAACTAGCTTCTCGTCATAAAGTGGTGTTATTTTTTTATGTCTGATCCTTGGCTTTTCTGGGGTGTCATATAAATTGTATACCTTCTTGACATTTTCAAGGAAGAGCCGTCAACTCAGTCTGAACTTCATTGAATCAGCGACAAAGCTTGCTGGTAGTATCTATGTTTGTTAATTAGTAGAGTCAGCAGAAGGAAGCTAGCAAGGTGAGACACAATGCCACAGAAATAGGCGGGTTGTAATTGGCACAGAATGAATGGCATTCATAGTTTTGCCTAGTTCCCTTTTTAAAAGCAGTAAATACTAGGCCCAGCACCTGTCAATGTAAGTTTGGCACATGTTCCCTCACTCAATTATGAACAATGTAAAAATAAGGTTTGACCCATATTCAGAGAACTGAAAGTCAAACTCCCAGTTGTATTGGCAGGCCTAGCATAGAAGAAGTGTCACATTTCATTACCCTAAGAGACAGCAAAGTGAGGACTTCTACTGGCCACATTTAAAACACTGAAACTGAAAAAGAGGAATGAAATCCAAAATAATGTAAGTCTTGCAGCTCAAAAGTGTTTTGATAGGAAAAAGGCTTAATGATGGCATAAATCTCCTTGTCTGGGGTTCATGTCAGTGACAGAGAGAACCCTCATAATTCTACTTGCTGCTATTGACTACCAGATTGGCAAATAAGATTTACTTCATCCATGAGTTGATCGTGGAGGAGAGGCTTAACTTGTATTACTGAAACCTGGTCAGACAAGAGGTACTGTAAGTACTCCTCCCTTCATGGAAATGTGGCTATGGGGATTCAAATGTAGTGCTAGCCATGGTCTCTAGATAGTACTCTGTGGAGTAGTTATTGTAATCTGGTTAATAGCTCACTGTGAGACTCCATTGCTAATACTGAACTCATGTATGAGCCTCCCTTATAGTCCTTCTTGTGATGCTCCCTGATAGTCTTTCTCAGTGCAGTGCCTGGAGTGGTGACAGACTTCCCCAGACTTAAACTATTGGGAAATTTCAACTTACGTTCCCTTGTTATAGAGACAGAGGTAGCTCAGGAATTAATGGCAGCCATGGACTTGACCCAGATTGCTAATTTACTAGCATCATAGATTAGAGTACTACTGGTACTGTGGGCTTGGCTTGGTGGGCATGACAGGGAAGGGATACTGTAAAATTTCCAGTCAGAGGTGGTATTTTCCGGTTCTCTGAACTAATCAAAATTTCTGCTACCAGTTCTCCAGAACTGGTCAGAACCTGCTGAATACCACCTCTGGTTTGCTCCCTTTGAGGAGTCAAATCACTCTCTGTTGGCCTTAAGAGTTCTCTGGTTCTTCTTTGCTGCAGGGAAGAAGGACTTTTTCACTACGTTTGCTCCAGGTACCTAATAGAGTTCCTTAGAAAATCTGAGGATCTGACACAGCTGCTTCCTGGAATGAGTTCTGGAATGGGTCCTAGAATACTCCATGGGATTTGCAGATACAGCCAATGGTTCTGGATAATTTTTGTTCTGTTTTCAACCTTCCCCTTTTAGGCCTTTGAAGAAACCAATTATCTGCACTCTTTACAGTTGGGATATAGCATTGATATGTCATTGATCACACTTGTAGATGAACATTGGTGACACTGGGATGGGATGATCTATCCGTCCTGGCCCTCTTTGATCTCTCAGTTTTTGATACCATTGTTTAAAGTATTCTTCTGGATTGGCTTTGGGAGTTGGGAGAAGTGGACATGATATGGCATGGAAAAGGTGAAAGTGATTGCATTTTTTTTCATCTGAGGCTGGATCCAACTTTTTTTGGTGCTGAGATTTAAATCTAGACTTCTGCTTTACTGGGACTGTTGGGACTCTACTATCTCTCTATTCTAACTTAACATCTATGTGAAGCCACTGAGTGAGGTTATCCAATGGCACTGAGTTATTTTTAGAAACCTGATATTGTGCATATATATATCTCAACCCCAGACCAATCAAGCAATGCCATTAAGAGTTTGCTCAGTGGGGAAGGCTGTGGGAAAGAAGGTTCACATTCAATGTAAACCAGACCAAATGGCTTCAATTTTAGCCCCATACCCCTCAGTAAACTTTTCATTTTTAATTCTAGATTTAAGTAAACACACTCATGATAGGAATGATATACAATTTAGGATTTCTCTTGGACTTGCTGTCCTGCTTAAAGAACAAGTAGTAGACATAACCAAAAGACTCTTTACACAACTTCATCTTGTGTCTCACTTATGCCCATTTCAAATTTGATACCCTTCTCAACTCATGCCTTAATCATCTCCCAGTTGGACTACTGAAATATACTGTACACGGAGACTGTCAGCTCTCCCAGGTGACCCAGTCAGGAGACATCACCAGATGAGCCAATTCTACTTTTGTAGGCTACATTAACAGAATGTTGCAAGTCTGAAAGTACAAAACTTCCATCCGTAAATTTTAACAGCCTGATAAATTTGGACAGGTCCTTCATAAGTTTTTCTTTCTGACCTTTTGGGGAGGGTGGAGTCCTCTCTGTTATATGATTTTTCTATAAGCAGCATTTCATCACCTTGTCCCTCAAGGTCATTTACATGTACCATTTCAGGAGTACCTTTGAAGAGTATCCAGAATCTGTAATTGCAGATTCATGGGTATGCAACATCATGGGTAGTTATGGATATATACCATCATCCATGAGCTGCTTTTTCTTTTTATGGGCTTCGTGATATAATTCATGGCACTAAGGTGAGCAGGCTTGGTACCATGAATTATATATATAAAGCCCTTCATGGCACAAGTCTAAGTTATTTGCAGTATTGACTATCTCCAACTATATTTTTTCATGCCACAATATCTGATAGTGAGACATTTCCAAGCTTTCAGCATGAAAGATGGGACCAAGGAGATGTACCTTTTCTGTCATGACATTTGTCCTTTAAAACAACATATCACCCAAGCTTTGGATGGGCCCAACCTTGGTGAGCTTCTGTAAGGCTTTAAAATTCTCCCTTGCAAACATTAGGTAAGAATATTACATAAGCCTGTAAAAAAAAAAAAACAGGATTTTTACTTTAGGATTTTAAAAAAGTTGGACTTTGAGTTTCTGTTTTTGCTGTTTTATGCTGCATTGTTGTGCTTCTTTATGCTTATTGTTTATAAGCTTTGTTAGTTGCCCAAAGACACAATTGAGAGTATGTACATACTGTATAAATAAATAAATTTTGTCAGATCTCAGAAGCAGCACAAAGCTTTGAAGTGCTATGGAATCATCCTGTTTGATTTACTGCTTCAAAGCAGATCTTTGCTTTGATTCATAATTTGTTTCCACTGAATCACTCTTTGCACAGCCCTAATACATATAATGAGAATAAACATTGGACATTCAATTGAGTAATTGAGCCAGTGACTAACAGCAACTCATTTATCACAATTTTTCAAATCCCAATTATTTGCTCACTTAACTAGCCTTTTACATTAAGCCAAAGCACCTCAAACAGTCCAGAATTTTTGCTCAGGATGTCACAGGTTAAATCTGGATATTATGTTCTATAAAGAATGCTGTCATGAGTTGATATGGAACCACTCGAACTAATGTGGAGTGTAAGCTAGTCAGGATGAGTCAGTCCTTCTGACAATCACTTCACTGACAAGACATCAGGTGATATTCTCTATAGTAGGGTAGACTTCTTGTGGCTCTGCAGATGGGTTGAACTCTAAGTGCTTGTGCACTAGCCAAAATAGTCAATGGGGAAAGTTTAGGGACATTTCACAGGTACTGTACATGACCCGCATTATGCTTACATTGGTCTAAGAGACAATAGTTTTATTTATTCTTCTCTATTGCTGATCATCTTTTTACCATATCTATAAAGACTGAGCAATAAGAGATACTCAGATTTTAGAGTTACAACTCACTCATTTTTTAAATTTCCCTTTCATTATACTGTATAATTCAATCTGGATTTGGCAACTCAATTGCCAAACATTACAAATGTATAGTAAAATTTGAAAAATCTTGCAGTTGTAGAGTCTTGGAATAGGTTATATTTTTAAAATTCATTTATGCCATCTGTATAAAAATCTGAGCAGTTTGATAGGTAAGAAAATGTATATTTTTAAATTTTTGGAAGCTGTTTGCCTCAATTATTTTGTCTCCGTTAAACATGAAGAAGTTTTACTCTCAATTCACCTTATAATTGAGCAACAAATGGGAAACATAATTATGCTACCAAGTACTTTGGCACTCTACTGCCATACAAATGGTACACTATTGACTGGCATTTCCAATACTGTGTGGTGTTTTCTAACTAGTTGCCAGCTGGCTTACAGTAGCCAAATGTTTGTACTGAGAGAGAAAGAAATGGCCAAATTCTTTGGCAATAATAATACTACTATTAATACTAATACTAATAATATTGATAGCAACAACAATGATATCCCTTTCCATAAAAATGTAGTATATCTTGAGCCAGACCCTCTGTTCTTTCTTTTCAGCTCTGAGGCTTTTTGCAATTCCACATTCTACTTCTGAGAACAGAGTAGCAGATTGTTTGGGCTAGAAGAAGATGGATACAGGAAGCCCCATCTGGTATGCTTTCTTTGTTTCTCTGTTTGCTTTCCATTGGCTTTATGGCATTCCACACAGCTTGTGCAGTTTTGAAGAAAAAAGACAGGAGCTTAACTGGGCAAGGTACATAGAAGCCAATGTTCTTCTGCAGCCTCCACTATTGTTTCTAAACAGGATTGAGTCATACAATATTGTATTTTAAACAGTTTACAGCTTTGGAAATGATAAAAAAACGCTTTCCGTTTGGAATGAATAGTGCTTTTCAAAATGCAAGGGAAGAGCTTTTATATCTGCATCTAATGTTCAAAAGCATGAAAAGGCATAATTTGTATTCAGAATACCAAGATGATCATAAATATCCTGAGTTTCACTAGGTGCTTCTTACGAGACATGTGTCATCTAATATCTTTAATACTGAAACTCTCTCCCAACAGTATCACAAGCATTATGCTTAAGGAAATGTGCAAAGTAAAAAAGTTTTAACTTTTACTCTTCAAGGTTTGGCCAGGATTTCAATTTGTTCAGAATTTTGCTATATTAAGGGTTAAAAAAAGGCTTGCACTTTGGAAAATATAGCTGGTATTAAATATAACCCAGTTGTTCTAAATATGGATTGACAGAAACTATTATATATTAATGTTCCAGTATGGCTTTAAAGTTTTTGTTTTGTTTAGTTTTTCTTCCTTTGAATGAGACTACCTGGACAAGTCCCTGCAATTCTCTTGATAAGGTTTTTCAGAAGTGCAGCACCTGAATCAACAGTAGTGCCTGTGAGAGAGATCTAGGCATCCTATTGGATCACCGTTATGTATGAGTCAGCAGTGTGCTGCAGTTACCAAAAAAACCCACAATGTACTCCTAGGTTCAACGGAGAGATAGTATCAAGATCACAGGAAGTAATACTACCATTCTATATTGCACAAGTGTGGCCACCTTTGGAATATTGCATCCATGTCTGGTCACCACGAGACAGAAAAATTCTTCATTAATTGTGCAGGATTGTAACATGTATAGTTATAGAGGGAAAAATCAGCATCCTACGGTGCTGTATATTGCCTTATAATATGACAATGGGTTGCAATTTTTGCAGTGAAAGTATTACACTATTTCTGGCTTAACATTTACACTCTTCAGTAAGAAGGATTATTAAGGATTTCTATTTGGGAATGTATAATAAGAACCCTTCTATCCAAGTAAGTTATGGTAGCAACACAATACTTCATTAATCCGAAATTTACAGTCCATAAGCAATGATGGAGTTCCAAAGCCATGATTAAAGCTTCTCTGTCACATTATTTGCTTATCTGAAAAAATGTGGGTTTTTCCTATTAAAGTACTTTGTGTTAGTTAATTCAAATATCTAAACATTTCCAAACTGACTATATTATTGTTAAAAGGAGGTGCTCAATTATAGCATCAGAAACATGGCTAAATGCTGATTGTAGAACTGATTACAAACTGTTCATACATTGGTTCTAAGTTGGAAAAGGAAGAGGAAAAGGAGTAGGACAAAGAGGAGTTTTCACAATATTATATTGAACATTTATTCATTAGTCTGACTAGCAAAAACTACAGGTGGCACAGGGCCTTTAGGCCAATGACCACATTTGACCTTTGAACTGTATGTTGGGACTCATATTCTAAAAACTAAGGAAAATAAAAAAAATAGACAGACCCAGGACAAAAATATTAATTTAATTTAATTTTATTCATTTTTATTTATGAAGAATACTAACTAAAGTAAGTTCTCATCATTTAACAATGTTCCTTTCTGTGGCAATAAAAATTACAGTTGATGGCAACTTTTAAAAAAGCTTTACCTAAGATTTTATGGAAGGTGTATATGATCTAGAGACTGGATTGCAGATCCAGAAGCAAATTCAGAAATCTCCTTAGAGATTAATCTTCATCTCTAAATAAATAATGTCCTTTCTCTGAAATTTTACCAAAGTCCAATTTTGAACATATTTCATAAAATGGTGGCCATCTGTCCCAAACACATAAAGAAATGGGTGCTTGCTATTTTTGAGGGTAGATAAAAAAGAGGAACAGCAGGATCTATGCAGAGTCAGACCAACTTTACATGAATTTTAAGATTACATTTCTCTAATTCTAACACCTAGTTTGGACAGCAAAAAATCCTGTACCATTTGTCTATCATTGTCCTTCCTCCTTTCCCTTTAAAGAAGCCTGTGGTTGTTTAGCAGGAAATGTCCACTGTACATTACTGTCCTGGAAGCTTCTACCTGAATTCACTATTTTACTTAAATCAGAATAGGCACTTCCATGTGTTCAAACAATTATTTATTATTTACTTTGGAGAGTGATGGCAGCATTAAATATATTCTCTTTCTGTTTTCACAACTGATTCTACTCAGGATGCCCAAGTGATTCTCACCACTCCTGGGCAATCTGAGAAGTGGATAATCCCATGGTAAATTACCAGAAATCCAAACTGTTACCAGTAAATTACTTGTTGGAAGTAGATTTTACACAAGAGCCAGACATCTACAAATATTTTCATGTGTATCTCCATTAGCTAACTCCACTGTTTTTATAATCTATACCAGAGGTGGTATTCAGCGGGTTCTGACCAGTTCTGGAGAACCAGTAGCAGAAATTTTGAGTAGTTCAGAGAACCGGCAAATACCACCTCTGACTGGAGATTTTACAGAATCTTTCCCTGCCACGCCCACCAAACCACGCCCACAGGTATTAAAAAAATTTGAATCCTGCCACTGATCCATACATATCTTTAGGTATCAATTGTCCTGCATTCAGAAAAATGACAACATTTGGTGTTGACATATTAAACATTGAAGATTGCAATGCTTCTATATGAGGCATTTACCATTCAATCATTCTGTCTGGATTGGAGAACAATGTCATTTGTAGGGTCCATATTTTCCCCACTTTATGTTTGTTTTAAAAGAAAGGGGGGAATAGCCGAAAAGCATCTTTCAGTTGGAAATATCCTCATTAAACATTAGAGAAAGAAGGTTCAGATCTTCAGTCAACCATGAAGCAAATGGGGCAACTTTAAACTCTCTCAGTCAAATCAACAATTGTTGCTATGGGTACAACACAAGGGAAGACCTCTATTTATGCTGTTATGAGTTCTGAAAAGAAAGGTAGAATATAAATGCAATAAATAAATAAATCTTTATGCATTTCTTAACGTAATGTGATTTGCAAAATATTAAAGCCATCCTACAAAATATCAAGCAGTTTCCTGATCATCTGAAAAGCAGTTGCTTAGTGGTATCCTGACAAAGAAGCTATCGATCCCCCTTCTTTGATTTGGCAAAAAATATGCATCAAACCATATGAATTATGAATTATTTTCATACATTAATTGTGTATATGATTTATATGAAATATTGAGAAATAGGTAGCCTCAGTACTATTTCATTTCCATCCCCAAATGTGTAAGTTATATGTTCAGTTTTCCCAAACATCTAGATTATTCCCAATCAAAACACAGATTTAGTGTTTTATACTCTGCCCTGATTTGTAAAGTAAAATGTTTTGTGGAATGCAAACAACATTACTATATCTAGATTTAATAATAAAATATCAGTAAATTATTATTATACATTTGACATTAAAAATCAGATTTAAGGTTAACTTCTGTTGAAATCACCAGCTGTCCAGGAGTGAGATTCAACCGGTGTTACTACTAGTTCGGGGATTACGTTTTGCGTACATGTGTAATAAATCTTAAGCTGTGCCGCCCGGACAGCCTCCCGCCGCCCAGTACGCTCCCACAGGGTGGCCCTACTTGGGGTGCCGCCGCCTGACTGTTGTCGGCTGGGGGCCCCGAGAGTTCGGGCTTTCTCTGTGGGAGCTCCCTCCCTATGGAATGATCTCCCCCCGGAGATACGGGCTATGACGGATATTCTGACCTTCCGGCGCGCAGTAAAAACCCTGCTTTTCGAACAGGCCGGCCTGGCCCAGTAACTATGTTTTTTGGTTTTAATTAATTCTAAATTGGGGTTTTATTAGTTTTAATTTTTAACTTAAATTTTAATAGACAGCCGATTTGATTATTTAATTTATTTTTAATCGTATTTATTGTGTATTTATTGTATGCTTTTAGTGGGCTGTACACCGCCCCGAGTCCCTTTTTGGGAGAGGGAGCGGTATAAAAGTGCGATTAATAAATAAATAAATAATAAATAAGTACTGCGTGTGAATGTCTAGTGTTTGAAAAGACAATTTTTTACTACTTTTACAAGCTCAGCTATGCCGCGCAAAGCAGCTGAGGTTGAAAAAGCAGGAAATAAAGGACAGGTAAGAGCCCAGGCAAGCGGGTGGGCCAAACAGCAGCACACACAGAACCAGTTCAGTGTCTACTGCTCTTCAGAGCTACCGATTCTATAGAGCCGGGCAGAAGCAGTAGCATCCCACCCCTGCAGCTGTCCTTTTTCTAGCTACATTAAATAAAGCAAAACTTGCTTGGTTTTCAAAGGTACCTTTGTTATTCTCTTTCTGAAATACAGAAAAGACTGCTAATCTTCTTCTTCCTAGCATATTCCAGTAGATGCAGGGTCTGCTTTTCGAATCACTGAATGCCACTTCGCACGGTCAGCAGGGCGCAGGCCCACAGCTTGCATCTTTGTTAAAGGTGTCCTGCCATCTCTGCTTTGGATGTTTGTGGGGTTGCCAGCCATTAACTTCTAGTTGGTAGGCAGTCTTGGCTATGGTGGAAGGTGCGGCTCTCTGGACATGTCCATACCAGCAGAGTCGGCCTCTGATGGTATGAACATGGGCATAGAAAAGACTGCTAATGCCTTCCCCAATTTGGGATCCTTTCCAGATTTATGCTTTAGATCCCAGAATTCCCAGCAGTGGTCTGAGGAATTATGGATCTATCTATCTTAAAGACAAACACATTTACCACAGCAAACACTTTCATAGACTAACACACATGTCATGAAATGCCCATGAAAACATATTAAATAAATATGCTGTCTTCCTAACTCAGTTTTGTATTATTTCAAGCAACAGTTAGCACAGTTGGGCAGAGGGGCAGTTCACACTGTAAGTAGCATTCTGGAAGGAGAGGAAACATCAAGTTTTGGAAGTAATGTGATAGCCATAGCATATAGTTTCTATATCATCCTGAACATTATTATCCATTTAATTGTAACCAGCCAAATGGGGTTTGTGTCATTAAAGTGAAGCCCAGGATAAACACTGGAAGCCCTGACTGGGAATGAATCTGGAAAATGAGAAGATTTGTCTTTCATAGGCAATATAAAAATAAAGGCCTTTCTTAACTGTATTTTAATGTTTTTCAGTATGATGAATATTCCATCAAGCAGGCCAAGCTATCACAAGAAATATCTGTAGTGTGAAAGTGAGCTATTGATTGCTATGCCTGTTAGTGTAACCTATAGAGACAAAACATTGGCAGGAAGTAATGACACCTGGAGGGCATCTGATTTTTAAAAAGGAGTAAGGTGGGGTAATGCATGTCTGTTTAAACTAAATTTAAAGACCACATTTTCAAATCATGTAAAAACAATTAAGCCTGAGAAAGTTAGGAGAAAGCTGGATTCAATGGACCTGCCATAGCTTACTTCATTTATGCAATTGCAATGCAAACACATAAAAAGCAGATTCCTGGGCAAGTCCTTCAACTTGCACTATACTCACTCCAAACAGCAGACTGTCATATGCTCCCACTGAACAATTTCCTGGCTGCTATACCCTCCAACCTTTCTCTTCCAGGAAAGCAAGCACACATACTTTTGTGATTTAGGTATGTGTACTTAGTTATAACACCATTACCACTATACATTTTTCAGTTGAGAGAAATCCAAACTTTGTTATAAGATGAACAGCTATATTTAAATGTAAATACATAAGTACATAAAATATATGAATGACAAAGTGAGGCAGTTGTGCTATTGCCGCCATCATTTTGACCCTTTTTTATATACTCTATGGACATTCCTCCTCAGCTTTTAAATACATAAAATACAACAGTGATGAAAAGGTAACCATGCATTTATGACCTTTGCAAGTCTGTAAAGCAAAGGAAGGCTGAAGTAAGATCATAAGTACAGTTTCACTTAGTGACCATTTCACCTAACAACTGAGTTACTGGTCCCAGTTGAAGTTGCTAAACAAGAACCTGTAAAAAGAAATATCAGAGGTATTTTACAGAAAGAATCAACTGGTGCATATAGAATATTGTAGAATAGAAAAATAGTAGAAAAGAGGTTTTCCTCATTTAGTCTCAGCTCAATATTTTAATTTTCTTAAGTAGTATCATACAATAAAAATAAAGTACAATTTTTAAAAATTTTGAATAAAAAGTTGTAAATGTTTTAAATCTTCTGAATAATGGGCCATAGGATGAAAGATAATTCATTTCATTCATCAAAGGTAATTTGATCTCAATCTGGAAGAATTTTTCAAAGACATATAATGACTATATCCTAGTCTCATTTCAACACACACACACACACACACCCTTCAAGCTGGACAATTTTTTTATCTTCTAATAGTCTGTTATAGGATAAAAAGGTTAAAGGAAGACCAGAATGAGGGCTAGGGAAAAGGCACATCTCCATTAACTTTTGATTCTGGCCCTACCTAGCACTAAACATTACCCCAAAAGGTCTGTTACCTCATGAAACTGTTACACCAGCTCTCAGTAGGAAAAAAAATGTGTATCCCATCTTTGTTATAGGTTATAAGCAAACATTAATAAAGAATTATATCTAATTCTGAAACTTGACACCATTGCACAGTTAATTATAGATTTTGCAAAAAGTGTGAAAACCTGCCTTAATTTTTATTTGATAAAGTAGACCACAGTCTACTTCTTGGTAAAATAGAACAATATGGAATAGGCAATATCATCTCCAGATGGATTTGCAGTTGGCTGAATAACCACATTCAGGATGAGGTCTTCTATGTCCTTCCTTCTATTTGGAGGGAAGCATGCAGTGTGATATCCCAAAATTCCATCTTGGGCCTAGTGCTCTTCAACATCTTCATCAATGATCAGTATGAGGGAACTGAAGGGTCACTCATCAAATTTACAGATGACATCAAACTGGGGAAACTGCTACTACTTTGGCAGGTAGACTCAAGATTCAGGAGGATCTTGACAGACTTGAACATTAGACCTGGTCCAACAAGATGAAGTTCAGTCATGAGAAAAGTAAGGCAGGAAAAATCAAATGCACAGATACAGATACAGCAGCTGAATTAACAGTCATGCCTGTAAGAGAGATCTGGACATCCTACTGGATCATCACTTAAGTCAGCAGTATGTTGCAGTCACCAAAAAGGCCAACGTACCTCTAGGTTGCTTCAACAGAGGGATAGTATCAAGATCACAGGAAATAATACTACTATTGCACTAATGAGGCCACATTTACAATATTGCATCAATGTCTGGTCACAATACAGAAAACGATGCTAAAGTAAAGCCCTAGAAAGAGTAAGAGAAGAGCAACAAAGATGATAAGGGGTCTGGACACTAAATCATACAATGAATATCTAAGGGAACAAGGTATGTTTACCCTAACAAAAAGAAGGCTTAGGGTGACATGATTGCTATCTTTCAATACTTGAGGATCAATTTATTCCTCTATAGCACCTGAGGGCAGAACATGAAACAAGAGTGATCCAAACAAAAGAGGAATTTTCTGACTATGGAATAGTTGTAGGTGCTACATTGCTGAAGGTTTTCAAGAAAAGATTGGAAAGCCATTTGCCCAGGATAGTATCAGAACTTCTGCCTTAGTTGGACACAAAGACCTCCAAATACCCTTCCAGCCTATGATTCTATTATTCTATTTTGTAGTGGGAAAAATACATCTCTCTTGAATCCTAGTATGTTATCTATCTAGGCCAGCCTTGTGCCCTCTAGATGTACTGAGAATATAATTCCAGAATTCTTGGCCTGTATGACTAGTGACCCATAAAGGCACTCATATTTTCCAAAATACCACCTGTGTCTCTATGCAAAGGCCTATAGTATTCTCTGACATTCTGATTTATGGCAAAGAAAGAAGCAGTACAAATTCAAGACACATGGCAAATGAATAACATTCTCCACCAGCATATAACATAAAAATATAATAAAATTTTAAAACTCTTTGTAATTGCTCAATTTTATAGATTGGTTTTTTCCATATATGCAAATCCTCAATTACACATCTGATTTCTTCTTGCCTCTAGCCTCTGTCAGAGAGGCTTCTTAACTACATCCCTTGGGAAAATGCACAGAGCCCAACTCATTTTCAATCGCTGACAATTGGGATCCCCTGCAGTCACAATTTCTGAAGAGCTCTACAATTCTGTTTTTTTTTTTTAAATCATCCTACTATACATTTCTTAAAAGTGCTGACTGATTAAATTTAAACCTTCAAATGGTATCTTGGGAAATTCTTAACAATGAAAAGTCAATGCAAACATCAGGTGCACCTGAGATCTTTCTATAGGATGAGACCTACATCTTGCAAGTGAGCAAATTCAAATGTTAGTATTTCTATAGGGAATGTGAATGTTATGGTGAGATTTATTGGTGCAAAGCCTTACAGAAAAAGTTGATAGGAAAGTTTGGAAGTAAGGAATAGGAAGGAAATTAAAGCAAAATAGTGGTAGAATTTAACTCAGTGGCATTAAGCAGATCCTTAGTTAAATACTCTGTGACTACATTAAACTTTTACAATCACTGAGGTGGTATAAAACATTCCATCTCAATTCCAATAAGAATCCTTATTGCCACTTTAAATGTACACTAATCAGCATACATTAAAATGAAATATTGCATTCAACTATCAAAAGATAACCATTATGCATATATCTACATGCACACATATTATATGACATAGAGAAACATCATAGTTGTTCGAATGCATACGTATACACAGTTAAAAAAGGAACCCTGTAAGTTTACAAGATTGATGGTATAAGGAACAAAACTGTTACAGAATCTAATATATACTAGATATATAGTAACTACAGCAAGCCTTCTCCATTCTCTGTCACCTTCAACAGCTGTCTACTACTTCATCCTAAAGGACAATATGTGATTAACTGTAGCATTCAGATGTGAGAATACTAATTCTGATTTTCTACTATGTGCAGTACAATATTTCTTATGTAATAGGCAGAATAAGCCTATTTTTGAAAGATTCAAAGGAGCCCAAAAGTGCTTCAAGAATTACAGTAGCTCATTCCTAATTTAGGCATCTAATAATCTAACCTAGGAAAGTTTACATAGGAAAGAGATAATCCTTGTTTTTTGTTTTGTTTTTGTTTGCATCTTTCTTAGTTATAAAAGTAAGAAGAAAGACATTTCCTTTTTGAGGAGATATTTTAGAAAACGTTAAATGTCCATATGTTTTCCCTAAATGAGATACAACACTCTTATTTAAAGTAGAAAGTGTGTATGCTGAAGTAGGGAGTGTCTGTACCTTTTTTGGCCTACTTTAGTTTCTGCCATTTTTAATATATGCTCAACTTGATGTGGGGGGTGGGTAAAAAATGACTATTTGCGAATGGAAATGAGTGTATGATAACTTTCTCTAAAGTCTTTGCACAAAAATTCAAGTGCCCACCACCGAGGCTTTATCCCTTGAATATAATTTATGGACCTTCTATGTCTCCTCTTTGAAGGAGGAGCTTCACAGATCAAGAGAGGACATGGAAGGATCGGTTTGAGGGATAAATGAAGCTAGCATGAGAACTTTGTTACTGGACAGAATCTGTAGCCTGGTATATAAAGCCACAAACATTGTTATGTAAGGTTGGATGTTTATTTAACTATTTGTTATATTGATATTCCATTTTTTTTACTTAGGAATTAAAGGCTTTTTTCTTGTGGAATCTCTTCCACAATAACCTTCCAATGTAGATAGGATTGAAAAAGAGTGACTGGCCTTAAATCACTCAATCAGTTACCAAAGCTAAGCGTCCATGATCTTAATCAGAATGTTTCACTAGATCTATCTGGATCGCACACTATGCCATTGAAAAACTCCTTTCATGTGAGCTTTAAGAATATAATTATCACGAGCCAGCAAATCCAACCAAATGCATTACTGTCTCTCTTTCCAAATAAAACAGATACCACAGTCAGCAGCTAGGAAGTGGCTATGAGTATTTTAGTTAGTTGATTGATCTATCAAAAAAAAGTAAAATGAAAGCTGTACCTATATTTTATATTTTGAAATATATATCACCTCTATTACAAAAAATGCATTGACAGTTTTTTTACTTCTTATTGTCCTTTCCTCACTTTAATTTTTTTAGTCATCTAGACAGATTGATAGATTGTGATATATTGTGGAATTTGTAAATTATTTTCTCTCTTTTTAAGTAAGTTCAGTTGATTCTCTTGCTTTATTAGGTAGAGTGGTATGATTAAGCAGGAAGAAAACTTACAATAAAAAGAAACCATTTCATTTATAACATATCTTATGGCCCAGTCTTTTATGCATATAATCTTAGAACAGGATTACTTCTATGTTCTCTGTAGGTTCAATTATATAAATAAGCTGAATTTACATTAATAATAGTGTACTAATAAGAGAAAGCATCATTATACAGTGCTGCTACCTTTACAGCTTTGAAGACTTTGTAGAGCAATAAACCAATTAGTATAACAGTGTGTTATTATCATTCCCAATTTGCAAAATGGAAAAATTGAGGCAACCACAAAACCCAGAAACAAATCTTCAAAGTTAGAGCTAAATGATTTCTATTTCTTCTCTGCAAATATTGCTATTGATTCTAGGTATGTGCTATTTTCAAATCCCTTTCACCAAGTAAATAGCTTTGAATAATCTAATTTTTGCAGCATTTCTTTCATCCTGTAGAGATTTGGCAGATCAATTTTTCATAAGATCAGTGTCTCATCCCAGCTGATTTTCAGCTCTAAGTATTAAATTAGCCAATGTATAAAATGATACTTTCACAAACCAATACTTTGTTGATATTGTCAGCTTAGAGGATTGATGGGACGAGGGAGTGTAACACAAATTATTAGTATCAAAGCCAACAATCACATCAGGGGTTTGTGTGATTGGTATAATGCTTAGCAAACATGTTTACTTTTCCATTGTCATGACACTTTGGAACTTTGGAATAAAATAGCAATGCAAATATGACAAATATTTGTACTCATTTTGCATAGTGGAGTAAGACATACCCAAAAAAAAAGCATGGGAAGAGAATTACATTTTAATTGCAGTCTTTCCATTTATTACATAACTGACCAAGTCTGATCCAATGCTCTAGCAACCTGAATAGTGTCTCAATTGGTCTAGCAGGATGGGGATTAAGATATTATTTGTGTCCAAGAACAGTCACAATGTTATTTTTCAAAAATCAATAAAATCTGTAATACTGGTCTATCCTTTATAAAAGATGCATACAAACCATAAGTTTTGACTGTCTGTTTTATATTTAGAGGCAAGGTAACATACAGCCAAACAACAAATGTAAAAATATTCCTATTGTCCTTGAGTTCTCAATTCCCTAAACACATTCTAGATCTTCTATTAAACTTATTTCTACTTCCATTCTCATTTCTGCTATTTACTTGTGAAATATAGGTGTTAAATCTTTGAAGACCGCTTGAAAACTACAGTTGATCTAAAAAGCTGGTCATCTAGGGTGCATAGCTTTTGTTTACAAGCTTCTGCAATGCTTGGTAGCGGGATAATTTTAGGACTGCTGACTCCAACTAGATGCTTGTGATCACTTAACTTCATGAGGTGAGAGCAGAAAAAGCCAGGAAATGCTGTCTTCACATCATGGTATCTACATTATGGAATAGTCTCCACCCAGAAGTTAATATAAATGCCTGAGTACTGGCCTTCTAACAGGTGAGGGATGCTTTTCTGGATAACTTTTGAGAAATGTATCCACCCAAAGTCACCTCAAACTGTGAGATGGGCAGCATATAAATTAAATAAATAAATAAAATAAATGACTGTACATCATCTGAAATAGGATTTTTAACAATGTTATTATTTTTTTTCTAATACTACATATTACTTGTGATACTTACATTTTCTGATTTGATACTGAAATGGTCTCATTGTATTTTATATTGCAGTAAGCTACCACAAGTGAATTACAGTTAATTAGCATAGAAGCTTGAAAAATATATAAATATCTACAGTAAGAGTTATATAATTTAAGGACAGCTGTTTGGTCTTCCTAGGGTTGGGGTTAAGCCTGTTCCTCATCATTTAGATCCCAACAGGTACCAGGCACTGAGTCAAGAGCTTGACTGCATTGCTTGGCTACCAGAGATTGAGATATAAAACTGAATACCCTATGTGTTCTAATGATACCTCATTCTGAATTTATCAGTGACCTCCTCCCTTGGCATCATGTAGTTATTAGACAAAAAAGTGACAGCATCATATATTGTAGAATCTGTACAAAAGAGCTTCAGGTTGAGATCAGTCACCTTCACTTTTCTTTTTTCTATTCTTGCTTCCTTCGTCTTTCTTTCTTTCTTTCTTTCTTTCTTTCTTTCTTTCTTTCTTTCTTTCTTTCTTTCTTTCTTTCTTTCTTTCTTTCTTTCTTTCTTTCTTTTTGTAACAATAGAGTTATTCTTGAAAGCTTGGGATTTGAAGGTTGGTATTCTTACTCCAGAGCTCAAGAACTGAATGAGAAGATAAAATGTTCGGATACTTCCAGAGCTCAAGAACTGAATGAGAAGATAAAATGTTTGGATACTCTTAGCCAAATTACTAGGGCTGTGCAAATCCTTTGAAAAAGGAGCTTCATAATCAACAAAAATGTAGATAAAATTTGAATAAAAGAAAATCTTTTTTCAGACTAGTGTTGCTGTTTATTTATTTATTATTTGTTTATTTATTTATTCCATTTATATACCGCCCTTCTCCCGAGGGACTCAGGGCGGTGAACAGCTCATCTAAAAACCCCACAAAGAATACAAAAGTTAAAAAATATTAAATTTCAATCGGCTGCTTGATAAAACCAACAAAACCCCACCCCCCGCCCTTAAAACCCAATTTAGAATTAAATATGGAGACCAAATTAAAACCATTATCTCAGCCCAGGCCGGCCTGCTCAAAGAGCCAGGTCTTCAACGTGCGCCTGAAGGCCCTCAGGTCCGTGCCGGTATGGAGCTCCGGTGGCAGAGCATTCCAGAGGGCGGGGGCACCCACAGAGAAGGCCCTACTCCTTGGCGCCGCCAGATGACACATAGCAGCCGACGGCACCCGGAGCAGACCCTCTCTGTGGGAACGCACCGGCCTGTTGGAGAACGCTGGCAGAATGCGGTCCTGAAGGTAACCTGGTCCCATGCCATGGGTCGCCCTAAAGGTCAAAACTAGAACCTTAAAGCGAACCCGGAGAGCCACCGGTAACCAATGCAGCTCGCGCAGGAGAGGCGTCACATGGGCGCTACGTGACGCCCCCATGATCACCCGCGCGGCTGCATTTTGCACCAGCTGGAGTCTCCAGATGCTCCCCGCAGGGAGCCCCATGTAGAGGGCATTACAATAGTCCAGGCGAGAGGTGACAAGGGCCTGAGTGACCGTGCGCAAGGCGTCCCGATCCAGGAAGTGCCGCAACCGGTAGATCCGACGGATCTGATGAAACGCCCCCCTGGAGACGGCCGCGATGTGATGTTCAAGCGACAGCCGTACATCCAGGAGGACTCCCAGGTTGCGAGCCCTCTCTGTGGGGGGCAGAACTTCCCCCCCGATAGCCAGCGAAGGTGTCAGCTGGCTATATCGGGGCGCCGGAAACCACAGCCACTCGGTCTTGGATGGGTTGAGCCGAAGCCTGTTCCCGCCCATCCAGTCCCGCACGGTCTCCAGGCACCTAGACATAGCCCCCACAGCATCATTGGGGTGGTCCGGAGTGGAGATGTACAACTGGGTGTCATCTGCATACAGATGACACCTCACTCCAAGACCACGGATGATCTCACCCAGCGGCTTCATGTAAATGTTGAACAAGAGGGGAGAGAGGACCGACCCCTGAGGCACCCCACAAACCAGGGGCCTAGAGGTGGACCTCTCCCCCCCCGCCAACACGAATTGCGAACGGTCGGAGAGGAAGGAGGAGAACCATCGAAGGACGGTTCCACCAATCCCCAACCCCCCCAACCGTCGCAACAAGATACTATGGTCGATAGTATCGAAAGCCGCCGAGAGATCTAATAGGACCAGGACAGAGGAGAACCCTCTGTCACGAGCCCTCCAGAGATCATCAACCAACGCGACCAATGCCGTCTCAGTGCTATGTCCAGGCCTGAAGCCCGATTGGAACGGATCGAGGTAAGTAGCTTCCTCCAGGTACTGGGGGAGCTGACGTGCCACCACACTCTCAATAACCTTCGCCACGAAGGGAAGGTTGGAGACTGGACGATAGTTGTTTAAAATAGCTGGGTCCAGGGAAGGCTTCTTGAGGAGGGGGCGCACCACCGCCGCCTTCAGGGCGGTAGGGAGCACCCCCTCTCTCAAGGAAGCGTTGACAATCCCCTGGAGCCAGCCTCGTGTCGTCTCCCTGGCGGCCGAAACCAGCCAGGAAGGGCACGGGTCCAATAAACAGGTGGTGGCATTCAGACCCCCCAGCAACCTGTCCACACCCTCGGCGGTCACAGGGTCGAACTCCCCCCAGATAACACTCACAAGACCTGCCCCGGACACCTCCCCCGGGACCATCCAATTGGAGTCGAGCCCCTCCCGAATCTGAGCGATTTTATCATGCAGAAATCGGGAAAACTCCTCCGCCCTACCCTGCAAGAGGTCATCCTGCGCTCTCTGTTCAAGTAGAGAGCGGGTCACTCTAAACAGGGCAGCAGGCCGATTTTCTGCTGATGCAATAAGGGCGGAGAAATACAAAGATTTCACCGCCCCTATCGCCACAAGGTAAGTCTTAATATGAGATCTCACCTGTGTTCGGTCAGACTCAGAACGGCTCGCCCTCCAAATGCCCTCTAGACGTCTTTTCTGGCACTTCATCTCCCGTAGTTCCTCCGTATACCACGGAGCCACATGGGATCTGTGCCGGGTCAGAGGTCGCAGGGGCACAACTCGATCTAGAGCCCCGGCGGCCAACCCATCCCAGGTCGCCACCAGGTCTCCAGACGAGCTGTGAGCCAGAGACTCAGGAAACGGCCCAAGCTCCCTCTGGAACCGCTCCGGGTCCATCAGGCGCCTGGGGCGGAACAATCTAAGTGGTTCCGCCTCCCTACGGTGGGGAGGATTGAAGGTTGGTATTCTTACTCCAGAGCTCAAGAACTGAATGAGAAGATAAAATGTTTGGATACTTCCAGAGCTCAAGAACTGAATGAGAAGATAAAATGTTTGGATACTCTTAGCCAAATTACTAGGGCCTGAGTAGTGACCAGTAATTTTATCTATGTCCATGCACAGCCACTTTGTTTTATTGGTTTCATGAGAAGTGCTTTCAACATGCTCTTATGCATGTCACAGCATTTGAAATGACTCTAATGATCTAAGTGCTAGAGCCCACTGTAACTACATAGCCAAAATACATAGCCATCAAAAGGCATTAAGAGTTGTTAGCCAAATCTTACATAGCTTTTTCTCTGGTAATATTACACTAATAACTAGAGCATACAAAACATTTGCTAGACCAATACCCGAATACAGCTCATCAGTCTGGAACCCACATTACGTATCTGATATTAACACAGTTGAGAAAGTCCAGAAATATTTTACAAGAAGACTTTTCCACTCCTCTACTCGTTCCAGAATACCTTATGCCACCAGACTTGAAATTCTAGATCTAGAAAACGTAAAAAACTACACTGCCTTCAGTCTGATCTAAGTATAGTATATAAAATTATATATTGCAATGTCCTACCTGTCAATGAATACTTCAGCTTCAACCATAACAATACAAGAGCGCACAATAGATACAAACTCAAGGTTAACCGCACCAAACTTGATTGCAAGAAATACGACTTCAGCAACAGAGTGGTCAATGTCTGGAATACTCTACCTGACTCTGTGGTTTCTTCCCCAAATCGAAAAACTTTAACCTTAGACTATCTACTATTGACCTCACCCCTTTCCTAAGAGGTCTGTAGGGGGCGTGCATAAGCGCACCAATGTGCTTACCGTCCCTGTCCTATTGTTTCTTTTATTTTTGTTATATGTGTCCATTTCATGTATTCATAACTATGTTTATATTTATACCTATTATCTTGTAAACAATTGACAAATCAAATAAATAAATAAATAAATTTGCATAGCCCTAATACTCACAAACTGATCATGTGAATTCAGCTTCTCCAAAGCCTATTATATTCAAGCCATTTATTATTAACTCTCTCTTTTTTAAAATTTATTATTAACACTGAGGAAAGAAATGAAATATGACCAGTAATCTCTTCCAAATTTAAAGTAAGAGAAATCACTATTTTATTCTCCTGAAATACTATGGGTAGGGTTTTGATTTGTTTTAATTTTTACTATGCTCAGAAGAAGCATGCCTAAAGTGTTTCCTGATTATCATAGATAATATATATTTAGTCCAATAAATTTGTTGCTGTTGCTTGAGACTGGTAATAATGTGTTTTGGGAGGAAGGGGCAATGAGAAAACTGAAGCATAGCCCTAAACTGTCTTTTAATAAAATTGATAGAACAGTTGTTTACAGATGACTGTCAAATCTCATAACCACAACTTCCCACTTCACAATATTACCCATCCAATATAGTTTTCTGCTTGTCATCTCAGCATACATAATGTATCAGGTGAATGTGGAGAGACAGTTTATAGAATTTCTAAACTTGTCTTTTGTTTGGGTAGCAGTTTTAACTTTAAATATGAAGGGTAAGAACCAGACAAAGACTAGCTCTTTTAATTATTATGGAGATCAAGGTTTGAGGTGGAGGATTTAAGCTGTAATTTTATGCTTGCTTATTAAGGAATAAAGTTACACTGAATACAATAGAATCTTTTTTTTTCTTTTGGCAGTCACGAATGCTCAGCAAAGCTCTTGGCTTGGGCAGCTGCTACAAACAAAAACAACCATGGCAAGGATCATAAACAGGTTGGTATTTTTGAGTTTATCACCTTTATGTATTGATTTGATTAAAGAATTTGTTTCCTGAGAACAGCTAACACATGCAAACGATTCTCTGATTATTCAGGCACTCACGCAGAAATTTGTAAGTTCCAGTAAATTGGCTAATAGAGAGCCTTTACAGGATGAAAATAGATAGGCAGGTCAAGTACCCCACTAATTAATGAAAAAATATTTCTTTTGTTACACATACAAGCTAACATACATTAGATCTGGAAACTTAGATCTGGATGTGCTGGATGTGCTTGACCAACTCCTTAACCAAGGAGTCCCCAAATTTGGCAACTTTAAGTCTTGTGGACTTCAACTCCCAGAATTCTGCAGCCAGCTGGGTGCAGAATTCTGGGAATTGAAGTCCACAAGTCTTAAAGTTGCCAAGTTTGGAGACCTCTGCTTTAACCAATGCACTACATGATCAGCCACTTTAACCAATGCACTACATGATCAACCAATGCACTACACTAGCTTTTGTTCTGTGTGACCTATTTGTCTCTCATCGCATGGTTTTGCTAAACAAGCATAATTCAACCAGATAGAAACCTTGATTTATATTCATTACTCAGATGAAATTATTGATCCTTTTGTCCTGGCACTTATTCTTTTCCTCCTTATTTTGAAACACATAATTACATTGACTTTAGGTACCAGTTATGCTTTTTTTTCTGGTTCAGATAAATGTGAGTTTTCAAATAGTATTCCACTCCTTAGAAAAGACATACCAGAAGAACATATGAAAACGTCCAGGCTTAGTACTAATGGAGAAGAAAGCTGGTATAAATGGAGTCCCACACCAGTGTGACCACACAAGGCATTTTAATTTTTTTGTAAAGGTAAATGGGGATGGGGCATTACCTCTTCTTATATGCAAAGCTTGTGTTTACCATTATGAGAAATTTTACAAAATTATTCCACTCTCTGAAGAAAGCAAAAACAATGAAGGAATTGTGCAAAAATTAATAATAAGGTTTGTTAAATTGCTAAGTGCAGTCTATGAAAACAGAATGAGTTTGCATAGGCATGTAATGTAGAACACACCATAACTTTCCAAAAAGCACACAATTCCTTTCTCTTATGATAGCACTACCTTTCATAGAAAGAGTAACTACTGAATCAAAGAGATTGTTTTTATTGGCTTCCTATTATTGCATCACATTGCATTGCATCGCAATATAATGTATTTAACAATTGAACAGTTTTACCAGTGAAAATAAATTAAACTTATTTTTGTGATGTATGTGATCTACATGATTGTTATTGTAAGTTCTGAAATTCATCTAAAGTATTGATTATTGTACAATCAGTATTGAACTGTCAGGGAGATTCTGCATATTGTTTAATATTATTATTATGTATTTTGTTTTTGTGTTTAGTATGATATACCACCTAAATGACACTGGGCTTTAGTGGGAACATTTTCTTTGGTAGCTATAAAAGACAGGACCTTTTACAATAGTAGTCCCACAGTTTTAACATTCTTCCTCAGGACAATATTTTGTCATTTTTTGCCATTTATAGAAATCTTACAACTAGTTTTATTCTAAGCAGTTTTGCTAATGGACTATGCTTTAGGGAATAAATTTAGCTATTCCTCTTCCTTTAACAAAATTGCATGAATTACAAATTGTCTTCTATAGTACTTATGATATAGTTAAACTCACCTTGCAAAAGGAAAATGTCCAGATATTGGAATATAAATCCTTTTAATGCTAGCATTTCTGTAATCATTTTATTACCTTGGAAATATGTTGAGCAGAAAGAAGTGTATAACTAAGCTATGATTATGATTATTTGATCATTGACAATTTACTGAATTTGATTTATTTAATTTTAAATTGCATGTGACTGTCAAAACATAGATAGTATTTAGTGCTAGAACCGCTCATTTTTCAAAATGTAAGATCCTTGCATTTTAAACAATTATATAGAAACTGAGTTTTCAACGGTCACAAGCTACCATACCATTGATTTAAATAGCTATGCTTCTTTTGTTTCATATCAATATGTTTATGCTTATCTTTACTAAACAAAAAAAGAATTCAGCTGAAAAATAAATTCATAATAGTTAAGCATTTCCCAAGTTATAGACTTTTACAGGATACATAGCATTATTTTTATATATTTACTTAAAAATTGATTGTCATCCTAAACCTAGATGCTATGGGTGTTCCTTCTTTTTATATGAGTGATCTAAATTTTAGATAAGAGAATTATATTTATTATGATGAATTTGTAATATCTCTTATATTTACCAGTATATATGCAGAACATGTAGAACAAATGATCTAAGTGCTAGAGCCCCCTGTAACTACATAGTCAAAAAGGCATTAAGAGTTGTTAACCTAATCTTACATAGCTTTTTCTCTGGTAATATTACACTAATAACTAGAGCATACAAAACATTTGCTAGACCAATACCCGAATACAGCTCATCAGTCTGGAACCCACATTACGTATCTGATATTAACACAGTTGAGAAAGTCCAGAAATATTTTACAAGAAGAGTTCTTCACTCCTCTACTCCTTGCAGAATACCTTATGCCACCAGACTCGAAATTCTAGACCTAGAAAACCTTGAACTACGCCGCCTTCAGTCCGATCTAAGTATAGTATATAAAATCATACATTGCAATGTCCTACCTGTCAATGAATACTTCAGCTTCAACCATAACAACACAAGAGCAAACAATAGATACAAACTCAAGGTTAATCACACCAAACTTGATTGCAGGAAATATGACTTCAGCAACAGAGTGGTCAATGTCTAAAATACTCTAAATGTTTACCTGACTCTATTGTTTCTTCCCCAAACCCCAAAAGCTTTAACCTTAGACTATCTACTATTGACCTCATCCCTTTCCTAAGAGGTCTGTAGGGGGCATGCATAAATGAACCAACGTGCCTACCATCCCTGTCCTATTGTTTCTTTTATATTTTATTTTTTCGTATATGTATCATAATTATGTTTTACTTATACCTATTATTTTGTAAGCAATTGACAAATAAATAAATAAATAAAAAGAAACAAGGTCCTTCTGAGAACCTCTCAGTCCCGTGACGTTTTGAGTCCACAGCATTTTTCTTTCTTTTTTCCCATTTTTCTTTCCAGTATATTGCTCAAATGGATCATATACAAGTAAACTCTTCTAAAAGTCCACTGTTTTGTGAGTACACTATACTATTTATTGAGAAATATCCATATAGAGGTAAAAGGAGCAGGGTAAGTAGCTTAGGAATGCTCTCTCAGACCTATCTACCTCACAAAGTTATTGTTGTGTAGAAAATAATAGAAAATAATAGGAGGAAGGAGTAGTCACCATCATGTGTTACCTATAAAGTAATAAAAGAGGGAAACAAACAAACAAATAAATAAACAAAAAAATTAAAAAATAAATATTGCCTCTCTCATTGGAATTTTATGTGTGCCCTGAGACAGATGGAGAAAAAAGAGAAACATGTAGAGTCTCAGAGAAATCCCAATTTAGTTATTTTTTTGGTAGACTGAATTGTTCTGGATATAAAGATTGTTATTGCAGTCAATGATCCAAGTCATCCAGTGAAAGATCCTACCAATGATGTATCAGAGCTTAGGAGGCACTATTTCTACCATGGTAGCCATTTCTTCATCCTTTATAAGATCATCAAATCCTGTTACATTTTTTGTAGGCTTCAAAGGTTAAGACAAGGTGCATTCAAGATGTCAGATTTTGTTACAAACTCGAAAGAGCTGAAGAGAATGGCACTGATGAATCAGAAGTGGAGAGCATTATTAACACTTTTACGAATGAGCTCGCTACAGTATATGCAGGTTAATGATGAAAAAATAATTAGTTATGTAATTAGACTCTGTCCACATGAGACACATGCAGGTCTAAGTGCTTTGAATTAGATAACACCTGACTTACCCAGAGAGAGAAAATAATGAAAACTTGTTAAGAGCTGTGCTCTTTTAATTAGAATACTGTGGAGTCCTGAAATTTTCTCAGTTTGTTATTTTACTCCTGGTTGGAAGTAAAAACAGCAGCTTCTCACTAGTTTCTTGGCCTGCTATTGTGTTAGTTCAGAAATACTTAATGTGAACATTCCTATGTAGAACCTGCTGATTTTACCAGACTTGGATCGAAGGAAAGACAATTAATACTGCCATAGACATTGACCACAAGATTCAGTTCAATCTCTGTCTTATACTTCAGAAGTTATTCTATGCAGAAATTTATCCTGCATTTTTTTTTACTGATTCTTGTGCAATAAAATGAATTAGAGTTTATTTGAAAGAATAAGAGAGTTTTAGTGAAATTCTCAGAGATATAGTATGGCACTTCTGTAGTTTCAGGAAAGGTAGAACACCTGTTGGCATACATCCTGTCTCACTCATCTCCTGCAACAATTTGCTGTCTTCCTATGCCTCTATGAAATCCCCAAGGAAGGCATCATGAGGAAACTTCTCTTAGGAGTGGGGAGGGGCTTCTCTTATTGGAAAATGTGGAGAGCCAAGAAGGCTTCCAAAGGATGGGAAAACAAACAGCAGAAACAATACTGAAACTAGCATCCTCCCGCATCATCATCAACAACAATGAAAACTAAAAAGAAAAAATACTGATGTTGTGGCTAACGGATGTCTCAACAAACAGATGTAGAAGCCCTGAATGGATAACAAGATGTTGATCCCTGACCTGCCAAAAAGGAAGCATGAGCTCGTATTTTGCTGGTCCAGATGGATAGGAGGGATTTCCATCCTCTTCTGGCACGAGCCCTGCCATCCGGTCTGAGGCAGCTGCTGAATTCTACTCTCTGATTTTTCAGGACCATTTGCCTTTTAGCAGCAGGAAAGTTCAAAGGCTTTCTCACTATGCCAAAAATTCCTCTCTCTTATTGTCTTAACAACCATGGGTGGCAGGAGAAACAGGGAGGTAGGAACAGAAACCAGGTCTTTTAGGGTCTGTTCCTCCAGTACCAAAAGGATCCACTTTATGCAATGGAGGCTGAAGCAACTTTCTCTGTTTCCTTTTTCAGAAAATATGGAAAGGAACCTGCTCTTATGAGAGCATCCTACCAGTCAAACATAGGAAGCTTATCACAGGGATACTAGACAAGCAGGCATTTTGCCCTAAGATGCTGGGGGAGAGCTGTCCACAGGGAAACTGCTCTTCAGGTAGAAAAATGTACCTCTCCATCCAGTAAAGCTGCCTATAGACAGCCACTCTGTGGGAAGAAAACCAGGAAAAAGCAGCTCTTCAGAGCATACACACACACATACACACAGAAAGAGAATTGAAACTAGAACTAGTGGATAGTCTAGAGAGGAAATTTAATGCTCAGGGTGCCATTTTCAACTGAATCAGAGACACCGTTGTCAATTGCTGCACTCTACCTGTCTCCATCTACTACTTCTGATGTGGGCAGAACTCCTATTCTATATTGTTGCCAAAATAGAATTGGGTACTTCTTTAAGGAGGCCTATTTTTCTGCCATTCCAGCAAAGAATAACAATGCTTCAAGCTCTGAGAATAAGATTTTACAGAACTAGAAAACTCTTATGGGAAATGAAAACCTCTGAGAAATTTCAAGGAAGATTTCAACATCACATTAGAAAAAGCCTGACTGAACACAGAATAATAATTCAGGGGGTTATGATTAAATCCAAAGCAAGATTTGAGGAACTGAGACTTCCTGCCTTGCATTGATTAACATGAGAAACCACAAGTGTCTGTAACTTTTTTAAAAAAAAAGTTTTTGAAAGATCAGAATGAATTTGAGACACATGAATCATTGAAAGTAGATACAACTTACATCTTTCAGAAGAGTATATTTACCAAGTAGGTAAGTGCAACAGATCAAATGCAAACAATGCCTTTATGAATCTCAAGTGTTAACATATTCTATTTTTTTGTTGGCAATATATGAAAACATAGATGTGTCCTGGGATAAAAGATCCAAATTAGAGTTTAACTAACATACAAAATTTGCTGCAACAATAGTATGGAAATGTCCATGGATGGAATGCTGGAATTCACTGGAGAAAGCAATTAGGTTGGGAAGATTTAGTGGTAAAAGGAGACCAGGTCAGCAAAGAATACGATGTCTGGACACCATCAAAGCTGACACTGGGCAAAGCATTAAAAAATTCAAAGAAGTAGTGCAAGATTGGAAGTAGTGGAGAGACCTGCCCAAGAGTCAGACACAACTGAATGGATAACATCATCATTATGGTTATTTATTCAGATGGTTCTAAAACAAGTTACATATTTTTAATTACAAAATCAAACAATGTCATACTTTCAAATTGGTCCAAGTCAGGGAACAGTAGACCACTAGAAATCTATTATTATCTGTTATTGTGGAAGGGTAGAATAACAGAATCTTGAGAATTGACATATTTTCTTTCTTCCTACTTATATCAAGGCAGAGCAATTTTGAATTTGTTTCTTTTTTTTTTTCCAGTGATAAACTGTTGAAATCCTTCTTCAGGGCAACTCTATATACCTTCGCACAGAGAAACTCTTAATTGTGATAGCACTGTTACAATTTTCTGTTTCAAAGAAAAATAGGCATTTCAACCGATAGGTGTTTGCGGCTACCGCCATGAAAAACTGAATGACATCATGAGGCCAACTTCATATTTTTATACATCAAACCCAAGATCATAAGTCATCGGGTTTGTGTCATGCTCTACATTTCAATCACCTTTAACATCCACCCAACGCTGCAGATAATTCTGTCTTGATGGGTAGTAGCAGCAGGACTTTCCAAAGGCATCTCATCCAACTGTTTTTCAGAAAAATAAGGGCTTTTTTTCTGCACTCAGCGTCCAAAGATTTTCTCAATAATTTCATCTTATTCTTATTCTGGAATAGAACAGGGACATGTTTGGATGAAGAACTAAGGAATGCTTTTTTTACATTTATGCATGATATCAAACACATTAAAAACTCCACTGAGTTCTTGTTTTCAAAAATGATCAACTGGTCGGTATACCACAAACATGCCAAAAAATTGCCTGTTCAAAGCTTTGTAATACTGAAGTCCTATTTCAGAAGAAAAAAATTATGTTCCCTTCTTACTGTTTCCTTTGTTTCAACATAGAATGATAGCATAATGCAAGACTGCACAAATCTGCAAAAAAAAATACAGCATTCAGAGCATCTGTTTCCCTGGAGATTAGACATACATTTGCTTTAAGGTATGATACTTATTTTCTTAGGTACTATATGCTAATGGTAGCAACTTGCTCATTCTTTAATAGGAAACATTTTCTTCTTTCCTTTTCATAAATTTTAATGTTAAATTTCAATGTTAAATGTTAAATTATTTTGTTTGGTTATATAATTTTCTTTTTGTCTTTTCTTTATTTTGGCAGAATAAAAACATTTCTAATGGTAAACATAATTATTTCTCATCATAATTTATATCCATAAATCCAGGAATGCCACAAAATTATGAAAGCACTACACTTCCTCTAATAAAAACCTATCCTGTCATATAATTAAAATCAGAAATCAGTACAGTTTGCAGATGTTTTTATATATTATAATGCCAGAAATAATGAAAAACACCATACAGAAACACTTATATACATCTGAAGAAATCTCTCTCTAACTGAAAAAGAAATTAAAATTCAAAATGTACAATAGAAATGAGGAAGATCAGTTGTAGTGTCTATAAATTTAGGCTTCATCACAGTTGCAAACTTGAAGGAAGACTCTACCTGCTGTCACTCAATTCACCAGCCAATTAGGGAACTCCTTTTTTCCAATTTGCTTTCTAGGAATGACAATCCAGAGAACAGATGGGTTAATTTCAGGTTTCCTCCTTGAATCTGGAAGAAAAAAAGAGGGTCCCCCTCCAGTAACTGGGGATGAAACAATCTGCATAACCATTTCCCTCTGGAGACAGTTAAAACACCATTTTCCCCACTGAAAACTGCAACCTCATATGTCCTTCATTTTCATTACTTACAAAGCAACCCTTTTGCTACACCTCCTCCTGCTGTCATTTAAAATACACAAAACCTGCAGGGAGGGTGGAGCTGGCGTCGCAGCGGTACGACATGCGATCTTGATCCTCCAAGATTGCCATCGATATCTCCACTGCTGGACAATCCCAATGGACATAAACTGTCCTGTAGAGATGGTGATTGATTATGGCACATCCTGTCGATCCTAGGGACATCACAAAGTCCCTGGTTGATCCAGGAAAAGCTCTTTTGCTGGCAGCGGAGAGGCAGCCATTCAAGCTGCTGAAGCTGGGACAGCTCCAGAATGGAAAATTGAAGGAAAGTGTGTCAGTTTGGTGAGATGAACTTTTACTTATCATTGCTTGAAGGGAACATCCTGAAAGATTTCAAGTGAAATTAAAAGTGAAGAGAAAAGAGTTTAAGTGGCAAAATTAAGCTAGTTGAAGTGAAAGTTTTTTCCTCTTGCCTTTTTATTGGAACTTTCAATTTAGTAAAGCTACTGAATTTTAAACTAGATTTGTTTCTTTCAAATTTTCCATCTTTGTTTCTATTTTTACTTTTTTAAACAATTTTTTGAAAGTCTGTTTTGATTAAAACTCTTCTTTTGGATTTGAGATTTACTTTTTTTAAAAAAAAGTAAGGATCTCACTTTCTCTTTTTGTTTCTGGTATTGCATACATCAGGGGGGAGTGAAAGTGAAGGGGAAAAAAGATGGCGCTGCCATCTAGAGGCTTTGACATATTGTTTCTTTCTTTCCTCTGTTTATGTACTTGTGCTACACTCAAGGACTCTGAGCTTTGCACTGGAAAAGATAGTGGGATGAGCATGGCAGATTGTTTATACAGGTGCCCATCTGTGAAACTAAACAACTAGAGCTTCGAGTTGAAGTTGAAAGAAAGAAAATTAAAGTGACCTTGAAAATACTGGAATTAGAAACATTGAGTTTATTTTTCAAAGAGCCTTGGATACCCAGAGGCAGTGGCTGGTTTAATTTTAGGCTATTTTTCATCTACTTTTTTACTCCCCCTTCAGCTGGACATTTATAGTTGGATTTCAACCTTTTATTCCAGAAACTAGAACGTAAATCTTTTATTTTTACTTTTTTTATCCTCTTCCTTTTCTCTCTTTTATTAAGAGAAATAATTGGATTGAGGTACATAAGTGTCTGAAGATTTTTCTTTTTCCTTTTTATTTTTTGAAGTGGCAATTGCCTGCCTGCATTCCTTTTTTTCCTCTTCTTCCTTTTTTCCTTTTTCTTTTTTCTCTCTCCTTCTCTACAGGTAAGCACTACATGATGAGCAGAAAGACAACAGCACCAGCTTCTTCAATATCAATAGCCTCCTCACCATCTGGAGGACAACGGCCTATACAGACAATCTTACAACAGGAGAAAAAGAAAGAAGTGACATTACAGATGATTATGCAAGGAATTCAGAAGATTGAAAAGAGAATGGAGAATACTGAGCAAAGAATTGAAAAGACAGATGAGAAAGTAGAAAATATTCAACAGATGATGATGAAATATGAAGATAGATTTTAAAAAATTGAAGAAGAAGATACACAAAGGGACAAGAAAATTGGAGATATTGATACTCGATTGAGCAATGTTGAGAAGGGCAGATGCAAACCATTAGGATGGCAAATTGACAGATCAGAATTCTATTTAAGATTGCAAAATGTAGAAGAAGGAAAAGATGAAAATCTTGCTGAAATAATGACAGAAATACTGGCAGAAGTGCTAGAGGTAACCAAAGAGAAGATGATGGATGTGATGGATGAAGTGCTCCGTGTCTATACAAGATATGCAATGAGAAACAGATACCAAAAGAAGTTCATATCAGATTCACTAAAAAGATTATCAAGACACAGATACTGCAGGTGGCAAGAGAAAAAACTTTAAAGTACAAAGATAAAGAAATTGTGGTTCTGAAATAGGTACCAAAAAGAGTAAGAGAGATGAGAAGAGAATACTTGTTTTTGACCAAAGAGCTACTTCAAAGAGGAGTTAACTGATGGCTGATACCAGAAGGCCTCTTGTTCACCTGGCAGAAACAAAGACATAGAATTGATACAGTTGAAAAAGCTGAGCTATTCTACTTAGAATATTTCAGAGGAAGGGAAGAAGAAGCAAGAAAGGAAGAGTCACTAATTGAATTACAAGAGGAGTGTATAGCAGTAAATGAAAAAGAAAAAGAAGAAGGTACAGTAGATGGTGTACCCAGAGAGCAACGAGAATTAAGACCCACTAGAGCAATAAACCTTCCTCACAAAGCCTAACATGGACAAAAGAAAATTTATTACAATTAACATAAATGGACTTAATTTGGATACTAAAAGAAGGAAACTATTTCACAAATTAGAAAAATTAAAATTTGATATAATTTGCCTAAAAGAAGAACATATCAAAAAACATGAATATATATTGAAACAAAAAAAATTAGGGAAATTATTTACATCGCTGGCACAATCTAAAAGCAGAGGTGTGGCTTTATATATTAAAGACACAATTATGGCAGAACCAATTTACACAGATGACGATGGAAAGATTTTGATGGAAATAATGGACAATAATGTTAAAACACTTTTAATTGCAATTTATGCTCCGAATGATAATCAAGAAGAATTTTACAGGAAATTACGTATGAAAATAATTGAATTGGACTATGTCAGCATTTGTATGATGGGAGATCTTAATGGAATAGTTAATGATCGGTTGGACTATAAAATGCAGAAATCAACAAAGAAAAGTAGAAAGATATTACCAAAATCTTTTTTTCGAATAACAGAAGAATTTAACTTAAAAGATGCATGGAGAGAGAGAAATGTGGAGAGTGAGCAATATACTTTTTATTCAAACAAACATGCATCATGGTTTAGAATAGACATGATATGGATACAGCAGAATTATTGGCCAATGTACGAGAGATTGAAATAGAAACAAGCACCTGGGCAGATCATAATCCAGTGACAGTTATTTGGAAAGGACATAAGAGGAGATCTAGATGGACTTTAAACAATACAATAGTAAAAGAAAAAGACTTTAAACAGAAAATAGAGAAAAACTTGCTTTCTTTTTTAAAGAAAATAGAAGAGGATATATCTTTACAGAATCTTTGGGACACAATGAAGGCCTACACAAGAGGCTTGGTAATAGACTATACAAGGAAAAGAAATATAAAACAGAAAAAGACTTTCAAAATATTGGAGGATGATTATAAAAAATTGGAAAAAGATCTACAGAAGTAGCCGCAAAAAAAGATATTAAAAATCAAATAGATATAATTAAACATAAAATGGGACTAATGGAAAAAGAGGAACTAGCACAAAAAATTAAAAATGCTAAACAGAATTACTTTGAAGTTGCAAACAAACCAGGCAGATGGCTAGCTTATAAACTGAGAAAGGAAAAAGAATCAAGAAGGATTAGCCAACCAAAAAATGAAGAAGGACATGTTTGCTATAAAATGAGGAGAAGGGAAATGAGGAGAAGAAAAAAATTATACAAGATTACTATGGAAAATTGTATTTTCAAAAGAATATTCAAGAAGAAAAAGTTAAGCAATATTTACAGAAAGTGAATTTACTTCAGATACCTAAAGATACTGAAACAATGCTAGAAGGAAGTATAACAATGATGGAATTAACAGAAGCCTTAAAAAAACAGAATGTTGGAAAAGCACCAGGTCCAGATGACTTACCAGCGGAATTTTACAAGACTTTCCAGGAAATATTGAATCTTTACCTATTAGAATGAATGAAGTTATGCTAAAGAAAAGAATACCCAAAACATGGACAGAAGCATATATTACACTTATACCAAAGGAGGATACAGACCTGCAGCAAGTTAAAAATTATAGACCTATATCCCTATTAAATTCAGACTATAAATTTTTTGGTTCAATTCTGGCAGAAAGACTAAAAAGATATTTAAATAACTTTATCCATATTGACCAAAATGGATTCCTGCCAAAGAGACAAATCAAAGACAATGTGAGAATTATTTTGGATACTCTGGAATATTATGAGGCACATCCTGAAAAGCAAATGGCTTTGATGTTTTTAGATGCACAAAAAGCCTTTGACAATGTGAGTTGGCGAATCATTTTATTTCAATTGACACAAATGGGCTTTGGCAAAAAAATTATTCAAGCCATTGAAACGATATATCATGAACAAACTGCAAAGGTTATGGTAAATGGAGAACTAACAGAATCTATGTTATAAGAGGCAAGGTTGTCCACTGTCGCCCCTGCTGTTGAATAGGGTTGAATAGGAATATTAAAGAAGGTAAAAGGGTTGAATAGGAATATTAAAGAAGGTAAAAAAATAAAAGGAATGAAAATCAAAAGGGAAGAGTATAAATTGCAAGCTTTTGCAGATGACCTGGTATTTATATTAGAGGATCCATTGGAAACAGCACCTAAATTAATAGAAAAAATAGAAGAATATGAAAAAATAGCAGGTTTGAAAATAAATAAAGATAAAACAAAGATATTGACAAAGAATATGTTAGCAAGATGAAAGAAAGAGTTGGAAGAAGCTTTAGAAATAGAGGTCACAAACAAGGTTAAGTATTTAGGGATATCTTAAACTCAAACAGCAGATTGCGACAGATTTGACAAAATGGGAAAACTTACAAATATCATTGATTGGGAGAATATCTACAATTAAGATGAATGTATTGCCTAGAATTTTATACCTATCCAGACAATTCCAATTCGACTAGGGAAAGAGGTTTTGAAGACTTAAATAGAATCATGTTGAAATATATTTGGTAGGGCAAAAAAGCAAGAATAAAACTAAAACTGTTACAAGATGTAAGAATAAGAGGAGGGTTTGCCTTGCCTAATTGGGAGTTGTATTACCAGGTGACAAATTTGATGTGGGTAAAAAATGGATAACATTAAGGAACAAGGAACTATTGACCTTAGAAGGGCATGACTTGCTGTTGGGATGGCATGCCTTCCTTTGGTAAAGGGAACTAAAACACAGGGGTATTTTAGAAGACATTATATCCGAGAGGCTTGTTTTGAATTGGGAGAAGATAAAAAGACAATATTATTTAAAAATTCCATTATGGATATCTACTCATTGAAGCCTTTTCTTGTCCAATAATATATAAAATGAACAAACAGTAGATATGGTGAGATATTGAATAAAAGGGTGAACTTAAATCTATGCAAGCATTGGAAAGAACAAGGTGTAAAAATGAACTGGTTTTCATATTTGCAAATACAATCCAGATTGACAAAGATGTTAAAACAGAAGGTATTTATGATAAGTTGACTGATTTAGATACATTTTGATGCGTACTGATGAAAAGGTAATTTAAAACTTTATGGACACTTATTAGAATTAAATTGGAGGAGAAACAAGTTAAAGAAATGATGATTGCTTGGGGGAGGAAATTTGGATATGGGGATTGATTAGAAAAAATGGCAAAAATTGTGGTCTCAAAACTATAAAATGACAATGTCAACTGCATATAAAGAAATTTGTATAGAATGTTTTTACAGGTGGCTATCTATCTCTGATGAGACTTGCGGAATGTTTAAGAATAAATCGGATAAATGTTGGAAATGTCATCAGATAGCTGGTTCATATTACCAATTGGTGGACATGTTTGACGCAAAGAAATATTGGAACTAAATCCACACATGGTTGGAAAAAATGATAAAACAACATATAGACTTTAAACCAGAGATCTTTTTATTGGGAACTATACTGGAAATATACAATAAAGGGCTGAAATATTTGATTGTAAATGTTTTAACAGCGGCTAGGATTGTATTTGCTAAGAATTGGAAAAATGGTAAAATACCTATGCAAGTGGAAGTTATTAAGAAAATTATGGACTGTGCTGAAATGAGTAAATTGACATTTGAAATTAGAGAACAAGAAGATAAACATTTTTATATGATATGAGATTTGTTTTATCAATGGTTGGACAAGAAAACATGAAAGACTAGATAATTCTGTGATATAAATTTAATAGATTGATTTAAAATATAATATAGACATATATAACCATTGGTTGAAAGTATAATATAAATTTTAAGATAAAATATGGAATATCTCATATAAAATGGTGGAATAAATAGTTTAGTCATGGATGATTAATAACTGATAAATATAGAATAGAATAGAATAGAATAGAATAGAATAGAATAGAATAGAATAGAATAGAATAGAATGCTTATATTGGCCAAGTGTGATTGGACACACAAGGAATTTTGTCTTGGTGTAAATACTCTCAGTATACATAAAGAAGGAACATTCGTTAAGAATCAAGAATCAAATGTACAACGCTGAATGATAGTCATAGGGTACAATCAACATCAAATCATATTAGGAAACAGAGGATACAAGCAACAAAGTTACAGTCACAAGTGGGAGGGGAGGGTGATAAGGAGTGATGAGAAGATTAACAGTAGTAGTAGTGTACACTTGTAAATAGTTGAACAGTGTTGAGGGAATTATTTGTTTAGCAGAGTGATGGCTTTCGGGAAAAAACTCTTCTTGTGTCTAGTTGTTCTGGTGAGCAGTGCTCTATAGCGTCGTTTTGAGGGAAGGATATATATATATAAGCATATGTTAGATTGACAATGTGAAAATTGATATAAACTGTGAGTAATGACTACAAAAGGATAGCACAAAAGATTTGCAACCTACTGACACACTATATGTATATAAAATGAAAGATGGTTTTATATTTTTATGTTTGTATGTGTATGTTTGTTTTAAAATAAAACTTTTTTTAAAAAATACTCAAAACCTGCCAGGTGAGCCTTTGGTGGCCAATTTCATCAATAGCACCCACAGAAGATCCCTAAAGTAATTCTTGTAGGTGTATCAGTGGAAACAATTGCTATGAGTGGTCATTCATGCAGTTATTCACCAAATATTATTTGAAACTGAGTTTTTAGCATATGGCATAGAAATCTGCTCTGCTAAATCTTCTGAAGACTCTGGTGTTAAGCCTTCCAACTTTCTTTTCCTGCGGAAGCAAAAGTGCTACCCCATGAAATATTTATTTATATATTTGGTATTTATTTATTGCATTATATTTGCTAGCCCTCAGAGAAACATTCTCCCACATCAACAATCTATCTGTGTGTCAGAGAGAGAGAGACAGAGAAAGTTTGGCCTAAAGTCAGTCAGAATAATATCCAGAGTCAAGTGGGAACTTGAGTCTTAATCTTCTTGGTACAAGCCAACACTTTAACAACCCCACTGCCTCCAACTGGTATCTCTGGCTCTTTTTCCATACATGTATTATAATTATGCTAGGAATTCACTAACACAATTTATGACAATTACACTTAAATGGGTTTAAATGATTGGTGGCCCTGGTCCTTGATGGCCACATGCTATCTATAATATTTCCAGCAGAACAATAGTGTTCTTATGCCCTATTCCAGAATTATAGGCATTGTGTGACCACCATTTATAACTGGAAACATGATAGAGCTTTGGTGTGATCCAGAAAAATCTTCTCTTACATCCTTATATGGTTTGCTTCATCAAATTTTCATCTCTTTCAGTTTTTCAGTTTCCAGTGATTATCATCCATTTTTTCTTTTAAAATGTAGAAGTTGTTTTACTTAATTTATATTGGTGACCTGTCATATTTTTAGACTTCTGTATTTTAATAATTCAGCTAATATATTTATCCATAGATATAAACAATACTATGTAGTTGAGTGCTATGATGTTAAAAAAACTGAATGTATTAAATATCCCAAATGACAATATCAATGGGCTGTTCAGCTTGCCATGGAGTGCATAGTCAAATATTTTAATATAAATCAGAAAGTCTTTTTCTTGTTTAGTGACCAACTCTGCAAATAAAGACATGCATAATTTGGAAGAAACAAATAAGATGTCTGTAAGTGGACATAGACAGTAAGTAAAGTGTGGGTGTGGGTGTTTTGTAATAATCTTTAGAATTCAACAGCAAACAATGCTTATATCATCTTAGCATACAAACTTCCTGCGACCAAGCCAGACATCTGATGGTAAGTGAAGGACTTTGCTCCTATAAGAAACTATTTCCCTTAAGCATATTTCTGAATTTTTAACACGACTTGTATTTATAAGAGCAGTAACTATCCACAAATAATGCCTCTTTATTGCAACTATTGATTTACATTTAAATTCGTACTCATCAGCTCAAAACAATCCTAGATTCTTGTGGGGGGCAGTCCTGTTGAGGCAACAAATGACTCCTTAGTATGGAAACTACTATATTAGGATTGCATAAATCATGGGTATTAAGCTAAGGCACCAGGGGATAGATCCAGCCCATGGTGTGCTTAGATCTGTCCTGCAGGGCTGCCCTAGAATAGTGAAGGACTAATCGTAGTGCTTCTGCCAGTGAAAATGGAGCTTGGGAGGGCTGCATATGGCCCTCTTGGATTCCATTTTTGCTGGCAGAGGGTTTGCAGGAGGTCATCGGAGCTGAAATGGAGCTTGTGAGAGTCATAGGCGGCACTTCCGTTGCAGGAAGCCATCATAGCCAAAACGGAGCTCGGGAGCCCATTTTCGTTGGCAGAGCGCTTGGGCTGTCACTGGCACCCCCAACACAAATGACATTGACTCTGGCCATGCCCACTTCTGGCCACGCTCACCCTGGCCCCCTAAGGTCAAACACAACCCTGATGCAGGCCCTCAATGTAATTGAGTTGCACCCCTGGCATAAGGCTACTTGACACTGAATAAAAAGTGTTCTAATCTTGCAGGCAAGGCAAGATGAAC
Source organism: Bungarus multicinctus (assembly GCA_023653725.1). NCBI lineage: Eukaryota > Metazoa > Chordata > Lepidosauria > Squamata > Elapidae > Bungarus > Bungarus multicinctus. The sequence continues at coordinate 238,471,230 of CM042834.1, forward strand.
AATTATTGGAGCCCTTTTTGGAAAGATCCTTCATATGATAATGATGGAAATGATACTAAAATACACATTTTCCACTGAGGAGTTGTATCAGCAACTAAGGAAAAAGCAATACAAATTGTTTATAGCATTTTTATCTTGTACATTAATTGGAATGTGCAAAGTAGATAAACGAAGATAGGTTCTATGTCAAGTACACAAACTAAGAATGCAAAATATATTTATTTATTTATTATTTATTTGATTTGTCAATCGCTTACAAGATAATAGGTATACGTATATACATAGTTATGAATACATGAATGGATACATATAAGACAAGTAAAAGAACAATAGGACAGGGATGGTAGGCACATTAGTGTTCTTATGTATGCCCCCTACAGATGTCTTAGGAAAGGGGTAAGGTCAATGTGTGGAACAGTCTACGGTTAAAGTTTTGGGGTTTGTGGAAGAAACTACAGAGTCAGGTAGAGTATTCCAGACATTGACCACTCTGTTTGCTGAAGTTGTATTTCCTGCAATCAAGTTTGTGGCAGTTAACTTTGAGTTTGTATCTATTGTGTGCTCTTATATTGTTATGGTTGAAGCTGAGTATTCATTGACAGGTAAATCATTGCAATGTATGATTTTATATATCATACTTAGATCAGACTGAAGACGGCGGTAATTAAGGTTTTCTAGATCTAGAATTTCAAGTCTGGTGGCATAAGGTATTCTACAACGAGTACAGGAGTGGAGAACTCTTCTTCTGAAATATTTCTGGACTTCTCAACTGTGCTAATATCAGATACTTAATGTGGGTTCCAGACTGATGAGCTGTATTCGGGTATTGGTCTAGCAAATGTTTTGTATGCTCTAGTTAGTAGTGTGATATTACCAGAGAAAAAGCTATGTAGGATTAGTGTTAACAACTCTTAATGCCTTTTTGACTGTGTAGTACAGTGGGCTCTAGCACTTAGATCATTAGAGGTGAGTATTCCAAGGTCCTTTACAGAGCTTGGAACATCAACAAGGTCTTGACTATTCAGCTTGTCTTTTATTTTCTGATTTTTTTGCCTATATGTAAGACAGAGCATTTATTTTGTTGAGATTTGAAGTTGCCATTTGTTTGACCATTCTGATACATAGTCAAGATCTTTTTGAAGGGTAGCACTATTGTCTGTGGTATTGAACAGCTTTACAATCATCAGCAAAGAGAATGCAGTTGCTCTTAATATGATCATAGAGGTCATTTATGTAGAGTATGAAGAGAGTTGGTCCAGAACACTGCCTTGGGGACACCTCTATTGACAGGTACAATAGTTTCTAGAAACTAGAAACTAGTTCCAATAAATTATCTAAGATGGATCATCAAATTGAAAATTATTAGATCATCCTATGTTCATAGCGGTCCATAAATGCTTTTTCATTCCATTATTTTCTTTCCCAATCATTTTATTTTAAAGAGATGGAGAGTAAAGGAACAACTCTATCTGGCTGAGTATCTAATGTACAGATGTTTAAGATATCCATATGTTTTAAGACACAGAGATTCACAAGGCACACCACAATTTTAGCCCTAGAGTATATTTCCAAAAGATTTTATGGTATAACTAGCTTATGACTAAAAAATTCCAACATTAGATCATCATCCTAGAATGTTCCTAATGGCAAAAGATGGAGCAAATTCAGCTTCTACCCTTGTCCTTTTCTTTTAATTCTGAGTTTCAACTAGCAAGTCTGTTCTTCCAAAGTTATAGTTTTCATAGTATATCTCATACGTGTTTCATTCACTATACAAAGTAAGGATTATCTATACATCTATAATAAAAATCATTATGCTTTTTAATCAATGTTATTTGCACACTATACCTTTTATATATAATCACTTATTTTTAATAAATAATAGCATTTCCAATACATATTTTGATACAGCTAGTAATTGCAACAGATCACAAAATGTGGATTGTATATTTCCTGTTACCTTCATTCTTTTCAGCTTTCCAAGTACCTAACTGGTGGATTGTATGCAGTAACAGTGGTACCTTGGTACTCATCCTTAATTGGTTACAGAGGCAAAATGAGTACCAAAAACTATGAGTGCCAAACAATTTTTCCCATGAAGAATAATGTAGTGAGTTACAAGGCAACTGATACTGACAAGAACTAGCTTGTGTATGAGTACCAAACAACAATGAGAATCGGGACAAATTTCATGTCAAAATGTGGTAAGTATCAAATTTGATGAGTTTCAAAAGCAGTTGAATACCAAGATACCACTGTACAGTATTATTCATATTCTCTCATTAATCCTAAGTAATACTTCCAATCCTTTGCAATATATATTCATTCAGTTATAATTAACTACATTTTTAATTCTTAATAAGCACCAATCCACTATTCTACTCCAGAGAAATCTTAGTCACATTAAGAGCATTATATATCTATATCGCCAATACTTTAGTTGTAGGAGGGTTTCATCTGTATTCGTACATAGTTGTGTATGATTTTTTTAACCTTCCCAGAAATCCCAGCATGCAAACATGTAATTTAGTCCAATATCTTACCCTACTGAATCTTGTCCACTGCAATCCAATGGACAATCACCCTATAAATAGCATATCTAAGCAAAAAACAAATAAACCAGGTTTAATGTTTTCTTGAAAATGTTACTATTTGGTTTTGCCTGGAATGTCAGCTTGATCATTCAATTACAGAAAAATACTTTCAATATGCCTTCAATATTCTCCTGCTTCTCTCAATCATGCAAAAAAGGGTTCCCATACAAGTTCTCTCAAATATACTATGTGAACACCTAGAGTACTACATCCAGTTTGGTCACCACATTATAAAAAAGATGTGAGATTCTAGAAAAAGTGCAAAGAGCAACCAGGATGATTAGGGGACTGGATATTAAAACATATGAAGAACGTTACAGGAACTGGGCTTGGCTAGTCTAGTAAAGAGAAGGACCTGGGGAGACATGATAGTAGTGTTCCAATAATGAGGGGCTGCTACAAGCTATTTTCTAAAGCACCCAAAGGCCAGACAAGTAATAATGGATGGAAACTGAACAACGAGAGATTTAACCTGAAAATAAGGAAAAACTTTTTGACAGTGAGAACAATTCAACCAATGGAACAGCTTGCCCTCGGAAGTTGTGGCAGCACCATCACTTGAGACTTTCAAGAAGAGATTGGACTCCAATCTGTCAGAATGGTGTAGGCTCTCCTGCTTGGACACGGGGTTAGACTAGATGACCTACAAGATCCTTCCAACTCTGATTATCTGTTATCTCAAATGCTATCTAAATGGTGTGCTTGCTCTGCAGCCTCATATTAATAATCCACCATTACTCAAAAAACTTTACACTGTAACATAATTTTCATCAACTTTTATTTAGTTGTGATTATTTTGTAAATACAACACAAAGGTCTCTCATAGGATATTATTCTACATCATCCATAAACACTGCTGGATCAAAGCCCTTTCTTCTATGAAGGTATCTTAGAATACAATATTATCATGTATCATGCTTCATATGAGTCCATATCTTTTAATAACAGTGGAAGACACTTATAAATGATGGTCTCACATTTAAATCATAAACATAGCATGTAATAATAAACTGAAAATTAGTATAGATAATAGGTTATAATCAGAAATTCTCTAGGTGTTTTTACTTTGAAAGTTTCTCTTAGAGTTAGAATTAAAACTGATGCATTTGTAAAAGTATCCTATATATGGATATTCAGATATCTGGAGTCCAGTGGTGAATAAAGCTTTTTAAAAATCCCCAGGCAATTGTGTTAAATTCTAGCTAATTATAGACTTCCCAGGAATAAAAAGAAGGTGAGGTACATTTAGTTTAGAACATTTATGAAATGCATGTGAGGTCCCTTCTAATTTGTTTTTTGAGAAACAAAGTTAAGGTAACATTATGCAGTTGTTTATTTCTACTATATTAGAAACAATCAAATTCCTATTACAATCCCTGTTTATCCTTGGATTTAACCTGGCTAATTTCACCAAGTTATTAACTGAAAAGGCAAAACAACCAAAGGTTTTCTGAACTGCCCAGAGAAATGGACTGTAAAATGGAATGGATATATTCTATTGCTAATTCTGGTTGTGATAAAGTATGGACAATTGCTTTTTCTAACTCTGATTCGTTTTTTCAAGCAGAAGTTCTTTCTGTCTTGATTTCACATTTGTTTGCAAATCATCCAATATCTGTATGCAAATCCACACTGTTTTTGTCTATATTTAGCTTTTTGCTTAATCTTTATTTCATTTGCTCATTTTGGCCTTATTGAACATCTTGGTCCAAGAGTGAAAACAGGCAAAGGGTGGGGAGAGAGAGGAAATGATCAAATATATTATGTTCTCTCCATGGAAGCCACTAAGAAAAGTTATCCATCTGGCTGGAAAAATTCAAAATGATGAGCTGTTATGAGTGGAAAAGTGCAGGTTACTTCTGTTTGTACTGATTCTTTTTCAAATGGCAGGAATACAGCACTGGAAAGATCAGCATGGGAAGAAAGTTAACAAGTCCCACTTCTCTACTTAATAAGTTTAGAAGATATGTTCTATTTTCCAGCTCCAGTTGGCTTGAACTAGAACCATTTTGCTGATGGTGTTGGAGACAGAGCAGGAATTCTGAAATATGACATATAACATATGTTCTCTTTCTAATCCACTATTTTAATTAAGAAAACTAAAATCAGAAGTTTGCACAAGAAAGAAAGAAAGAAGAAAGAAAGAAAGAAAGAAAGAAAGAAAGAAAGAAAGAAGAAAGAAAAGAAAGAAAGAAAGAAAGAAAGAAGAAAGAAAGAAAGAAAGAAAGAAAGAAAGGCTCTCTTCTGTCACTGAGAATCAAATATTTTATGGCTTTCAACCCATACATAACAAGAATGGAAAATTTCAAGTGCACATCAGTCAAGGCTCTTTAAAAAAACTGAAAACGAGCTACACAATTATGTGACATGCCTTTTCTTCTCATCCAAAATATGCTATTCTTATACCCCTGACATTTATCTCACCATTTTAACTATGCTACATATATTCCTCTCCTTCCCACAACCAATTAGTTGTTTATTTAGCATCTGCAAAACTTGATGAATTATTATTCTATTTACTTCACTTTTTTAAAATTTGGCTTACTGTAGCTTATCCTATTATCAAAAATTTCATCAAAAGAACTCTTTTATCTCTCAAGATGTCACTGAAACACTCTCCACCCATCTCCATGATGCACCAACGTTATTTTAAAACTGCAAATCAATGACCAATTTTCAGAAACATGCTGTTATATTTCTGTTTTGCATTTCTACTATGGAGTTATCCCACAGACGTAGATGTTTCCTGCCACTCAATGATACATCCATACATGATACTATTGTTAAATGCTAAGTGTTTCTTATCCTTGAGTAAACAGAAAAGTAAGAGTGTTCTGTAGTGCGTTCAATACTGAACTTTATTGTTTCTCAGGAATAAGGGTATACTATTCTTTCAGTTTAAATATGGAAAATATTAAGAAAAATATTTGTGTAGTTTCCTAACAAAAACACTAGCTGAGGAAAATAAAAATATCCATAAATTAATCTCTTAATGTAGAGCTGAGGTAGGGCTGGGCCTTTGGAAGAGGGGAATTTTGACCTAGCCTTGTCTTTGAACAAATATGTTGAAATTTTGTTCAAAGACTGCCCAGTTATGGGTAATATCCATAATACCTGCCATTTTCAGATCAAGGTTTCCACCAGCATTAATGGAATATGCCAGATATATTTTAAGTAAGGACAGGAGCAGCTTCAGGAATTTTTTAAATCTTCTGATTTCAGCAGTTAAGATGCACATTTCTGCAGAATCATTTGGATAATTTGACAATTGCTTGCCATATGCCATTATGTTTGATATCTCGAACAGTTGGGCATAGCTTAATTTAACAAGTTCACTGACAACTTTTTTGGCATAGTGTAGATTTAAGCCACTGTTAAGTTCCAACAATATAAATCAGCATGGACAAGAATAGCATGAGACTAAACCAGGGGTCTTCAAACTTGACTGCTTTAAGATTTGTAGACTTCAACTCCCAGAATTCCTTTTCCAGTCATATTAGGTCAGGAATTCTGGGAATTGAAGGCCACAAGTCTTAAACTTGCCAAGTTTGAAGACCTTTGGACTAAACAATTTAGAATGGCACAAATTTTCTTCACATCGTCTAACCTATATTACAAAACTGATACTATATCATTCTCCTATTTCCTATCATAACAAACATTACATCAGAACTAGAATTTTAATTTATTCCAAACTAGAGGCTGATCTAAAATATTAATGCAAGTAAAAGGTCAGGTCCAGAGTACATCATTTATTAAGCATGATTGGCAGTATATATATATCAAACACAGTGCATTGTAATATGCTGTATTGATCTCTATATATTAAAATATATATACACAAAAAGTGCATTATGCCATGCAATGATATGTTCTGTTTATATTCATATGTTGGCATTGAATACATGCCATACTACATCTATTCTAAAACATATTTGCTTAATAATTCTTTTTATTATTCCTTAAACATCATCAAAAGATTTAATTACTGATTTATATGAAAATATAATGTCTAGAAACTGTACAGTTCTGGGTGGGAAAGAACCAGCTTTAGCTCAACTTGGTCGAGACTGAGTGGTTGTAGGTTTTGAAGCTCCAGATCTATGACTCTCCATCATTATTTCTTGATGGAGTGAATTGATCCAGGCAGAATTGTTGCCAATCTAAAGTCCTCTTGGACTCACACCTCTTGAAGGTCTGGTAGTTAGCTATGCCCAGAACATCTGTTTACATTTCTACTATGGAGAATTAGACAATAAATCCTGTGTGGGCAATTACAGCCATTTTCTAGGTTGGGAGGCACTGCTTCACAATCACTCATGCCTTAGCCTCAGTTGGATTTACTACAATTGAGACTGCCCAACTGGACAACCTCCCAATGGACTACGCAAGCTGCTCTACATGATGCTACCTTGAAGAGCGTTCAGAAGCTTCAGTTAGTTTAGAATGCAGAAGCATGTGCATAATGAAGATACCATGATAAGTCCACATAACAGTGTTGCTAATGAGCTGCACTGATTCTTAGTAAGCTTCTGTGTGTAAAATAAGAAGCTAATGGCCATCTTTAAAGTCATATTTATCATAGGATCAAATTAATTGTAGAACTACATATTCCTGGTGGTTTCTACCCATCCATCAAATTGGGCAGAGTGTGCATGCTCTGGGTCCCATCAGTGAAGCAGTGACACTTGGTGAGTCCTAAAAGTTTGCTTTCTACGTACGGGCATTTGTCTTATGAACAATCTCTTCCTAAGATATGGACAGCCCTGACTGCTAGCATTAAGTTAAGATCTGTCTTTTCTCCAAGCAGTGGAACCAAGATGTTAGTGGAACCCTGGCATCAGTATGGTTATGCTTGATGTCCTTAATGAGAGATGTTCGGGGCCTCAACTGTTTCTTTATAATTTCAATTGTGTTTTATTTTTGTTAGCCTCCCAACTTTCTAGAGATGGTGACCATATTAATTTTTTAATGTAACAATGTCATTTCTCCACTGATGGGGAAAATATCATGGATTAATAACCATCATGGTCTGGACCACTTGAACTTTCCAAGTTGTTTTAAGGATGGCAGAGTTGTAATCAGACCTATTATGTCATGAAAACATAGCCACAAATATTATGTTAATTTCTGACCTAAAGATTTCACATCCCCCATGCCTGTCTCTACCTACTCCAGTAAGAGTGGCCTATGCTTGTTGAGTTTCAGTTCCACTTGTTAGATTATGTCAATAGTGAAGTAAGTTGGGAATTGCAATCCAATAGTGTCTGCAAAGGCATCATAATCAATTCACTACTGATAGTCCATCATTTTGAATTATTAGAATAGGGAATATAAACAGCTAATCTACATTGCAATTTCAAAAGGTATTCAAAAAGCTTTCATACAGCAAAACCTTTGCAGAGAATTTTGTGTGTTTGTATCCATGCTACATTTTTGTTCAGAACTACCAGACTGTTCTTAAAACCAAACAAATGCAAAAGAAGATAGAAAATATAGGATATGTATAAATAACTGAACTTCTTACAAATGTGTGATTTATATAATACTTTGGCAAACAAGTTTTGATATGAAGTGCATTTAAACAAAAAGATTATACGTAAAGAGGTACAAAATAAAACCTTTAAAAATAGCTCTTCTGTGGATTGTTGCACAATAAAACTACTGTAGCTTTCAAGATTATCTTGACTAAGCAAGACTGAGGGAAGAGGCAAACCATCCGAGACAAGGATAATCAACCATTTGCAAACCAAATAAATACATGATGTTGGCTACCAAAGGAAGAAGAGCGATTCAAAGCAGCAAGGATCATTTACCATAAATTGTCCTCAAGAATGCCAAATAAAAGCAGCAATCATAAAAAGAAAAATTGTTATTCTGTTCTACTAGCTTGTGGTAAAGGAGCTTGTACTTAGTCATTTCAGTTCCGTGTTGCATAACTCTTGTACCCTAGGAGTACATCTGTAAATAAGAAAAATGAATGAAATAATTCATGGGGCTGCTTTTGATTTTTACAACTAACTGTTCTTGTTGTAGCTGTAACAGCAGCAAAGTGTTTCCCCCTTGTCATCAGTTGCAATCTGACAAATATTGCATCTTTTGCTCTGTTCTTCACTGACTTGGGAGACTGGTTCATTTCATGCATGCACATCCATGATGATCTATCAAATTCTCAATAGAGGCAAAGATTTAGTAGATATGTAATAGTAAACACATATGCTTCCCTGTAGTTTCTCTCAGAAGTGACACTTGTTCATTCATGTATGTACCTTAATCAGGACTTCCTTCACAGCTTCTAAGTCACAAGAATACCTAGATACCCACCAACACAAATTGATGGCATTCATCTGTAACAGTCAGAAATGTAAGGCTATGAGGGAGAAAAATTATGGACATAACTGAATATTTTAGGTGCATTATTTGAATGAGATTCATCAACATGCTAAATATGACTTTGATGTTTATAGGACTAATTTCATATGGAAAGTAATGTATATGAAAATCTATTTTACAGAATTTTTGAATTTTTTGAAGTACTGCAATTTTGAAGTCTTAAATATATAGAAATCGAAAATAAAACACTCAAAAATAGTTCTTTTTAAAAAAATAGCAGCTGCAAACAAAGATTTGTGGTAAGTAAACCACACAAGAAGACTACCCAGTCCAAGCAGTAAAAATGTTCTTCTGAAAACCACACAGATGCATATACACTCTATTCACAGGAGTTTCTCAGAGACTCACTGCTTCAGCCATGGTAGAAATCTACTCTGAGCTTTCTGTAACACAATTATCAAGACACTAACTGCTGTAATTAAGTTCTGTGTGGTCTTTTTCCACCCATGACACGGAATCATGTCATTATTCAAAGTGACAGGCATCTGATTACAGGACTTTTTCATGTCATGGAGCCCATCATTAGGACAGTTCCGCATAACAGATAAAGTCTTGCCATTATCAGCTTTGTGGATTCAAATATCTATCTTAGGGCTTAACTCTTCAGTTTTTACTAACAAACGTGGACAGAAGGATGAAATGTCAGCTAGGTTAGCTGTCAGAAGATAAAGGGATGTCACATTGATAGGATCAGACTGTCTTTTCTGTTCCTATTAAATTTCCGCCTACATAGACTATATTAAATCTGTTTACATCACTTTAATCTTACATTTAGGAGGAATCTATCTCAAATCCAGATTCCACTAGCCCTAATAATTTCTGGAAGAAATTGTGGAATTCCACAATGAAGATTGCAATAAATTTGAAAAACATTGAATAAATGTCAATTTATGTTAATCAAAAGCCATTAAAAATTGTGAAGCAACTTAAATTATACTTTCCAACAGTACCACAAGTGACAACAATTAATGTATAACCAAGCAACTCCATTAGCTCTGACACTCCAAATAGGGATATTTTCCAGACATGAAAATTCTGACTGTGACATTTTTAAAAAACTAGAAATCCTGGAAGCTGAAGGTTCCAGTGGCCAGCTAGTTAAATATGGAAATCAGCAGGAAGAAAATAGCAATCATTGTTGTAAAAAAGGTCAAACCCCCCAAAATACAAAGTCTTGCTTCCACTGTGTACTTCACTCACTTTCCATCAACTTTCCCTATTCACTACAGGAAAAGGCCAATGAAAGAATCTGGGCTGTATTCAGAGCCTTTTGTTATAGGGTAGGGTGACCATGGAAAGACACTACTTTGCACAGATAAAATTCACTAGTTAAATAAGGTACTGGCAATTCTGCCAGTGATCTGAAACAATTATATTACAACCCCCAAATTTCTAGGTTTTTTTCACAGTATAAAATGTTCCAGATTAGGAAGTAATGTATTATTCTACAAAATATTAGCCAGGATCAAGCATGCTGTATTTATGCTGCTTTGCTGTTTTTGAATATTAGAAAGTAGTTTAATTTCTTGGATTATGAATACTAGTTTTTTCCTATTTCTTCAAGTTCAGAATTGAAAACTGCCTTCATTTCTTTTCTTTGCAACATACAGTACTTACATAAATTGTATGATTAAATACTAAAAGAGGCAGAGCTGCTAACTGTTCAAAGCTAAATGTGCTGTATAACAAGAATTAGATGTGATAATGAAGTTTCCACTGCTTAAAGAGGATATTGCTAACTGATGTATGTAGTGAGAAAGATGTCCATGTAACCAATACAAATACAAGCCATCACAGGTTTTTAACTAATTCTATTAATTGTTAGTTCAGGTCCTTTTGAAACCTTATTGAAAGCTAATTTGAGTTGAGTGTTACCTGAAATATCCTATTGGAAAGCCAACTAATGCAAACATATAGTTATAAGATAGGAAGAACCTAAAAGGATCAGAATATAATGGCTCATTTAAACCAGCTTTCTGTAACAAATTTACCTAAGTAGATGCATTCTGGATGCTTAGAAGCATAAACCAGCTTTTCCACAGCTGCTTCCAAAGTCCTGTATTATTAAAATTTTGCTACTTTTGCTTCAGCTAATCATACTAATACCCATTGACAGACAATTCCATTTATGTACTTCTAAACCTCTTATCATGACCTTTTAGAAATGTGAAAATGTGAAAAGATGCATCACAGATTTTGAACCAAGGTACTTCAAATGGTCTAACAGAAAATATCCAAAATCCAGACCTATGGCTCTGGGGAATGAAATTTGGGGAAGTTGTGGTGGTTTCAGACTGCTGCTGTAATCATGTGGTGCTCATTGTGGACATTCTATGACAACTTTCCTGCCACTCTGGCAATACTTTGCTCCCTTCCCCCAGCTGGCAGCAAGGAATTGGCTCCTCATGTGGCTCTTAAAGAAGCAACAACTTTAAGGTATATGAAGAAAGGCTTGGATATATTTACTGCTTTATGAACCTCTTCTGTGGAACAGAAATATTCAGACATAGCTACATCCCATATTTGTTCAGGAACTCAAGGCACAAGTCATCAAGTGAGCTGCTCTAATTGCAAATGGTGTAGAACAGGGATGTCAAACTGATGGCCTGCAGGCCAGATGTGTCATGCGCAGGCCATGCCCACTTCAGCTCCACTTGACGGCAATGTGACACTGCAAGTTTGAAACTGGATCTCTCTGATGTCAGTAAAATACATTAGCCATTATATCTTGCCAATTCTGTTTCATTTTTCAATGGCTTCCTACTCTGAAACTAAGCGTACATCGGCGCCTCCTGTGGCTGCTAGAGATCATGTAGACCAGTCCTTCTCTAGCCATCAGGAGGTCATATGACCCTATTTTTAAATTTTCTCTGCAGGGATGGGATTCAACTGGTGTTACCACCGCTTCGATAATTACGTTATACGCGCGCAGGGGCGCCAGACATGCGCTGTGCATACATGTAATACAACAAAAACTGTGCCTCCCAGACAGCTGATAAGTGCTGCACGCAGGTGGGCAGCCTTTGAAAAATGCCTTTTTTTACTAATTTTTCAACCTCAGCTGTGCCGCACAACAGTGTTTTAGGTTCAGTCACTGGAAAATTTGAGGTTGAAAAATGTCCTTTTCTGAAAGGATTAGTGAAATAGAAGCCAGTAGTTCAAGAGTATGAATCTGACACCTTTTATATTCCCACCTTCTTTATTTTAGTGTGCTTTCCCCAAATAATATTTTTATTGCCTTTCACTTTCCAGCAGGACCGACAATGTAAGTATGTCCTTACTGACATTCAAATAGCAATATTCACATCAATTTTGTAAAAAGATAACAGCTTTTACATTTTGTATTAAAGTAGTATGTTTAATGGAATATATTTAAGAATTAGTAATATTTGGCTACAAGAGACAATGACAAACACTAATTCATTTCCCCACCCCTTTTTATTCAAATTATTGATAAACTGCATAGCTATAATTTCATTGCTTTATCCTTAAGTTTGCGAGTATGAACTACAAATACTAATTGTTCTAATTCTAAGTATTGGTTCTCTTTTACTGTTAAGACAGTGCTTCTAAAATACAAGTGAGAATATTTTTCCACAATTCCAACTTTCAGCTATAGTATATTCACATAATGTGACGTATTATATAAGCTTAATATGTATGTATACCATTTCAATTCTACTCTACCTATTCTACTGAATTCTAGAGTTAAGGAATGGCTTAAAGATGTTGATGACAATCTGTTTTCTTTCTGGTTCGGTCAGAGAATGAAAATAGCACATGCCATTAAAACTTACTAACACAATGCAATAGAAATCAGAATGAAACATACAATAGTTGGGAATTCTACTCATCCTGATGTCAAAATCCAGAGAAAAAGCCAGTTCTTATTCTTCTTTCTAAAAGCCTGCAGGATCGTGGCCAACTGTACATAGGAGCAATGATGAGTCCAAGCAAAAGGGGCCACTACCAAGGAGGCCTACCTAAGTTCCATTAAATGATGATGCTTCATCTTTTTTTCACATCTTTTTTACTCCTGGGACTTTTAAGACTTCCACTTTTACAACTTCACATCTGTCATCTTTCCTTCTCCTATCACCTGTCAGAATCTAAACTAACACCTACTTTCACTTCTTTATCTGTAAAAAAAATACAAACTATTTTGATTGATTAACTGCATGGATGTGTGATGCAGTAGCAAGAAGTCAGGGCTAAAGATAACTTTAATACTACAGGGATTCAATTTGGAACCTTCCATATGTGAATTATGTTAAAAGGGGATCACGTCCCTTCTATAATTGGTAAGATTTTATTATGACTGAATAAAAAGTATAGCTTCCCAGATGTGGTAAGAAAACTTATTAGTGATTCACAAGTATTCCACTCATTCTTCCTGTGTTACTGCTAAAATAGAAAACTCTGCATGTTGTTTACCTTGAGAGGCAATACAGGTGAAACTCGAAAAATTAGAATATCGTGCAAAAGTTCATTTATTTCAGTAATGCAACTTAAAAGGTGAAACTAATATATGAGGTAGATTCATTACATGCAAAGCAAGATAATTCAAGCCGTGATTTGTCAAATTGTGATGATAATGGCTTACAGCTCATGAAAACCCCAAATCCACAATCTCAGAAAATTAGAATATTACATGCAATCAATAAAGCAAGGATTGTACATAGAACAATATCAGACCTCTGAAAAGTATAAGCATTCATATGTACTCAGTACTTGGTTTGGGCCCTTTTTGTAGCAATGAAATTAAATTAAATCAAATTAACCATTAAATCCAACATTTTTAACTCTTTGACTCAATATTTGTAAACAGCAATGGATCATGCCTAGTATTTCCTAGCCGAACCACAGAAAACTACAATGATCTAATACATATAGATTTTACAGAAGACAATGTTGAAAAAGCACTATGCAATCTAAAACCATCTCTATCTATTGGACTGGATGGAATATGTGCCTACATCTTTAAAAAGCTATCCACTGCTATAGCAGAACCTCTAAGCATAATCTTTGAAAAATGTTTTAGGTCCAGCTCCTTGCCTAACCTATGGTCACAAGCCACGGTCATCCCCATCTTCAAAAAGGGAGACCCCAGCCTAGTTGAAAATTACAGACAAATCTCCTTATGCTGCGTCACCTGTAAAGTCATGGAATCAATTATTAACCAGTCCATTATCCTCCACTTAGAGACAAACAACCTACTCTCTAATAAACAATTTGGTTTCAGAAAAAAACTATTCTGTAATCTGCAACTCTTACACTGCAAAAACATATGGACTAAACAACTCAATCAGGGCAAAACAATAGACCCAATGTACATAGACTTCTGTAAAGCCTTTGATTCAGTGGTACATGACAAACTACTCCTAAAACTAAAATCTTATGGTATCATTGGACACCTGCATAACTGGATAGAAGCATTCCTGTCAGACAACAAATTTCAAAATTGGGAGTATCCCATCAAATTCTGTACCTGTCAATAGTGGTGTCCTCCAAGGCAGTGTTCTAGGACCAACTCTCTTCATACTCTACCTAAATGACCTCTGTGATCACATTAAGAACAACTGCGTTCTCTTCGCTGATGATACAAAGCTGTTCAATACCACAGACAATACTGCTACCCTTCAAAAAGATCTTGACTATGCATCAGAATGGTCAAACAAATGGCAACTTCAAATCTCAACAAATAAATGCTCTGTCTTACATATAGGCAAAAAAAATCAGAAAATAAAAGACAAGCTGAATAGTCAAGACCTTGTTGATGATCCAAGCTATGTAAAGGACCTTGGAATACTAATCTCTAATGATCTAAGAGCTAGAGCCCACTGTAACTACATAGCCAAAAAGGCATTAAGAGTTGTTAACCTAATCCTACATAGCTTTTTCTCTGGTAATATCACACTACTAACTAGAGCATACAAACCATTTGCTAGACCAATACTCGAATACAGCTCATAAGCCTGGAACCCACATTATGTATCTGATATTAGCACAGTTGAGAAAGTCCAGAAATATTTCAGAAGAAGAGTTCTCCACTCCTGTACTCGTTGTAGAATACCTTATGCCACCAGACTTGAAATTCTAGATCTAGAAAACCTTGAATTATGCCATCTTCGGTCTGATCTAAGTATGGTATATAAAATCATACATTGCAATGACTTATTGTCAATGAATACTTCAGCTTCAACCATAACAACACAGGAGTACACAATAGATACAAACTCAAGGTTAATCACACCAAACTTGATTGCAGGAAATAGGACTTCAGCAACAGAGTGGTCAATGTCTGGAATACTCTACCTGACTCTGTGGTTTTTTCCCCAAACCCCAAAAACTTTAACCTTAGACTGGCTACTATTGACCTCACCCCTTTCCTATGAGGTCTGTAGGGGGCATGCATAAGCGTACCAAAGTGCCTACCGTCCCTGTCCTATTGTTTCTTTTATTTTTCTTATATGTACCCATTTCATGTATTCATAACTACGTACATACTTATACCTATTATCTTGTAAGTGATTGATAAATCAAATAAATAAATAAAAATAAATAAAAAATAAATTACTGCCTCAATGTGGCGTGGCATGGAAGCTATCAGCCTGTGGCACTGCTGAGGTGTTATGGGAGACCAGGATGCGTCAGTAGCGGCCTTCAGCTCTTCTGCATTGTTCAGTCTCATGTCTCTCATCTTTCTCTTGGCAATGCCCCATAGATTCTCTATGGTGTTCAGGTCAGGCAAGTTTGCTGACCAATCAAGCACAGTAATCCCATAGTCACTGAACCAGGTTTTGGTGCTTTTGGCAGTGTGGGCAGGTGCCAAGTCCTGCTGGAAAATGAAGTCAGCATCCCCATAAAGCTTGTCTGCGGAAGGAAGCATGAAGTGCTCCAAAATCTCCTGGTAGACGGCTGTGTTGACCCTGGACTTAATGAAGCATAGTGGACCAACACCAGCAGATGACATGGCTCCCCAAATCAACAGATGACATGGCTCCCCAAATCAACAGAGACTGTGGAAACTTCACACTGGACTTCAAGCATCTTGCAGTGTGTGCCTCTCTATTCTTCTTCCAGACTCTGGGTCCTTGGTTTCCAAATGAGATGCAAAAGTTGCTCTCATCAGAAAAGAGGACTTTGGACCACTGAGCAACAGACCAGGTCTGTTTTTCTTTAGCCCAGGTAAGACACTTTTGATGTTGTTTGTTGTTCAGGAGTGGCTTGACAAGAGGAATACGACATTTGAAACCCATGTCCAGGATCCGTCTGTGTGTGGTGGCTCTTAATGCACTGACTCCAGCCTTAGTCCACTCCTTGTGAAAGTCCCCAATACTTTTGAATGGCCTTTTCCTGACAATCCTCTCCAGGCTGTGGTCATCCCTGCTGCTTGTGCACCCTTTTCTTCCATACTTTTCCCTTCCACATAACTTTCTATTAATGTGCTTTGGTACAGCACTTTGGGAACATCCAACTTCTTTTGCAATTACCTTTGAGGCTTTCTCTCCTTATGGAGGGTGTCAGTGATGGTTTTCTGCATAACTGATAGGTCAGCAGTCTTTCCCATGATTGTGATTCCTACTGAACATCACTGAGAGACCATTTAAAGGCTCAGCAACCCTTTGTAGGTGTTATGGCTTAATTAGCTGCTTAGAGTGGAACACTTTGAGCCTAGAATATTGAACCTTTTCTCAATATTCTAATTTTCTAAGATTGTGGATTTGGGGTTTTTATGAGCTGTAAACCATAATCATCTCAATTATGACACATCATGGCTTGAACTATCTTGCTTTGCATGTAATGAATCTATCTCATATATTAGGTTCACCTTTTAAATTGCATTACTGAAGTAAATGAACTTTTGCACAATATTCTAATTTTTGGAGTTTCACCTGTATATCTCCCTACATTATTAGTACCTGCTGTCTTAAAACTTTTCATGGCCAAAACATTGGTGCAAATTCTATATGGGGCACAAACAAGAATCTTCGCAAAGAAAGGTCTGCTAGAAATCATACAAACAAAATTCCTGCAAGCCATTTTAGCTGCACCCAAAGGAACGTCAAATGCCCAGTTAAGGATTGAGACAAGTATGCTTCAAATTCAGGTAAGAGTCTGGAAACTGATGATTATCTATTGGCTAAAAATGCATTTCTTTCCAGAGGGACTGACCCCGTTAGTGTTGACTGACAACTTCCCCTCTCCCTGGAAACAGGGATAGACCACAAGCTGGGCTCTTTTGGGCTCTCCCCAATATTCTTAACATCCCTAGGCTTTGACCAAGCTTAGCAAGTAGTTATTAATAGAATAAAAGACATGGAGTTCCACTTAGAACTAAATAGGATGCCTCTCCACAGTAGGAACAGAATTAAACAAGGTGTGTGAGAACCAGCAACATATTTAAAGGACCTGATCTTCCTGGAATATAGAATAGCATTCTTCAGAGTCAGATTTAACATCCTCCCCTCAGCACTCCTCCAGGGCAAGTATAAGAAGACCCCAATAGTGGAACGAGTATGAGTATGTGCAAGGATGGGTTCCAACTGGTATAACTACTGGTTCTGTTGCTCTGCGTCACATGAATGAATCGCGCGAGTTGTGTGAGTGCAATTTATGACCTGCTGAGCTGCCCGGACAGCTGAGCAGTGCTGCGTGTGGGTGCGCAGCGGTTGGAAAAGCCCTTTTTTCCTGCTTTTTCAACTGCAGCTGTGCTATGCAAAGCAGCTGCAGTTGAAAAAGCAGGAAATATAGGACAGTGGGCAGGCGGGCCAAAATAGTAGCAGACACAGAACCGGTTCTGTGTCTGCTGTTCTTCAGAGCTACTGGTTAGGTAGAGCCGGACAGAACTGGTAGAATCCCACCCTTGAGTATGTCATAAAGGAGAAGTTGAAGATACCACACATATTTTATTGTACTGTGTTATACAAAGTTTATAGGTCAAATGTATATTCTCCCCTTATTAGAGAGATTACCAGGGCAGAGAATTTTTATGGAGGCTATCTCTTCCAGGACTCAAACCTAGCAACCATGCATGCAGTGGCAAAATTCTGTGCTGCTACAATGACCACAAGGAAAAATTTGGTTACAGATTTATAGATGTCAACTTGCACCAATTTTTTGTAGATATCTCTTATAATTTTTAGAGAAATTTTATTTACACACATACTTATCTGCTCTCCAATCATGTAAACAAGGGCATGATCTAAACTGTTTGAGACCATGTATTTTATTACCATTGATGTTATTATCTTATTATTAGTAGTACTATCTTTTAACACTATTGTAACACTATTGTCTATTGCTGGTCTATAACCATAATAAAGTTGTATTCTATTCCCTACATTTATCTAAGGCACAATCATTTGGTCATTTTAAGCTGCAATAATATTTTTTAATTGGTGGCAGGGAAAACTATTAATAACTATATGCATTTTTTTAAGAAATGAGCATCATTTTGAAAAAAATAACATATAGATAGACAGACAGACACACACACACGTCACATTTATACCCAACTGCCATCTCTGACTGCAGAATATTTTAAAAACAATAATGCAGAGCAGCATTAGTCTTGAATTAGTCTAGGAATATGGATTGTCCAGCCATATACAGATGCAGAACCTGTTTTAATGCTCTGGGGCTATGTGGAGGTTATTTGAAGACCATAATTGGTGGAAAGGGATGGACTTTGCCCTAATTTTTACCCTTAGTTTGTGCCATTTGCCAAACTAAATACAACAAACTATTTTACTATTTCTCTTTAGTCAATAGGTCATTCATTTAGTTCAAGGCTCAGATAAGTTTATCAAATATAGGCAAAATGACTGGATAGGTGGTCAAGAGAGACCTTGCACACCTATCCAAGTGTGTCTAACTGATGTCTGACTGAGACCTTGCTGTTGACTTTGTTGTTCTACTAATTTCTGCTGACAACTGAGGATTGAGAATTTCATGCCTGTTCCTTTTCTGTTCAATATCAGGCGACAAAAGGCTACATATATTTTAAAACTTTGTTTGGACTCCCAGTAACTTTCATTTCTTCCATTGTTTTCACTTTTTGATCAAGATAAATTGGTTAAAGAACCAAAAGGGAGAGATCTGTGGTATTAGGTAACCTCATTAACCAATATAGGACTCTTGCACCATATAGTCCATGTTATCAAAACAAATCTCCCACTTGTCAATAAATTGCATGAAATTACATGACAGCATGTTACACTCTCTCACTGTGTCAAATTATAGAGACAGAATAGCAGCACTTGAAAACAATATCATGCTACCTATTGAGTGCTCTGATGGACCATATGCGGGGAGGAAGAACACACTTATAAATCCTTCCTTGAGATCTGCTACTTTTCTGAAAACACTCCTTTCAGAATTCCTATTATTAGAAAAGAAAATGTAATTACCTACAGCATCCTATTGGAAGTAGGATAATTTTCTTCTCATGTCCTTAATCAATACTTCAGCAATGTTTTGTTCTCTTCTCAGAACAGTTTTACTGCTGTACTAAGATATAATGGAGAAAAATTTAACTGAAGCAACATAGATACACTTCCCTGAGTGCTGATTTTAATCAGAACAAAAAGAAAAGTGATGGAAAGGGAAAGGACTTTTTTTTGTAAAATATTTTTTATTGCTAGATGATCAGCAATTTTATATCTTGAGTTTATTACGATCTCAGAGAGCACTATTATGTGGGGGATAAAAGAAGGTCTTTATAACACTTCCAGTACTACTTGTTCTTTATCTGGCTTCTCAGGACACAGAGAAACAAAAGGAGGTTGCATGGTCTTCCACAGCTCTCTGTATATATTTTTGTTGCAAGGATGAACGCACTACTGCACCCTTGCACTGCAAACCACACTTAGATGTGCATATCCTGACACACATAAAAAAGGTCTGGGTTTGTGGTGCAATAGCCTTTAATGGACTGACCTGATTCCCCTGCAGACCCCAGGGTTTATACCAAAAAACCCTCCAGGCAACTAGATCAGTCTCAAGGCTGGCATGGAGATCTAGAAGAATCAAGGTGGTCTGCCCACCATGCATGATGCAACAGTTTGTATGATAGCTCTGAAGTATTCCTTTTCCCATGTACTTTTTAAACTTCTGATAAGGCTTAAGCATTCATAGTGGAACACAGGATGACAAATGACAAAAAACCTGGCACAGACACTATCCCTTTTCTATGTGACTTTTACTGTTGCACACAATTATATGCAGAGGAGCAGTTGTACTGTGGTTCACTGACACACATTTTGTCATTTAGACAGACTCTCTTGTTGCTTTGGGCACATATGCTCATGCCTCCTGGTACTTTTCCAGTTGAGAGCCGTCATCATATCAAATCCACATGGGACCATTTTTTTTTTAATTGACCCACTGTGTTAGTCCCTTGTCAAGT
The DNA here is from genome assembly GCA_023653725.1 of Bungarus multicinctus. NCBI lineage: Eukaryota > Metazoa > Chordata > Lepidosauria > Squamata > Elapidae > Bungarus > Bungarus multicinctus. Next base: position 238,491,627 of record CM042834.1, read on the forward strand.
CTACTTAAAATTCTCTATTCTGTGTTTTTTCACATGCGGTATAAATTGAACTCAGAGCAAACCCTTCTACAGTCTTTTTTGAAGGGGACTAATATACCCCTTCTTTCATAGATATCCATTATACCTTCACAACAAAGTATGTATGCACATATGTAAATATATTTGTGACTAGAAACCCCAATTAACTATATTATCTATATGATAGCTACATATTAATATTAATAGCAATGTGATCATATCTTTTTATACTTTCTTGCACAGCTCTAAAATTTAGCATTCCCATTAGTTCATCAGTGTTCAAGGCTGAAGCCTATTTTCCTTATTTCATGTCAGTTTACCTGTAAACTGGAAGACAACTGATTTTCTGCTACAACACAAAGCTTATAGGTGGTTCATTATCTTATTGGTGGAAATGCATCCTGCTGTTTATCACTTCCACCACTACCAATCCACATCATAGCAGCACGTATTCTTCATTTTGTTGTTGTTAAGTTGCTCTTTGTGACTCCATAACTGTAGCACCCCAGCCCTCTCTGTCCTCAACTGTGTCCCTGAGTTTGTCCAAATTCATGTTCATTATGCCAATGACACTATCTTTCCTCTTCTGTCCCCTTCCTCTTTTCCCTACAATCTTTCCCAATATCTTTTCCAATGAGTCCGCTCTTTGCATTAAATGGCCAAAGTATTTGTACTTCTATTTCAGTATCTGTCCTTTCAAAGAACAGTCAGGGTTGATTTCCTTTAGAAATTATTGGCTATAGCCATTGAGAGAAGCATGTGATGGCAAAAATGTCAACAGTCCATCCCTTTGCCTTCACAGATTGCTTTAGGATTTTAGATGATGCAGGTAAAAGGCAAGTATGCAGCCAGAGATTCCTCATAACAGCTATTAAGATTTTTTTATTATTGTTAAACAACCAGATCAAGTTATGAACTGTAAAACTCTGGATAAACACTAAATGGGAGCAAACATAAAGATATCTTGAAAGAATTTGTCTGAGTTGTCTCCTCACAATCCAAAAGTTCCTGGTAGGAAATTATTTAACCTTGCAGTGGATTTCAAACTTTCAGTCCTCAAAATACCTGTTCACTGAAAAAAAAATCAGCACCTTTGATTGAAGGATGGGCTTTGGTTGACAACCCCAAGTATTTCCTCTATATCTTGGAAAAAATATTGTGGATATCCTGTAGATAAAAGTGGGTAGCTGAGGTCATTAAAGGATTGTACTTCCTTTTTCACATAGTGCCTTACAGAATTTTAAAACTCTTTACAATGGCTAAAGAGAAAAAATATTCACCAAATATAAAGCTTAGAAGGTGATCCCTCCTCCAATTTAGTCTCTTATAGAAAGCAACACCCCACTCCCCAATCAGTTTCACAAAGCCCATTCAAGCCCTATTGTTGACCAGGCAAGAAGGAGATAGTCATTCTCCTAGACAAAACAAATGGAGATGTAATGATTGGCAAACTAAAATGGATTGAAACTGACTTGAGGATTTGCTGCTGGTTTGAGAGCTGAGGAAAGTTTTTCAGAAGTGGAACCTGGTGCATTGATAACATAAAATGGAAGAGAAGGTGCTAGAATTATAGCGAAACATATTTCAAATGCCTTTTGGGAATAAGTTGCAGTTAGGAAACTTTAGAAACACAAGAATATAAGAACCATTCTGTGGGGTTAAATCAAATCCAACCAAGACAAGTGAAACCTTTTTCTGTAACAGTCAGCCAGAAGTTCCAACTGTTGTCCTTATTTCCAATACCTCTTTGTGGTTTTCAGTCAACCACTATGGAAAACAGGATGCTGAATTAGATTGAGTCTTTGTCTTACCTAGCAGACCTCTTGTTCATATTATAGGCATCACTAGAAACTGGTAGAGGAAATGTGTGGGCTAGGAGTACATGGCGAACCCTTTACAATCACCTCCACATAGTTAGGCATAGCTGGTTTATTCTTCAGGTGCTTTATTTATGTTAGTACTGTGCAGCATTACATTATTTCACAATACTCTGCCAAGATCTCTCAAAGTTTTCATCTTTTTAAAATAAACTAATTTTTAAAAAATACAATAAAACCTAGCACTTATTCCTGTAAATTATCCCTGCAATTTGGTTATAAATTTTGTAAATTTGGGAGTTGTGATAGGGGTAGAGAAGGAAACATCTCAAAAGCAAATAAAGACAATTATATAATAATCACAAGGCAAGAAAGCAAGCACATTCTATAAATTGAATGCAATGAGCATTGATCATTCAAAATACACAAAGACAAGACAACTGTGAAGTGAATAATTGCTGCCAGGGCTGACATAAAGGTATGATGATGAAACAAACAGAGAATCAGTACAAAGGCCCTACTGTGATATTAAAACACAAATTTCTCCTTTAATTTGTTTAATTATATCGGTATATAAAAATAAGTGTAGGTTCTTATTATGAGGTGTGTTTAAGTCAGGAGCATGTGGCTCTGAAGCCAGTCGATACTCAGACACTGAACTGTCATTCTCCCCTCAACATAAGTACAGCAAAATCATAGCTTCTTCTTGTGGCACCAGTCAGAGAGCAGCTGTGCCTCTTAAATCATCCACCCAGGTCTTTACTTCTGTGTGGGTGGTAGAAAGAGAAGAGAATGACAGAGCCAGCAAGAAGTGCCAAGGAATTTAGGAGCAGTAGCCTGGGTCATACACATAACAGGAAATGGTTTGTGCTGCCCACAAGAGAAGACTGGGCCTTGCTGTCATTTCAGATTCCCCACTTGATTACAAAATTCAGTAGAAAATGTAAGAATTGCCATTAAATCTAGCCCAGTGTTTCCCAACTTTGGTAGCTTTTAGATATGTGGATTCCAATCTCCAGAATTCCCTAACAACCTGGCTGGGAAATTCTGGAGGTTTAAGTCCATACAACTGACAGCGGCCAAGGTTGAGAAACACTGGCCTAGTCTAGTCCCTAGAAAAGTGCAAAATTTATCAAGCATATTGGAACAAAGGTAAAATAATACTCAAATTATTACGCAGGATCTGTGCTGACTAGTGCATGAAACAGTTTCAAGAGTTTGCAATTTCATGACTAGAAAACTGCTGTCTGATTTTTGTGGTAGTATCATAGCATTCACTGAGGGAAGCCATTCCTTTATATCTGTCTTTAATGAGTAATAGGCTAAGATTATACATCAGAGACTGACTTGTATGCTCAAACCACAAAACCCAGTGGCAACATAAACATGTATATATGTCAGCCTTCCAAGTTCATAATTTGTTGGTGAGGATCTAACATTGCCAAAATGTGTGAGAAGAGTTGGGAGATTTCACTGCTGGCAAGAATATATTTAGAAATTACTCCTTTGTCAATTCACCAGAGTGAGTAGCTGGGGGTAGGAATTCCACAAACCATCATCAGGGTTAGCTCAAAATATGTTGTTGGCTGGATTGAAGAGTAAGACCCCACTCTCACTCCACCTTGTTTGGAACCCAGTTGGCAACTGAATTTGACAAAAGTATTGCAAAAAGATCTAACTTTGATGTTGCCAAGCCGCCCCTGTTGCATACCCAGTTGGCCTTATTCTACTTAAAGGTAAATTCTGCTTTGTTAATACACAATATACATTTGTTTTTTACTGATCAAATTAGAAATCATTTTTACACACCTGATAAGTGAAAAGCCTTTTTTTTCCCTGATTGGATAAAAGTGAGCAACAGAACTTTAGAAAGATTTTGAATTAAGATTTGATTAACATAAAGTAAGTTTTCAGCACAAACTAACTGAGGTGTAGCACTTTTCTCCCACAAGAAATGCAATTCAGTGTGAGCTGTTTCCTAAAGGAAAAGCACATGTGAGAATTTAGATTATTTTGTCTAGCACAGCTGCTGCTTGTACTGCAAAACGAGAGCTGCAACTGATGACAAGGTAGTATGGAACTTGACACCTCTTCTGGCATGCACCCAAGAACACAGAATGTTTTAGATGGCCTGTGGTATGTGATACATTTCTTAATTGTTGATCACACATAATTAGGACAATGAAAGCTTAGTTTAACGAAAGCGGTTAGGTTAAACCAATGGGCTTTACTATACTTGGACCAATTTTGTTAGTCTTGGAATGTGACTCTGCAGAATAACATTTTATAAACAGGACTAAATAGCATCTTCTCTTCACAAGATATCAACCTAGAATTATGGCTGACACCCCAAGCCACAGTAAATGTTGTACGCTGAATAAACGTCAAGTAATCCAAAGGGTATATCATGCCTAAAATAAACTTTTCTCCTTAAAGATGTTAATGTCAAAACTTGCATGGAAATGTCAGCCAGGCAAAGAAATAATTATCTCATTCTTTGGCTAAATATTTTCTACTGATTTTTATTGACTTAGGCAGCAATCCTATGTACATACAGTAATAAATCCAGCAGACTCCAATGGGATTTACTTCTGAGTAGACATACACAAGGGATTTCTTTGATCCTAAGAAGATTCTATTGTTATTTTTATTATGATGGATGGCCCAATCATAATTAAAGTTGTGTTAAAGTATGCTAAAATTTATAAGATTAAAAGTCTTAGCAATAAGCAATACATATCCACTTTTGTACATAATATGCAGAAAGGTTCAACACAATAAAAGCAATAACCCAAAGTTGTTCCTTGGAATATTAAAAGAAATCTTCAGGTGATAGTGATAGTATTAAGTATCATAATTATGTAGCCTTGCAGCAAGTAAGAAAGTGTTGTGAGCCTCAGTTGAAGGACTCTGAACCAATGTAATTGCATTGTGGATTAATGCTACATAACCTTTGCAGAGTGATGCCTACACATCCTTTTAATGTGATATGGGACTTAAACTCAGCAGGACCAGGGTGGGTGTGACAAAGGCAAAATTTAAGTTTGACAGAGGTAGAAAACTAAAGAAAAATGTGATCCCAATTCTGCAATAAACAATAGTAGCAGATAATGTAATAAATTCAAATTGTGAAAGTAAAACCATTTGCATCATAATTATCTTTATTGTCAGAGTACAACATGTGTACAATGAGATTGGCCGAGCCTCCCTTCATGCACTCCCCCCAACACAACTCACAGTGAGGACAGAAGTCCCTAACCCAGTCCCAATCTTATTATACTATGTGACCTTGTTGCACAATGCACCAGCCCCACAAGTCTATCATACTATGCTGACATGAAGTTATTTTCCATTCAGAAGTCTGACAGCCCATGGGTAGAAATTGTTCTTCAGCCTGTTGGTGCGGCTGGCTATGCTTCTATACCTACCTGATGGTAGGAGAGTGAAGAAGTGCTGACTGGGGTGTGAATTTTGGACTGAGAACTTTCCTCACTCTTCTAAGGCAGCGAGCCCTAGTGGTATCATTTAGTGGTATCAGGAACCGGCCCATGATGTTTTGTGCTGTGCTCACCATCCACTGTAATGTCTTTCTATCCATGGCTGTCAAGCCAGCATTCACACCGTAATGCAATATGAGAGGTTGCTTTCTATTGTGGACTGGTAAAAGAAGGCCATCAGCCATTGTTCCACTTTATTCTTTCGCAAGACCCTAAGGAAATGGAGTCTCTGTTGGGCCTTTCTGGCCATCTGGGTTGTGTTGATTTTCCAGATAAGATCTTTGCTGAGGTAGACTGCCAGGAATTTAAAGAAGGAAACTCTCTCTACACACACCCCCTCAATGTAAAGTGGGGTGGGTTCCTCTCTCTTCTTCCGGAAGTCTAACACCATCTCCTTTGTCTTGCTGATGTTCAGGTGCACCATGAGGATAATTTTTGAACTTCCCCCTGTATGCTATTTCGTCTCCACCTGTAATGAAATCCAATATGGTAGTATCATTTTCGAACTTAATGATCACAGTGGAAGGATCAGTCGATACTTTAAAGGAATACTTAAAATTATATCCATGTAATTTTTTTTTAACATTCTTGGTAAAGAGATGAAAACAGGTTGTCCTGCTACAAAGCAGGAAAGAAAGATCCCACATGGATTTACTAAGGAAAATGTTACTATGTGGAGGGAAAATGCCTATACTCAGTATATGTTCCTGTCAGAGATTCAATTGTTCCTTTCCACCACTAGCCCTCTCTGGTCCCAAACATTTGCCTATATGTTTAAAGCTAAGCATTTATTAAAAACTTTATAGGATGAGGCACTATTGCCCAACAGCAGAAATAGAATCTTTATAAATTAAAAAAAAGAAATGTCTTTATATGCATTCATCCATAAGCACCTAAAAGTACACACTTTACTTACTGTTGCTGGATATAAGTAGATTTGAGTACTCTACTTATAAATAATATCAAATGTTCTGTTTATACTTTGGAATACAAGATCATTTTACATTTCTATTACTCTCAGTCTTTTGAATTATCAATTGAATCCTACATTCTTCTACTAAACGCCAATAACACAGTGAGAATTAATCTCTCAGTAGGACTGCAAACTAAGACATTTATGTATCTAGACATTTGTTCATGCCAATAAAATTCTGTTCAGTTATTCAAATAATCCTTTCTTAAATGGAATAATAAGTGAGCAAATATTCCATATGGGAAACAAAGTGCTGTGATTTCAGTGTATTAAAAGAAATGTGCATGGAGAATAAAGATTATTCTTTTCATTCACTATATGCTTCCTGAGGCATTTTGCTCTTTAAATTTGTTCTAATATTACCAGAATTGATTTTTAGTCTCTGTGGTCCCAGAGGTGCTGCCTTTGGTGAAGCTTTTGTTGGGTGACTGTAATGAAGCGTCAGCTTGCAGGACAGTTGCTCTACTTGCAATTAAATTCTTAAATTCAGGATGCTTCTTTCCTCAAAAAAGCTAAATATAGATGTATGGCATTTTCTAGATGTCCCACTTTGGCATATATACGTGTGTATCTCTGTGTGTGTACGATAAGAAAGGAAATTCGGACATATTAATTTATAGATTTTGTAATATAGATTTTATTTTATGGATTTGAAAATTGTTAAAAACTTTTAACTGAACTCCAAAGGTTACAGTCCTGACACTGGCATAAAGAGGACAATTTAAACAGTGGATTTTAATTTAAACTAGATTGTTTAAACTAGATTTAATTTAAACTAGATTGTTTTACATGCAGATCCAGCTCCTGATGTCTCTAGTTAAAAGAGCAGATAATATGAAAGGTGTTGTATAGAAGATTTGGGTGGGCTAATTCTGGGCTGGTATAGACATTCTTGAAGTATTGATCTTGATCCACTTTGGTAGGCAGGAAACAAATATGAAGGGACCCACTTGGTCTTACTTTGCATGGACACGGAGAGTCTTTGCTGAGCTGCTGGTATTAGACCAGGCCACATGTAGATCCAGGTCTTTAAGGGCTTTTGTGCTTATATTGTAGAAACAATTCATGTGATAGCAATAGACTTAATTTGTTCTTTAATACCACCCAAGGAACATTGGTCAGGATCAAGGTTCACTCTCTTCTGATACTTTAGCCTCTTCCCTAGTGGTGGGATTCAAAAAAATTTACTACCGGTTCTGTGGGCGTGGCTTGGTGGGCATGGCATGGCTTGGTGGACGTGACTTGGTGAACATGGCAGGGGAAGGATACTGTAAAATCCCCATTCCCTCCCCACCTCCCTAATCTGATTTCCAGCTCTGTTCTTGTGTGCAGAGCAACAAAAGCAGACCCAGCCAATCAGCTGGGACTCAGGAAACAGAGAGTAGATGGGAGTGAGGCCAGTCAAAGATGGTATTTGCCAGTTCTCCAAACTACTCAAAATTTCCACTACCAGTTCTCCCGAACTGCTGAATACCACCACTGCTTTTCCCTTTCAAGAGCAGCTTTTTCTGATCTTCTTCATGAAGGGTGCTACTATGAATCTTGGAACCTGATACACTTATTTAATTTTATACAGTTATTTATACCTCATGATGTAACACCACTGCTCTGTGAGCTACACTGGCTACCAGTGTGTTTCTGGATGCAATTCAAGGTGCTAGTTGTCACAGTTAAAGTTCTACATGGTTTGGGATCAGGTTATCTAAGACAGTGATTGCCAACCAGTGGTCGCCATGGCCCACTGGTGGTCCGTAAGAAAATTTTGGTGGTCTGCAGAGAAATGTCACCCACAGGGCATCCCCCAAAGCAATTCATTCAGGCTGCATAGGAACACAAGGCTGAGCTGCCCACATGGCCCACGGGAACCCTCCCTGTCCACTCACTTCTTACATGGCAAACTTGCCTGCTAAGTTACTATTGTTCCTTTTCTTTCCCGACAATCAGCTATTCTGCTGTTCCAGGAGATTTAAAAAGCAGGAAATGATTGGATTTCTTGCTTTCTAGCTAATTTTTAGATCTTTGGGCCTACTTTTAAGCAGAACCCAACCTTCCTTAGGACTGAAGCTTCTATTATTCAGTGCAGACTCAGGTAGCCGATGGCAGATAGATAGATCTCTGAGTGAATCTGTGATTCTGTGAGCAACTCAATCTGCCTGCCTGCTTTGCCTGATTTTGGGTAAAAGTTGCTCTTTTTTTTATAAAAAAATCAATATTTACATAAATATTTATAATATTTACATACAAGCCATGCCCAGCCAGTCACATGATCACCAAACCACACCCACAAATTAGGCCATGCCCACAGAAACAGTTGTTAAGAAATTTGAATCCCACCCGTACATTTGTATATTTGTGTATGTGTGTGTGTGAGAAAGAGAGAGAGAGAGAGAGGGAGAGGGAGGAAGGGAAAGAGGGAGGAAGAGAGGTTAGATCAGATCTCTCTCTCTCTCTTTTTTTTTTTTCTCTCTCTCTCCTTCTTTCTCCCACCAACATCAGCAAGCCACCGTCAGTCAAAATTCATAGTAGTGATCCCTGGGATTTAAAATTATGAGTTTGGTTGTCCCTGAGGTCCAAAAGGTTGGCAATCCCTAATCTAAGAGACTGTTTTTTTCAAAGAGTTTCTACCCATTCAATCAGACCCAACAGATTAGGCATGTTGCAGATCCTGTCAGCTAAACAGTGGCAACTACCAAATACTACCGAATATGGGGGGGGGGGTTCTGCTGTGGCGTCTGCCTTATGGAATATTCTCCATTCAGAGATTAGAATGGCCCCAGCCCTGTTAGCTTTTCATAAAGCTCTAAAAAGTGGGTAATGTACCCAGGCCTCGGGCTCAGAATGTGTTAAGGATCCAATTTCTTGGCTTTAATTGATTAATCTTCATGGCTGATGTTTATATTTATTTGTTTTGAGGATGTTTGTATTGTTTTAATGTCTTTTAAATTGTCTTGTTTTATCATTTTAAAAATGTAAACTGCCTGAGTCTCTTGATTGAGTTATAGAACTCAGTATAGTTATATGCTTATAGAAATGGCATGAATGAATTAATTAATCAATGCAACACCCTCTAGGAAGAATCCAGGAAGAAAGGTGAAATAGGGCAACATGAAATGAGGCAAGAGAATCTCAGTCCTGGCAATACTAAATAACTAGATCAGAAATTCAAACTAGTTTAATACTATTTTTTTATTTACTTGATTTAAAAGCTGATTTTGCAAGCAATGACAAACTATTTAAAGTGGCAGTAAACCTGCATGCACATGGTCACCAAAAACTTAGTGACTTACCTTAAGATCACTTCAGCAGAACATTATGTAGAGTAAGGAAGATGAGCTTATCAGAGATATGCAGAAACTGTTATATACACAAAGAGGCTGAAGCATTTTTAAAGTCCAGAACTATGAGATAACATTTGGAAGTGGTAGATTGTGTTTTAATTCAATGAACTACTTAGAAGGAGAAATTACAGCATAATCAGACTTGCAGGTTTCTATTATTACAGGTAGTCTTAATGTATAGTCTGCAACTGAGATCAACAATTGTTGCTAAGCAACATTATTATAAACATCATATGACTATACCCAGTCATCAACTTCATCAATTCTGACTGCAATTGCTAGGCAAATCATTGTGCATCATTAAACATCACTTAAGGTGAGCACAACTTGTGACCTTCTGCCATCTTTCCCATTGACTTTGCATGTTTTTAGTGTCTTATTAACTGATCAGGCACTGAACAAACGATTGTTAAGTGAAGACATAGTCCTCACTACAGTATAAGCCATAGTAACATGGTGGTTAGAGTGCAGTATTGCAGGCTAACTCTGCCCACAGCCAGAAGTTCAATCCTGACCAGCTCAGGATTGACTCAGCCTTCCATCCTTCCAAGGTTAGTAAAAAGTAGGATCGAGATTGTTGGGGGCAATATGCTGACATTTGTAACCATTCAGAGAGTGCTATAAAACACTATGAAGTGGTATATAAGTCTAAGTGCTATTACTATTGCTATAATCTATCTCAATAAAAGTAGTTTTAATATCAGGGTTCCAAGTAATAGACCCATAGAAAGCAAAATTCCAAGGCAGATAAATTCCTTAAAGAATAGCTTTATTGGTTATACCATGTTGGCACAGATCTGATGAAAACTGATTCTGAAGGTTCCCGCGGTTTTCACCTAATTAAAAGTAAAAGTTTTTACCTTTCACCAAACAAGCAGTCACATGGTCCAATCGAGGTGCCATCTGGTTGCTGGATAACATCATTCCTCCTCTCTCTGACCAGGTATGAGAATGTCCTTGATTCCCAAGAGAAATTATTTTGTTTTGGCTACAAAACCCCAGCTATCTCTTTCCCTCACCTCCGCTCCACTGAAGCGGCAAAATGGCTTCGGTCAGTCAGCTTCAGGGTTGACATTTAGCCTTTTTAATTGTTTTGATCTCCTGATCTGGGTTACTTAATGGGGAATTTTAAAGCAGCTTATAATTTCAGGCAACATACCTATAAAAAAAAACAAGAAATTAAAATGTAAAAATGTACTGACAGATTACTAAAGTCCTGATTAAAGAATGCATCTTTGCATGCTTCCTAAAGCAAAAAGAGCGGGACAGGGAAGCTAATTCAACTCCTGCAGAGTGCATTCAATGGAATGCAGTGGGCATTCAGTGTTCTGCAACCAATGTACAGGGGTGAAATTGGATGCTTTTTTTAAAATAGAAAAACCTTTCTTTGCAAATCTAAGCAAGATTGTAGGTGGAGGGGCAGTCCCTTGGGTAATTACCAATCTATTGTACATCACAAAGTAGTCTATTAAATCTTAATCTAACTTCAGCCCATTCTGAGAAATTATTATTGGCTTTAATAGATTTTAACAATGAAGTGTCTCATATGGAGCCAAAAGAAAAAGGAAATAAAGTGAAATCTGTGTGTATGTTTCTTTTCTATCTTATATTTAAGCATGGCATTTTAACAAGTGTTTTGTTTTGTGTCTCATTTGGGCAAAAGGCCCAAGTCTTTGGGGAGTTAACCTATACATCAGATAACATAGGGAAAGGGAAAGCAAAAAAAAAAAGGCTATGCTCAACTTCCTATCAGTTTTACAAGGTAGTCAACATGCTGACTGTCTGTGATAGGCTCAGGTCTTTAATTATGCAGTTCCATAATGCATATGCTTGCAAATAATGTATGCATATGTTATTCCATGTCATATATTCAGATTATAACAAGAAACAAAAACATAAGAGGAAAAGGAAAGCAGCAACAGAAAACTATAACAATTTCATGTTTTCTTGGAAGAATAAAAAACCCATATCTGCTAATAATTCATATATACAGTATATGGTGTGGAGATTTTTTTCTTTGTGAGTGCAGGCTTCCAGATAATTGACAGTCTGGTGGAGTCATCTCTTCTATTCATGCTTTCAGGTCTTTTTTCAATCTCTATGGCTTCTCTGATAATTCTGTAGTTGGGGTTTTCTATAGTGGCTAGGGTTTTGGTGCATTGAAGTCGATGCTATGTCCTATGGCTTTCATGTGTTGGACTAGTGAGGAAGTGTGTTCCACACAAAAATTCAGTAAAAAAGCTGCAACACATTTCCTCACTATTCGTGCATAAGCACGAAGCTGAAGACACCAGCCTGAAGATGGCGAGTGGGACCTCGTCCAAACATTGCCAAGATAATCTCAATCTTACACAGGAAAAGACCTGAACACGCCAAGACTTGCACACACACACACACACACACACACACACACACACGTGTGTATGTGTATTAATTATTAGTAGATATGGGTTTTATGTTCCTCCAAGAAAACATGATTCATGATTGATTTATAGTAAGGGTAAGTTAAATTATAGATTCCAGTATCAATATCTAATTTTATGAAGCAAATTTAGAGAAGTACCTATTTCTCTATGGGTTTTTTTCACCTGCACTCATCAGCTTGCCATTTAAGTTCTGGCAATCAAATTCCATCATACAGATGTTTCCTGAAGACTCAACACATGCTGGCTACAGCAGTTGCTTGCATGTGGTGGGAGGAAATGGTAATAGGAGGAGAAAAAAAAACTATGAAGACGAATGATTAAAGAAAAACCATTAAGAAAACAAAAGAATATCTACAAAAAGCTTTACCATAAGTCCTATACATTGTATCACATCTGACACTGTCTTGATTTTAAAACTGGATGGTGGAGAGAACAATCAATGAATCAATCAATGGCAAATTAATATTAGGATAGGAATATTTCATCTGTTAGCAAACCCCATTTTCAAAATGTCTCTAACTTTTCCTGAATACCTGAAAGAAATGTCTGGTATATCTGCTTGATTGTATAGTATTGGAAAAGTCAGTTGCTGTCATCAATCAAATATTTTATGTCCTTTTATGTCCAACTGTTCTGGTATACTGAGAGCATTCCACCTTCTCATAAGTTTAAATTCTAATCCAAAGAATACAATATGCAGTAGCAACATGCTGCCCACATGTAAAGCTCTTCCATTCGGATGAAAGAGAAAGGATGGATTTATTTCTCCCTTCAAAAAAAAACAAAAGACTGGGCACTGGTGGAGTTAAACAGACAAAACCTGCACTGCCCATTCAAGAAAACTGCTGTTTAGATGTAATTTTAAATTGATCCAACCAGCACTGTAGTTTCACAAGCTAAAAGAGTTTACATATGTTTCTCCAGAATCTCCTTTGCATATTTATCAATATTTTTTTCAGTGTTCTTCATATCTACTTTGAATTTTCACTGTTCTGAATAATCTGAAATCATCTCAGACCTGTCTGTTTCACTACCGACTTCTGACCACAGAATAGCTTTAGTAGTAAAAATCCCAATTTACTTTTTCCCCCTCATTTTGACGGTCCATTTCATTTCTACTTCTGACTGAGCAGAGATATCATGAGCACATAACACACCCACCCACCCCAAAAAATGCTGTTAAAGAGACTTGCAGGTTGCTGAATCACAGTTTTATGTGGTTTAGGAAATAGCTGCGGTCTTATTTCCTCCCTGAAAGAAGCAGCTGGGGAGGGGACAATGTAAGTCACATAAAAAGCTTTATCTGTAGAAGTTGCTGGGCAGAATATTTGGAGGAAACTAAAAGTGTGTCCTGGACAACAGTACAAAATTTTGCCTTTGCCTTTGAAGCTATAGTCAGTATATTAGTTGACATTCTAAGAATACTTGTCAGCTTTACTAAAGACATGCAGTAGAGTTTTGAACTATTGACATTTGCAGGCCTTTATACAAACCCCCCAATTTGGTCATTTAATGGGTCATCAATCTATAAAATGTCCTGCCCTTTTATCCCATATGAACTCTAGAATTTGGTGGAGAATTTTGCTAAATCCTTACTGACAGTTATATAATGTATATAACTATTCTGCTGTAAATAACATGAAATTACTTCAATTCTCAGCAATCTGAGGAAGTCTGATCTAGTTCCTAAGAAATATATGTGCTCCCAGTGATACTAACAAACTCTTCACATAGGTCTAAACAATTTCTTGGCTTTCATGTTTCATGATTTGTATATTTTATCTTTTTACTACTTTGATTATGTTCATTTTCAATGTGGCAGAGATGCTTAATGTTTGTTCTACCAGAATTTTGTATTTATTTTTATTTTTCTTATCTGGATAATTGTATTCTTGAAGAAGCTTTGTTGCAATACTTCCTTATAGCCAGGGTGAGATTCAAATTTTTAACAACCGGTTCTGTGGACATGGCTTAGGTGGTGGGCATGACTTGGTGGTCATGTGACTGGGTGGACATGGCTTGGTAGTCATGTTATTGGCTGGGCATGGCCAACTCAATATCACTCACATTGAGGCACGCATCTCCTCGCCTGGCCTCTCATGACTGTGGGGATGCTGCAATAGTCGTAAGTATGAAAAATGGTCATAAGTCACTTTTTTCAATGCCATTGTAAATTTGAATGGTCACTCCACGCAAGCAAAGTACTAGCAAAGGAGGGGAAAAAACTCCAGAGACGTTCCTGAGACAGGAAGTCTAGTCCTGCCAAGAATGTAATAAGGGTTAATGGAGAGACAGTTTCTGTAAGCAACACCAGAATGTTTCCTTCCTGCCTTCCTTACAGGATTAGGCCAATAATTTCTTCTAACAACTGGTTCTACGAACTGCTTAGAATGTTAACAACTGGTTCTAGCGAATAGGTGTGAACCTGTAGAATCCCACCTCTGCTTATAGCTGATTTTAAAATAATTGGCATTCTCTTGCACTTTTCTTTTATTCATCTCCATATATCTTGTGTTTAAGTTTCTATTAGTTTAAATCCCCAAATGGAAAGATTTAGCCTTATTGTTATCCCTTTTATATTCCTTATGTGAGCTTTCTGGATGCACTTGGTTAGCCATTTGGTGACGAAGAATGTTGAACAATAGGTCTTTGGTCTAGTCTAGCAAATTTTTTATATTATAAGGATTTGTGTTCTAAATAATCTTTGATCTAGTTTTGTCTTTTAAAAGTAAATGACCTTTTGGGGTAATTTTTCTATTGTTCAGATGATGAATATGATATGTTGTATAAAACCAGTCTAATTCCAGATTCTAAATATCACTCCAGATTATGTCCAGGTGGTCTCACTTCTAAGAATTCCATGATCATTTTTGATAAAGGCCAGTCAATTATTGCCTTTAGAAATTATCTTTATTGTAAACAGAGCATGTGAAGTGAACATGCATTCTGCCTTTCAGCTCTACTCAGGTGATATCGCTGAAGGGAAGAACTATCTACTATGATCTCCTTGCATATTAAGGTTTTTAAGAATTCAGTGCTCAAACATACAATTGTTCTGACTTCTGGATTTTACTGATGTCTCTGGTGCAAATAGTTAGAAACAAAAGTTGTTTAAATATATGTCTGTGCCAGGAGTACACTCTGAAAAAGAATTCTGTAAACACAACGTAAATTAAAATGAGACCTGTTTTTGTGAAGCTGATGCTTACTACATGATTATTACAGAGAACATTTATGCTGTGTGGAGAAGCAGCACGTACCCATGTGGCTAACCTATGAGTGGAAGAAACAAACTCCACCCATTCCTAGGACTTTGCTATGTCCAGACCACAATTTCTGAGAAAGATAAAAAAAAATGAATTGGCTGAAAATGAAAGATTGGAACCGTGTAGCTCATTAACTGGGCACACAGAGACACATCAGAAGGAAAAAAGTGGATTGAGTTATACAAACCTATTTTTCCCTTGCTGCAAATAAAAGAGACAATTGTTTTGTTGATACAGAAATATGCCAACTAACTAAGGAGAGCCATGGCATTTTTTGGCCAAATATAGCTCTTGTACTAGGTCAGAAAAAAAAAACACTGCAGCTTTTTATTCATGAGCTGAAATCATTGAAAAGACCAAGTTTACATTCCTATAGCCTGCAGCAAAGCAAAGCCGAATAAATGTTTGGCTTAATATTCATTTCTGTCATGAAGTTTTCTGAAGCCAAAAAATGCCATTACTACTATAATCAAAGAATTGAATATAGTTTATTATGATTGTTAGTTCAGTGAGGTGCATAGTAAGGTCACTGCTATGGGTAAGTCAATCCAAAGTAGATACTATGGGAAAACATGGGGGGGGGGTTTTTTGCTGAAAATAGCCATTACACCATTCAGAATAAGTATTAGAAGTATCACCTCTTATATCTGCTTTTTTTAAAAAAAATGTAGGCACTAATTTCCTAGGATGATATTGTAGTATAACTTGAACTGAGTAGAATAATTTAAGGTGCGCAATGCAGGAAACAAGTGTTTTATTTCAGTAAGCATTAAATGAGTTTGCCAAAATAGAAAACCAGAGTTAAGTGTCTTGTAAATAAAAACTGGCAGTATGGATAAAACTAGAGTTGGTAAGAAAGACTTATTTAACCAATAAATTCATTTTCTTGAAACTGACCAGCATGTCCAGTCCACTGACCTCAATGCATTTATTGCAGAGATGGACCGGATAGTGTTTCTCAAGCTTGAAAACTTTAAGATATATGGACTTGAACTCCAAGAATTCTCAATCAGCATGTTGTCTGAGAAATATTGGATTGGATGATGCCATTGATCCCTTGAAATGCTACAAGTAGTGCCAGCAGTGATATTCTCTGTGATATCTATGAAAGCAAAAATTTGACTTTGGGGAAGTAGGATGAGAAAGGTATTGACTTTTTTGAACTTTTTTTGAAGAAGACTGCTGAAAATATCATGGACAACTAAGAAAACAATCAAATAGATAATCGAACAAATCACGATGCAGTTCTCAATATAGACACAAGTGACCAGGCTCAAATTATCAAATTATCCTACTTTGGACACCTTATGGTGTCTCTACTCTAAGTCTCTGAAAAAGGTGGAAGGAAAGGGGACAACCAATGGCATGTTAGAAGACCTGAAAGAGTAGATAGGGAAAGATCATCATGGAGGGAAATTATCTATGTTGTCACTAAGAGACCTATCTGTTGTGACCCAGATCTCCTAGGCAGAGGCAGGCTTTGATAGAGTACTTTATTGCTTTATTTGTTAAATTCCACAACAAATGGTCTTACAAGATTGGTAAGGCTCCACCCCAGACATTCCTGAAGGCAGCCACCCACAAATAAAAATCAGTAAGCAACAAAACAAATTCTCAAAGGCAGAAAGGAAGTCAAAGAGAAGATGTATACTCATGGGGCAAGGTCCAGAGTCAAAGTCCACAGGGCAAGACAAGTCCATGAGGCAAAAGGCAAGTCCATGAGGCAAAGGCACACGGCAAGGAATAGGCAGAAACATGAGTCAAGGCCTATCCTCCCCGTGTCTGTTAGGGCAGGCAGCTCTCTGTCCAGTTGACCATCTCCCCCAAAACCTGAGGGGCCTGGGACAGCATCGTCCTCAGCCCTCGGCCTCTCCAAACATTCCAGCAGAGTTGTGCCATCCTCGTGGAATGGTTCCAGTTCCAACTCCTTCTCCAAATCAGAATCTGATGGGGCCACCTCCACCACCACTCCTCTCTCTCCTATCTATCTATCTATCTATCTATCTATCTATCTATCTATCTATCCTATCACATTTATATAGCTACTCATCTCAGAAAAAGTAATTCTGAGTAGAGTACAACAATTAAAACTGCAAATACATAAAACAATAATTATAAAAATATTTTAAAAATCATAAAATGGAAATTATTATAAAAAGTGTAAAATATACAGACCACAGAGAAAGAGATCAAAAATAGCAATCACAGTGAAACCATCTCATTCTTTTGGTCCCCCAAGCTTGCTGATATAACCAGGCCTTAAGAATTTCTGAAACAATAGCGGGAATGGAACTAAACTGACCTTGGGTATTTGGAGAGAATGTTCTGTACAGCAGGCATCACAGACTACAAGGCCCACCTCCTGGGACCCACCAGATGTAAGTCCCTGGCAGATTGATACTGACTTGATGGCACATAATCAATCAATAATAAAAATCTCTTGGAACTGCTTATATAGTCTTTTTGTGCTTTTGCATTTATATCCTTTTCATTTTAACAGAAAACTTACAAATCGAAGCAATCCCAATTTTAACAAAATGGTTTTAAATAATTGCTGTCTATTGAATACAGCCACAATGTGGAGAATGGTAGCTAACTTTCTTCCTTCTCTCATTTCTATTCTGATCAGGAGTCAGTAATATGAACGCCTAGGCAAGTAGATTGGTGAGATTTTTAGGAACTGGTAGACAACAGTTTGCAGTAACTTCTCTTCAAATCTGCCATGTGTCTCCAAATGTTCAAATCATGGGCTTATGTCCTACAAAAGAGTCCTCTGTGTACTTTCATCCAGTTTTCCACTGGTATACAAACTGTAAAGAGAGAAACATGAATGCTACATTAGGAATTACAGTGGGGAAAGGATTGGACACTGTGAACCTATAAATAGCCACTGACCTGATTATAGGTTGCTGATCTTGTTAAGAATTGGCTTCAGTCAGACTGCCAGCTTTAAAATCTTTGGAAGGAGAGAAACTAACACATTTCTAGCTTAACAAGCTAGTCTTAAGGAGTCTTTCAAAAATGGTGGTACTAGCAGTCCTTGCCTTGACCTATCACTCACATATTCATCTAAAAATCTAATTAGAATCTATGGCCGCAAAAGTCTCTCTATGAAATGATCAGGGACACTGCTTTTTGCAATTTTTTCGGTCCTGTAGGGACAGTATCAGCACGTACAACTTGAAACTCTCAAATAATTATGTGGAGATTAAGAAAAGGGAACAGAGTATCTTCAACAGGAAGAGTGACTGATGATGTCTACCAAATCAACATATAACCCAATTCCCTTCCCATCCAATTTTCCTACATATTGGCACCATAGTATTTTTCTAGAAAGGTCACAGGCTATTGAATCAAGATATGTTTGCAAATTCGTCTATATAAATATTAGCCAGAGAATATATGTTTGTGTGTCTCTGACAAGATAAGTTTATTCTTAGCTATTTGGAATCAGATAATGCCAGCTGTTACGTTCTTTCTTAGAAGATTCTTAACACAGACTCCAGAGAAAGTTGTAATTTAAAACTATTTATTACATAACGGTTTTAGCCATAGCTCTCTCACAGTTCTCCATTTTCTTTTGTTCTCCATTCCTCTCCCCAGTCTTTTCTATCATCTGCAATATCTCCTGAGACTGGTAGTACTACACTACATCGCTTTGTTAGATAGAAGGAAAGGACAAACCAATTCTTATAACACAGCTGAGGTGCTTAGATGTAAAATTCTAGAAAGAAAGATGAAGGAACTGGGTAAGTTTAACCTGGAAAGCCAGTTTGGCCTATGGTTAAGGCACCAAGCTAGACATTGGGAGACTGTAAATTCAAGTTCCGCTTTAGATACAAAGCCAACTAAGTAACCTTGGGTCAATCACTTTGTCTCAAATTGAAGGGACTTTTCTAGCCAATTGCTAGGAGTCAACACTGATCCAAAAGCACATACACATACACCAAAAGCACACACATGCACACATCAAAAAACAAAACTGTTTAGCCTAAATAAAAGAAGGTAGCAAGAAAACATGACAATGACTGAGATTAATTGCGATAGGATTTGCAGAGTCTAAAAAACATGAAAGGCAAAAATATTTTTCCAGCCTGAGCAAAGGCTTTAACTAATCTTTGATAAACACTACAAAATCATCCATTATGTTGTCTGAATCAAATTGTGTTGCAAAGTAGTCCAAATGCAGTTGTGTGAGGAGGCTAGCCACAAAAATTTGCCTTGGTAACAACTTTAACTTGCAAATACTGCACAATAAAGTTTGTTGCAAATAAAATTCCATGCACTCCCTGTTTGTATTATCATCTTTATCTCTTTCTGTGACTGACTTGAATCCTAAAAGTGTCCCCTAAATGCCTTGGGGGTGTATTTTGCTGGGATTTTTCCACTGTTTGCTGATGAACATGATTAATGGGAGTGTTCACGGGAAAGTTAGACATTCTTCCCCTTAAGTAATTTTTTCGTTGAGCGCTTCATATGATATAACTTCTTAATCTAATGCCAAATTTTCCTGCTGCATCTTTATCAGGGCCCCCATGTAAGTTTGGCAGGAACAGCCTGACATTGGGCGTTCTCTATGGCAGTTCCTCTCTACAGCACATCTTACCACCAAAAACGGGTGAGCCCCATACTGGTGACCTTTCAGAATAACAGTATAACAGAGTTGGGAGGGATTTTCTAATCTAACTCCCTCCTCAGGAGGGAAACTTTATACTTGGGGTATCAAACACATCAGGGTTGTGTTTGACCTTGGAGAACTGAGGAGTATGGCCATGGTGGGCATGGCCATGGTGGGCATGATACGGGACTCACGTTGAGGCCACTTGTGGTGGCCAAGTGCTAAGACAGGACTTCCCTGAGACCTCACTAACTCTCATTATAACCTCCTTCCTTCCTTCTTTCTTTTTCCTTCCCTCTTCATTCTCCTTTCTTCTTCCTTCCCCTCTTTCCTTATTTTTCCTTCCTTGTTCTCTTCCCATCTTTCCTTCTTTTTCTTTTTCTTTCCTTTACTCCTTTCCTATCCCTTCTTGCATTTCTCCTTTTGTTTTGTTTTTAATTTGTTTTGATAGCCCTCTGCCAGTGAAATCGGAACCTGCAAGGCATGCATGCCCCCCCACACCCCATTTTCAGTCGCAATGGCCTCCTGCAGCCCTCTGCCAGTGAAAACAGAGCTCGGGGGCCATACGTGCCCCCCCCAAGCTCTATTTTTGCTGGCAGAGGCACTGTTGTTTGCTGTTCCCAAGCCAGCCCTGCGGGCCAGATCTAAGCATCCCATGGGCCAGATTCAGCACATGGGACTTTAGTTTGACACCACTCTTTTATACCATTTCAGATAAATGGTTTTCCAATCTGTTCTTAAAACCTCCAGTGTTGGAGCACTCACAACTTCTGGAGGCAAGTTGTTCCACTGATTAATTGTTCTAACTTTCAGGAAACTTCTCCTTAGTTCTTGATTGGTTCGCTCCTAAATTAGTTTCCATTCATTACTTCTTGTCCTCCCTTCAGGTGTTTTGGAGAATAGGTTGACTCCCTCTTCTTTATGGCAACTCCTTAGATATTGGAACACTTCTATTATGCCAAATTCCTGCAACCGTTCTTCATATGTTTTAGCCTCCAGCCCCCTGATCATCTTTGTTGCTCTTCTCTGCACTCTTTCTAGAGCCTCAACATCTTTTTTAGCAAAACTGGGTGCACAATTCCAAGTGCGGTCTTACCAAGGCATTATAAAGTGGCACAAACATGTCATGTTCTCTTGATCCTACCCCTGTGTTAAAGCATCCTAGCATTGACTTTTTTTGGCAAGAAAAGCTAAAGAAGGTAAACATTTTGGCCTTTTCAGGATCTCTTGGTACTGATTGTAGAGTCACAGGCGTGCAGGCGTGTGGGTGTCTATGTGTGTGTCTATGTGTATGCTTCTGTATCTGTATTTTTTTTCTTACAATTTGATATTCTTGTAATTTTGCTACTTCAATTTTCTATTTTAATTTTATTGATATTTTATATCTGTAAGCTATCTAGAGTCCACAAGGATGGAGGCAGTAGATAAATAGCACAAATACAAAATAAATGTTTTTTAACTGAATGTTCTCACCACTTGATTTCAAATTATATATGCTTCTAAGTAGCCATATTTACATGATTTCCCTAAATACATAAGGCTATTGCACCTACTGGATAAACAAAAGTAGAGATAAATGGACCAATATTTAAAAAGATACAAGTGATTATAAAACAATTGTCTGAGATAAGAAAATGTTGGTGTATTAATGAGGTATTAATACACTGCATTAATTGTTAAAAGACTTCCTTCCTTGTTATTATAGTAGAGATCTCCCCCTCTGTTACCAAGAAGATAGCTTTCATTTCCATTCTATTCTCAAAACATGCAGCCAGACCCTTATTCAACAGTACCAACTTATTGTGGCTAAAACTCTCCAAATAAAAACAAGGTAGCACCAAAATCATACTAACACTCTCCTCTTAAACATTTATATAACACTGATCTCAGAAGAACAAATGGATGGCTCACAAGGAAAAAAAGCAACCAGTTCCCCCCCTCCCCAGCAATAGCCTGTTGTACTATTTCTAAATTTACTGTCACATTTTTGCTTGACTTGTCATAACAGATCTTGCTGTCTGAAACAGTGTTCAATGTTTTGTTCAAAGTAACACTTCATGAGGAAGTGGGCTGGAAATTTCCAAAATGCATGCAGTTGCTCTGAATAAAAGCAGTCTTTTACTTTTATTCCTGGGCCTGGCTTGTTATGATCACCAGATCTGTAGGTATGAGTGGGTTTACACTAGGGAGCTTTCTAATGATTGGAACGTTCCGTCTTCTGGTGTCTTGCAATAGAAGAGGCAAAAGTGTCAACAGCTGTTTGTAATTCAGCTGCTCTAAACTAGCAGCATACTTAGTTCAGAGCCTAAAGTAGCTATCTCCCTTCATAGTTACTATGGATGAATAGGAGGAGCTACAAAGATTTCCAGAAGGAGGCTAAAGAGAAATATTTTGCTCTTTCACAACAGTAACATATATCACAGAATCAGAACTGAGGTCTTGTTGAAATAAATTGAAAAATTCTTATTGCTGGTGACAGGTGGATTGAGATGCATGCCAGTTTTCAGAGTATTCAGATCTTTATGTTATTTTATTTATTTTTTATACTTTCCATTCTCCCTTAAACGGGGTTGAAAAGGCAATCTGATTATTGAAATGCTTGAAGAACAGAGTGTGGAATTCCTTGAAGAAGATTTAAAATGTCCATAGCAGGTTTTTTTATAATGAATATGAGTATTCTAGGTTTCTCCAACCTTTATACAAAATGTAAAGTTTTACAAAGTGTACAAAATGTAAAGTGTACAAAGCTTTACAAAATGTAAAGCCAACTATAAACTGGTGGCTGTACCTTCCTAAACATCATCATGTGTTTTGCCAAATGAAAAACAGTTACACCAAAAAAAGTATAGCATCCCCCAAAAGATATGTATTTGGTAGAGGCAAACACAATGAACTTGTTGATGAAAATGATGAATGAAAATGCATTATTCCGGAAGGAATAAATTACAAAAAATGTTAAAGATTGTCATGTGTACTAGACTAGAATATATTCAAAACTTTCCAAAAGTATTCCTTTAAGATAAAAATCAATGAAATTACCAATGGTAATTTGTTGAAATGACATAAAGATCATTCAGTGATATTGTTTTTATAATACACAATATAATATTATCCTTGAGTTATGACTATTCATTCAGTGACCATTCAAACTTACAATGGTGTTGAAGGAAAGGACTTACCGTATTTTCCGGCGTATAAGACGACCGGCGTATAAGACGACCCCCTAATTTTATAGTTAAAACATAGGTTTAGGCCTATATTCGCTGTATAAGACTACCCACCCACTTCCGAGGCAACACCAGTTCTTTTTTAATTAAAAAGCCTGCTTGGATTGGCTGAGTTAGAGAGGCGGTCCGAGCAGCCTTGCAGTGATTGGTGCAGGATCGAGTTGGAAAATTCGTTTGCATGCATAAAAAGCCTGCTTGGATTGGCTGAGTTAGAGAGGCGGTCCGAGCAGCCTTGCAGTGATTGGTGCAGGATCGAGTTGGAAAATTATACTCGGCGTATAAGACGACCCCCGATTTTTGGTTGACTTTTTTTCGTTTCAAAAGTAGTCTTATACGCCAGAAAATACAATATAATAAATCCTTGAAATTTGATAAGATTTTCTGATAAACAGTTTTGAGTAATGAAAGAAAAGAGTTTGGAAAGCACTGGTGTGGATGATGGAAATATTCTTTGTATCAATCAAAATGGTCAATGCTGTATTATACAAAATTGTCATAGTTATTGCAAATATCATCACTGATGCTATGACCAAAATATAGGTATGCTTCTATGTTGTACAAATCCCAAGCTGGCACAACACAGTAATACATCAGTATGTAGTTCTCAAGCCTACATACTGTAAATGTTAATCTCTTGCTGAAAAGCTACATTGCAATATTATTTGTACTCTGCTGGATGACTTCCATGTCTGCATAGTATATATTAGATCATTGGGAAAAGAATAAGGTTGACTTGGAATTCCAGAGCAAACAGAATTGTAGAAGTATCAGTGTTAACCACTCCACTAGAGTTGAGAGAGAATTGTGGTACTACCACTTTTTAATATTTATCTCCTTATTTCTTGAAAAGCATTTGGGGGATTCAAATTAGTTCTGTGATGTGCTATTCTCTTAATAACTTATTCCTCTTGAAGATGGTTGGTCTGATACAGAAATTAATAGACAGCAATAAGTTTTCTCTAATAAGACATCAAATAGGTTGAAGGGGGATTAGGGAAATGACATGAGACAAAGTACTCTCTCCTACAGAAATACAATACCAAATTAAATCATGCTGGAATTGCTGTATGTTGTAATAATTAGAATATTGGCAGAGGAATCAGTAACAGCTTAGCACAAAACTCTAGTATGAAGCTGTTTGGGTCATATATTTATAACCTAATGTAATGTAATTCACAGAATTGCTGTGAGGCAAAATTGAGGAATAAGAATCAAGAATACTGCCTTTTGTTACTTGGAGAAAAGGTAAGATATTAATATCATCAATCAAATAATTACAGTTCTTAGATAACATTTCTGCTGGCTGTTAGTACAATGAGAATGCAAAGTTAGTTCAATTGATTGGAACTGTTATTGTACTAAATGCAAAAGCAAGATATATTATGGATCCCACTCCCCCAAATAATAGTTCCCGCTACTTGTGAAGAATATATACTAGTTTGCAGTGCTTGTGCTTCAGTTCCATGTATTGTTATTTGGGACCAAGTTACAACAAATTTTTAGAAATTACTGCATTTCTGAGTGAATATGCATTAAATGATTAGGCAGAATTTTTTAGAAAATATTGTAAAGACAACCTATGTAATTTCTACATCAATTTGCACGTTTTCTTATTTTTAATCATAATTACATTAATGTATTATGAGCCAAACCTTTACTGGTCTATATTGGGAAATCCCACAATATTTTAACCTGCTCATTTTTTTACTACTTTTCCAACTACTTACATATATGTTCCTCCAATTTTTCATTACTGGTAGATTTTAATTTTATAGCTATTCCAATGAATCATTTTGGTACTGTGTTATGTCATTGTTTATAATCAGTTTGTCAAATCTTCTTGCACAAAATTATTTGCATGAGATTATTACTTGCATTTGATTATTATTAAGTGTTATTATCTGTGAAAAGACATGGTATAACAAGCAAGTCCTATTTATTCCTTCCCCTCTTTTGTTCCGCTAAAATCTCATGTTTAAAATCAGTGTATTTTTTGGAGAAAAACCCAAGCAGCTATGCAGCCATGGGAACCTGGAACAAATGACCACTTGCTCTGGCAAGCAGTATTCTGTATGGCTGAATTCCTCATGTTTACCTTTGAAAGTCAATTCAGTGACAAGTTAAAAGAATAAAAAACAAGAATTACTAAAATATCATGTTGGCCCAGTGAAGCCAAGAATGTTCCCTAGGCTGCCAGTATCACCAACTCTTCATATTCAGTTTGTTTACCTGAAATCTCATTGTATTTCAGAAGAATTTTGCCTGGGTGTAGAAATTTATCAGAGTAGACACATTAACACTCATACGTCTTTTCAATGTAACTTTATATTGCTCAAAAGAGCTCACTCTCATTCCAAATGTATACTCACACATACAATACAACTCCTGGGAAAGCAAAGTTATTTGCAATTTCTTCAAGAGGGAGACAACTCCCTTGATGCAATGCACATTTGGAACTGTGGCAGATGTGCCAGAACTTCAGTGGAAAATCCCTTGAGTTTTACAAACTGTAGGCACGAATTGGGATTTCTACATATATAAGGAACTTCTAGATTGAGCTTTTTATCCAACTGTGTCTTCTGAACACTAGGGCTCCATGAGAATTTAATGGTATTTTATGAGAGACTAAGCCATTTTTTAAAAAAAAAAAGTTATATAGCCTATAAAAGTTTGAAAAACTCTTCTAAATAATGACCTTTACCTAATGCTTGTTATGCTCTTTCAAAAGCTTAAGACCAAATCAAGCTAAAAACTTGATAGGCTTGCTAAATATAGGACCAGGTTCTAATAGGAACTGTTTTAATTGCGATAATATTGCTTAAAGATGAAAAAGTAAAGGCCTTATGAAATCAATAGTTCTACTGAATAACCAAATAATGAGAGAAAATACTTGTATGCATTTAAATTTAAATAGGGGCAAAATGAGGCCTATGTAAGATGTGCTATACATATAAAGTATTTCTCAGTTAATGACAGCAATTAGAACAGGAATTCCATTGCTAAGGGACACAGTTGTAAAGTGTTGTAACTATAACATGCTACTTTGTCCCTTAGCAATGGCAGCTGTGTTCTTCCATTTGCCATCATTAAGTGAATCCCTTACGATCATTAAGTGTGTGCTGCCATGTGATCACCCTATACTTCCTATTTTGGCTTTTCCCTTGACTTTGCTGGTTGGAAGCTTCTAATGAAGGCCATAAATAGTGATATGTGACCTCATGGACACTATAGGAGCCACAATTCTGAGAACCTGTTGTAAATATCACTTGTTCAGTACCATCATGCATTGGAATAGTTGCTAAACAAGTGGTTATTCATCAAGGAGCACCTATAAATTCTGTAGCCAAAATCTGGCTCACCTAAAACAACCAAGTTATATGATCCCAATTTTGTATCACAACTATATGTGAGACAGTTTCAGTTGAGAAATTGATTATCTAGTGCAGGGGTATCAAACTCATGTCATCACAGTGGCGTCAAGTAACATAGCGGGACTTTTTTCCCCTTCACTAAACTGGGTGTAGGAATGACCATGTGACTCATCCAGCCACAGGCTGGGAGTTTGACAGCCTGATCTAGTGAATGTTCTGGTATGTAGTTTAGAATAAATAGATACGGTAAGCATTGGTGGGATTTCAATTTTTTTACTACCAGTTCTGTGGGTGTGGCTTGGTCGGCATAGCAGGGGAAGGATACTGTAAAATCTCCAGTCAGGAATGGTATTTGCCGGTTCTCCAAACTATTCAAAATTTCCACTACCAGTTCTCCAGAACTGGTCAGAACCTGCTGATTACCACCACTGATAGGAAGTAGCAAATTGTATTCTGGTGATTTGTTACTTTTTATGTCTTCTACAACAGCAAGTTGTGGCTTTTCTGGACATTTTGCAGAATCAGCCACATCATGTACTCACTGTTCCAAATGAGTCCAAATTGAGACAAAAATAATTGGGAATCTTGACCTAAAATTTTTGAACTACAGTCAGGATTCTTTCTAATGATGACAATTAGCAAAAATGCCCTTTCAGGGACTGATATGCAGGATATATACAAGATAAGCATTTATTTTTCCTGTGGGTTTTGCTAAGCCAAATGTACTGGCAGGATCAGCATTGGAGAAACAATAATCTTCCTACAAAATAAGAAGCTGCAGCTTCAGATTCATTGAAGATTCATTGTTTGTGACTATGCTGGCTAGTGAAATAATTCAGTAACTTTATCAACAGCTATTACTCATTATTGCTGTATGCTACTTCCATGAGAATTATGTCTTTGTCAACTGCTACAGAGTAAAAATGTCCTCACAATCCAGTCATGGGCTTTTTAGAAGACCGCATTAAAAAAAACAGTAGTAGATGATTAACTTTTTGTAATGAGAAATTGGTATTTTGAAGTACTGTTGAAAGCAAGTCGTGTTCACGTTTAGCAACTGTTCTAAACTATAAGGACACTGAACAAATGCTAGTTATGTTTAGTCTTTTGGAGTTAACCATTTTTCCAATCTTCCTAAGTCAAACAGTTGCAATTTCTGACATTCCCTGCCAACTTCCCACAGCAAAGGCAGTGGGGAAGCTGGCAAGAAATCAGAAATCACAATCACATAAAGTCCTACCTAATATCTTGCACCGTCCTCAAATTACAATAGCTAGGACTGTCAGAATTCTTCGATAAACAGTGCAATCACATGACCGATTTATGACTGCATCACTTAGAAATGGAAATGCTGGTCCCAATTGCCATCATTACCCAGGGACTTCCTGTAGGCCTGAAAGGTTTCCCTTGCCTTTTCCCCCCTACTAGTTCTCATTGTTAAAGTGAATTTTCTTTAGATTTTTTTATAAAGAGAGAAATTTGGAGAAATTATCTTACAACCTTACATGTATTCAATTATCAGGGGCTAAGACATATGAATATCCCATTTCATCATACACTTATGTCTCCAGTGGTCTGTAATCTCTCTAGCTCCCATTGTGCCCAGTAAATTTAATCAATAGTGGTAATAAGAGTAAGTTGTGCTCTTAAAATGTTTTGGAGAATTTCTGATGCTCCTGAAAACTTTCAATGTAATGATCCACATTATTTCTTTCATTTCAAAGGAGATTGAACTCAGCTTTAGTTCAGGAATTGATATAAAAAACAATTAATACCAACCTCCTTCCATCGAGGACCTGTATACTGCACAAGTCAAAAGTGGGCTGTGAAAATGTTTACAGACCCCTCACATCCAGACATAAACTGTTTCAAGAGCCTGCACACCAGAACAACTACACACAAAAACAGTTTTTTCTCAAATGCCATCACTTGCTAAACAATAATTCCCTCAAACCACTGTCAAACTATTTACAAACTCTGCATACTATTACTATTAACTTTCTCATCATTCCTTATCACCCATCCCCATTCACTGTGACTGTACGACTGTAACTTTGTCACTTTTATCCTTACAATTTATATGGACTGTTCTAATATGATTGATTGCTTATTGTACCCTATGACTAATCATTAAGTGTTGTACTTATGATTCCTGACTCTTGACAATGTATCTTTTCTTTTATATATACTGAGAGCATTTGCACCGAGACATTCCTTGTGTATCCAATCACACCTTGGCCAATAAAGAATTATATTCATATTCTATTCTATACTCTATTCTATGCTATGCTATGCTATTGCTATGCTATGCTATTTACCAGAATCAGGGCTAAGCTATTTGTGGACTCATGTTACATGGAACCCAAATTCCCCCACCCCTTTTTTGGGAGGGAGCATTTTTTTAAACTACCTTTAATTGCATTGCCAATTCGGGTTTTGAGACACACACAAAATATTATAGTTTAAGTCTAAAATAAAGGGAGGGGATAAATACAAGTAGATCTTACTTACAACTATTTATTCAGTGTTTATTTTACGTCTACAACAGTGCTGAATAAACGATGGTTATGATAACATTAAAGAGTTGCACATTTCTGATTGTTACAGAGTCTCTGGCCATGCAAGCACCCCTGTGATCACATGATCAGGACGGGTGCTTGGCAACAGCTTGCACTTATAATAAGCTTGCAGCTGCCTGTCATTACATGATCTGCCCCATTTGCAAACTTCCCTGCCAGCTTCCCAAGAAAATAAACAGGGAAGCTGGTAGGAAGGTCATAAGCCTCCCCCATTTGGAGGGTAAGTCCTCACCTACCCATGCATTCTCCCTCCGTCTCCTGTGCATACCACCACACGGCCACTCACACCCACTTGCCACTCTATAGTACCTACTTGCACACATCTATGCATATCTACAAGCCTTACCATGTCTTCCTCACATCCTATGCTTTCCTCTCAAATCTTGCCACCCTCTCTCTCATGCTGTCATATACTCTTCATGTACCCTTTGCCAAGCCTCATCATCTCTGTCTTTGCATCCTCACAAATCATACCCCAAACCTTTACCCTGTCTCTTTGCATCCTCAACTCTCCTTGGCATATTTATCACTGCAGACCTTGTTGCATTTCCCTTATTCTCCTCCACACTGCCTCCCTACTCTTACTAGCTCCTCCTCCACCACTCTTATACCCTCTACCACGCTTGTAGCAGTCTGTCAACCTGGCTGAAAACGGCCTGGACTTGCAATGTCCTGCCAGCTCCTTCACGACTTGGTTGATGGCCAGAACTTGCTTCACCTAATGACAGTAGTATTTAGTTAACAGAACAATCTGGACTGTGGAGATTACTGACACTAAGCGATGCAGTCATGCTCTAGGAGCACATCACTTGGCAATGGAATTCCCAGTTGCCTTTGTAAATTGAGAACTACCTGTAATTCCGCTTCTCAAATGAAGAATGCAGAAAAAAACATTCCAATCCTGCCTTTGTACATGATATGGCACCATCCACTTCACATCATCTGTCATTATCATAGTAGCCCTTCCCCCTCTCCTTCCCAAAATAAACTTTAACAGCACAGCTTCTCTAGCACTACACTGTGCTTGTTCATGCCTAGATAAAATGCCTGCATTTTTTTATCAATGGTATGAAAAAGGAGCAAGCCCCTACAGTATTCCTGAAAGCACCAGCAGTCAAACACCAACAGCACATATGCACAATTGCATTTTTCTTTTGTTGGTGAGCCTGGCTGAAGAATGTGGCTTGCCTGGAAGATAAGTGGAAGGCAGTACAGAGAGAACACCCCAGAATGTTTGTCTTCCCAGACTTTCCTCCAAGTAAAATATTTTTAAAAATTAACTGCTACCATTTCTAGTGTTTCTTTGTTGGAATTCTTAACAGTATTATGTCTGTTCATTACATTTTGTCCTTGAACATTTTGAAAATGAAAGCCAGTACAGATGTTAAATTAAGAAGGTTTGAGATTTTTTTTTGTCTACTGCAGAAATTTAGTACACAAGGCAGCCATCCAACGACTTTCTTGGAATGGTTCTAGTTTTCTGCTTTAAGTTAAGATTCCTACGCCTTTCTTTTCCAACTTTATGTTTGTTTACACTGTCTATGCTCTTGTCCATTTTGAATTAGTAACTTTAAAGTGTAACCATAAAGGAAAGGTGGGGGTTTCTAAGGAACACACACATTTCCCCCCCCCCCTTTTTTTTTTTTTGCTAAGACCTCTCATTCTGTTACAGTTATTACAGTTCCTGTGTTGATCAGTTTTCTTATTCTTTCAAACACCTTGTCCAAATCAGCTGAATGCACAGGTAACATTCAGCTTATGTGATGAAAAGTAGAGATAATAGAGATATTTTATATCTTTTCACAGATGCATACATAACCATACAGATCTCTCCTGAATTTGGGGATGGTTGTTCATACCTACACATATCTATGTACCTAACATGGAGAGACGTATTGGATGTGAGCATACTAGATCCATTGATTCAGAAAATATCTTTAGAAAATAACTGAAATGTTCAGTTAAAAAATCTATTGATAAATATTAATAAACTATAGCAACCTTCGTTTTTCCTATTTTTTTTTTAATTCCTGGCTCATTCCCATTTCTCTTTCGTATTCATAGCTTAGAATCCCCATTCCTCTAGCAATGAAAAGACCTGCATTTGTATGGCTGAACCTACACAGCCCTCTTCAATGAAACACAACATGTTTTCCAAATTATTACAACTCTGCTTTGTTGAGAATACTCTGATGATTTTTGTGTCTGAGAATATAACACCTCTGACAGAGGAGGCGGAGTTTGTGGGGTGGGGTGGGGTGGGCAGGGCATCACCTCCTTTACCTGTTTAATTGACAAACAGAAAGGAGACAAAGCATACAGGTTATTGTAATTATATTTA
Source organism: Bungarus multicinctus (assembly GCA_023653725.1). Classification (NCBI taxonomy): domain Eukaryota; kingdom Metazoa; phylum Chordata; class Lepidosauria; order Squamata; family Elapidae; genus Bungarus; species Bungarus multicinctus. The sequence goes on from CM042834.1 coordinate 238,523,098, forward strand.
CTTCCATTTCTTTTCATAGCAGCATTTGTTAACTTTCTAAATATGCACTGTTTTTGCCTTGACCTATATTTTTAACTGCCGGAAAGAATAATAAAGAACTGAAAGGCAGTAACTTTGGTCTTAAGTTTGAACTTCAAATGCTTGTATTTTTAGTGCATAATTAAAGGTGCTTGTTAAACGAAGGGAAAAAAACAGATTTAGGTCAGCTAATGAAATACAATCAGGAAAACAATTCATTTGTGAGGGATTTTTTTTAATTATTCCTTTTGGCATGTTTTGAACTGATAATTATGCAATATCAAATCTTGATCAATAAATTTCATGTGTTGTTAGATTGTGATATCAGTGAAGTGTTTTACACTCTAAGATCTTGCATATTCTTCAATTAATAGGAGTAATATAAATAAAGAGATCCAGCCACAATGATACTAATGTTAACAATTTGTATTTGACAATGAATCTAAGCTGCTTCTCCATTCCAAAGATATCAGAATATACTCTATTGTATTCTTAGAAATATTTGAGTTCAAGAAGACAAGGCATGCTTAAATCATTGGCAAACTATGTATCAGACCTGGTGGCTGATGACTTTCCAAATTGGAAATGCTCTGCTGAGAAATTTGACAAGCATGGAGCAACTGTTCTAAAGAATGCAGTGTACAGCTTTCAGATTGAACAACAGCAGTTAGATTAGGCATTCACTTCAGTATACTGAAGTATCACCCATTTCAGTACTATCAATAGTATGCTAGTCGTGGAAACAGGCCTAAATACTTTAATCCATTAAAGCAACAAAAGTATTTCAATGGGAAACTATTGACTCTAACAATTGCTTGACTTCTGAAGAAACTACTAATATGTGGTAGTACAACGCAGGTGTATGAGGAAGTGAATAGCAACAAAATATGTTGTTAAAATGAGAATAGTCCAAACAATAAATACTGGTTTTCTTCAGAAGAAGAAACATTTTGTCTTCCACGGACTGGTATGGCCATGAATAGAATTTACCTGTCAGAGCTGGTCATTTCTTAAAGGCATGTACCAAGGCTGAAGGATGTGTTTTATTACTTTAAAGTTGCAGAAATTACTTGCTATTCTCCCATGATCTATAACAGCTGAGCAATCTTTCTGTGCTATTGAGAGAAACTGAAAACTTGGCTGAAATCTTGCAAGGACAAGCATGCCTAATCACATTGCTCTTTTACATTTGCACAAGGGACATCAACTATGACAGTGCACCAGTCAAGTCACCATTTTTGAACAAAACTGTCAATGTTTTCTAGGTTTTTTTGGAGCCTTTTACAATGTGATCTGTGTGGTAAAGCTGGAATTATTGTATTTCTCAGCTGTAGTTTTCCTTAGCAAACATAGCAATGTACAAAAGGTGCTGATAGTACATTGGTTGCTACTGTTTTTGTTGCTTGACAGTTGGAAAAAAATAAATGATTTGAATATATTTCAGTATGAACACACCAAACACAGATTCTCAGTGGAGTAATTTCAAGCCTTAGCTGGTTTGAACTTCATCCAATCTTTTCTTTGGAGCCACGTAGCACACAAAAACTATGCAAACCCTGTTATTCTTTTCAGTAAGTCACCAAAATGCCTGTAGGGAATAAGAATCTACTAAATGTCAATACAAGGAGAATATTTGTAGTCAGGTTGAAATGAGGGGTCCTAGTGTTCCTCTGAGCTTGCTTATTTTCTCGTAGACATTTCATTACCCAACTAGGTTACATCATCAGTGCTATACTATCTGCACTTACTGATCATGAGGCCTAGTCACTTAGTTTGCATTGGCAATAATGCTTTTAATAATCTATGCAAAGTTGGGTTTTCAAAAGTGATGATTCACAAATATGGCCTCTGTGATCCACCACACTCTACGTATGTTATGACAGCCAACCGTTCTTTTTTAGTGATGGTGGAAACTCTTAAGTTTTTTCTGAATGCTGCCTATTGTTTTCCATTTTATCCCTACTCTTAATGTGATTGCTTTAATACAAGAACTTTCTGAAAATAAAGAGAAAGAAAGAAAAAAATAAAGAAAAGAGAAGAAAAGAAAAAAGATGATTGATCTCAACCTGAAGCTCTTTCTTATGGAGGCTTATAGGCTTAGGAGAAACCCCTCCCATACTACCACCTCTTACAATACTAGACAACCAGTATCAACAGTAGAGACCTTCAATTTCTAGGTTCTACTATATCAACTATGACCCAAACTGGAGACCTAACATCAAACACATCATCAAAAAGCACAACAAAGAATGTTCCTTCTGCGCCAACTCAGAAACCTCACTTTCCAAGGAGCGCTGATACAGTCTACAGAGCAATCACTGAGTCTGTCATCTGCATCTCTAAACTGTCTGGTTTGTTCTGAACCCAACAGGACAGACACCGACTTCAGAGGATAATTAGGACTGCAGAAAAAATAATTACTACCCATCTGTCTTCAATTGAGGACCTGTATACTGCACGAGTCAAAAAGAGGGCTGTGGAAAATATTTACAGACCCCTCACATCCGAACATAAACTGTTTCAACTCCTTCCCTCAAAACGACGCTATAGAGAACTGCACACCAGAACAACTAGGACAGAAAAACAGTCTTTTTTTCCCGAAAGCCCATCACTCTGCTAAACAATAATTCCCTCAATACTATTCAACTATTTACAAAGTGTATATTATATTACTGTTAATCTTCTCATCACTCCTTATCACCATCCCCTTCCACTTGTGATTGTAGGACTGTAACTTTGTTGCTTGAATCCTTATGATTTATATTGACTGTTTCCTAGTATGATTTGATTGCTTATTGTACCCTATGACTACCATTAAGTGTTGTACATTATAATTCTTGATTCTTAATGAATGTATCTTTTCTTTTATGTATACTGAGAGTATTTACACCAAGACAAATTCCTTGTGTGTCCAATCACACTTGGCCAATAAAGAATTCTATTCTATTCTATTGTTATTGATCCTATGACTATTATTAAGTGTTGTACCTTATGATTCTTGACTCTTGACTAATGTATCTTTTATGTACACTGAGAACATATGCACCAAAACAAATTCTTTGTGTGTCCAATCACACTTGGCCAATAAAGAATTCTATTCTATTCTGTTCTATGCTACAAATCAGTACAGGAACATTTTGAAAATAAAATGAAAGAAAAGGAAGGAAGGAAAAAAGGAAGGAAGGAAGGAAGGAAGGAAGGAAGGAAGGAAGGAAGGAAGGAAGGAAGGAAGGAAGGAAGGAAGAAGATGCTGTCCTTGTGTAGATGTCTGTCTATAATAAGATACTGTCTTATAGATGTCAGGATTTAAGTATTAAGTCCTCCTGATATTTTGAATTTTTGACTCTCATGAGAATCAAAATTCAAGGGTAGTTCATTATGGTGAGCAGGTAGCATACTATATGCTGAGGATGACTGCCATCCAGGTACAGTATAAGCTATTTTTGTTAGTAGTCATCCTAATTACTCAATAAATCTAATGTTCTTCATATAGTGATATATTTCAATTTTTTTATTGGTCAAATTAGGACTGTAGTGGAGCCTGCCCATTTTGGCCATAACATGTGATGGTCATAAAGTTTTTGCAGAAATCTATTAATGCTGTGGTTATTAATGCTGCAGTGGTTTGCTATTGGCGCATTTTGCCAAAAATCAGTAACCAAGTAAATGTCAATTTTCGGCAACACTATTGTAAAATGCAGTCATGACACTGCAAGCAACCATAAATGAGTCCTGATTGCCAAGTACCTGAAATGACTGCATAGAAGGAAGTAAACATCAGAACTTTGAAGCCAGATTGTAAGTACCCCAGGTAGGTCCATCAGAACTTTTAATGGTTGCTAAGCAATTGGTTGTAAATTGAGGACTCCTGTATATCCAGTTAAGCCCCATAGACAAATACAATTTTATTAAATAACCATTTTTCAAAGAAATTTTTATTGCCCATAATGGATTTAAAATTGAACTGTATTCCATAAGGAAACAGAAGTCAAGTTATATGTCCAATCTTCATCTTGTTGTGCCATATCCATCATCGGATGTTAGCAATCATATTGGCAATCCTATTTTTATGAACAGCCACACAAAAAAGTGCTGCAGAGTTTTGTCCAAACCAGTCCCTTAGATTTTTGAAGCCATGATGTTCTTCTTCTTCCTGGACCTTATTTGCCTTCAATTTTTCCCTGGAGATTAATATGAAGTATATGTCCAGTGATAACTGAAAATCAGAAAAATTATCATCACCCTCTTCATAAAAGAACAATCATTTAAGATAAAGAAAATCTGGAACGTTTGTCTTATAAAGTTAGCTATAAAGAAGCTTGGCTGTTCATCTGAAAGGAGAAAATCCAAAACATATGGAAAATTACAAAAGAATAGAATGGAATGGAATGGAATGGAATAGAATGGAATGGAATAGAATGGACTGGAATAGAATAACAAAATTGGAAAGGACCTTGGAGATCTTCTAGTCCAACCCCCTGCTTAGGCAGGAAACCCTACAGCACTTCAGACAAATGGTTATCCAATCTCATCTTAAAGACTTCCAGTGTTGGAGCATTCACAACTTCTGGAGGCAAGTTGTTCCATTGATTAATTGTTCTAACTGTCAGGAAATTTCTCCTTAGTTCTAAGTTACTTCTCTCCTTGATTAGTTTCTACTAATTAGTTTCTACTAATAGTTGGTTCTTGTCCTGTCCTCAGGTGCTTTGGACAATAGCTTGGCTCCCTCTTCTTTGTGGCAGCCCCTGAAATATTGGACACTGCTGTCATATCTCCCCTAGTTCCTTCTTTTCATTAGACTAGACTATCCAGTTCCTGCAACCATTCTTCATATTTTTAGCCTCCAGTCCCCTAATCATCTTTGTTGCTCTTCTCTGTACTCTTTCCACATCTTATTTACATCATGGCGACCAAAACTGGATGCAGTATTTCAAGTGTGGCCTTACAAGGCATTATAAAGTAGTATTAACACTTCACATGATCTTGATTCTATCCCTCTGTTTATGCAGCCTAGAACTGTGTTGGCTTTTTTGGAAGCTGCTGTACACTGCTGGGTTATATTAAATGATGTCCACTAGGATTCCAAGATCCTTCTCACAGTTACTACTGTGATCAAGGTACCACATATACTGTACCTGTGCATTTATTTTTCTTTTGCCTAAACTACCTGTGCAATTTATTTTTTCTTGTCTAAATGTAGAACTTTAATTTTTTACCATTGAATTTCATTTTGTTAGATACTATCCACTGTTCACATCAAGATCCTTCTGTATCTGTAAGCTTATCTTCTGGAGTGTTGGCTATTCCTGCTAGCTTGGTGTTGTCTTGCAAATTTGATGAGTTCCCCATCTATCCCCCTGCCATCCAAATCATTGATGAAGATTTGAAGAATATACTGTGCCTAAACAGAGCCTTATAGTATTAAGACTAAGAAGAAAACTCCATGCTTGGATGTTTATGATAGATGAAAAACACGAATGATGTTACCATATTGTGTTATGCTTTATTTTCAAGAGCATCTCACCAAGTTCTAGCCTGGCCTAGTCCTAATAGCTTGTGATCTGGGAAGAATAATTTGTACTGCTTGCAGTGTTTCAATTAAGAGGCAGAAGATATGTCAAGTGTGCAGTAATATAGATGTAGCTCTTTTCTGCAATCTTAAAACAGCCATGCCATTTTCCAGGATTGCAGTGACTGTCATAGTAAACTATCTTGCAATCTCAGAAAAAGATACATTTGGTGGCAACATTGCAGATTACTATGGTTTTTTGTTCCTGAGTGTTTCAAAATACCTGGTGGTCTTTGAATCCAAAACACGGCACAGCTCTAATAATCTGCAGGCAATTCCTTTTGACCTTCTCCATGTTTTGGCTCCTCTTACATGCACTAAAGTCAGTTCTATCTGGTTGGATTGCCTGAATGCTAGGTTACTTCATTTAGCCTTTAAAAAATTTCAAATTAAAATAAGAAATGAAACAGAATAGCCTCCAAACACATCTTGATTAGTAGCAACAGGAGCATTAATCTCTGAAATAATCCTTTCAGTCTCATCAAAATCAACTTTAGTTAGAACACAGACGCTGTATGAATTAAATGATATTTAATATAATCAGAGTAATGCATAGTCATGTAAAGTATAAGTCAGCCAGGAAAAGGTTGTTTCATCCTATGGGAGTTCCTTCACTTGACTCAAAAGGATTTTCTCCTAAGTAGTAAATATGTGTAGTGTTCTGCTGTATGCCACTATTTCTGCAAACGCTATCAGTAATTAAGTTAATTCCATCCTCTCCCTTCCCCCACCTCTGGTCTCTTGCCAGGAACATTTCTGAGATCATTTAGTTAAACAGCAGAATTCTTGACATATAACTGTTGTTAAAGCAAAATACATACAAAGAATTAAATGTAGACTACACCTCTGGCCTGGAGAATGAGAGGTTTGTGTTCTCTGTCAGACATGAGTTGGTATCTTTCAGTTAATTTGTTTAGAGGGCAGGGGTAAAAAAATAACTCTTGTCCATTGCCAAGGTTACTCAGCTGTATAATCAGCATTCAAACGTCTTCAGCACAGTCAGAGGATTTGGGTCCATTTTTTAATTTTATTTTTGGCCAACAAAGATAAAGAAGGGCATAAATTGCACACATTTGCTTAGGTATTTCTGCTCTTGGCTTACTATGTAATGAGTTTCTAATTGTTTCCAAAGTTTACCGCAGATAAAATGGTTAATCTGGGCGATGACAAAAAGGAAGCAGGAAAATAACGTGGCACACTTGAATGAACTGCAAGGAAATAAAGTGCACAACATGTGATAATGCCACGACGCCGTGTTGCTGCACATTTCTGGGCTGAAAAGATATAGCTTGATGGGTAATTTGTCATGCTGTGCAATAGAGAACAACAGTAAAGAGACTTCAGACAGAAGAAAATTACACAAATAGTAGGGTGGAAAGGTATAATTGAAGATGGCAAAAGATTGAAAGAAAGACATTTAAAATTACTGTACTGACCTGCTAAATGCACTTGGGCGTGGAATCCTGACCCCACGAGAAGAGGCATTAAATGACTACAGGCTGTGACACTACTACGGGATCATGCCAATCTAGCAAAGCGCTTCAAATGAAGGAGGGGAAGAAAAAGGCACGAGCTGAAGTTAAAGTTAAAGTTCCTGATGCTTATTCCAAAGGAATTCCATCTATTCTAATGGGTGATATGCAATAAAGAAAAGAAATAAGAACTTCCAAAGCAATTTTGTAAATGGAGAAACCTGAACAGCGCTAGAGATCTGGGTATTTGAGGGGTTTGTGTTCCTGTATGTCCATCCATACTTGCTGAAAATTGTTATCACAACATTATCACTTAGAAATTCTAAGGCCAAAAATAGTTCATCATTTAGGTGCCTCATATGCAAGTTCAACTCCATATTGATTCTATGAACAAATATTGCCATCTTAACATGTCCTTATTGTAAATATAACATAGCTCTTCCAAGAGCAGTCCACTAATCCCTTTGATCTTGATTATCCAACTCATCCAATGTTTCTTTTTCCTTATCCTGCCAAGCATAATCTGTAACTGTTTACATCAGATGACCAAAGTATGGTGGATATGAAAATTTGAAAAGAAAGAGCCTTGGAGTTAGAAGTACAACCAAAATATGCTGAAGGTGCTCTATAGATCCAAGGTCAAACAAGCAACATGAAGTGCGTTATTGTTTAAATACAAAACGAAGAGACATAAGAGTTATATACTGGATTGTTTTATATGTATTGCAGGCTATATTTTGTAATAGCTGGTCACCATTATGACGTTTTATAGCTGCAATGAAAGCAACCTCTATCTAAGTCCTTATTCTTCCACTGTTAACTCCTAAACACTGATTGAACTTTTAAAGAAAATTGTATTGCTGTGCTCTGACAGCATATGAGATTGTTCATCATCTCAGGGGAGCAGTCACTCTTTGCTTATAAGTGGCATTGTCTTGCTTTACAAATGCAAGTCTCATTAGCATGGTGATAATTACTGGAAAAGAACAGGCAAAGACAGATGGAATTTTAACCTTTTCTGTGAGTAAAATTCTTCTCTGAAGCCTTTATTTTTGCATTAAGAGGAGCTTCCTCCTTTCAAAGGTGAAATGCCTCCACATGCCAAAGGCTGTTTTCTTCAACTACCCAATACAACGATTGTAACTAGTTCGTCTGTAAGAGTCATCCATTGCTGTTTCTGGCTCCTTTTCCATTACATCGTAGAAATTGGGTGTGTCTATACTGTAATGGTACTGGCAGCTAATGTGACTAATGCTGGAAAGATGCAGGAGTTGAGATAACAGTGCCAACCACAAGTGAGGAAAGGAGCAAGAACAAAGTGACAGTGGGGAGTTTGAGAAAGAAGGAATTCTCCAGCTGTGGGGCTAAGTAGATACTTAAGCACAGGGGTTAAGAACAACAGCTGGCCTAGCTTTCACAAATTATCCACTTTTGAGAACATCCCTGGGTATCCCTGTGCATATTATAAAGTGAACTATTAGAACTTTTCATATATGTTTGGGGTTTTTTAACCTTGAAAAGGATGTTCATATAGATTTCAAGGTCAATTGTTGCTGGGTTAATACTGTTCATTCCCTTTTTGGGGAAGATGGGATTCTTGGAATTTAAAGAGGGACAGCAGAGATAACCATGCCTTGGATCTTCTGTTTTGCTGTGTTTTAAAAAAACCCAGACATCTGTTTCTTTCCAGTGGCAAAGGGACTGTCTGCCTTCATACTTTTTCCTGAGAAAAATTACCTCACTATGTTTAGAAACTGACCAAAAAGAATTTTCCTGTGTTTGTAGGGAATACAAAAAAGAAAAAGAAAACAAGCCAGGGCCACTCTTAGGGAGTAAATAACTGTTTTTAGGTCCAAGAAAAGAAAAGTCCAAGGTAAGATCTTACTCCTTTGAATTTTAGATAAGATTCTTGTACATTCCTGTTACATTCCTCTTTTTTTCTACAGTTTTTTTTTATAAGTCCCAAATATGGGACCCGCTTTTCACCCTGCATTTATTAGGACATTCTGTACATTGGTGGTTCCCACTATCAAGGCTAGAGGCAAGGAATGCTCTTAGGAATGATTTTCCTTGGAGCCTTCACAGCATTCCAGGCTCTGCTGAGTATTCTGCTTTTTTCCCACTGCCACTTTGAATCAAAGAGTTTGAGGGAATGCTTGTTTTGTGGTCCTTGTTGTTTTCTCTCATTTACCAAAACCAAAGCAGCAACATCTTCAAACTGTTCTGCTAGAGGAAAATGAAAAGATGGGCACCTTATGATCTAAGCCTGCCTTCTGGAATTTACTATGATTCATCTCCACAGCTTAGATTATTTTTGTTGGGGAATGTGTGAATGGGTATAAACTAATGTGGCTGAATTCATATAATGAATTCAAGAGTGTTAAATAGAGAACTGATGCACAGACAAAGGTGAAGTTGCATTTTATATTTGCAGGGCACCAAGATCTTTCACTGAGGGTATTTTGTTCTTTTTAAAATGTGTGCTGCCTTTTGGGGTATATATTAGAGGCCCTGCATTTGATCTCATAAAATGGAAGATCCATTTTATGAAAAGATTCTAAAGAATACATAAAGCTTGGGGATGGCCAAAAACCTTGTGTTATTTTTTGGCCAGGCTTCTCTTCTCACTAGGCCCTTTAAAAATATGTATGGTTCATTTTCTTTCCCTTCTCCCACCCTTCTTGCTTGCTCTCCTTTGTTCCACCCACCTGATGGAAAGGACAAATTTCACAGAGCAAAGACCTGATTTATTCTCTTTCAAGATGATTTCTTACATAACCCAAATGTGTAACACAATAAACATTTGAGATGCTTGGTTATTATGGCAATAGTGAACATGTTATTAAATAAACAGCAATGGGAAGAGAAATGGTAAATGGGGAGAGGAAGGGAATTAACAACTAGTGCAAGGACTGAAAAAAATGAATAAACCATATTTATTATAGGGCTAGGTACACTTACATATTGCTATGTTATATATTGAAAAGTTACCCTTGCAGCACTTGGAACATAGAAAAATGCTGGACTTGAATTTGTGGATACAGTATGTTAAAAAACAGACCTATGAAGCCCTCCATTTACAATGCGATAGAAATATGAGCATGAATCCTATGATATATTATAAACAACCCTTTTTGCATAAAACCGTCCCTCAATAACTTTAGACCAAGTTAGGCCATTTGACATTATAAAAGGGGGTCATTTGGCTCTAAGCTCAACTAAAAATACCAAAATGCATCCTCAGAGATTTCCACTCTTCCTCTGAGGGGTGTGCAAAGAGTGGGGATCAAGGAAGCGGCCTGGTACAGCACATGCTAGAAATTCACCATGGCAACCACCTATTCCATTTTCACTTGGGGTGGCAAAAATTATTTTTCTGTTTATATATATGGGAGGGTGGGTAAACGAGCAGAATATAGTTCAATAGGTTTTAGTATGCTTGAGAACTAAACTATAATATTTGTTAAATACAATCTCTGCCCTCATTCCTTTTCTTTCTTTTTTTTTTCTGATGTTACTGCAAGCATGGAGGGGTGAAATGTAAGATCAATATCAATTTAAAACTTATCTTTTTAGCTACAGGCTTTGTAAAACTCTCCCTTCTGTCTAATCCAATGCAAGGGCTTAAAAGTGAAAAACCTCCCTTGCATGTTTGCTTTCCCCTTTTGCTGAACTCCTGCAAACCCCTCCCCACTTCACACACACTCACACACACACCACCAGCGATGGAAGCAAAAAAAAAAAGGGGGGGGGGAAATGTAGAGAATTTCCAAAAGTAATAGCAAATTAATATTATTTGTATATAGTGGCCTAGATCAGAATTAGGCTTAACATTTTACAGCAGAGGAGGAGCAGGAAAGAATAATTGTATGGTGTATACTCCCCCACTTTTTTGTAACTTCCTAATGCAGAGGTCCATAAACTTGGCAACTTTAAGACTTGCAGACTTCAACTCCCTGAATTCTCGAGTTGAAGTCCGCAAGTCTTAAAGTTGCCAAGTTTGGAGACCTCTGTCCTAATGTCTCAAAATTGTATTAATCAATACACTATCAAATTTTGGCTGTCTGGCTGTTGATCTTATAGGTGCCAACATTTCTTCTTTTCTCTAGATCACTTGCATCTGGTAACTGCCCTGAACAATAACATTTTTCCTCTTTGTAACTTTACTCAAAACATGAATTCAGATATAGTGGTTATAAAAACAAGGTTTATGATTCAAACATAATATGTCAAACTAGACAATAGTAGCTTATTTATCAGAATTAACCAAATCATTGTTTAGCAAAAGGAGCAGGCCTATATGAAGGATGGTCAAATGTAAATAGGACAGCCCTAACCAGCTGAACAAAGCCCCATACATTTCTTACATATAAAAAAGGGTATAGAAGTTTGTTTGCAACTGTTTACTGACTTTTGATTTCCTCAGACACACACACACACACTGGTAAGGAGACAGGAATATCATTTGATTTATACCTGCCTTTACAACCTATAGAATACTTAAGATGGCTAACAAAATTTTAAAAACATATGTCAACTGATTATTAAAAGATTTAATAATATTATTGACAGGAAATTGTGGAAAGAAATATATCACAAAACCCATAAATAGTCCTACAAATAATATAAAAGTAGAAGGTCAAAAACTGATCATTTCACAAATCTATAAGATTTTGTTATTTTTAAATGTGATTGCAAGAAATCTTGGAAGCATAGAAGTGTTTACCAGGTAGTTGTTCTACAGCATTCATGCCATTCCATAATGTGTGCAGAGTCTTTGATGAGATGTAGCAAATTTAGATGCACAGAGTTAAAAGGCACCAATTAGGCTATTATATTGAATCCTAATGCAGTAATCCAAATTAAACAGATGCCTATCTAATCTCTTAGGGGTCCTTTGTGCTCTATGACTTGGTTGTTTTCTTGCAGACGTTTCATTACCCAAATGAGGTAACATCATCAGTGCACAGTCTACAAGAAAACAACCAGGCTCAGAGAGCACCAAGGACCCCTCATTTCATCCCTGAACTATAAATATTATCCTTTATAGATACCTAGTCTCTGCTTGGGTATCTAGTGAATGGGAGCTCACCACATATTTGACTCACCTTTGGGACATTTGGATACTTCGTTATGCTGTTGAACTGCTATTATTCTGCTGGAAACTACTTCTCTGAAATCCATCACTCCATGTTCTGCACTTAGTACTGATCTTGAAGTTCCTCACCGGATGGAATATTCTTTCAAATATCTGAAGAACATACTCTCCCTCTCCCTCAATCTCTCTTCTCTTTAGTCTGTGAGAACTGAATTGCTATAAGTCATGGGTCAAAAATCATCCTATCTGGTTCAGGAAGCTGGGAGTTTGGAGTAAAATAACCCATTTTGCCTCATATTGCCCCCACTCCAATAAAATCAGTCAGCTTTGGGGGATTGAATAAGCTATATTCAAGTTTCTGAAGGAATAATATTCATTTTTTTTTGTCCCTTAATATCCTCCTTCAAATTCAAAATGCAAGTCAGTACGTTTAACCTCATTCACTCAGGAGTTTCAGACAGGAGACTGAGAGGCTACAGACAGTTTGCAAGCACCCACTCTTGCTATAGAGAATTAAAATCATGATGGAATACCAAAAATAAAGTTCCCCTCAAAACCATTTGAAGGCTAAGTAAGGATCTTTTTGATACATACAGAACAAACAGGAAAGATGTATGATTATTGCTTTCAATATAAGTGGACATCATTGGAAAATTCAGTGGTGAAGTAAAGGAACATTCCAGAAAGAAATGGGATTTTAGAGTTTTGGCTACTCCAGCTTTGGTGGCTCAAGATTGTGAATAAAGGGAACATTTCAATCATGCAAACTTCTGCTTTTGTTTAGGATGGTCAATGAATTTGAAGCAATGTCCAAATGCTGTTCTATGGCTGCTGAAGATGCCAAAGAATCCATCTGCTTCTGCAAAACTTGGCTCCAAAAGTAAACATCCATTTTAAGAAAATTAAATTAATTTTAAATCATAGCTCTACCCTTTTGTAGTAAATGAAAAACTTGTCAGGTTTTGGCTATAACAGCCCTATTGATCTCAAATCTGTACAATTTTGAAATCTAATTTTAAAAAGAGCATTGAAATGACATTCACTATCATTCAATATTTGCAGTCATGTAACTTGTACATTTGCAGCAGGTTTTGCAGTCACAAACCTATTTCCAGTTTTGTGTATGTATGTGTTACATATTGGGTGAGAGAAGGGGAAAAGAGTAAGTGTCTTACAGCTGGCAGAATGAGTCAGCAGGAACAAAATGAATGCATTGTGGAAATGTGGGGAGGAGGGGCTGATCTAAGGTCATAAGTTTTGGAAAAAATAAGAAAAACATTGAGAAAAATTTTCAGAAGCTTAAATTTAAATCAGATTCCATCCAGCTGGAAGTTCTGTTTTTCCTATATTACAAACAAATCAATTCCCAGTGTTGCTATTCTATATTATTGCTGATAGGTCTGTCAAACATTGTTATAACTAAATGAAATCTTCATGGCCAGAGGCAGTGTATCTCTGGATTCTGTCACCATCCTGTTCATTTTTTGTGAGTGTCCAAAAAATAATTCCAGGAAGCATTTTTATATATGTCACCTTGCATTTTCTTTCCTTAAGATATGTAGAAAGAACAAAATTAATTGAATTGGTACCTGTTACTTAGCTGCAGTGCTTCATGCATTGCAACAGATAAGATAGTAATGTGCAAAAATCATATATCTAAAATAACAGTCTGATGGGTTGTTCTACTTTGAAGCATGCAGACCTACTGTAAAAAATTGTTGCAAAGAGTACTAAATCAGTACTGTCACTTATTAACTGAAATGTGCTACACAAATAGTAAAGCTAGTTCCACTGTTCTCTATCAGTAATACACCAGGATGTCAAGCTTGAACCCTACCAGCACAAATGATGTATGTGGTCTGAAAATAACAATAACAACATTTATATCTCACATTTTCTTCAAGGCAGATTACATCTTTGTACAAACAGTACAGAGTACACTCAATTTTCCTAGTTTTTCTATTTTACTCTATACGGTAGGTTGGAATGAGAAAGTGTTATTGGTTACCCAGCAAACTCCATGGTCAAATAGGGACTTGAATCTGATTTCCATACTATGAATGGAATTATAAAATCATAATTATATAATTATAACAGTTACTACACTAATTTGTAAAATAAGTGGAAATGGTTAAAATACTCCCGTTTTACTTGGTGATGATGGAACTGCATGTTGCCATTTCCCAAAGGCTAATGAAAGCAACATGCCTAAAGAGGCTTTCTTGTGAAACAGAAAATCACAATTTATTAAACAACAAATCAAAAACTAACTGTTCTTTGCAAATGCAGAGTCAGGTACATACAAATACCAGGCCATATTACCTTTATGATTAAATCAGGGGTGAGCTGCTACGGATTCGCAGGGGTTCGGGAGAGCCCCTAGCTAAGATTCTGTGCAGTTCAGAGAACCCCCAAATCCCACTCCTGTATGACCCCACCCACACCTCCCTTCCCAGGAGTCCCCACATGGTCTGTTTTGGATGTAGGTAAGTGCAAGGCACATGTGGAGACTTAGAGAGGGGAAAAACGGGCCTCCTGGAAGTTTGGGAAGGCCAGAAATGAGCCCGTTTCTTGCCTCCAGAGAGCCTCTGGAGCCCAGGGAGGCCATTTTTCCTCCTGGAGGCTTGAGAAAAGCCTCTGAAGCCCAGGGAGGGCAAAAGCACCCCCTGTCGCTGGGGTGTAGGAGGCCAACTAGGCTACACACACCATGGCCACACCCATCCATCAACCAGGCAGAGAACCCTTTGCTAAAATTTTTGAAGACCACCCCTGGATTAAATTGTCTATCACCTGCAGAAAGGCTGACATATGAGCAGAGCAGAAACTTTCTAAAAAGGCATCTCTCTTGAAACTCTGTGAAGTCGTCACCACATGGAAGTTCTACTGCAAGACTATTGAGAATCCAGTTCTTTTTACAGTCACCATGGATTTGCCATCTTGGGAGTCCTATAGAACCAAAATACTGCAAGAAGTCATGCTGTATTGAATCTGAGGTACAGTAAAGAGGAAAAGCCCAATATTTTGCTTAACTAAACAGCCACAGCTGATTGAATCCAGATGTTCCTTAAAGAAGTTGGATTCTGAACTGGGAAGGTTTCACAAGTTATCCTAGAAGCAATCCTTGTGGCTGATGGTCTGTGTGAGCAAGCAATGGTTTGCGAACACATGCAACTTTCCAGCCTCTTTTATTAAAGACTCAGGATTTCCCAAGATAACACTGCTAACTTCCAACAACCTGCCAAAATTTCACAGCACATTTTTAAAAAATGCAAAACAAGCTTGTTACTGTTATGTTATGTTATTGTTTTACTTTAGCTCTTCCCACTTCCAAAGATTGAAAACAAGACTTATATTTGATCAGTTAGGTCTGCTAATACCTCAGATGCTACAAAGCTCCAGAAGCTGGGAAAAATAAAGAAAAGTTGTAGATGAAAAAACATTACCAACTCTTGGGTTATAGACTATGGACATATGGAAATTTTGATTAGACTGTGAAAATAGGCAGCAACCTCTCAGTGTTCTTCCCTTCTCTCTCCTTTGCTCCACAATGCATATTGAGACCTTAGAAGATTCTTTAATGGAATTTCTGTATGGAAATTTGCCGTGCATTTGGGATAATGTTATGCTGTACTCACATTAGTGAACAAATATGTTCAGTGTTGATTTCTCATAATTATACTGGAGAGAGATTGTACATATATGCATGGTTCAATTTTCTATTGAAGGTCAATTACCAGCATGAACTAAATCAAAGAGAAGAATGCAGTTGTCCACAGAAAAATGTAGATGGAGTGTGTGAAAAAATTGTTGAATCACATCACACAATATTATAGCACAGAGACTGAGTAGTGTGATAGACTCCAAATCACTAATTAGAGTAGATCATGAATACAAGAAGGAAAGTGGTAGCTTAGATCATCCAAAAAAAATAAATAATAATCTATCATTAAATCACTATAACAAAATGGCTACGACAAGCAGCCATGTCACGAAAGGACATCAGGATATGCAAGTTAGAGTTTCTGTGAAACCAGTTTAAACTTATATTATTTAGGAGTGTCAAAGCAATCCTAATGTTTTATACAATTATCTAAGTTTAGAATGGGAGTGGTTTTTAGCCATATCCTTACTAAGGAATTCTGTCAATGGGGAAGGAAAACCGTCCATTCCAGAAGCCATATTTATGTTTGCAAAAACTATTTGCTATAAATCTACCACTGCTGGTAAGATTTTATGGCATTCAATAGAGAAAAATCTTCACAAAAGAAGGATGGTGGCTGTGCAGCCTTAATTTTATTGGATCCAAATTTCATATGTCCCCCATTGAATATGTTGTCCCCCATTGAACTCCATGGATAAATGGAAAAAGTAAAGTAAATACAACATCATATGGAACTAAATTTACATGTTTGTTTAGTATATACCCATGCATACCTTTTCATTGGAGATGGTTTCAGGGATCTGGGATCTCAGATCTCAGTGTATCATTTGCTTAAGACAAACTCTCCTCCCACAATATATACTACATTAATATAACAGGTGATACCTGTAAAGTAATATTTTTAAACTGTATATTTAAAGTAGAATATCCACAGAATCTGAATCAATAAATAAAAATGAATCTAAAAGCAATATTGGATATTGGATATAAAATTTAAATTCTTCTTTAGATTTTTTTTAAAGAATATCCTTTAAAGAGACATACTTCCATTGCCAGACAAAAAGAGAGAAAGAAATGTTTTTTCTTCTAAAATACTATTTTCTTTTATTTCTGTCTTCCATACTTTCATATATTACAACTATTTCCCCTGTTTTAGTTACACAGACAAAGCTGAGATTTTTTAAAAACCATCACAATGAGAGTACTTCCACTTCTAAAATTGTATTCATCCTCTTGTCTTGTCTTAGCCAGTTAGATAGCCAGTTATCTATCTACAAGAGAGCTCATCCTCTTAATTAGTAGTGGGGTTCAAAAAAATTTACTACCAGTTCTATGGGCATGGCTTGGTGGGAGTGCCATGGCTTGGTAGGTGTGGCATGGTGGGCGTGGCAGGGGAAGGATATTGTAAAATCTCCATTCCCACCCCACTCCTGGGAGAAGCAAAAACTTCAGCAACAGAAATGATCAATGTCTGGAATACTCCACCTGACTCTGTAGTTTCTTCCCCAAACCCCAAAAACTTTAACCTTAGACTGTCTACTTTCCTAAGAGGTCTGTACGGGGCATGCATAAGTGCACCAATGTGCCTACCGTCCCTGTCCTATTGTTTCTTTTATTTTTCTTATATGTATCTATGTATTCATAACTATGTTTTTACTTATATCTATTATCTTGTAAGCAATTGACAAACCAAATAAAATAAAATAAATAAAATCCCATTCCCTCCCCACCACACTAACCTGCTTTCCAGCTCCGTTCTTCTGTGCAGGACAACAAAAGAACACCCAGCCAATCAGCTGGGACACAGGAGGCAGAGAATAGATGGGGGTGGGGCCAGTCAGAGGTGGTATTTGCTGGTTCTCTGAACTACTCAAAATTTCCACTACCGGTTCTCCAGAACTGGTCAGAACCTGCTGAATACTCCTCTGCTCTTAATCTACAACAAAGTTTGTTCAAGAGTCTTTTTGAAAGTCTAATTATACCATGCCAATTGGATCACTTTTATCAACATACCTGTTCTCATTCTCACTCACCCTCCCTTGGCTTTTTCCACCACCCTAGGCATAGTAGGCAACAAATGGAATGGCAAAAGAAAAAATTCACCAGTAGCAGGGTACCCCTACAACAGCCTAATCATTCACAAGTGGTTCAGGAGCAGAGCAACATGTTTCTTACTCCTTCCTTCCCTAACAAATAGGAATTAAGGATTTCGCCTGGACCGTATGCTTAGTGTTGGCAGACATTACTAGACTAATGGCAGTCTTGATGACATGCTTCCTCTGTATTCTCTCCTCTGTGCCAGAACAGAATATTCTTTCACTTTCCTTAATCTCTGCTGCTATTCATCATCACAATCTTAAGCTTTCTCTATTGCCTACTTTTGTCATTTCAAGTTGTGCAAAAAAGGAGGCAGGAATGTACAGTTGCTGACTTAGCCAGGAGCAGATAGCAGCAAAAAACTAGCATGGCAGCAGGCAAGGGGCACTGCAACGAGTAGAGCAAGGGAAGGGAAGGATATGCCCACACAACTGAATAAAGTGGTTCCCATTTTTTCCAGCAGAGCTTGGAGAATGGCAGATGTACGGTCGCTCTAAATTCTACCTTCAGTACCCACTATGAAAAACTATTCAGGACAACACGACTACCTGTGCCATATATAATGGCCTCTTGTAAATTGGTTAGGTGAGATTCAAAGTGATCCTTACAATAGCATCCCAGCTCTTCAAAGCCTTTTTTCCATTGGTCTCAGATGAAGGGACAAAGACAGAAGGCAAACTGTTAGAAGTGGCCTTCCTCTCTTTTGATCATGAGAGAGTAAGACAGCTTCCCATGATCACAGACCTACTCTTGGGAACTCTCATTGCAAACAATTGTGTCTTTTCCTTAATGATGCACACAACTGGAAGTTGCAACTAGTTCTTAATTATTACCATCCTTGAATTTTGAAGAGCCCTCGGATTAGGTTTTGAATTTAGGAATTTGTTTTAATGGATAAAATGTAACATATGGATATACTACTGAGAACAAGAAAGTAATTTCTTTTTTACTCATGCAATTACTTACTCAAAATTAGTCTTTCAGATTTCCTATATTTAATATTGAGGGAGCTATACAGTCATATATTTTGCCAGTACTGTAAACCAATTTTTGGCTTCAATTTAAAAAAACTTTGTTAAAAGTTGCTAATTAATCATTTTTGTTTTACACCTAGTTCTTTAACCTAAAAATATTCAGTTTTATAATATAACTCTTGGCAAGCTGAACAGTCTAAACAGGCAAGGAGATACTAAAGTCAAATCTGAACAAAGCAAAAAATAACACTGAAACATAATGTAAAGCAATGCTCCATAATGCTCACAATGGTTGAAGTGATTATTAAGAATTGTCTTGTGTCAATAATTCCAGAATCAATTATTTGACAATAGTTTTTATTAGGACCCATAACATGCACAAAATTGTAAGCAAGCTTCCAAGTTCTTTTTACCAAGCAGATGATAAAAACTATCAGGTAGGAGCACAGATGTCCATTGCAAGCCATTATATTATCAAAATAATAAGTGTGTCATTATTTCCTGAACACAAAAGATTTGATTATGTCATTTGCATCATGTCTGATATGACCACATAAAGTCACATTCTTTTTGTAATGGCATCATGATGGAGATGCCACCATCTGCCCCTGCCACCTGCTTCTATGGGCAAGCTAAGAGTGGAACCCAAGAAAAATGATTGAAATGCATGCCCCTAGGGTCTTAAACCAGTACTTAAGGAGGAGGCACAAACTGAAATGGATTAAGTTCTACTAGTTACAGTTTATACACTTAGTATTGTTGGCCTCCTTCCTTGATGGAAAGATTACCACCTCACCCGTTGCCTTTCTTTCAAGTTTGCTGCTAAGAATGACTGTATCCCAATGTTTTTTCTCCATGACACCCTTTAATATTATATCAAGTGTTTAATTTCCCTATCATGGTTTGGAAATGTCTAACATTTGCACAAAATACCCCAATGCAACATGTTCTTTTTCAAATACTGTTGGCATGATCCTCTTTTAGATGTTTTTGTATTCCTTTTGTTTTCAGATCCACTAACTTGTTCTTAACATTGGCCTATACCCTATAGCTGGGTGTCAAACTCACATCGTCACTTTTTTTACCTTCGCTAAACTGGGCGTGGCCAGTGCATGATGCATCTGGCCCATGGGTCAGAAATTTGACAGCCCTGTCCTGAAGTACATGCATTTCCTGAAGTACATGCACTTTGCCAAATTGGATACTGATGGCATCTATCAGTTTTTCTCTAGGATTCAGTTTAAAAACTGATTTGCCATCTTTTTTATATTATGAACCAAGTGGACCCTATATTTCTCAACACATTTTAATCTCCTCTGTGTTAATCACTATCTCTTTCACATATTGAGATCTCAGATCCCTTAGCACTGTTGATCTAAAGAACAGGAATCAAAATATGTCTTTGTTATCCTGGACTTCCATCTCTTTCTTAGCAATTTAAATCACATTTTCCAGGGATTCCGGATTCCTAATGTTGTTGGTATCAGTGTGAACCATGAATTCCATCTATTGCCCTACCATACCTAGCACTTTATCTAAATGGAACACAATCTCCATGTTTGTATTAGATACAAACATGGAGATTGCATAGTGATCTATGCATTATAGATCATTATGCATTCCATACATTCTTCATAGAACCACCTCTTTGTGTTGAATCACCTACTATTCAAATTGCACCTCTTCCAGAGAAGTATTCCCAATATAAGAGGATCTAAAGTAACAAAAGAGGGATAAAAATCTAATAAATAAATAAAGGTGCATCACTCAAGAATAGGGTTCATTCTACTGAAATATCTTCCTTATCCCAAAACCAAACCTTCTAGTTCTTCCTAATAGAAAAGGAGCTGTCATTCTGGAATAGAATTAAATTATCATTCCAGAAGGTCCTATCTATATACCTCTCTAACTGGTTAAACATATGAACTAGAATATTAATACTAGTTATTGTTAGTAATTGTGTATTTTTTAAAATAACTATTGGACCTAAAGTTCCTAAATTACACTTTTACAGTTTGCACCTGTGACTTTCTCAATAACTAAAATCACCTTGAATTGTAGTAAATCGGTGTGAGTGAGTGTATAGCAAATAAATGCTCATTTCATTCACTTTAGCAATTAGAATAGACATTGTTTAAGTTCAATGGGAATTGTTATGTTCCTGTGAATTAAATGGTAATGGTGCAGTTAAGAGATTTTGTAGGCAAAGTTTAAAAGATCTTCCTCCAAAATATGTCTCAAAATGGTTGTGAACAATAGCAATTTCCTGGGCTATGTAGCTGAAAAGGGAATACACCAGCCTTCTCAAAGTGTTAATAATTATATCCTTCCTTTCTTACTTTGTTTATTGATATAATGCTCAGACATTGACTACATCTATCTGTTATTGGAAGGTATTTTTGTTACCTTATATTCCCTTTCAGTATGAATTTCAGAATAACTGTTATAATATAGTACAAGAAAATGTGTACTAAATATTGTAACACAATATATCTTTTTTATGCATGTTTCTTCCAACAATTAGCTATTTGCTTCCTAAAGGCACTGTATTCTGTTCCTCACTTATTTTTTTCTTCACCTCAAACTCTTCTGGCTTTCAATCTACATTTAATGGCTATTTACAATAATCTTCACTGAACACTAGGTTTCCATTTCCCATTGTAGCAGTGTTATATTTATTAAATCTAGGAATTTCTGGGGCACAAAATAATCGACACTAAAAACTTAATTTTGCTTTTAACATAAGAAGCCTATTGTACTGCATGGTTTATGCAGTACAATAGAGCATCAGTTTAAGGATTCCGTTTAAATAAAGATATATAAATGGCTTATCTTGACTGATTTCAAATAGTCTTGTTTTTCCTTGAGAAGAGACATTTGAAAATTGGCCAGAGATGTCTAAGATAAACTTGCAGACCTGAATGTTCACATACTAAGGCCATTCACTTTCTTTGCAAAAACCACAAAATTTCCTTAAGAAAATCAATTTGTTTCATAATTAGGAAACAAATCACATTTAGCCTACAAAGAATACAAAGCAGAATGTTATTCAACAGGTTCTGGCCACTTCTGGAGAACCGGTAGCGGAAAATTTGAGTAGTTTAGAGAACTAGCAAATAACACCTCTGACTGGAGATTTTACAATATCCTTCCCCTGCCATGCCCACCAAGCCATGCCCACAGAACCGGTAGTAAAAAAATTTGAATCCCACCACTGGTATAAAGTATTACCTAACAACTCAATGTTTTTGCCAAATCAGAGCTGGCTTACTACTATATATCTACATTTCTTACATCATCATTCTTTGTTGAAATTCATCAATCTTGATATTGTTATAAATATAGGGGGAAAGAAGAAGAAACATATACATTTTCAGTAGAAGAAACATATACATTTGTTTATACATTCAACATATTTAACCATGCCCCCTCAAATAAAACAGAAACAAAAACCTTTTGTATAAATGAAGACTTTCCTATTTAAGATTGTTGTTCAATGGATAAATGTTTTGTGTGATGTCTTTCTGTTAGCTACTTATCTGTTTGTCTTTATTGTATTCTGTCTCTTTTTACTATATTCTCTTTTCTCCTTTGGATGTTACTTTATTGAATATCTATGGCCCTGTGTAAGAGCAGTAACAGCAATTACACTGCCTAAAATTTTCTTAGGAAGTATAATAACTATATTACCATAACAAACAGAACCACATCACATTACAGCCTGGAGTTTTTTCGGATGGAGGGCTCTTCAGAACATCCCTCTTCAAAATACTCCATTCCATTCTTTACTACAAAAGTCATTCAGCCACTGAGAATACTTCATATTCACCAAGTTCTTTGGTTAAATTGTCTGATTTACATTTGCTACTTTCACAGGCATCTAATTTTGCTGATATTTTTATTTCAGTGCATAGATTTTATATACACATTATCTACATAAAAATTGACTTTCAAAGAATAGGTTTACAGTTACTGCAAGATTGTAGCAACTGGCAGGCTTTTTGTAAATGTGTGAATTTTTTGAAGCCGGACTGACTCAGAATTTTTTAACCAGAAGAAAAAAAGTAAGACCTGAAAACTAAGAAACCAAACTGTAGCTAATCCAAAGAATTAGAAAAATATTGTCCCTTATTCTACCAGTAGTCTAGCTATTGAAAAGTTTGTTCTTACTCCTTTTTCTTTCCTTATCCTCAATTTAGACAAGGATAAGAACAATAATGGAAGTGCAATGCACTGAAAAGAAAAAAGGAAGATTATTTTTCCCTTGCTCTGCTCCATTGTTCTTTTACACTGTTTAAAATAATGAAAGGGCAGAAGGAGATACAGACATAGTTTTTCAAAGGTCATCTGCAATAGCCTCTAGGAAATTCTACATCTTCACATTCCTCTATCAACTATCATGCTGCTAGACACAAACATTAGGCAATGAAAAAAATGAATAAAATTTATCATCTTAGCAGGAAAACAATTTGCAGAACTCTGGAAACTATCTCTTTTTAAAATGTTTATATTTACATTGTTTTCTCATTTCTTGAAATAGGTACCAGATAGGTACATGTAATGGGTTGTGTTTAAGTGGATAATAGCTCATACTTTTCTGTTGAGTAAACAATAGTTGTGTACTGGTGGTGGCATATATTTTTTACCAACCCCATTTTAAACAAAACAAGCATTTGAAGTGCATATCATGTATATCCTAAAATGTCCTCCCTCATTAGTATATGTTTCTGTACATTAGACCATTACAAATATCTCACATAAGCCCTCTGATTATTTAAAACCCTAAAAGATCCAGTAGTATATCAAATAAATGTTCATAAGATCCTTCAGTTAGAATTCTTAAATAAAACTTTTGAGAATTGTAAAACAGAAAGAGGAAGAGACCTAGAGAATGCAGGAGAATATGAAGCAGGCATGTGGTAAAGCAGCATTTTTACTGAAGTAAGAGAAGTTTAATATAGAATGTCTGTAATACCATTCTGGCTTATTGAGCAGAGAATCTGTGAGATCATTCATGCCATCTGCACTCAGCAGGGATGGGTTGCTGAGAAAAGTTAGCAAATAAAAACAATAAAGAAAGTAAATGAAAATAATATGCAGAGCGATAAAAATAGGGAAACCAGAACTCTAAACCAGTTGGATTTCAGTTACCTCCACTGGATCCTTCTATAGAGAAATATGTCCTTGTAATGGTTATATAAAATGAAATGTGAATATAAGATCCTACTACAGGTTGAGAAAATGCTGTTTACCTAACCAAGGCTGTAATTCATGAGTATTTAAGTTATTGTCAGTGGGATTCATTGCAAAATGAATGTAATTTTCAGTAGATGTTTCATATTCAGAGATGACAGATTGATAATTGTCAGTTCACCTGAAACTCTTAAGAAATAGTTCAACATCTTGCATGTGGTATTGCAAGACCTCATATTGTTAAATATTACTTTTTTCTTCCCTTATGATAGTGTAAATATGTCACTGCATATTGTTATTGCAATAACTAGGATATTTTACTGTTAATAGTTAAAATGTATCATCTAGTTACATTATAATCACGACGACTATATTAAGAATATAAAATAATGTCACAAAAGAATATTATTCTTAATTTTTAAAACTTGTAATTGATTCAAAGACATAAAACAGTTTTCTCTCTTTATTTTCTTACTAAATAGTGAGTTTTAGGCAGGTTTCCCAGTCTTCTTTTTCTCCTTGCAAATGCAGAGAATTCAACACAAGAGAGCACTGCACAATTCCTGCTGATAATGTTCAGAATGGTATCTGTAGCTGAGAAGTCTTTGTGGGTAGCCATGTTGATTCAACGTCATCCAGGATTTCAGCTCAGTTAGAGGCCAAATGTGTTTCCCAGTATCTGTGAAAGCTTCTCTGTTTTGACAAAAAAAAAAAAAACCCGACAACACTTGAGTGATATGTATGCAGGGGTGGGATTCTACTGGTTCTGTTCAGCTCTGTAGAATTGGTAGCTCTGAAGAACCAGTTCTATGTCTGCTGCTGGTTTGGTCCAACCGCCCGCACGGGCTCTTACCTGACCT
Source organism: Bungarus multicinctus (assembly GCA_023653725.1). Taxonomy (NCBI): domain Eukaryota; kingdom Metazoa; phylum Chordata; class Lepidosauria; order Squamata; family Elapidae; genus Bungarus; species Bungarus multicinctus. The sequence goes on from CM042834.1 coordinate 238,548,040, forward strand.
TTATTTCCTGCTTTTTCAACCTAGCTGCTTTGCGCGGCACAGCTGCAGTTGAAAAAGCAGGGAAAAAAGTGCATTTTCAACCTCTGGCACCCATGTGCAGCACTGCTCAGCTGTCCAGACAGCAAGCTGACAACAATTCACACACACGCACGCAGCAAATCATAAATCACCGAACCAGTAGTTACACCAGTTGGATCCCATCCCTGTATGTATGTACTAAATACTCCACATTTGCAAAGGTTCCCCTTTAAAAAGCATCCTTAAATTATTGGACAGCACTGGATAACAATGAACTTCTGACTCACAAAGGCATGGTTCTCCCATAGCCATTAGCTTATAGCCTATTGACACAGAGATTCATAAGTTGGTTGACTGATATTTGCTATCCAAAGTCACTAATAAATATTTAGAAAAATCAAGATCACTGGTTAAAAAAAAAACACTGGTAATTGCTTAATTTTCATTATTTAAACTTGTAAGGCTGAGGTTGTGGTGGAATGACCTTGAGAGACAGGATGAAGAGCTGTTGAGAAGGCTATGGGCAGATAGAACAAATCTGAATACAGGGCAGAACTACATAAACGTTTCAGATAGGCCCTGCTAATTCACACAAAGAAAAAGAGAAGAAACAAAGAGGCATATTCAGATGTGCAAAACTTATAGATGTTATAATAATAGTCATTGGTCTATATGACTTTGATTTCATAGTCTGCTCTATCTCGAACAGATAACATCTAATGTCTAAGTAATTTCCTAAGAATTTGCATCAATAACTGAAGACTACATATATGTGCATACTTGCAGTTTATCTATTTTTCTGATGTTTCTTCTTTTTTCCTTTATATTTTTATTTATTTATTTAATATATAAAATACAAAGAAAAATAGAAATAGGAAATTAAGAGAAGGAAAAGGAGTGGGGAAAAGAAAGTGAGAGGTACAAGGGAAAAAAGAAAAGCCGTTGGCTTTTTGATTAAATTTTAATTTCAAACATAGTGTAGGCAATCCTGTCTTCTCTTTCCTTTCAATGATTTCATGTTACTGGGATAATACTACAAATAAAGAGTACATTTCCCCCCCAACTTTCCTAATGGTCCATTTTATTTAGCTAATGGAAAGGAGGCAGAATCTAATGTACACAAATGAAAACCCTGCTCTAAGTACTAATAAAACAAAGAACAATGATTAGTACTTTCCAGTATTAATGGAGCTTCAAAAGTTTTGAATTCCTATTCATTAGAACTTTAGAAGGGTGTTTGTATTTATAGGGGGAAAAGGAATGATGGAAGGTTTGAACCCAAAACACATTATTTTAAAAAAAATATGATGCAAACATAAGGGCTTTGTTACGGCGCACGCAACAATCAGGAACCTATTTCCCCTTAGCAAGCTTCTAAAAAGTTTCTCCCATATAATTATTAAATGAAAACACTCACCCAGTACTCAGCCTTTAAATCTTGAATAAGAGACATTCACTGAGGGAAAGGTACTTACCATGTTTCTATGGATACCAAATGATGCCAATCAGGTCCCTGTTTTCATCTCAAAGTGGTACCCTGCAGAGAAATAGAGTTTGGTGAGTAGCTGTTTATATGTAGTAAGTAAATAGGAAGCTTGTTTATTTGACAAAAAGCCTGTGACCTAGACACTTTTTTTATTAACACCCTTCATTCTTTCTCTCCCATACCTCTTTAACACAATACAATTGGGCTGTGACATGAACCACTTTGTGCAATTTCCTGCCAAATCCAGGCTGAACAGGACTTGTTTATTCAAGAAGCAACCTCAGTTGGCTGGCACTTTACCCCTGACATGACCTTTCAGAGATTGTGACAAGATATTCAGAAAAAAAAGAGGTAACGGTTTCCTTTCCAGTGTTAAGTTCTCATAAGATTGTGCGGGGGGGGGGGGGGGTCAAAGAGAAGGGTAGGAACAGGGATGCATTCAGCAGGTTCTGATCAGTTCTGGAGAACCGGTAGTGGAAATTTTGAGTAGTTCAGAGAACCATCAAATTCTACCTATGGCTGGCCCCGTCCCCATCTATTACCTGCCTCCCAAGTCCCAGCTGATCGGCTAGGTCTCTTTGGTTGCCTGCACAGGAGAACGGAGCTGGAAAACAGGTTAGTGGGGTGTGGAAGGAATGGAGATTTTACAGTATCCTTCCCCTGCCACACCCACCAAGCCACTCCCACCAAGCCATGTCCACAGAACCGGTAGTAAAAATGTTTGAATCCCACCACTGGTAGGTAAAAAAAAATAACAATATCAAACAGGAAAGATAGAATTCAGAAGATTCATACAATTCAAAGCGAGTTTTGAAGGAATAAATGCTTCCTTGGAAATCAGCCAATATGATAATGGTCTGGTTCTCAGATTTTTTTAAAATGCTCTATGGCCTAAATGCCTAGTTTTGGCATGCCACCTTTCCATAGACATATCTGGTAATTCGGAAAACACTATGACTAAATTCTCTTTGAGAAGTGTTAAGTTTATAATGTTTCTTTGAATTAAACTGACAAGAATATAAAGGAAAGCCATCCACTTTTGTACTTAAGTAATTTAAAATAAAAGATATCAACACATTTTCTATTTTTAAAAGTGTAGTTATTTTATTAAACAAATTAATATGGCTACCAGCTCACACATGCAGCTTACAGCATTAAAAATCCACAGTAAAAAACCCCTGAACTCAACCCACCTCCATTTCCCACAGGGCAACAAACACAATCAAACCAGCCACTTGGTCGGCTACATATAAATCTGGGGTTCCCAGGCCCGATGATAGTTGTATTCTAGCTGTAGTTAAAAATACAAACTATGGCCTTGTTTTAAAGCTTGGAAATGAGATATTTACACTAATGTAAATAAGAACTTTTTCATTTTATATCTGCCAAAGGAGTGATTTTTGGGTACTGCTATTGATTTGATATTTCCCAACTGAATGTACAGCATGCTTTATGGACAGAGTAATTCTGTGTTCTTTTGCCAGAACTCACAAAGGTCTGGTTGACAGCGATACCTTTTACAGCTAAATTTACTCCAGAGTGACAGGAGCAGGTGGTCCTAGGCCTGCCAGACACTTGTGCATGGAAATCACGCATCTTACAGGTCAACAGCAAGGGGGAAAAAGCTCCTGCCTTCGGTGCAGAGGGTGAGTGAGGCAAACAGGACCCAACCTGGGGGGTTTCTCTTCAAAGCCAGCTGGTCTGGCTTTATTCTACAGGAATTTTTTACCTGTCAGTTTAATCAACAAAACCCTCAGCAGGTGCTGACGGAGACATCTTCCTGGAGAAGAAGGGCACTGGTGAGTTTTCATAATTTCTTTTTACTAGATAAATTGATAATATTAATGCTTATTTGCTGTCAGCTTGACAATTCCCTTATAAAACCATGCCTGTAACCAGAAATGCGTGAGTTTCTACAAATGTTATGTCCCAATAGAGAGGGTTGAGAAATGTGCTGCTTTCCAATAATTATTCTGACAAGGCAAACTTTCCCAGGAAAATTCAGTGCCTGTTACTTTTTTGATGAGTAAGATCAACTTTAAAGATCAAATGGGCCAGTGAAGACAAAATGGCTGAGGACATTTATACACACTCATGCAGAATAATTCAGTTGGGGAAAAAAGGAAAGAAAAATGCATCCCTCACCTCTGAACAATACATGGCTTTTAATTTTGAAATGAATAGTGAAAGAGATAAATTACATTTCATCAGCCATGTTTTATACCTACTTTAAATTTGTCCAACCTGTAAAATACTATAGAAATTATCTTTTGAATACAGCCATTGGAGTTAACTTACCTTAAAGAGAATATGAAAGGTATTCAGGTACAAATTTCGCTGATTTTTACTAGACGCAGAAGCTGGATTATGGGGAGAAAAGTGGGAATATAATAGTGCTTTCATATTAGTTGCAAAGAGAATTCAATGTGCACAACTGTTTATGTCTTAACACCACCAAGCAGTTTGGAAAGGATAACATTTTAAAAGGCAATCTTATTTTAATTACAGCAAAGACGTGGGAAAAAAGATCAAATGCTAAGACATATTTGGGGAGGAGCAGAATTTTTTATGATGAATTTCTATTTTCACAAGCTTGTGCTTTTAACTATGCTTCAGAGCAGTTCTTACAAACTGTCAAACAAATGGAAAGCATTTCTGTAAACAAGTAATCAAGTTTTGATTTTTTTTTAGTCCAAGACTAATATTATATACAAAATGAACATATGAAATTGCTTTTCACAACCAGATTCCATACTGACATACTGTCTGGCACACAAGTTTAAAGAGCACAGAACAACAGATAGATAAATTATGACATTAATTTGGCACATTAAATTATTCGCTTAAGGAATTCAGAATTATTGTTCATGTATCAGACAACTCTTTAAAGAAGTATTGTTCAACTATTTTAAAGACATTTCATACAGAATATATTTCCATGTTTTCCTATGCAAGATATTGCTTTCAAAAGACAAGGACTCAACTCTTAACTTCTCAGATTTAATTCATTTTGGAAGCCAATCCAATTGATTTCCATGGTTCCTATTTCATGCAAAAAAATTGGTATCTTTCTTGCCATCATTCTGACTTCTTTTTCTTATTTAAGTGAAACATAGAGAACAGCTGATTTGTCTTGATATCTGTTAAAACCATGCAGCTGCTCCAGAAGAATGCCAAGGACATTTGTAATAATATTTTAAAATTTGTGAAGTATTACTAACGGTTGCTAATTTTAAACAATGGTACAAATTATGTTGGAGAAAAGGATAATGTAATTTATAAAGTTGGATATTCAAAAAACTAAAGCTTTATGGGTTTATTGCAATTGCTTACATATTTCTTTCAGAATAAAAGCCAACGAACATATTGCGGAAGACTGCAATGCTCTGTAAAACTCCTTAATGTACCATGTTCGTTACTAAATTGGGATGAATATATTGTCTGGAAAAAAATTCCCTATTCTGAAAAACAATTCTGTAAAGTTGTAAAGAAAGTAAAAGATGGATTAAGAGAAAAGAAATCCAGATACCATCAAACAATTTCATAATATGGTCACTAAGATATTAAGCTTTATGTAGTTTTTTCAAAAAGTTTTAGTTTTTATGGAATATAAGAACCCAAACAGCTGCTAATATGATGCATCTTTATTAAATCTTGATAGAAATTTTCTCTTCTCTTACCAAAAAAATTTTTTGTTACTCCTGAAAAACCAAATACCTTTTACATAATAAATAAGCAAGACCATCAAAACAGATTTTTTTTTACTTTTAATGTTAAACCTAATTGTTAACTTTACACATTGTTACCATATTACATAAAACTCTAAGAATATGACAACAAAATATTAGCAGAATAACTTTAAAAACATATTCCAGGTAAACACAATCTAAATTTTAAAATATCAATACAAAATCATCTTAATTAATAAGATAATATTAGCATTTATACCATGGCCTTCTAAGTCCTTCCTTAAATAACATGTTTAGCAGAAAATGGAACTTAAATTTTATCTGAATGCATGTGGAATTGTAGAACCTTAATAATGGCAAATTTTCTCAGAGGACATATTCAGATCCCATTCCATAAGGCAATATAGTCTGCAGTTAAAACTCTGGCAGTAAGCATATTTATTTCTTAGTAACACACTGCTCATTATCCTATAGTGAATAGATACAAGATGTTACAGAATGGGAATTCTTTGGGGCAAACCTTAAAAAAAATATCTTGTGCTTGTCCTATTAATCTCAATGTTAGATATTTTTTTATATATATAAAAATAGTTCTTTGGGCTTTCCAGATATAACTGTAGAATTTTTATCATCCGTTTCTATAGTTTTAAAACACATGATGAATGGTAATTTAGTTGAGTTTTCCACTACATGTTTTTCTTTAAGCCTAAATGGTAACAATTGTCCAGGGTTAGGTATTCTAGAGAGCATGTACATATGGCCCTTAACTGCATTTGAAATTGACTGGATATACACATATGCAATTCTTTGTTCTAAATATAGTAAGGCAAGAAGATGTCATATGATTTCGAAACAATGAGTTCTTTCTTTCCTTCCTTTTTCCTATTCTGTACAAAAAGCAGAATAGCTTTACTTAATTAAATGAAGTTATACTTTCAAAAATTACTAAGAGAAGACTATGCACAATTGCTCTCTCTTGCTTAATTCTGTTTTCTGCAACAAATTATTTTCAAAATCTCAATGATATACAAAAAGGATGAGACTTCAGAAAAAAAAATATAAATAAATATGCAATGCATCTGTAACTTTGCTGCTCTTGCTCATTTAGTTTACAACAACAAAAGTAATAGTCTATGCAAAAAGAATCCACAATTGTTCATATTTTAGAAGATTATTTGAAGAGACTGTATAGGAAATTAATCACTCCATAAAAAAATTATTAAAATGGTTTACACTTGAACCAATATTATATACCAACCAATATTTTTCATTCTTGCTTTCCATTCTTAACATCACTTTTAAAAAGAGTACAAATTCCCCGTATGCTCCAGAATCAGTTCCATATAAGTTTTTAAAATGAAGAAAATGGCAGTTTTCCTGCATCATTTGTCATTTAAAACAGCCAATCATGGGGGGGGATCCATATTATGAGAATATTTTTATTATGTCAACGATAGCTCTACAAAATGTACAAGTTTAACTCTCTCATCCTCATTCAATCACATAATTTTAATAATAATTTTAATAGTTTCATTTTATTCCAAGCATAGTAATGGATTATGTATACTTTTTGAATTTCAGTCATGGACATTTTTTTATGATTCTGCAGCACAGGAAACTTTGAAATGTCCCAAGTCATCTGAAAATATACAAACATTTGTCCAGATAAAATAATGAAGCTTAAAACAACTACAAACCAAACTATTCTGTAGCATATCGCTAATGTTATCTTAACCATTCTTCTGGAACTATTTTCCCTAATGAATAGAGCTTAGGAGAAAAATACACAGGACTCAAACTGATGCCCTCTTTCTCTTGCTTACCCAAAAGAAGTAAAGAGAGAATCTGCAGATAGTGGGAAATTCAGAAAGCAAAATAAAAGGGGCATCAGAGTGATGGAGAATGTCAGGCAGGGAGAAGGAAACCACATCTCACTGGAGTCAACACCTCCTATTTATTTCAATCCTGTGCCTGTGAATCGCATTCACAGCATTTTCTGAGTTTATTTAATGATTAAACCAATTATTTACATAAGGAACCATATGTACATGAGCTGTGGTTATTTCTATTTATGAAAAGGCAATATTTATTTGGGATACAAGGGCTCCAATCCTGAATACTCCAGTCTGGGAATAAGTACCATTCAGTACAATGGAAATTACTTCTAAGTAATTCTGAGATGCATAGAGCTACAGGGAAATTGCTATTTTTATCTATTATATTTCTAATATAGTTATTGGTTGTTCGTTTGCTTGACTCCTCATAGTCCTGAAAAGCAACTAACAGTTGTACAACTTGTGAACAATGCAGGTTGCGGTTTATTTGCATGCAAGCAAGCAAGACATTACAGAGCAATTCTTATTGAGAAGTAAATCCCATTAAATTACCTCCTGAATGATACAAGATTGTGCTATCCACTGAGCCACTCACAAGTAATATCAAAGTTGAACCCCAGTCCTCATGATTACATGAAAAATAATACAAATAATAATAATTAAAAATACTGCACGACTAACCAAATGCAGTTAAAGTCTAAGCTAATGAAATTGTATATTAAAATGCAATTCTGATATGTGGCCTTTATGTTGTGGATGGTATGGTGGGGTGCTTTTCTGTTTGTATTTTTTTTTAATTTACCATGTCACATATTTAAATTTAGGCATTAGAATGCTGTTGTGGGAAATACAAGGTTAAAGGAAGGCATTATGTCTGGGTTCCTTACTGGCTTAGCATTTGGACTCACAGTAGCACAGCTGAAGTATGATTCTATTCCTGGCAAGTCAGCAAATGCAGGCTTGTTTTACCCTGCTTGACAGAAAAGTCCCCAACTCCTTCCCACCCTTCTACATATGAGCTAGCACACATTTTCCTGCTGCCTCTACAATTCTTCTGCCCATAGAATACTGCAAGTCCTTTTCCTATATAACTGGTAGGAATTTTACATTCTAATGTATCACAACTGCTTGAACATGTAGCTTAACCTGTTGCATTGCTGGAATTTTCTTCCAATATCTATCTACAGTTGGTTCTCCTTCTTCTGGGCCCTGCACTGTTACTGAAGGTTTCCAATGAGTGACTTATTTTGATACTGAAAGTTTTATTGCTTGCAAAACAAGGGAACAGTACCAACATTTTGTTTTGCAATTTATACTGCTTTAAAAGACAGCTGTCTGCTTGGTTGGATTAATCAGTGGGTTTAACAAGCCCTTGAACAGGGTTGTGTACTAGCCATAGCAGCACTCTGCCATAAAACAGCACCTCATGAAAAAGGTAAGCTGGACTTATACATGCTGTCTGTATGCCAGATTCCTTTCAAATTCCACTCATCTGAATGTGGCAGCTGTGTACTTAATCATATGACGAGAAGAGAGCCATCTCGTGCCCTCAGTTTAATACTGAAAGGCTGCCAAGAATGAAAAGAAAAATGTAGAGTATACAATATGGGACTCAGAGCTAAAGTACAGGTAGTCCTCAACTTATGAACTCAATTGAGCCCAAAATTTCTGTTGTTAACAAGACAGTTGTTAAGTGAATTTTTTGCCCCTTTTTACAATCTTTTTGCCATTGTTGTTAAGTGAATCACTGCAGCTGTTAAGAATGACATGGTTGTTAAGTGAATCTGGCTTCCCCATTGACTTTGTTTGGCAGAAGGTTGTAAAAGGTGATCATATGACCCCAGAATATTGCAACTGTCATAAATGGGAATCAGTTACCAAGTATCTGAATTTTGATCATGTGACCATGGGGATATTGCAGCAAGTCATGTGAAAACAATCATAAGTCACTTTTTTTCACTGCAGTTGTAACTTTGACCAGTCACTAAATGAACTGTTGTAAGCCAAAGACGACATGTCAACTTTTTCTATACATGCTGTCTTACTTCCCAGATTGATTTATTATTTCATTTTTAAAAATTTATATGACCACCTCATCTTATGAAACACAACTTGGAGTGCTTGTGACAACATTACAAATAAATAATAATAATAAAAACAATAAATACTGAAATTTGACACCTCCACCATCCTTGCCCAATGCAAGCAACAAAACCATCTTCAGGTTGTAGCCTCAACCTTGGGATAAGAGATGGCCTTTTGGAAGGTTAAGGGGCTAGAGGCCTGCTGGATCTTGGGGAAAAAGGTGCCCCATAGGACAGCTGCTGCTGACAGGAAAAGTACACTTTTTCTGACCCACTGGATGGTAATATTTAAAGGAAGGGACCAGGAACCTGCCACCATATTTGGCTTAGTGCAATGGGCAGATACTCTCATCAAGGACGTTCCACAAGTAATCTGGTTCCATGCCATGGGGCTTTAAATGTGATAACCAGCATCTTGAATATCACCTGGGAAGAGATTAGGAGCTTCTTTATGTGTTGAATTTATATACTGCCACAATTTCAAAGTAGTCAGCTTTTGAAACCATATGAACCACAGAATCTTATTAGACCACCTATGGATATTGGGATTAGGACTTGATTTGCTCTTTCCTTAATGGACAGTTCCAGTCTGTTTTGATGGGGGTGAGAGGTTGGCCTAAAGCAACTGGGACACTACAGATGTTGGTCCTTTCTCCCTTGCACTTTAACATCAATATGAAATCACTGGGGATCAACTGGCAGCATAGGGTGGTATCATCAATGTATATATCATATTCCATCACACACTGAGCAATAGGGGAGATTCTGTTAATGATCCATTCTGGGGCTTGGAAATTAAAAAATGAAATTGAACTTAAGCAAGACAGTTGCTTTTTGTACACCAGTGTTTTCCATCAACACCAAGTTTATCTCTGGACATGCAAGCACTACATTTTAAGGACCAAGTTCCTGATTTTGGATCCTTCTGAACTCCCAGCTCCTGCTTGAACACCAAATGGAAGCAAGGACTAGAAGGGCCCATGCCCAGTCCAGGTTTGCTTGGTGTGTTGATTTATACACTTCATGTTCTCATCACTCAGATAGATTACTGCAATGTAGTTTAAATGTAGCCACCTTTGAAATTTATGCAGATTAAAACTAGTCCAAAATATAGAGACCCTTGTGTTTACTGACATCCAGTGTAAGATTGATATTGTGGCCTTGTACTGGTTATTGATTCAGATCTGGGTACAATTTAAGGTCCTGACTTTAGTTTAACCTACAGTATAATGTACTACATATAGGTTGGTGCCTGCCTGAGTGTCTTCTCCAAACTGCTTCAGTGTCTTCTAGCAGAGTTGAGCAGAACCAGTGCCAAAATGTATTGCTGTTCAATGGCAACACTGATGCTATGAAATGATCTCTTCTCAGAGATCTAGCTTACCCCCTCGATGGCTTTCAAAAAGTTCTTAAAAATTGAGCTTTTCTGGAAAACATTTCAAGTGATGCTTCCCTACTGTAGCATTTTTTAAAATTTCTATTTGTGTTATTTTTATTGTAAGAAGGTAGGTAGGTAGGTAGGTAGGAAGGAAAGAAGGAAGGAAGGAAGGAAGGAAGGAAGGAAGGAAGGAAGGAAGGAAGGAAGGAAGGAAGGAAGGAAGGAAGGAAGGAAGGAAGGAAGGAAGGAAGGATCATATTATGAGTAACCAGTGTAACTAATTATGTTTTAACATCTACTTTACATCTTCAAGGATTTAATCCTGGAAGAGGCTCAGATTGAACTTGCAAGCAGACCCTGTTGTCTATAGAACAGGAAAGGGCAATCTTTCTTTCCTGGCATAGCACAGCACAGCACAGCTAGTGACATGTGAGGAATAACTCCTCCTTTCCAGTTCAACTTGGTCTTTTAAAGAAAAAGTGTAGCCATTTAGAAAATTCTTTCAATCTGACTGTTGCCTCTCATTGCCATTTTCTTATATACCATAGTGTGCCCCCCCCCCCCCCCCTGCTTTCACTAAGAACAAAAACAAGACAGGAAGAAATATTTGCTAGATCTTATATTTGTCTGCAGAGGCCTTAAAATATTTTCTAGTAGTCATTCTTATAAGTTTATTCTTTATATAAGCTATTACAGTGGTGCTTTGTTCTAAGACAGGGTTCCTGATTAGAGAATTTAGGGAGATGGGAATACATGGCAGCTCTCTCCTCCCAAAATAAGGAGTTTGAGCTACATAATTATTTCAATAATTGGTAATAGCTGCACCAGAAGGCAAAGGATGTTATTGCATCATCTGATGACTTATATGTTACAGTTTTAGTTATCACAAAGGCTGTGCACTGATTATCAAGCATATTATGAGGCACTGCAATATTAAAGCTATTACCCTTTTAATGCCAAACTGTTGCAAGATTATTATTCAATAAAACTCCAGTCTAATTTTCATTCTGGGTCCATTGCCTCTCTCCCTGGTCTACATTATGAGGATACATAATGTGTGAGAAAGTATGAACTGCATTTTTTTCTCATATATGTGCATGTTAAAGAGAAGTCTTTTCAGATCAGAGGCTAGCATTGATGGTTGCATAGATATTTTTCATTAGGTCTACACATCATGATTTAATTATGGTTTTTAGAATAAAAAAGAGTCTGTCAAGTTGGCAGAAAAATCTAAAACATAAATAATAGTTAACAGATCTATCTATCTATCATCTATCTATCTATCTATCTTTATCATATGTCTATCTTAATATAAGGGTGACCTTTTATATAACACTATGATTTTAAAATATTAAAACAGGTGGTGCTTGGAAAGAACAGTTGACAGATCATTCTCCATTGTGTTTCAGAAGTGTGACTCATATTTCAGAAAAAATAATATATGTGTTAAACAGAGCTACGGCGGCACAGTGGTTAGAATGTAGTGTTGCAGGCTAATTCTGCCGACTGCCAGGAGTTTGATTCTGACGGGCTCAAGGTTGACTCAGTCTTCCATCCTTCCAAGGTTGGTAAAATGAAGACTCCTATTGTTGGGGGCAATATGCAGACTCTGTAAACCACTTAGAAAGGACTATAAAGCACTATAAAGTTGTTTATACATCTAAGTGCCATTGGTAGGTTATGTACCTGTCAAAAGATAGTGTAGTGGTTAAGATGCTGGTCTAGAAACTGGAAGTTCTAGACCTCTCTTAGAAATTGAAGCTGATGCGGTGACTTTGGACCAGTCATTCTCTTTCAGCCCAATTTATCTCACTGGGTTGTTATGGGTGTGTGTGTGTGTGGTGGGGAGGAGAGAGCCTTTTACATGTCATCTTGAGCTGGATAATGGCAGGATATAAATAAAAAGTAACAAGAACAGGTTCTCTCAAAATGAGTCTTTTAGACCTGAATACATTGAAGAATAAGCCTTTGGCACTGGCTATATTACTGACATTTACATTGTAGCAATATTTATTTATTTTGCTATTTGTTTATTTAATTTCTCTGTCGCCCATCACGCCACTAGAGATTATGCACAAACATAGTTTGGAAATTGTTTTGCTTTCTTTTTTAACTACTGGAAAAAACATAAGGCTACCAAATGTAGCTGTCTTCATTGGCTTCATCCTTGCCATTGCCCTGAAAACACTGGTTCTCCCAATTGCACATTTTTAATTGCTACCACTACATGGCAATCTGGTGACATGCCAAGCAAGCTTTGTGAGCCTCAAGATATCTTTCTGCTTGCTTTATGAAAAATACCCAATTGTTTAGTAAGACCAGTAAGAGCAGAAAAGAGGCTTAGGGGACATACAATTTGGGAATAGACTCCTTAAAGAAGAAATATCTTCCAAGAACTCTTTTTAAAGAAGAGGGGAATTTGCTCTCATGTAATAACTCAGATCTCACTGAAAATCCACTTTCCAAGGGGAGGGAGGGATGGAGAGAGAAAGAGAGAGAGAGAGATTTGATTTATAACATTTCCTTTGCTACAAACACAGGAATTGTATCTTCAGTGTGCAGAATGGAAATACTTAAAAAAAACAGGCCTTGTGTTTAAAGGCATGCCTGAAACATATGGACGATTAGGAACGGGCACCAATAGCTGCCCAAAGCCACTGTCTAACTGGATGACTCCACTCAACGGCCACGGCCAAGCGGATTATCTGTACATTCGTGCGCTGCTTTTATATCCCCCAAATCCTGCTTATTTCGTCCTGCCTAAGAGCTTCCGTTGCTCCTTACGTCGTGGGAAATCTGAAAGAGAGAGAGCCGGCGGCAGACTCAAAAACTCGCATGGCTGGCTGAGATTTGAGCGAAGTTTTTTCCTCCGGAGCTACGCCATTCCAAAGTGCGCGACTTCTTTCGAAGCGGCGTGGACGATTCCCGCCCCCACCCCCTTTCCCCAAATTAACCCTTTCAACCGAGCCGCTCCTGAGTGCAGTCAGGATCAAAAGGGGCGGAGCAAATCGGCCCCGACAACAGCCGAAGCCCCTCGCCTCCCGGGCTCCCCGCCGCCCCTCGCCCGCCGTCTGCCGAGCGCGTAGCTTGGGTCACAGAGAAGAAAACTCGAAGCGGGCGGCTTGGGGCTGACCTGGCCGACTGGCCGACTCAAGCAAAGTCACCCTTTGAAGCGCGGTGGCGGCGGCATTTTTTGATGATCCTTCTTGCGAGTGGCCCGAACACCGAGGGGGAGACCCTTTTTGGCTCGGGGACGGCGGCGGGAGCGAGATCGCTTTCAAAGCCGGAGGTCCTGCGTAGGTCGTAGCCTTGTTCGGCTTCCCTTGAGTGCTTCGCTTGTGGGCGGGTTAGAGCCGGTAGTTCTGGAAGTGGGCTGTCATCCACAGAAGCTTATGAGATAATTAAACACGCCGATCTTTAGAGAGTCCGGCGAGATTCTTTTTGAGTTAAGCCGGTGGGTGTCCAAATTCCAGAAGGTACAAAACTTTCTCGGCTTCTTTTATGATTGCTTTGAAGCAAAGCAGCACCCGGAACATCTCTTTCTCCCCACCCCACCCCTCTCCTTCTTTGCGGTACCTGTCGATTTTCTGGTTTTAAATGGACAGCTTCTAAATCGGGATTATTGGGGAGGCGGGGGGGGGGCGGTAAGGGAAATCGTATCTGATTACTGCAAACTGATAGTGAAATGCGCCGTTGCCATCGCCGTTTCCCTTGCTTCTTTTCTGGCAAGGTTCCTATGTTTTTTAACCTAGTACCCCGTTAGAATGTCAGGAACGGAAGTTTTTTTTCCCCGCCCCCCTCAAAATCTTTCCATACTGGGAAAATATTTCGCTTCTCGAATTTCTGTCTTGCTCTGCTATTATTAACATTTGCCTGGGAGTTTTCAGGGAGGGGGCGTAGCTCAGTGCCAGAGTGCGCAGGTGGATGTTCCCCGCTTCCCAGCCCCTGGCGCTTCCTGGCAGCGCTGCGAAAAGTCTAGCCTCAAAGTGTCAATAGTGACAGGCTTAGATGGCCGGCAAGTTGACTTCATTGGAGGCAATATGCTCCTCCTCATAATATATGGGTGGTTTCGGTGTAGCGTGTAAATCCATTAACTCAATCTTCCCCTACCTGATGCCCACCAATTGGGACCGCAGCTCCCAGAATCCCAAACAGTCATGGTAGATGAAGAATTCTGGGAATTGCAGTCCTAATAAGCCCTTCTGCCTAGCATTAAGTTGGAGAAGCTGATCTATTTATAAATAGATCTAAACAGGTGCACTTATATACAACATAACATGCTTTTCCAGGGACAAGGGGTGTACTTTTTCCTCAGTATCCACAAATGCAACTCTCTGACATTCTCCCTTTGTTTCTGAAAGACAAATTTATTTTCTGAGCCCTTTTGATAGACTCAAAACTCACTGTGTTTTATATATTTGATGTTTATGAGTGCTCACTTTTTTAAATACACAAAACTTTTTTTTTCTTACCCTTTCCACTTAGACAATCTAATCCTATTTATATTTACTCTGAGGAAATTCCATAATGTTCAATGAAAAAAAAATTGTAAGGAATATGTGCACAGGATTGCAACAACCTTAAAAACTGTCCCTGATTCATTCTAAATAACAGTATCTCCCAACACAGCCACCCAATTATGAATTCCTCTAGATTTCTACATTTCAAAATTCTGCTTTTTCACTTTAAAGCATGGGTGTCAAACTCAATTATGTCATATGACATATTGTGATGTATCGTGACTTTTTTGCCTTTGTGGAGCTGGGATGGGTGTGGCCTGTGCATGATGCATCTGGCCCGCAGGCCGCCAGTTTGACAGGCCTGCTTTAAAGCATATCCTTTTTTTTTTTTTGCCTTAATTAAACAAACTTTGAAACTTGGTTAATGTGTGTCAAGAACAATGCCTATTAAAGAGAAAACTAAACTTTGGTCTGTCAAAATAAGCTCAGAAAACTCTGCATAGCCAAACATTTGAGAGACTAATCATTCTATGAAAATGCCTGTACATATGTTGTGCCTGTAGAGCTGTATCAAATGTAGGAGGAATTTGTTAATTTGCAAGCCTTTAAAATGGTCTCACAGATGGAGGATGAAGATATCTGAAATAGCAAAAAAAAAGTCAGAGTGCAAGGTAGGCTTATTTACCTGTGTGTAAAACATGGGACATAGTAGAACTTATAAATCAATGCATGAATTTGAATTGTTAGAAACTTAGAAACAGCATGAATAAAATCTATACATTGCATATGTTGAGTTGTTCACGTTCTTTCCATTTCCCCCAGTTCCTTTACAAAGAGAATAACAGACTCACTATGCTGTTTGTATTAGACAGTTTATTTACAAATGTTTAGGTGTGCCATATGAAAACCACTTAATATGACAGGAAGTAATAGTCATTACATAATATCAGTTGCTTAGTCATTATATATTGTAGTTATAAGATATGAACTACACAAAAGTTTTACAATAAAATCTTCTTAATTGTTTTTTTTTTTTTTGCTGATACTTAAACTGTTAAAAAGTGCTTCTTCCAGCCTTTAGATACAAGAAGTGATTTGGAACTGTTATTGGTTACCACTAGCTATTCAGAAATACTTCTCATTTTTTCAATATTAGGTATAAGCTATATAAATTTGCAAGTGAAGGAGAGAATTATTCATTTAATGGAAAGATATTGAAAAGATGGCTTTAGCCATTATGATACCTTACTACTATTATACTTGAGCTGTATTGGCGCAGTGGTTAGAATGCACTATAGAATACAGATTCTGCTCACTGCCAAGAGTTTGATCATGATCAGCACAAGATTGACTCAGCCTTCCATCCTTCTGAGGTTGGTAAAATGAGGACCCAGATTGTTGAGGACCATATGTTGACTCTATAAATTGCTTAGAGAGTGCTGCAAGGTACTATGAAGTGGTATATAAGTTTAAGTGCTTTTGCTATTGTTACTTTTATCATTAGCTGTCTACATTTTCAGCTGAGCCAATTCTATAGTCCTGCAAGACACAGAATCTGCAGCAATAGACTATAGCCCATGAAGAACCAGAATTCTAAACTGATCTAGTAGAGCGTATTGCAAAATGTATAGATTTATGATCTAGCAAGGTATTAAAAAGTAACATCCTATATACAAGTAAAGTAATGGACTTTGAAGAATTTGGATAAAAGTAAGTATTGACATTTTTGAACTTGGAAGTTAGATAAGACTTCTGGGAATACCATCGATAGCCAAACAAACAACAAATGGATCAATTCAGAGTTCTCACTGAAGCCGAAAGGAGGGAAAGGAGGAAGGAAGGAAGGAAGGAAGGAAGGAAGGAAGGAAGGAAGGAAGGAAGGAGGGAGGGAGGGAGGGAAATAAATAAATAACCAGGTTCAAGTTATTCTGCTTCAGACACATGCAAAGAGAAGGCTGTGATATTGGGAAAGTTGGGAGGGAAAGAGAAGAGGAAGACCAGAAAGAAAGTTACTGTGACAATGGATGAACTATTGGAAAACCTGAAGGACCAGATAGATACAGATTGTCATGGATGACATTTATCTATGTGATTGCTAAGAGTTGATACCAACCTGATAGCATGTAAATAATTAATCAAAATATAGAAGTGTGGAAAGAAAGCATCACCTTTCATTTGCCTGTTGTTTTTAACTCACTATTTTTTACAGAAATTCATCAGTCTCACAGATTTCATAATGGATCAGGATTTAATTTTATATTAATATATTAGTATCTCCTGTTAAGACTGACCACACATGATTTATTTTATCCTGATAATGCACAGAATATTGTGTAATGCACATTTCATTTCAGAATAGAATTCTTTATTGGCCAAGAGTGGTTGGACACTCAGTATACATATACATACATATTAGTACACAAGTAAAAAATTGGACAGATAATGATAATAATTGTAGTAAGATACTATGCTCACATAAAGCCATCTTTTCAATGTTTTTCCATTAAATATACAATCTGCAATAGTGCCATAATAATTTGAGTTTAATTTATTCAGCATGATGAATAAATCAGAAAATAAGCATATACATTTATTGAGAAAGCTAAAACTGTTAAAAATTATACCAAGTATCGAGTATATCTTATATTTGCATTTATTTTAGTCTGGTATTCTAGATTTGGTGTAAGTTCACTATTATTATACTTCAGCATTTCAAAGACAGAATTCAGGTAGAATTTACTAAAAAATGGTTGATCTTTAGTTGTTCCTAATACATAGTTTCTAAGTGATAGCAGCTATTTGCCTAAAGCATAAAAGGAGTTATTTTCAAAGGTTTTCATACAAATTGCTTCACTAATAAGAGACCTGTATTTTAATAATCTCTTACTGTTGTGCTTTTAAACATTCAAGGTGCCGACTAAGAGTTGTAAACTGTGAAGTAACTACCATGGAACAGATTAAGTAAAGCAAATGACTTTCAAAATAAAGAGAGTGGACGTGGTAAGTGCTATATTCTTTTTTCATTTACATCATTCAATATTTCAAGAAAGCTCTGTTTATTCATTCTTTGTCTACATTTTTTTAAGTTAAAGTGTAGGATAAACCCTGCAGTAGTATGTACTAAAAGGTAGACTAATGACAAAGACGTTCTATAATCACAACTTATTGTACATTATACCGTTTTAACTGTGCCATGCAATTTATATTCAGGTGTCACTTTTCAGCACCTAGCTTTGAAAATATATTTTACAATTAATTCATTTCCAAGAAATTATATACATTTTCTTTCTCCCCTGTGGACTGTGAAATATTTAAATTACCCTTCTGGAATCTATATCCTATTATAATGAGATTCTGGGAATTTGCATGTTATATGAAATTATAAAAGTAATATGGATTGAAATAATGTTCTGAATAAGTGTGAGAACAAATAAAGTATTGTTGATCTTGAGGAATATATTAATCTCTAGCCTTGATTTTTTTAGAATAGGTTACTCTGACACCTACCCCAATTAATTCTATGTGTGCAGGCGAACTAGAGAGAAAGGGAGAAAGAGGGAGTTATAAAGCTCACTATAAAAGCTGTATCAAAAGCTTTGGATCATGCTTAAAAGCAGGCAGATTGTGAGAAGTGTTTCAGTAAACCACTTTTTAAAGTGGGATGAAATAAAATCAGTGTTTACCAACCTTGAAAACTTTTAAGACGTGTGAACTTCAATTTCCAGAATTATCCAGCCAATACTGGAGTTGAGGTCCACATGTCTTAAAGTTGTGATGGTTGAGCAACACTGAAGTAGAATAACAAACATAGTAGGGTATGGCTAGGCTCTGGATAGAAAATGGAAACCACAGCACCCAGGGTTAGGATGCATAAACTGTGGGGTTATTTTCAACATAACCTTGGCTCTCTGTAATTTAAATGTCATTTTTACAGTGTAAATTGGCAGGCTCATTACTGTTAAAGAATTAAACATTTGACTATCATTCTAAAATGAGAAAGAACTTGGGTAATTACTGAGAGAGGATGTTAACTGAACTCACCATGAAATAATCATATTCGTAAGGGAAACAGACACTTGGCTACACCTCAGCCCTCCAGTAAGGTTATAGAAGGGTTGATTATTCCAATAATTACACCTCCTGTTGTGCTTTTTTTTTTTTTAAAGTCAGATGTAAGTTTCAGGTGGAAGGCTGGGAAACAGTGCAAAATTTCTGTTTCCTGTTGCCAGCAGGCCTGTGCCTAACAGGAACCTTTAATCTTACCTTTTTGGAAAGAATCCAGAGGGGATTTGCTGCCAATTATTGGCTGTTTGTAACACATGTTTTAAAAATATGGTCTGGAGGTAACATTTCAATGTAAATTATACCGAATTCTAAATGACACAGGAAGATTCCACAGGTGTTGTAAGAGTTATTTTTATTGGTTCACTAAAACGTTCTCTACTGAGTTTTGAGAATTAAAGAAATATAGTATTTGACTTCTACAGTTTGTCTATAAGGAATTGCAAGTTTTTTTTAAAAAAAAAGCAAAAGCAAAACAAAACAGTAGCACACCTTGCTCATTGCCTTGAGGATCTTTTCTTTGACTGAAAAATATTGCTTTTAACTGCTGAGTATAGTCTTAATATAAAATCATGACTATTTAAAGAATCATTCTAATAATGAATACTAAGATGCACCTAGTTGACCTGATTTGGATGAGAAGCTAACCAAATTGAGGATTTATTAGCATTTGAATGAGAAATGTTAGGAAATTCAAAGGCTGTAAACTAATATCAGTACAGGAAATTAAAAAAAATATATCCTGGATGAAGACTGTAATAAACATTTCCAAACTTTTACCAAGAAATTTGTATTGGCATGTGTGTGTGTGTATCGCATATGATATATGAATCCATAGAATTTGCATTTATTTTGATACTGTCATTTTCTTATTTGAGGCTATAAATCAAAGCCACACTAACCTTTTCTCTGTCCTGAGAAGTTTGTATTTAGTTTCACCATTTTCTTGCAATTTTTGTACATAGAAAGACATTGGCTAGAATTTAATATAGTATAGCATAGCATTTAGTATTGCTGTACAGTACTACTTTTAAACACCTCAATTTGAAATATTCCTAATTAGAAGTCTTTAAGAAGTTTTTGGGGCATTTTGGAATTGTATAAATCTTCAACAATCACATCCTCATATAAACAAGAATTGAGTCTTAAACAGTGTAACAAATGAAAGCCAGCTCCTAAATACTATTATTTTAGCCTACCTTGTAGAGATCATGTATATCTACATAATCTCTACAAGGTCTACAATATATATGCTACATGATCTAACATTGTATACTAGTAAAATTGTGACATCATGGAGTAGATTATGGAGATGATCTTGAAGAAGGAATGCAACACTCATTACATACTGTAAATAGCAACTCAGTCCTGAAAGAGAGGAAAGAATAAGAAGGAAATTCAATATTTCCCTGCCTTGATTTTCTTTGGTATGAGAATAGAGAGGTATATACCAGTGGTGGGTTTCAAATATTTTTGCCACCGGTTTGGTGGGCACGCTTTGCGCACATGCATGCATTTTGCAAGCACATGTGCACCAAACACGCACTTTGCGCAGGTGCAGCAGCATTCTATCTTGCCTCCTGCAAGCCTGCACGATCCTGGTTGCTTCAGCAGCTGCTATTTTGTGCCGCACAAAGCAGCTGCACTTCAAATTCTGCAGATAAAAATGAATATGGGAGCCCGGGCAGGCGGGTGGGCCCAACACAGACTGATGGAGAGAACTGGTTCGGTCTCCGCTGTTCATTGCTCCTACCGGCTCACCAGAACTAGGCAGAACAGGTTGAATACCACCACTGGTATATACTCTAATCAGACTGTTATTATATCCTGCAACAATAAAGTTCCAGTAGTCCTTGTGGAGTCTGTTTTCTGACTTGGCCTACATCAAAAAAGGCTAATAGAGCACCAAAATAAGACAAATGTGGCTTATTAATTGAGAAGTACATTAATGCCATTTAAAGTAGACTCGTAGATCGTGTCTCTATTTTTCTGTATTAATAAATTATTTCTCTGAAGGCATCCTTACTGCAAATGGATAGTTTGTGCTCTAGAAAAGGAAAAATATATTTCCTTCCTTTTCTGTAATTTCTGAACAATTTACTTCAAATGAAATTTCTCTGTTTTGTTACAATATGCATTTTCTAGTAAATGACTCCAGAGTCATCTGTTTTAAGGTCTATTATCAGGTTGATGGGAGATTAGGTATAAACAACAAAGTTTAGGAGATTTTAAAATCTATGAATCAAAACAGAAGAGATTTAAGAGGATAGTTAAAAATGAAAACCAATACAAAAATAAGCCCCGCTAAAGACAGTGAAGCTTCATTCTGATTGCAAATATCTAGGCATGCTCTATTAAATTTTCCATGGCTGAGGAAATGTGGTAAAGGCATGTTTATAAGCATGCAGGCATTGATCAGCTCTTATAATATTCCACATGTGAGGCATATATTATATATTTCTATATGTATGCAGTCATTTCAGATCAAATCTAGTTCATGTAAAACATACTACTTTTCAAAAGGCAATGTATCACATCTTATTGGGATTCATTGAGGATATCTTTTTGATTGATGTAGTTTACAGCACTTTGTACAAATAGGAATGCGTAGCAATTATTCTTAGACCAGTGATCATACTATTTGATCCTATGGTTTCAGATGCTACTAGATTTTTCCATTGTTTTAATCACTGTTTCACTGCTCCTAATGTGTAAATAAACTTAAAATACAAACTTTCAGTAAAAGCTTCTGAAAATGCCAATCAATTATTGAAATAATGTTAGGATCTTTTTCGATGTGTTATATCTTTGCCAGCAGGAACTGTCTTCTGAGTGTGGAAATAATAGAATGGAAAGTTCACTCCATAATGAATAAAATATGTAAATATCTTCTTAAATGTATTGTTCTACTCTGATTTTGTTTTCTGAAGTATACTGTCAAAAGGACACAAAACTTTTTTCATTTAAATAATATAAATGATTCTGTACTTTTTCATCTCTGTCACTTCAATTCTGGAAGATCACAGATCTGCCTGTATCCATTTTCATTTTTCAAAATGGAAAATAAAGGAAAGAATAAAAATACAAATAAATAGATAAAGGAAAAACAAATGAACAATGTTTTAAAACATATAAATATTTATATTGAAGCATACTTAGGATGTGGACACTTTTTTCTTTGGTACATTCAATTCAATCTTGATTCATAGTGACTTACATAGACAAATCCAAGTAGTTTTTATGGCAATATTTTTTGATTATCTCTAGCCTTGGGCTAAAAGAAAGAGACTGATCCACAGTCACCTCTTGGTTTAATGCCTAAGGCAGGACTAGCTCTCCTGTTTTCTAACCACTTCAACAATCATACTCTTTTTAATAAGACAGAATAACTGAGACATCACCCATTCCCTATTACATCTGAATTGTAGATCAGTGCACTGGATCTGAACACAAGACATCCACCAAAGGTCTGCATAATGATTTAACAAAGCTCCTTGATAGCAGAAATGTCAAAAAGTCAAAATGACAGCATTGGTTGCACAATTTCAACTGCTAGGTTGACTTTTATGATCCTATCCCGTGGACCCCTATGCTTCATAACACAAAAAGACAGTATGGGTTGGGGATTTTCAAAAAGGTTGCAGAAAAAAGTACTTGAAATCATAATAATAAAACGAAGTATTGCTTTTTGTAGATTTCCACTTATCCACTCGTTTCCCTAAAGCAGGCCTGTCAAACTGGTGGTCTGCGGGCCAGATGCATCACACGTAGGCCACACCCACCCCAGCTCTGCAAAGGCAAAAAACATTGTGATACATTACGATAAATTACAGAACACAATCAAGTTTGACACCCATGCTTTAAAGGCTTAATTTAATTCTACCTTATATTATCTATAGTGCCATCTATGTGCTGGGACTATATATAGCTTTAGAAATCTGACTTACAGAATGTAGTACAGAATATACTTCAGTGGTACTTGAATGTATGTAAGTTCTTCCTGATGAAGAACTTAGTACTAATGAAGTTTATCAGATAAGTTTACCTTGTAAGATAGTGAATCATTCCAATATCATAAAAACTTTCATCTTCCATAAGCCAGTCATCCCCCAAAAATGATGAAGCAATATTGGTTTTATTCAATTTATAAATGGGCAAAGTAACCCCATCTTAATTCTGGAGAAACCACCGTGTCCTGTGCTTTGCAATTTCACTATGACCAGTGGGAGCTTACTGCAATTGATAGAAAATTTCATTAGCTCATGAAATGCATCAGGAAAATGAATATGCTTTACTTGGCTTCAACACAAATGAAATGTCGGAGCTTTCTGCAGCTGGGTTGAGAAATTTCCAGTGTTTTAACAGCACAGAATCATTTTTGCACTTATATGAGCATCCCCTTATTTAACTGATGAAGAATAGCTTGCTTCCATTCTCCTTTTTAAACATTTCCTACCTTTCCTCTCAGAGATTGTGCATTTTTAAAAAATGGAATTGCTTTACCCTGGCCTTGGAATATTTAATTACAAATACTTTATTCCTCCCCAAAGTTAAAGAAGTGTGCAAAAGGGTGCATTGATATCTGAAGAAAAGGGACCAAAAGAGAAAGTAGGATTATACTAAAAGCCAAAGTATGTCATGTTGGCCAGTCAAGAATCCATCCATATTAGGTCACTATCTTAAGTTCAGCAATGGAAAGATTGTAGGACTAACTGAAATGCCTCAAAACACAATGAAAACACATCCAAATTCTCTAAAATTGCTCTTCAGCACAAAGGTTAATCCACACACAAAAGAGTGAGAGTAAAGAAGAAAATGATCCTAGATACTGTGCAAAGTAATTGGGGTTTTGTTCACTAGTCCCCTATGTTGCTTGACTCCCCTGTTGGTGATTTACATTTTGCCCAAAGTTGTGAAGAAGGGCAAAATTTCAGGATTCAGTAACATAGTTGCTGTGGGTGATAATAATAGAAGAACATCTGTAATGGATGGCATCATCCTTAAAATCATTGTCTTTTTATTAAGGGCAAACAATAATCTTTTATGTATTGATCACCCACCTTTTCCCATGGGTGTATAAATGGCAAGCCGCAAATGTTCACAAAACTAAAAACACACACACACACCCCGGGAAAAAAAAAAAAACTAAACTTGTGAAGTTTAATGGATAGGACTCTAGGACCATCCCTTTTCTGGAAGGTCACTTAATGTCAATCTCAAGGGGGCATTAGACTACTTTCAAGGAAAGGCACGTGTAGGATTGCAGCCTGCGGTGACGAAGCGAAGGCTACTCTCCCCTTTTGGACTACTCCCGCGTGATGCTGAAGCGGTGAGTTGGCGCGGCAGACTTTCTGGAAGCAAAGCGTTTATACGGAGGATACATGCACTTTTGTTAGCAAAAGCATGCCCGCGCAAAAGAGCGCTTAACAGTCAATAATCAGCCAGGAAAAAAAGAAAAGAAAGGCTCGACTGTTTTAGCTAGAGTGCTGCTGCGTCCTTGCCGAGCTGGGCGGTTGCGTTTATCTGACTTTCTTCTCCCCATCCTCGCCTTCAAAAGTTTAAGCCTCGAGGGTGAAGGTTGACAGCCTCGCGCTTCGAGGCGGAAACCGAAGCAGAAGTAAAAGGAGCCGGTTTGCAGAGCCAGTCTTAAAGAAAGGTGCAGAAAAGAGATGGAAGCAAAAACAGGGAGGAGAAAGGAAATGTCAACGGGCCTGATTAAAAAGAAGAAGAAAAAAGGGAGGGGGAGTCGCACCCGCTGCTTGTCTTGCTTCTCATCCCTGCCAGATTCCGGGGGGAGGGGGGGATGTTTCCAAAGTGCCTCGAAAGTTGGCTTGATAGCGCTGACCCAGCCTCCCTGGTGGAAGTCGGCGGACTCCTTCATCTCGCACGGCTTTCTCCTCCGTTTCCCCGCCGAGATCGGGAAGGTCCCCATCCCCCCCCACTCCCCCCCCTCCCCTCCCCCGACCCGCAGTCCGCTTCTACCGGAGGAGTTGGCTCGCGGGCCGTCCCGAACGGACCGCGCCGCTTTACTCTCGCAGCGCCGCTTTCGTGTCGGTCCGTAGATTTCGCTACTTCCACTGAGCTGAAGCGGAAAGAAACAATGGGGCTCGCGCAAGACGAGTCACCCAAAATCCCGACCCAGCCTTGAGCAAAAGCCCTTCTCGTCCCGAGCATCCGAAGAGCCTTTCGGAAAAGGAAAAAAAAAAAACCTCGCCGCTGGAGGAACGCGGGCGCTCTTTCTCTTAAGCAACACCCCCTCCCCCCCTCGCCGCCTCGGGTTTCTGGTCAAGAAGACCTACTTAGCCCGGTTCCGGCAGCACCCTCGCCCTCTCCCCCCAGCCCAATTTTTAAAAGAAGGATCCAATCGTCTCTCCCATGGAGCGGGGAGAAGCTGGGGGGGGGGGGGGGGGGCGGGAGAGAGAAGGATGTGATTCTCCGCCTTATTGCCGCGACCGCTACGAGTGCGTGTAATAATACAGGATTGTCATTAGGTTGCTCCATGGCATACGTCGTTTCGCCAACTCTCCTAAACCGCTAACCAGCCCTCCCTTCGCTCTCCCCCCACCCACCCACCCACCCCCGGCGGTAAAAAACTAAAATTAGCAAAATGTCAGGCATGGCAAGATTGATTCAGCCCAGATGCAATTATCATTTAAAAAGTGCTTGATTGAGGTGCCTGATGTTGGGTGATTTATTCTGCATACCATATACATAATTAAAGTTGGGTAGTGGAGTAATTTATCAATCTCGTTGAGACCTAGAGAGGGGCAGGGAAGGCGGAAAGAGAGAGGGGAAGACGGAGGGTGGGGGGGAGGGAGAGAGAGAGAGGTCTTTGCCACCGCCTCTGCTCTGCTCTGAGCTGGTCGCTCTCTGCGCTCTGTTTGTTTTATTAAAACGCGTTCGGGATGTGATCCCGCCCCCTTTTTTCAAGAGTGAAACTGATTATTTCTCCAGCTCGGCAAGAGAGAGTCCTTCGTTTGGGATTGTGAGGAAGAGAGAGAGAGAGAGAGAAAGAGGGAGGAAAAAAAGAGGAGGAGGAGAGGAGGGAAGGCAGAAGGAAGAGAAGCCTCGCCGGGCGTGGAGTTTTTGAATCCTCCCTTCCCAGCCTCTCTTCTCTTCCCCCCCCCCCTCCTTCCTGCGATCCGTGATGTTACAAAGCCCGTGAGCTGTGCTTTCCCCATTCGCCTCCTGTCACTTCCTTCCTGGACGCTCTCAGGACGAGTCCGCTTACTTTTAATCCGACCAGCAGCCCGGGCACTTGCGCCTGCTGCACGCTTAGGGACACACACTACCACCACCGTCGCCACCGCCGCCACCAGCGCCACCACAGAGCTCCTGGCGGTTCATTGGATTGATTTTCAAGGTTGTGTGTGTATGCGCGCGCGGGCGTGCGCGCGCCCGGGTGCATGTGTGGTTAAAGGAGGCTGCGTGTTGGACCAGGTGGGGAACATCTTACAAGGCTGGAAGAATTAAAAGCTTTTTTTCCTCGTTCCTTCTCCTCCTCTTCCTCCTCCTCTTCCTCCCCCCCTTACTCTGTTCAGTCACTTCTCTTTCTCTCTCTTGTTTCTCAAGAAGAAGAAAAAAGATTCGGTCAAGGACTCGCCTGATCATCCAAACGTTTGCGATGTAAGTACACGTGCAATTCCATTTAGAAAGTCAGGCTGTGTTGACACTGCTGGATGTCTAATGGTAGGCTTTCTGACATGTATGGCAGTAAAGTCAGATGTCCTGGGGATAGTAGAGTCACCCAGCTGTAGATGGCTTTGAGGAAAAGTGGCACTCTTAAGTCACCTAGGTAAGTTGCTGAGGGTTTCTTCCTCTCTTCCCCTCCATTTGCTTGAGTGTTTAAAGTTTCATGAAGTTAGTTCACGTCATTGGTGTATTTTGGTATTGTGAAGTGAGCTAGGGTTGTTTGTCTTTTAACATTTCACCAAATGCTTATGACCTTGGAGTACTTGCCCCATGAATTATCAAACAGTGCAGTGAAGAAATAACCTGGCATAAGAGCAATTGCCCTTTTAAACTTCGATGTGTGTGCAAGTACATCACTTTGTTTTCATGCTTTGGTTTTCATCACAGCATCTCTCCCAATACACTTTGCCTTTATAAGCTTTCTTAGGAAATGGAGGAAATGATAACATTTGAATGGAAAAGCAAGCGATGTTCCACTTTGGCAGTCTTTCTAACTTTAGCTGTAAGTTGAGTGAGGTTGCATTGCACTTTGGAGCCTGATTGTTTTTTCTATTAATTAAAACTTCAGGCTGAAGATGAGTATGAAAGAACAAGGGAAATCTATAGAGAATACTCTTTCACTGTAAATATATCAAGTGGTTATAGTTTCTTCATAGGATCTAGTGGCTTCCTAACAGACTTGGCAAATAATATGAGAAATTGCTTTTAATAATTCTGTTAATTAAAATATTTTAGAATAATAGAACTTCGTGCTTTAATATTGATATTACTTGCAAATGTTGTACAGCCTCATCTTTAAGTAGCACAGATTGGACTTTAAATAAGATACTTATGGCATGTACTTTATATCTGCTACTGTTGGATAAGTAAGCAGCACAAGGGCAATCTGCCAGTATTTCAGAGGTGGACTAAAGATTCTTGGCTTGAGAAGAAATGTGTTTTAGTGAACTATAAAAGCAATTGTATTTAAATGGTATCAGTTCCTGTATAGTTTTAGTACAACATATAAATATGTTCTAAGGGCCAATTGTCCTAGCTGTATCTTTGAGGTCTATATTATTTTAAATTGTATTCAGTAGGAATTGCATAACATAGATACTTACAAGAAATATAATAATACTAAGCTATAAGGCATAGCAGAGGCAGAGTACCTGTGAACTAATAATTCTGTTTTAAAGAGCAGTGTTCAGGTATAACCAGTCGGATTTGATTTTTTTTTCAATTTAAGATTTTAACATATATTCAGCATTGTATCAGATAGCCTGGGAGCATCATTTAAGATTAATGGATATTCATTACAAAGCCTTGATGAGCTGTAGCTCAGTATCCAATAACAAAATAAACTGTTTTTATACTGTCAGAAGTTATTGGCAATAAAATTCATGTATTTAGAAAGTATTAATACAATTTCTATTATTCTTAAATGGCTATTGCATTCATTTTAATGTGACAAAGATTATTTAGTGCTATTAGGAACGCTGACTAAAATCTTCAGTATTTGATAAGTCCTGTCAGTATTACTACAGATAATTATGTTTTACTTTGTTTTACTTCTTATACAGAATAAATTGCTCTTCTATGTTCAAATATAAGTTTTGAAACATGCAAGCCATTGCATGAGTTAAGTTTCTGAGAACTCCTTGCATGATAGTCATATAAATGAGTGAAGGTTTATGAAATGAAGATCATTATCAGAAACAAGTATCTTTGGGGTTGTTACGAACAGTACTTTGAACAGTGTAGACTGCTAGCTGATTATACTCCCTTAGATTTTCTTTTAAAGTATGCTAAATTATTAAAGTCACATCTGTGTAACAGGTGATATATAACTGCATATAAATTAGAAATGTAATAGTGGAATATTCTAGATTCAGAGCTGAGTAATACCCTATTAGGACGCACTAAAATGGCACAAAAACTACATGAACTATTATTAGACTGTTATTTAAAGTTACATGTCTGAATGGTCCTTTATAGAATAATTTACATATACAATAATATAATCATAAAACACTATTGAAATATATTTATTTACAATACAATTATGAATAATGATGTACTACTAGTACTAATAATTAAAATATACTGTTTGTCATCTTCTAATACCAAGATAACAGACTTCATTAATATTATGCAAATATACAAACAACTATCTCTATACTTTAATTAGGGATATATATTTAAGAAGGGAATAAAACTATTTTTGTCTCACATTATAAAATACAGAATTATTGGGTGAATAAATAGAAATAAACTTTAAACAGTTAGCATGTCTGAACTGCAAACTTGCTTAACTCTTATACGTTCTCTTTATGATACTGATGAAAAATAAAAGAGTCTAAATCACATAAATACTAAGATCTATAGAACTCTGATAAATACATTTCTTAGCATAAGGCTAGATTTTAAATATTTTATAAGCAATATTACCTTCAAAGGAAGAAAATATGGATTAGTCATTTGTAAGTATTTAACAAACTAGACAATAGCATGTTTACTTCCTTTCCTGACTATCCCAAGATTATTTATTTTTTATTGTTTTCAGAGCCTCATGTTTCCATATTAAATACCAGACAGAATATTCACATTAAAAATGTTAAGAGTTAAACCTGTTGGACACAGACCAACTTTTCAATTATGCCACTTAGTCACTTAAAAAAAATAGATTGGGAAAGTTTAAATTCTAATACTTTTATACATGGAGCGTAAATAAGTCCTATTAATGAAAACAAAAACAGTTCACCCATCATTTCTACTGAAAATGTGCATTTATCCCAAGTATCTGTCTGATGTATATCTTTTACCTATTCCCATCTCATAAATGTTCATGTTATGTGTTTGGCAAAATGGAGACATAAAGATTAAATTTAACAAAGAAACATACCCCGTGCAATAGTGTTAAAACCCATATTAAATTATATGTTAAATGGCTGTTGCTATAATTTTTCATTTATAATATATATAAAGAAGGCCTATGAACTATAGAGTACATTAACAGAGTGAAGAAGTTGTAAGTAAAGTGTGTACATTTCCAAGCATATTTCTTTATTTTAAGGGTATAATGATTGGTTTATGATTCTGAACTGGTTTAAATTAATCTTCTGAGAGGTGTCAGGCAGTATGGTAGTTGTGGACAGATGTGATTAAATCCTAGTATCTTCATGTGTACCTTAATCTCAACTGTTGCACTGACTGCAGTGCAGCAAAGCAGGTCTGTTAGGATCTGTCATCTTTAGGAAATCAGAGCAGATTATATAGACAATTCACAAAACCAACAGTGACAACAAAGTCTTATGTGCCTTACAAAAGGAGGATTAGGCAGTTCAGATGTCAACTTGATTGGACAGAGATAAAAGCTGATTGCTGCTGTGTGGCAAGGCACACTTCATTTTCAATTGGTTATTTATTAGATTTATTATCATACTTCACTTAATCATTGTTAGGATACTATAGGAAGTATAGGAAGCTCAGGTTTTCAGTCAGAATATGTGTTTTAGGAAAGATGTAATCATTCAGAATGTAGCATATGTAATTACAATGTTTTAAAATACTGTGCAATGATTATAAAACCTTGGAAAGTTTTATTTTATGATATCACAGTACCTGGTAAACTGGCACATGTCCCAATACAGTAAGATTGTTCTAAAAGTATAGTCCTTTTTTTTTTTACGTATATACAACCTAATGCAAGACAGAAGCTTTGCACATCCAAACGTTTTCAGAAAATTTCTACAGAAATCATTGGCATTGCTGCTAAATACATTATTTCAGAATTACAATTATTCAATTTAGTTGTTAATTTATCAGAAAATGTATTGCCTTCAATCTGTTTCATTCCCAGGAACTTTTGACAAACTGTTTCAGATAGAGTATCCAGTTGTGTTTGTATACTGTGTTTGGGAAGTTAAATGGCATTTTTTTTATTGCAACATTTGAAAGCTTTGAGTTGCTTTTTGCTGATTAATTGCAAAATACTGTTTTCAAAAAGCATAGTAGTATTGCCTATTATAACATCAGCCAGTTAGCCACAAACACACATATTGTTTCTAATTGACTGTGATATAGATTTCTAAAATTAATACTGTATGTAGTAACATTTTCTATTAATTTTAAGTATTTTAAATGCAAAAAATTTCAAAATTAATTATACTTGTTTAATTACAAATGTTTCATAATTATGATACTTTGTGTTTATTCACTACTCCCTCTCATTTCATATTTACAAGATTCACAGTTTAGATAGCGGTCTGTAAGGTGATTTGTATTTATGCATTGTGGTCCTAAACACATTGCCTGAAAATAAGCCCCACTGAACTCATCAGGGTATAATCTAATTATATATAGAGTTGAGATGCCGGTCAGTCTACAGAGAAGTACATTAGTGTTAAATTCTGTGTATGTTTATTTGAAAGTAAACTCCCCCAAATCTAGCAGAATTCATTTTGAAATGATAGGTTAGATTAGATGTCAGTCAACATAAATCAAAGCATTATGATATAACTAGATTGGATGCATAAGTGTGAGAAATAACGCTGAAAAAATTACCTTCTTAGATTGAGCGTGATAAAAATACACAAGCCTGTAATAGTCTATTTTACATATTGCAAGCATTTCATAGCAATCTAAAAGGAAAGTCTTGTGAAAGCAAAAATTTATTACCATTGATATGCTATACATGGAGTTCATCAAATATTATATAAGTTAAATAAAATATATGGTTGCTGCTAAAAATTAAATATAATTAAAGAGGCTTGCTTTAAATAATCAAGAGTGAAACATGAAATCTTGCTATAACATTCTTAAAATTGGCTTAAATTTTCAATACATGTAAAAATATACAATTTAAAAAATAGTATTGATATGTAATATTTTAATTATATAGAAGACATTATATCTTCAATACATAAACCTTTCTGGTAGTCATTATTTTCAATACAAAGGAGCCTCTGAGCAACAATATTTTAGTTTTCAATTTTTGTATCTTCCAATTTTGCTGAACAAAAGTTATAAATTAGTTATGCAGGAGTGGAATAACCACTTATCAATGTTAACCTTTAGAAAACTTTATAGATATCAGTCAATAGCCTAAATGCACATTTAACCTAAATGTAGCATATTAATGTTTTAATAACTGTACCATGTCTTTTCAGTATACTGAGAACTAGCATGTACTTTTTTTTCTTATGTTAAATTGTGTTTAATTCTTGAGAGTGCCTGAACAGGTCCCTGAAGTTTTCTTGGCAAGATTTTCAAAAGTAGTTTGCCATTGCCTCCTTCCTAGGGCTGAAAGAAAGTGACTGGCTCAAGGTCATTGGCTTTGTGCCTAAGGTAGAACTAGAACTCATGGTTTCCCAGTTCCTAATCTGATGCTTTGACCACTGCATCAAACTGATTTATGGCCTGAATTGTAAATCTGGATGATAATAAAACTATTTTTTCATTTATTTAGAATTTGTAAAAGTATTCAGCTAAAAGTTGGATAAATATTAGACATTTCTTTTAGAATTCACAGCCACAGGCTTGTTCATGTACTCTAAAAACACAACATACAATGCTTTGTTTACAGTTCTTAATAACCTGTACTGAAATTTATTTTTGGAACAAAAGTATCAAGTGGTCTTTAATCTAAAATTCTGCCATATAATTATCTGCTAAGCTTATATTAGTAAGATACAGTTCTAAAATATGCCATTTTTAAAATTCCCTTTGGGATGAAAACGTAACTTGTTTATAACCATCACTATTAAATTAAGCTTTAGAATAGGAATCTAATAAATTAAACTATTCCTGAGAAAACGTACTTGCCACTTATTGTTTGAATGCCACAGAAAATTTGGGTACAATTTTATATAAACTGATGTTTTTATTAAAGCCCATGGGGTTTAAAGAGAGTTATTGTATACAATTCTGACAATGTATTCAATCAAACTGCAGCTGGATTAAAATTTCTAAAAATATGCACAATATACAGAATAGATATTTAAAACTAGATTAAATTAAAAATTAGATAGGCACATGACACAGAGATGGTTTATATAATAATAAAAGTTATAATAAAAGACATTATGGTCACTGCTTGCTAGCAGAAATGTTATGGTTTTTCTAGTAAGAGTTGGAAGAGGAGCACAGATGAGTAGATTTCAGAGAAAATCTTTCAAACTCATTTATCATACTAGCAGAATATAGCTCACATTGATGGGCTGTGTCCATGAGTTTCCTAGTAT
This sequence comes from Bungarus multicinctus, assembly GCA_023653725.1. Lineage (NCBI taxonomy): Eukaryota > Metazoa > Chordata > Lepidosauria > Squamata > Elapidae > Bungarus > Bungarus multicinctus. The sequence goes on from CM042834.1 coordinate 238,580,968, forward strand.
GGCTTTATTGCAATTCCTTAATAGTTACTTGAGTGTATTCATGATGTAAATATTTCAGAATATATTACAGTCCTTCCTCCTCTAATCCTGAAAGCAAAGAACAAATGTGTTGAGCATGTTCCTATGACCTGATATACTTTTCTTTTTCTTGGAAAATGGAAGGCAACTCTTAAAACTATGAACTTTTCATTAAAGAAAGACATGGATTTAGATATTTGCATTAAACATGTGCACATAGAAATCATTTAAAGTTTTTTATTTTTTACAGGGTAAATGATTGTGCATTGCAGGTAAAATATGCAATATCTTTTAATCATAGAGTTCTATAGATGAAATTAAAACAAATAGAACACTAAAAAAACCTCCAGATATTATAGATATTTTAAAATATTCAACATGGCATTTCATTGGTTTGCCAATGGCCAGCCTAGTATATAATGCATGTTTAGTAAATTTGTAGGTATAATGAAATGCTTATTATTAGAAATAAGAGTTATCATTGTTTACATATCTCGCCATTTTCCTATACTCATAAATCAGACCAGATTTTCATATCTGTCAGACCCATTTAATGAATAATAACATCTCTCAATGTGCCACACAATTTTACAGTATTGTACATGTTCTTTCATATCACTTTGAAGCCCAGAATAATATAGAGGCTGTGTTGTTGTTGGAACATTTTGGCTATTTGATCCATTATAGTTACTCCTATCCTTCTATAATTGTTGAGGAAGACAGTACAGATTCAGTGTTATCTTAGTCTACATAGTGCATATAGTTATATCACATCAGATCATACTAAACCATAATATGGGTTTAGGCATAGTATGCTATGTAACCCAATTGTACTTTATTTGCTCTGCCTTAACAGACCATGTGAATCCAGCCATATGGTCAAGGCTGAGTCATTGGCAGCTATCTGAGAGATCCATGAAATGATATGTGAAATCCAATGAGTGGAAGGATAAACCTAGAAATTGGAAACAAGGTTGCATTGAAATACAGTAGAGACAGGAAATTTTTGTTGGCCAGCTAAGGTACCCATCCCAAACAGGAAGCATCTAATGCTTCCTGTTCTATATGGCCAATGTCTTGCCTAGTAGGTAAAGATACTTTATTATAAGCTTCAAAGGGAACAGCTACATACCAAATATTTCCTGCAGCTCCAAGGATATAGTTAAAGGATATAGTTCAGCGCGCGCTGAAGACCTGGCTTTTCGAGCAGGCCGGCCAGGGCTGAGAGAGGGTTTTAATTTGTCTCCATTGCTTTTTAGTAATTTTAATTTGGGGGTTTTAAGGGGGTGGGGTGGGCTTTTATATTCGGCCAAATATTCAATTTAATCTTTTTTTAACTTTTGTATCATTGTCGGGGTTTTGGATTGGCTGTACACCGCCCTGAGTCCCTAGGGAGAAGGGCGGTATAAAAATTTTATAAATAAATAAAATAACTAAATAAAGTATAAATTGGGGGGGGGATTGCTGAATAGTTTCTTAATTGCCTGGACACCTGTTGCAGCAAGGCAGTATGGTATTTTCTTAGTAGTCACACAGCATTCTGGATATGTCAGTCTTCTGCCTTCTGTTATTCACTGAATTTGATTTATAAGCAATGCTAGAATTATATTGGGTAAATGAAGAATGCAATGGTGCTTAGGTATATGATCTTAAAAATTCTTTGTTATGTAACTATTCCACAAAAATGGACAGTGAACTTGATGGACTTAAAATGATTTTTTCCAATGCTTTCAACACTCCCTGTTTATTTTACGCACAATATTTCTTCTAGTCAACTTTTGGATCTTCTGTTTTTAAATTTTAAAAATGAATCAAAATGCCTGCAGACAGATAAATTAAGAGCAGAAAGAAAAATCAGGAAAGCTTAATCGTCCTGTTTATAATTCTCTGTTTAAAATGTCCTTCATGGGTTTTTTTCTATATTAGATTATATATGTATATATACTTATACACCCACACACTAACAATAAAGTTGAACCCAACAGGTTATAAATATATTCAGATCTTTGGTAATTTGAAATGGAAAAATGAAGCAAGAAAGAAAAATATGCACCATCCTTCTTTGCTCTTTGACTGTAAACTTTTATTTTTCCAAGGTAGCTGATTTCCTTTTTTAAAAAAATACTATTTTAAAGACCTGTTTTACATCTTTATCTAAGAACAGGATGGCAGTTGGTAATGGGTTCAAATCTAACTATGAAAACATCTAGAAATAGAAAGTTTCAGCAGATCCAAAAGTTGACTAGAAGAAAAATTGTGCATGAAATAGTTGCACTGCATTAACTAAAGAGAAACTAATTCAATTAATTTGATTTGTCACTTTTGAACCTTTACGTTTGCAATATTAAATTTATATATTAGCCTTGGAATCTATCTAGTGTAAATTTTTTTATTTGGCTTTTAATATGTTTATATCAGAGGTGCAAACTCAACCAAGTGTTATTTGTAGTTGAATCCATAAACAAAGTAGAATGAATGTCACTTGTAGCATGCAACTCATGCCTGGATTAATGCAGTGCTAGCTTTTAAATAATCAATACCTGTTAAAATGTACAGGGGGTGAGGGTAGGGGTTAGAATACTTATCACAAAGAACTGAGAGAACTAATTGCTTAGCCATAAAATGTAGAGAAACAGTTTTTACAAATAAGGCAATCTGTACGCAATTTAAAAAAATAGGTTTATCTTTTAAAAGATAAAGAATATAGATTTTAATGAATGCTTTCTTCATTTTGGTAGTCTGAGTGGAATGTTAGTAATAACTGCAAAGCAGATTATGTCAGTGATTAAAAGTGTGATTTTGTTCTACAGCGTGTACACAGTGAAGCTTTAGGTGGTATGTATACCCATTATGGATTTCTGTACTGTTAATTGAATTGTAATGATAAGCAGTAGAAAGTAGAAAATCAGAAAATCATAGCTTTCTGAAGGCAATCAGAAAATTTAGAACAAAATAACTATTGTTATAAAATGCTATTATAAAATCAGTCATTATAAAATAAATCAACTACTTGGTAGGACTAAAATACAATAGTTTATTAAATTTGTATACTACCCGAATCTCAACAACTATGGACATCTAACGATGATCATACAAGAGATTACAGTAAACCCAGTAAAACAAAAAGAAAGTAAAAGAAAGATAAATGGCAGAGTTGATGAAAGGAAGGATCTAGCTGTCTCTTGTTAAACATCCAGATGAACTTGTTTGGTATTGTGAAAGTTTTTTTTATTGTAGCAAAGAACTTTGAAACTGAAATAATCCTAACGTAATTGCTCTTCTCTTTGATTTACTCTATATTCTACATACTGTCTCATATATATCTGTGTGTATGCATATCTGTGTTTCCTATATACTTTACATCTATATATTCTATTTACTGTTTATTACTTGTTCTATTTATATTCTTTACTTTTTTCAAACCAGCTTTCAGGTGGCTCATGGCAAATACTTTGTCACCATAATGTTGCCTTTTTATGCAAATTATATATTCATATTTTTTAAAAAAAAGTCCAGGAGACCAGAGGGAGAAAATGATTAATCAGTTTCTGTCAATTTTCATGTTTAAATTCTCAGAATAAGTATTCTTGCCACTGACAAAACATGAAACTAGTAAACTTTTATCTAAAATGAATTATGTGTAAGTATATATCATAATAATATGAACATTAATGAAGTATTATAAACTGATATCCTATTTAATAATTAATGAATTTGAAAGAATATTTTATTAATATATGAAAAAGGAAATGTTTTCTTTAAAAGGCATTTTATAACCTAGTGATACCAGACTGTGAATACTGTTATTAAAAGTAAAAGTATAGTAATTGAGGATCATTTAATGCAGCGCTTTACTGGGAGGCACTAATCATTAGGTGGAAATTGGACAATTTAACATGCAATGAAATATGCAACTAGGAAAGCTTCAGTGAATGTGTACCTAAACTGAGCCATATTTTTACTTAAATCTGATTAAGTCTTACACATGATGATTTGTAATATGTAAACCAGGATTACGTTCCTATTTGTGTATTTTTCTTAAGTTAGGAATTTTCAGTTAAAAAACCAGCAACAGTGTTGCAATCTTTTAATTTGTAGTGGATACCAGATTAAATAACTTTAATCAGTATTTTTCATTATTCTGAATGGCAATCTACATGCTTCACAGTTTGTAGCTTTTAGACTTTCAATTTTGGACTTTATTTCTGCCATTTTAAAATGGATTACTCTAACAAATGCGTTCTTAAGCCCTTTAAAATGGCTCACTTTAAGAAACACCTTTACTACTGACAAACGATTCTGTATATAATAATCATTTATTGAATTATTATACTTGTATCCCACTTTTCTCATATGTTTATATCTTTTATTTGGCTTTTAGTTTACAGGTTTCCTTTATAACAAGATGGGCTGAAAGGGGAATTGGGTTGTCAGTCAGGCAGTTTTCATGACTAAGGGACAAATGATTTGATATCTCAACCAGGCACTACATCAACCAGGCTTTCTAAATGAGAATGGTTGGTGTTTTTTTAAAGCATTGAAGTTTTTTCATGTTCACAGGAAATGTAGTAAGTATCCCACATGGTATAGTTTGTACATGGAATAACAGATGCCAATAGAATGCTAACCAAGGCAGTCAGCTACTCCTTTCGTATGTTCCAAGACTGACATGTAGTATGTTTTCAGTCACTACTATCTTTCCTCCTTTAGTCCATCGGTAAAGAAGAAAAATAGAATTGTTCCTGTGCTTTTAGCCAGTTTCAGTTTATTGTGATGCCTGACTCCAGACAAACTATGGTTAGGTTTATCTGTGACTTAGAGAAAAAAGTTTGTTTTGACCTAAACTATAGTTGATGAATGTTGCCTTAATTCTTAAACTATAGCTATAAGATTAATTATTGTTGGGGTTTAAACGTAGTTAAGGAAAAACAAACACTTGTTTTACCCTCACAGACTGTGTCATGATGAAAAAGATAAGATGTAAGTTATGAGATAGAGACTCCAGCACATAACATTGAATCACAGAATAATTTAGCTTATGACTAAGTTAATATCTTCTGAGATTAAATGCATTGTTTATTCATGATTTTTTTAAAAAAGAAAACCCTTATTTTTAGTTAGGGGCATGCTACAATGGGTGTAGTTCTGTCTACTTTTTCAGTGGCCTCTAGACACACTCAAATATATCCAGATATACTGAACACTTCCTATTAATTCATGAGCATCTAAAGTGGTGCTATTTAGATTTTAGTGTTGCCAGCACTATGAGTATTCAAAAAGTTGGTATCAGCATATTTAGCTTGTATTCACAAATCCACTGGATCCATTGTACTGTAATACTTAATGAAACGGATCTGTATGGTAATTTAGGAAGTTATATCCTTTGGAGGTCTTTTTAATCTTTTTGGATTCCTACTACAGTCAACAACAACAGTACAAAATTACTGAGCCAGCTTTAGGGCTAGGCAGCTGTGCCCATTACTAAATATATCTTTCAACATCACCTTTGTCCATATTTTCAAAATGCTATCATCTTATGCTTGGAGTTAATGTACTTACGCACAATAAAATTTCAAAGGAATAGGTAGGTAGGATTGCATTAACTATAATTGTTATCATAACTGTTGCCATTATTCTCATCATATGATATCAAAGTGAAAAATGTGAAATGGGTGACAGTGGAATCCTGCAGCTAATGGCAAAGAATGCTAAGCTTAGTTTGCAATGATAAGATTGAAGAAGAATATTTGTGGAATAAAAAAATTTAGAAAAAAAACAAGTTCTGCTAAATGTTAAATGACAAAATAAGACATTTGTTAATTTTCCAAGACAGCAGAGTGGACATTGCTGATTGTGTTGTTGATGTGAGATTAAAAGAATGAACATTGCTCCCATTTTTGTTCTTATTTCACTAAACCGTTATTTTGATATTTTCTGTTTTGTAAAAAACAATGGCTGGAAATGACTGTTGTACATTATGTAGTGCTTAGACCTGATATCCAATGGAGTGTGGAGTGTTTGGTTTATGGAAATATGAGTGAACTCTTTAACTTAGGGATGGACAACCTTAAGAGGGGAAGGGAAGCTAAAAAAGCATATGGGCCTTTCCACGCATAGTGGGGAACTTGAGGGTTTTCTTTTTTAACAGTGATATTTCACTTTGGAAAATAAAATGCTTATGTATTTCCTATCTCAAAAAAAACAAAACCCTGTGAAGCTATGCTGTATATTTTCAGAAGCCATGGCTAGTGATGACTACCAGGCCCCAAACAGAGGACTTGGGGTGGGGGGGCACATAGAGCCTCAGGTTGATTATTCCTACTGTATGCATTGAGCAAACTTCAACTGTAGAGAAAGTAAACTAATAGTAGGAAATTACTGCCATCTGAGCTAAGAAATGAAGACCTATAAGAATTCTGGTAGAATTATTTGGGTGACTAGTAAGCTAGACAAGCAACAGACACATAGCAATTTCTAATATTGACCTGAACATGAATAGTAAATCATTGCAGTTTTAACAACTGTATATCTATTGTCAATTGTAAGCCACACAGCAGTCATTGCCTACAGAGGAATGGCACCCTAAAATAAAATAGTGTTCCAACATTTATTTATTCACAGTTACTTGGAATGAAATGCTAAAAGTGGCTTGAATATTACATGCTTGAAAACAAAAAAAGAAATAAAGTCTTAAACCCTTTTTTTATTTACTGTGTGCTAGATTTTAATATGCTCAGTGAAGAACAATTGTGACTAAATAACTAGATCTTCTTGTTCCATTTCTGAGACAATTAGTATTTATGTGTTGATTGAATTGGTGAATTTGTATATGATTTTTAGAATTGAGAATCAAACTTTATTAGAATTTTGAGGACATTTTCATTCTTGTCAGATGCTTATCTAAACCCTTTTTTAACTTTGAATCTCTTATAAAGGAGGAAAGGTTGATTACCTTTTTTTTAAGTAAAAACACAATTGTTTCTATGCTCAGTAGAATAAGAAATAATTTTTTATATGTGCTACAGTATTTACACGTATGTCTGTGACCAAATATATAATCTATCCTCTATATGACTGTAGACTTGTGGACTTTTAAAATGAGTTTATATAAATAGGTCTTCACTGTTTTAGTTGTTTCATTTTTTGTTAACATTACTGTGGTTGTAGCTTCGTCTCATTCTTAGTGCCGTCCTATATATATTTTCACAGAAATATGTGACAGTGCTTTTAGTAGGGCTCACACCTAAGTAAACAGTAAATTTACAGTAGTTAATTTTTGAATGGTAAAATTGGCATATTTGCTGAAGTTCTTCTTTAAATTCTCATTTTCAGAGCTAGAGCAATAGAAAGGCTGCTTAAATTCAGTGTTGTGGAGAAGAATCGCTACTTTTTACAAGCATTCATTCACATGGGGCTGAAAGTGCATCTCGGGTGGTTGCCTGTGGCAGGCATTTCAAGTAGATTTAACTTAGCAAATCCCTATCCTGTTGCTGTTGCTTTTGTTATCTCTCTGTCACTCTCTCCTGTTCTGAAGCAGGATCATAAGGATATGCAGTGTTAGTGAGATAAAGCAGGGCTTCTTGCTGGCCACATAACCCAAAATGCCTATAACTTTATCTCTTGGAGTTGCTAGGTAATAGAATGTAATGAGATGCAGGCATGTGGAATACCAAATGCAGGATGCAACTTTGTGGGATGGACGTCCTTTTTTTTTTTTTTTAGCAATGTACAAATGAAGATGTTAAGAATTAAAGTGGATGTGGAAAATACAGATCACAGCAACAGACAAAGAAGAGTACTCTTTTGTACTTGGGAAGAAATCCAGGTGGTTTCCAGAGAAAGATTTGGCCAATATACACTACTATAATTTTTTTCAGATGGATACTTCATCATATCCCTAAAGCAGCATATATAAGAGTTTAGGATTGAATGGTAGAATTCAGAAATAATCATACTAAAGAAGGAACTTTTTCTGCTTTAGCTTTTTTTTCCTTTTGTATTAGGGCAACCAAATAGAAATTAACAGGGGAGTGAATTTGTTCTGTTTATCACTTATTTGCCTTTATAAGCTATATATATTTTTGCTTTGTTCTTATTTACTGTGAATGGTGTACTGTGCTAGTTTAACTTATTCATTTTATTCCTTCCTCCTCACAAGTTCTCAGCAAAAAAAAAAAAAAAACTTTGTAAGATCAGTTCATGTATCAAAACAAGCCAGTATTTCTTGATTCATTTTACCTACTTGTGTGAAGAAAGACAATTGTGGCTAAGAAAATTGATTTTTTGTTATGTGTCACTGTAACCAGATTCTTCGTTTTAGGGAATACTCATAGTTTCTTTTTTCTGTTTATGTTAATAGGAGCCTTTCAGGAACCTAATTGTATTTTGGAACTTAGACCACCGTTTTATAGTAAATGTGTGTGTGTGTCTGTGTGTCTCTTGTGTGTATAATATTTTGATATATCACATAATAGAATCTGATTCTTGGAAATTGAACGATTTCCTTGAATAATTTGTATTGAAAGACTAAAAACTGGTAATTAATCAATTGGCCTAACCAGCAACATCTTGAAAAAAACAAAACCAAAATAAATCTACAGTTGTAATAATGCTTTCATTTTGGCTACTATATGGAATACAGTATATTTATATAGGCAAAGAGAATAGCTAGCATTGAAACACTGATTGTGGGCACCTCATTGCTTCTTTGTCTACTTAGTAAAGTCTTCTGTGATATCTCTTGATGATCATTTCTACTTTCCTTTGTCTATAGATAATTTCAGCCAATAAGCAAAAGGAATGGTAAATAATAAATTACTATTATTTAGACATTTCAATTCTAATCCTGAATTCACAAAGTTACTCTCTGAAAAAAAAACCCATTCTTTCAAATGAAATAAAATTTTTAAAAGGGAATTCTAATCTTCCTTATAAAAACCCATGTGCTGAGTGAATTATTCCCATCTGTCCTTCCTCTACTCCCATTCAGTAACCTTGTTGCAAGGTTATGATTAGTGAGAAATGGATCTTAATCACCAGTTGTAACGTTCTCCTTTCACTGCAGCTGTTAAAGGCAAGCTACCAAACTGCAAAACTTTGACTTTGGTTTTATTTGTGACCCAAGGGGGAAAATATTTGCAAGCATTTTGACATAAAACTGTTGAATTACTTTTATTTAGTAGGACTGAAAAGTTTCAGATTCATTTTCCAAAAGGTGCTTTGTTATGTACAGAAGCAGAAATATAGATCAGTCTGTCCTTTAAATAGTGATACTCCATGACCTTCATTTTTTTGTTGTTGATCTTTCAGTGAAACATGGCAGAAGGTCTAAAAACTAATTTTCTAGTAAATATTTTTTTCCTTAAAAAATTAGGGAAATTATATATGAGAGACCTCTGTGTGAATATATTGTCGACTAAAGTATTGTTTATATAATGTGCTACTGAATTTAATTAAAATGTTAACCTGCTCTATTTTTAATTCTTTTATGATAACTGTGCCAAACTGTCCATGTGTCTTTCTTTGTTATCACCTGTTTCATCTTCAGCAGATGCACACAATCTGCTCTCTTGTCACTAAATAGGGTGAAGTTTTTGAAGATGTTAGAACATTCAGCTGTTCTGCATAAAAAACCTTTTCTTAAAATTGTGTAGCATAAAATCAAGGGGAGAATAGACTTCTGATTATACACTTCAAAATATAGCATAAAAACATTTGAATCAAGAACCTTTGAAATGATTAGATTAGTGGTCAGATTAAAGTTTTGTGTAGACACTTTTTTTCTATCAACTTTCTTAATCACTGAATCAACTCTAAATTTTCCACTATGTATACAAGGATTAAAATACTGATATTTTAATGGCACTTCCTATTGCTGGCTTAAGATGTTAAATAAGCCTCAGGGAAGGGAGAAGGTTCTGAAGGAAAGTGCATCTTCTGTAAATATTTTTTTTTACGGAATATATGCTGTAACAAACAAGTTGTACAGAACATCTTTTTGTAAATAATAGCACCCCTAGCCTGCTTCTCATTTAACGCTAAATATTTATGGGAGATGATGCCCACGGAGTGGGAGCTGGTATGCTGGACTACTGTGAAGCATTAGTTTCCCAGAAAGGAGGGAACATATTCCAGCCCAGCTCAGAACTGCATAAGAGAAAAAGGTAGAGAGTAAGGATAGCCACTCTCTAAACTCTCTGAAGATATTAGACTGAGGATACTAATAGCTTAGTCTGGCAAGATTCTGTCTATTATATATAAGCAAATAACTCTGACTGAATTGTTATACGTCATTCATCATTCTTTGGCTTAGCTTGATAATAGTATTGACGGATCTGTAATCGTCTTATTTAATCCATTTTATATCATTCTGTATCTCCAAGTATCTCCATTCTCTATCTTTAAATAGGGTATGGTAAAATTCAAAATTGTTTAAAGCCATTAAAATACAAAACAAAATAATATAGACTTTACAACAATTTAAACATTCCTTATTTTTAAAAAAGAATCAAATGCTTATGAAAAACCTGTCAACTTGTAAAAAGTATATCTAATGACAGTTGAAAATGGATGTCTTCCCTAGAATTATCTGGCACTTTCTTCATGATTCCTCTACCTCTGACTAACAGACTATTGCAAAATGCTAGCAGAAAACATAAACTTGCAATACTATACAAACATTGAATAGTCCTCATATTAATGGAAACATCTTTTGTGCTATTATTTAGCCATTATGGTGGTATTGCAGAAAGGAATGTGATATGAAAAGAAGTATCTTTTTCTTCGTAGCTATGCCATGCCCTCCTGATTTCTTAATGTCCTGTTCATTACAGTCCTATGCATTAAAATCATTGTTGTCCCTTTGTCAGATGGTTCTGATGAACCAAAATAGTTCTGGAATACTGAAGAAACTACTGTGGTCTATGATACTTCTACTTCTGCAAGAGATTGAGATGAAGACAGTCTCATTAATAATGGACTCAGCCCTATGTGTTTAAAAGATATTAGTAGTTTCATAGAATTTTTTGAGCTGCTGTTTAATTGCCATATTGCCAAGGATAATGGGAGGGTAGATAAAATCCTATAGTCTATTCCTCCTTCAATGACAATATGAAATTAAAACTTCAATCCACATATAATTTCATTGGCAGGTAGACTGCATACCACTAACGGTTAAATTGAGTCTTACTGAGAAATCCACAAAATTATCTCTTAACAGAAGCTTTTTTTTTTTTTTGGCCAAGGCTTTGGGGACCCTTTTTAAAAGACAGTACAGATTTAATAAGTAAATACCTCTTTTTTTAGCTTATCTAGAGAAAACACATCTTGCTTTTATAATGCATGCCTTTATGACCACCAAAATAGATAACAGAAATGTGCTGTCTCTGGGGCCACCCTGGGTAATTCTTAGAAGCTGGGGCAGAATGCAGCATGAAGAAGTTGATCTACCTTACCCAACGCAATCGTATCCTGAAGTGTTGGATTGTAAATTCTAGCATTGGGTTCTAATTCCCATCAAGTGTCTCTTTGATACATTTAATATGGTCTATAATTGCTTGATTCCTGTCTCATTTTAAGGTACTGCTTTTATCTTCGACATTTCCCCAAATAGGTGACAACATATCTGGAACCCTGCGACTATCAAATTATTATAGCCATTGGTTTTAGTACTTCTGTTTTTTTCTTTTAAGCTTCTTTAAAATTATGTGGTCTTTTTTATTTTCATTTTTTTGTTCTTCAGAGTTTCTTCAGTTTGAACATCTCTTTTGCAACATAACTAGCTGATTTAATCAATAAATCCTTTGACAGGTAGTATACCTGACATTAGGGTATAGTTTCATCAGAAGAACATTCTTGTGAGGTAGGATGTATTGGGAGACATGAATTCAAAAGCTCTATAGCTAGGTGGAGTCCTTAGGACCTCTTTTTACTGGTGCTTAATTTGAATTCTTTTTACAATTCACAATTAATTCTCTTTGGGTACCCCTCCACACACACACACACACACACACACACCAGGGCAAGAGGAGGGGAGAGAGTACACATAGATGCAAATGATACCTATATACAAACATTTGCTGACTTTTTTTTCTATTTTGGGGGGATTTTTTTTCAGTATTACACAACAGGTAAGCTCTTGAAATTCGTCCATTTCGCAGCAAACATTCCCTGACAAAAAGACCTTCTATTTTCCACTGTACTCCCCAGATGTTTTAATTTTTATTGTATCTTTTTATTATGTTTTTGAATTTGTTTAATGACAGTGAAGTAGCAGTGGTGTAGCTATATACTGTATACTATTGAACCCTCTTTGTGTAGTGTTCTTCACCTGAAAAGCAGGAAGAGATAGATAGATGGAAGAAGGAAGGAAAGAAGGGCTGATTTCTCTCTCTGTGTCTCTCTCTGTGTCTGTCTGTCTCTCTCTCTCACACAAACACCTTTTTTTTTTTTGATAGAAACTCCAATCTGGCAATATTTGGAAATGGAGCTTATGCTCTAGATAGCTTGATTAAAGCACACATGATATGCAAGATCTGGGCCTGTATTTGAAGACAACAACAGCAAAGTAGAAATTTGCAATAGTGGCAAATATCTGTAGCTCAGGTGGATGAAGGTGAAGGTTCATTCTCTGAGCTTGTGGGTTGGTTTCCAAACATTATATTACCGGGCTAGGTAACATCTTCAGCTGAGTTTAGGGAGTTTAGGGATCCCTTCATAAGTGGATTATTGCATTCCTGTCAAACAGTCAACAAATAGTAAAAAGAGGAAGTGCCCTATCAAACCCTGCATCATTTAACAGCAGTGTCCCCCAAGGCAGCCTTCTAGGACCTACACTCTTTATACTCTACATAGATGACCTTTGCGATCACCTTATAAGTAACTGTGTCCTCTTGGCTGATGATGTAAAACTGTTCAACACCACCAACAATCTACTGTCCTAAAGAGAAATCTTGATTATGTGTCTGAATAGTCAAACAATTGGCAACTCCAAATCTCGACCAACAAATGCACTGTCCTACACACTGGTAAAAAAAAGTACACCAAATATAAGCTAGGCGGAAAGAACCTCGTTGACCTTCACTCTGTCAAGGACCTTGGAGTTCTCATATCAAATGACCTAAGCGCCAGAGCTCACTGCAACAGCATTGCCAAAAAGGCTTTAAAAGTTGTAAATCTAATCTTATGAAGCTTCTCCTCCAGTAATACTGAATCGCTAACTAGGGCATACAAAACCTTTGCTAGACCAATACTCGAATACAGCTCATCTGTCTGGAATCTGCAATACACATCGGACATTAATATAATTGAGTGAGTCCAGAAGTATTTCACAAGAAGAGTACTACATTCCTCTGCTCGCAACAGAATACCATACACCACCAGGCTTGAAATGTTGGGCTTGGACAACCTAGAACTACACTCCCTATGGTTGGACTTAAACATAGTACACAAAATTATCTGCTGCAATGTCCTACCAGTCAATGACTAGTTTAGCTTCAACTGCAACAATACAAGAGCACACAACAGATACAAACTCAATGTAAACTGCTCCAAACTTGATGCAGAAAGTATAACTTCAGCAACAGAGTGGTCAGTGCCTGGAATGCACTACCTGACTCTGTTGTTACATCCTCAAACCCCCCACTCCTTCACCCTTAAACTATCCACTATTGACCTCACCCCTTTCCTAAGAGGTCTGTAAGGGCCTGCCTAAGTGCACAATCATACCTACCATCCCTGTCCTATTGTCTCCATTTATTCGTACCTATTTCCTGTATTCATACTCATGTTGTCTATTGTCTTATAACTATTATCTTGTAAGTGATTGACAAATCAAATAAATCAAATAAAACTAAAACTAAAAAAGATGTCAGTGTCAGTGAAATCTGTATAAACAGAAGAATACTGATACTGACATCCCCTAAACTCTGCTAAAGATGTTGCCTAACCTGGTAATGAAATGTTCGGAAACCAACGCACAAGAGAACGAACCTTCACCCTCAAAGTAAAAATTACAATGGTTATGCTTCCATTAAAATTTATTTGTGTGTGTGTGTGTTAGTGCGTACTTGTATGCATGCATGCAGTCTGTCCTTGGGTTTAAAAATGAACTGTTAGGACTACTCATGATCTTTTTTTTTAAAAAAAGAATTTTTGAACATCAAATGTAAAAGTTCAATACATACAGATGTTGTGTTACAATTTAATGTCAATCAGAATTCTATTATTCTTACTGTGTGCTTAGTGATAAAACTTATGATTTGTGAATTGCCCTTTTTTCTTTGGGTGTTTTCAATAACTAAAGAACTGATTCTTCAACAGAGGAAAGCTCCATTAATTCCCAAAATCAAAGACTGTTTTAATGAGCTTAGTGACTTGACTGGATTTAAAGTAGTTGCTACACACATTTACATAAACTAAATATATTTAAATAATTTTATCTCTATATTTAGAGGTTTTTTTTTTCAAAAATACTGTTCTACTTTACGGTTGGCTGTCATTAATTTAAAGACTGAATTATTCCTTTATCAGGACAAAAATTATTACGTACTTCTTCAAAAATATTCAATACATTTAAAAGATATGTGTGCATATTATATTTAAATATTAGTCAGTATAATAGTTGTATCTTCATTGATTGCAATATTGGTGACAATAGCATCCTGTAAAATAACTTTATTTCCTAAATTTGCTAATTGCTAAACTGATACAGCTAGAAAGAGGAATTTGAAGCAGTTCTAAATATTTTGAAGTAATGTATGTGTACCAGTCTGAATATGTTTATACACACATTCACTCTGGAAGACTTCATACAATATCATAGAAATTAAAAATAATGTAGGGGAAACAAGTGGCAACAACACATCACAGAAAGATCCATAATAAAAATATCTTTTTTAATCACATGGTTGAAATTTGATTGAATTGACTAGATAAAGTGAGGCTTTAGGGACAGGTTTATGCGTATGTGTGCTTTTGCTTTGCAGGAATGATAGTAGTTCAGGTAATAAAGTAATTACAATTCAATTCAGTTCAAACCTTTATTGTCAAGAGTACAACATGTATACAATGAGATTGACTGAGCATCTCTTGCATGCACTCCCCCAACACAATACAACTCACAGTGAAAACAGAAAATCCCTAACTCAGTGAAGATTCTACTAAGAAACACACAATCCAATTGCACCATGTGAACTTATTGTGCCGCAAGTCACTCATACTATGTTGTTGTAAGGTTATTTTCCATTCAGGAGTCTGACAGCCCACGGATAAAAAGTATTCTTTAGGCTGATTGTGTGGCTGCCTATGCTTCTATATCTTCTTCCCGATGGTAGGAAAATAAGCGCTAACCAGGGTGTAAGTGATTAGATCAAAGAAAAAGGTATATAATTATGGACAACAATCTTCACTTCTGATTTTAAAGTTTGTATTAAATTAGGAACACCTCAGAATAGATTAGAAGCAAAGATCCTCATAAGCTAGAAACTAAGATCAAGAAAAATGGAAAGAAGTGAGTAGCTTCGGGCATAAGAAAAACCTGAAGAGGGATATGAGAGTATTGTCCATGGAGATTCTCATTCATCCAGGTCATGGTTGTCCCAAGGAAAAACAAAGCCCATTTGCCTTTGAAAAAACACCTTTGGGGATATGAGAGTACTTCTCAAGTATCTGAAAGAAAGTGATTTTGGTCAGGGATGGATTCTACCAGTTTGCACCTATTTGCTAGAACTGGTTGTTAACATTCTAAGCATTTCGGAGAACCAGTTGTTAGAAGAAATTACTGGCCTAATCCTGGAAGGAAGGCAGGAAGGAAACATTCTGGTGTTGCTTACAGAAACTGCCTCTCCTTTAACCCTTATTACATTCTTGGCAGGACTAGACTTCCTGTTTCAGGAACTTCTCTGGAGTTTTTTTTCTCTCCTTTGCTAGTACTTTGCTTGTGTGGAGTGACCATTCAAAGTTACAATGGCACTGAAAAAAGTGACTTATGACCATTTTTCACACTTATAACTGTTGCAGCACCCCCACAGTCATGAGAGACCAAGTGAGGAGATGCATGCCTCGATATGAGTGATATTGAGTTGGCCACGCCCAGCCAATAACATGACCACCAAGCCATGTCCACCAACTAAGCCATGCCCACAGAACCGGTTGTTAAAAAATTTGAATCCCACCCCTGATTGTGGTCCATTTTCTATGACCGCAGTATACAGAACAACAGATGTAAGTTATTTGAAGTCAGTTTCCAATGAAATGTTAGAACAATAAGAATTTTGACAATCAGTTACTCAGAAGAATGGTAGTAATTTTTTGGGATATATTTATGCTGAGAATAGATAGTTATCTCTTAGCAATGCTTCAATTTGTAGACTGGGACTCAGTGACCTAAATTCCCCATTCCAATACTGTGTTTCTCTGTAGTAGTTAACTAATCAAAGGAAAACAGGACATTTGGAAAAAATATTCAAAATTTTATCTTTCACATTGGAAAGATAAGAACAATAATGTCCAGAGCTCAATATACAGCTCAATATTTATACAAAGTATAAATTCAACTGAAATTAAGCAGCTGTATACAGGAGATATTTAAAAGTCTCTATTTAGTCTACAGTGCTGATGATGGGAAACAATAGATAAATATAAAAATAAAGGAAATCTTGTGCTGAGATACCAGAGGATGTTCAGAAAAGCAAAGACTTATGATTAGAACTTGGTATTGCCTTTATGTTTTGAGCACTGATCCTTGAATCAGACAAAAGAGCTAGTAAAATATTGGCATCTACCATAACAAAGATGATGTCTTCTTTCAGTTTTTCAGAAAAAATAATTCCTTTCTTAGTTGAGGAAATGGAAATAGGCAGATAAAAGTTGCAGCTACTGATGTGTTTTTAAAAAATGCTTGCACCCCCTTGGTAATATTGGATATTTATAAGCCCTATTTATTTTAAATATATGTTGCTTATTTATGTTACAAATCAATATTCATATGCTTATAAATTATACTTTTCAGTTTAATTTTTTTTGGTAGAACAATATAGATAAACTTTACTTGCCTTATCATCCATGTTAACTAGTTAATAAATCCAGTAGTTAATAAACTTCTTTCCCAGGTGCAATTAAATGCACACTGGAGTTCTTGCTTACTCACTTAGAAATAAATTTTGAACAAGTTCTCATTGGTTCATAAAGGTATCATTTTTAAAAATCCTCTTTGTATTATTTAGCATCCTCTGGAATCACTGCATAAAACTTAAATAGGCTACAGAAGGAAGGTGGGTAGATCATCATTAAATATTCTATTCATATGATTAATATGATTGATATGCATGTACAACTGGGGAGGAGGAATTAATCCATTTTCTATGGTAAATATTATGTGTGTGTGAGAGAGAAAGGGAGGGAGAGGGAGGAAGGGAGAGAGAGAGAAAGAGAGAGAGAGAGAGAGACTGAGTGTGCAAATAACAAGGCAGTAATTTATCAATAGTCTGAAATGATTAAGCTCAACCAAAGGATTTTTCACTCTTTGTGCACCAGATAAGATGACTAGCATTTAGAGCTTTCTCCTAAGCATACTTACAAACAATTCAGTTGAATTCAAAGGGACTTTTATTCAAGTAAATATGTTCAGGAATGGTATTTGAAGTTTTCCAGATTTTCATTGCATGGTACTCAGTATACCTGTTAATTTCCATTATTCCCATTTGCTCTGAAAGCTCCTAAGCTGGGAAGCTGAAAATTTAGTGAGTTTTGCTTCTTAGTAGAAGCCTCTGTGTTGGTTCTTTCTAATGTTTCCTTTGTTTCTGGATTCCCTTTTGATATACATAGCTTTTTATACTTTCCCAGAAACTTTTATTTCACAGAGCTACTGATATCTGTATGACATGACATGACTCAATGCTTCAACATGATTGCTATAATGATTCATTTTGGCAAAGCAATTTGGTAGGCCTGAATCATATTTGAACAGTGGTTTAGGAGGAGCAACTCTTAGGTTCCTCTCTACTTAATTAAAGTGATTCTAGGCTGGGCGGCATAAGAAAAGTGTGAAGGCTTTGCTGAAGTCCACAAAGTCTGGAAACTCTACAGCTTGTATTAAATAGTCTTCAATCTGGCTTTCTTCAGTACGTTCTAGTTTAGTGGTATTTTGGATCCTAATCCTGTGAAGAAGAAGATTTGTCAAAGAAGACCTTTCAATCCTTTTCTCTCTCTCTGTCTCTCTCTCTCTCTCACACACACACACACAGGAAGAACTTGTATATAAATGTATTCTTTCTTGTCTGCAGTAAAGTTTTATGCAGTCATGCTGTGAAGCTTCTGCTCTTAGCTACTTATTGCACATGGGTTTTATTTCTAGAGATTTACTGTTCTTACATCTAGTGGTAGGCAAATTGTATGACAGAAATAATCTTTCTGGATGACTTCTCTTGCCCATTGATCAGCAGGTGGGCACATTTAAACCTTCATCTCCTATATTGGTAATTCTGCTTGAAAACATTGGAGCAAACTTTGAAATGAAACAAAGCAACAGTGTGATCTTACAAGTGAGGTATCTGTACCATATTGCTTTGTGAAGCATCTTTGAGAAGGTGCTTCATTTGAAACTTTGTCCAAGAAAAGTATCTTTTCAAAGTTTTGCAGACCCTTACTAATATCCAGTAAATATGTATCTATATAAATGTCAACCCTTTGATAGAAACAAGGTTAGGAAAAAACAGTCTTGGAAAGGTTTTTTTTAAGTATGGTAAGGGTATTCTATCAGAATTTTGAATCAAAACTCCTATTTCAATTTATATTTAATGCAATCAAGGCCAAGTTGAGTTGAGTTTTGTTTTCATATTTTCTATTTTTCTCCTATTCAAATTTCCTTTTTGTGGCATATCAGGTTTCCTTTCCCTTTTTTCTGAGTAAAACCCAATTAAACAATAAATGAAATAAATATACAGCAGCAACAAGTCAACACACCATGCACTTCTGCTAATGTAGGTGATGGATTATAGTGCTGGACTATTTTTTTTTTATCCTTCTCTAACTTATTCAGTGGCCACCAAATTGCACCAGAAAAGCATATTGCTTTCTATATATTGCTTTTAAAAATTTATTGATTTTTCATTTTTTTAATCATTAGACTAAGTATGCTAATTAGAATGTAAGGTTCTGTGTCATTGGTAGAACAGAAAAAAATGTCTATCTCTCTTTGAATACAGAAAAATTGCTCTAAAATTCTTGGTATCAACAACGAGTATCAGACACAGAGAGCAAATATGAGCACAGTTCCCTACTTTATCAATAGTTATCCAATTGTAGAACGTATTTCAATAATTTGGGGACATTCTTTTATGTATCATGTTGGATATGGGATTATTTTAAACCATAACCATAAGTTAAATTCGTTTTGTTTTAAATGCTTTCAATTTCTTCCTGCTTCATAAATTTTCAAAATAACTTTTTTTTCATATTCTTGAATAGAATATTTCTTTTCAACACAATTCCTTATGGAACTAGAGAAGATGAGCTTTAAATAGGCACAGTATATCTAATAATCACAAAACCAATCTGAAAGTTATTGTCTCCTGCCATGCAAACTGCTCCTAGTACAATGTCAATAATATGATTGAGTCCAACCTCTTCCTAAATGTAGTTGTATATTTTATGAAAACAAAGTATTACATATATGTGCATGCATATATACACAAACTCAAGTTTTAAATATCACTATTTTTCTTCAAGGGTTTTAATTTAGATGAATATTGTTTTTTATGCTTGATTTTTTTTTTATAAAAGCACGTTCTTCCCTGTGGTTATACCATGAAAATGTAAAGAAATGGCATTAAAGGAAAAATAGAATCCTTTCAGTACAGCCAAGAAAGAACAAATGTGGGCATTTTGCACTCAAAATATTTTGCAATGCCTTGCCAGAGTCTCTGTTTCTGATTGAGAGAGACCACCCTCTTTAACAGTGAAATGTTGATTTTTCTCTCTGTTGGCTTGGTCATGGCCTTAGTTGGGTACAGACAGCTTGTTTTGTGAAGCTGTCCCAAAATATGTATTATTCATGGACTGTAGCCTACTGAAAGACTTAGCATATTTGTAACGAAAGGTTAAAATTTTAAGATTAGTCCAGTACACTCATATCTTAAGACTCTGTTTTAATTGATTCAGGAAAAGCACATATCTTTACATTTTTTTTATTGCCTACAACTGCACACATTCTGTCTATGGTATTCCCCAAAAAGAATTAATGATATATTTTCAAATGGTAGATGCATGTCTATTTCAAAATGAGCCACCTGATGCCATATGGTTTTGCTTTGTATTTATTGACCTGATATTTGTGCAAACCTTAGGACTCAAACTCATAAGCATTGTTCAGGGTTTAAGTCTTGAGGATCTATATTTTTTATTTACTAACCAGGATACATCACTGTATTAAAAAAAAAGGTGTGAAAGAGATCTCTGCTAAACTTTGTTGATAGGTAATTTATTGTTTGAGTGGAATTGTAGATAGTTATTGAATTTTTATTTCTAAAGTGACAAAATGAATAAGTTTCTAGGCAGAAAGGTGTTCGCAATACAGTAGTTCATCTTTATCCTTTAAACCATCTGTGCAAATGTTATTGTTTATTTTGTAATTATTTTTTTGTAATGAATAATACTTTGTCACAGTTGTGCCCCTTTCCTTAAATGTAATGGTGTAGTCCTAGAGAAGTGTAAAACCAATGCTGTACCAACTTTTATGGAGGTAATAGTTAGCTCCGATATGTTTTCATCTTGATTTGTATATCATTGATATTCACTGTTTTCATGTTTGCCTCCCATCATAGTTAATAAGAAATAAACCTCTTTCTGCCAAGTAAAAGACTGGCTTGGTAGTAGGATAAAAAATGCTGCTGCTGCCTCTATCTTTTGTGCATATCTTGAGCCCTGCTTGTTCTTCATCTGGCAGAATATCAATATATAATTTTTTGGTTAATATTTAAAACACAGGCTACAGAAAACAGTAGTTTAGTCAGCCCAAGAATTTGTAGGCAGTTCCCATAATCCTTGGGTATTTCATTTTTCTGAAATTTGCCTATTGACTTAGAATTTTTAATATGACAGAAAAATACTTAAAGAGGAAATAGTCATAACAATACATTTAACTGACCATAGCCATGTCTTTCTTTAAGACCTACTTGTTTTTAGATTAAATGGTCAAATATGTCATTCAAAAGCCAAGAGTGATCCTAACTCGGAAAAAAAAATCAAGTAGTCTATACTTCTTTGATATTTATAAAATATTCTTTGAATATATACTTATAGTTCTTTACTCTTTTAGGAGAATTCTTAATTTATGTATCAATTCTTACTCTCAGCAGGAATATTAACTTTTAATTTAAAACTATTAGAAGTGGATCAAGTTACTATATCCCAGATTGTAAAATTAGGCTGTATAACTTGCACATTATGCAAACCTACTTAATTTGTTTGTTTTCTAAAAAATCACTTTCTCAATAGTTTCTTAAAAAAACATATCAGATAATTAAAACTGTCATCAGTATAGATGTAAGTAGATCTTTCCTAAATAAAAAGGTTTTCTTTTAATTACTAATTTGGAATAGTATTCAGAATAATCTAGGAAAAAATGTTCAGAGGTGCTATTAAATAAGGCAAACCAGAAGTTTTCACAGTACTAATTTGCTTCTTCCATGAAATCATTATATTGCCCTTTTGATTCATTTGAATTACATACATTGTTATATTTCAGTTCCCAGAAAAGAACCTCGTTTTCTCTCTTGTGGATAATCTCATAATTTCTTTTACATTTTATAGGCTTCAACCACTAAAACTTTCTCCTTTTGCTTTTCAAGTTCCCTTTGTCAAGTAGATTCATGTAAGAATTTATAAACTACGGGTACAGTTCAGTTAATGGATATACAATTACCATTTTACAACATCTCTGTATACATAGTTTGGTGCTTTCTTTTTTAGGTGGCATTTTTCTTTCCATGCTGAAACTAATGCTACTGGAGGGAAAACCAGTTAAAGGATATTAAACTTTTAGGAAAATCCTATTACACAATTTTGTACAGAAAGATCCAGCCTAGAGTGGCATACAGGGTAAATCTAGAGCTGCAATTGTCATGTAATTTTCCTAGATTAAGCATCATTGATTTACTTCCCAGTTGATACCATTAGGATATCACTCTAGGACCTGTGAGCCTAGGCTCAAATTCTGGGGTGAAAAAGTCCTCCAATCTGATATTCTGGTATACTTTCTTATATCTTTAATAAATGTATAGAAAAGGGAAAGGGCAAATGGCTATAAGAAAAAGGGAAGGGGAGTGAAGAGGAGAATGTCACTCCACTCCTCCACCTTTGGGAAGGGCAGGCTGCTTCAACCTGCCCTTCACTTTCCATAAGCCAGCAGTCTATTATGCCTTTGGTTTTCTGGATGTCCATTTGCTTGAAGCTCCGGCTGCTTTTCCTGTACATTTTGCTTGCCAGAAAACATACATTTCCTTTCCTTGGTGGACTAGGTTCCACTGACACTGATGCCTCTTGGTCCAGATGAGCACCTCAGGCATATGCTCAACTGAGGCCACTTGCCACCTTCTTTCAGCATTGGCCAGCTTCTTATTTTTATTTTTTGCTTTTTTTTTGAAAGGTTCCACCCATTTCCTGCCATGCCCATCCTTTGGCCAATCATTAGAATCATTTCCTGATTCTTCTGGTTTCATGTACAATAGGCTACACCAGAAAGTAAGCCAAACTCAGGTAAAGACAGTTTTTTTGTGGAAAAGAACAAATCTGGCCCCACCAATATGGCAATATTACATTGGGAATTTTTCACTTCATTATTCATTTTGACCAATGCATACGTTGTAAGTAGTTTCTTATGAAATACTTATCTGCTTATCAAAAATTAACATGTAAGTCTGCAATGTGAATAGTTTTCCTGATTCTTTAAATGACAAAATTACAAAATTGAGACTCTTTCTGAATTTGTTTACTGTCCGAGTGTATCCGTGTGTGTGTGTGTGTGTGTGTGTGTGTGTGTCAGAGGAATGTGTTCAGTGTTATTCTCTGAATATTATCTCAACTATGCTGCTATATTCTCACCCTTACCCATGTAAGGCAAAACATAAACTGGAAATGAAATGGTTAAATAATCTTCTTACCACCTCAGTTAAAAGCAAATTCAAAGCTTTCTCAGCTGCATTTCAATAAATTAAAATAAGAAAAAATATATGAATGTGTTTGTGTGCATCTGTGTGCAAGAGAGAACAGGTAATGATGAATTTAAAAAAGATAAAGTACTTATTACAAGCTAACATAAGACTCCAAGAATCTCAGAACTTAGTAGACATACTAAAGATCACGTAATCAAATAACTATCATTAAATACTAATTGCATATTAGATAAATATTTCATTATATTTGTCCAAACTAACTCTACATCAATAGGCACTCTCCTTGTAGGTGGCAAGTGCAATCAAATCCTTGATCCATTGATTGAAATAGTCTTTATCTTTTTAATGCTGCATGTCCGTCTTTTGACTATAATAAGGACATTTACATTGTCCACTTGTGAAATTTCAAGTACTATGTAGTTCAAAAAAATATTATTGACTAATTTTTTTAGCTTTTGTCACATAATATGTTTACATAATCCAGTATTTCTTCCCTAAATTTAGTAAGTGTAAGATATTATAGAAACATGTTCTAAAGAAGCATTGTCCTTATTGCACCTCCAGCAAAATGCTGTTTTTGACAACCGTTTTCTCTACAAATGGATCACAGTCCAATAAATTCTAAATACTATTTTTGCTTTATAAGTTGTAATATGAGATCCATTGGCACTCTTATTATAGAAGTTAAAACATTCTCCCATTATCTAGACCAGAGGTGTCAAACTGATGGTCCGTGAGCTAGATGTGTCATGCACAGGTCACACCTACCCCAGTTTCTCGGAGAGATAAAGCATCATGAAATGTCACGTGACAGCAATGTTCACATTTGTGAGCTTGATACCCAATGATCTAAACAACAAAAGATTCTCTAATTTTTTATTTCATTCATCTCATTAGGATTTGCATTTGTTTATTGGTAACAACTATCTGTAGAAATAAGATTAGATATTTTTTAGTATACAGGATTTAACAAGTTGTTTAATCTATCAGGTATCAATGTTGCTCTGCCAAAATATAATGTTAAGATGATATGTCAGAAATAGATATGTACTTGAATAATATTGCCTTTAGATAGATTTATATATAGAATTGTAATTTACTATTACAATGATATGTTATACTTTGTTTCTTTTTTTTCTGTGTGTATTTCTTTTCTTTTTAAAAACTATTTATCTTGTCTTATATTGTCTTTTTTATCTTTGACAATATATGTATTTTTATCTTGTGTTTTTATTGCTCCATTTTTATCATTTTAAAAAAATAAACAATAATAAAAATAACTGCCAATTTCCAATAAGAAAGGAATTGCCTACAGTTCTTTCTCTGTGAAATATCATCAAAATTTTCCATGAAATTTAGTGATATTAATATTTTGTCCATCTGTTGGTGCTTTTTTTTTGTCCAGTGAAGCAACCTAAATGAGCAGACATAGAAGATCCAAAACGAATTTAATTAATCCAGTAGTTGTCCCAATTTCTTTCTAGAAGAAAAAAGGAAAATTTTTGAATCATGTCCGCAGTGCCATGTTAGAATATCTTTGCAAGCAATAATTGAGAGCATTGATCTGATCATTTCCTGCAACCTATTGTGTGAGAAAAAAGAAGGAAATGAAAGCCCATGTTAAGAAGAGAGTGGTTAATTCTTCCTTTTAGTTCAATCAATTTTGGCATATATAGGCTCTTCAGATTTATTTTCCAATCATGGCACATGACAAAAACAAAATTACTTACCTTGATATGGTCATGATAGTGTGTATAGGATTAAATAAGCTTTGACAGGGATGGCTCATATTTATTGGTATGATCAGAATACTCTGAATGAGTAGAAGTAGATACATCAACATAATTTGGAGCCATTTGTTTTCTTGTTGTGTTAGTTTGGAATGATGAAATAATGAAGCTTTCCCTTTATAGAAGAGAGCTGTAACTGGAGAAAAGGCTACAGTTCATAGCTTAGTCAGAATATGAATTCTTTTATACTGGATCATTTGTTATTCGGTGTGTGTGTGTGTGTGTGTAAGAGTAACTTTGGCAATTTCTGTACTAACTGGATCATAATCAGAGATGAGTAATTTTTGGATCAGCTACATTTACCTAGAGAAATTAAAAAATGCATATAGAAATCTAATTCTTTGTCAAGAAATTAAATCTAACACATGTCTAAGAGGTGTAAATAGTTACCTTACCATCCTAATCTATAATATAATAATATTTTATTATGTCAAGGAGGAAATTAATAGCAGTTCTATTTGAAGCTTGACAGACATGCCAAAATTAGCATGGCAGGTATAGGTCTTGCCATCAGGTTGGCTAAGACAAAAAATTCTAAATTAGGCATTCAAGATCAGTGTTGCCACGTAGTTACAGTAGTTGTGTCTTTGATATGTTGACATTAATAAAGGATTATATTTATCTCAATGCTCTAAAGCAGTCTTTCCCAAACTTGGCAATTTTAAAATGTGTGGACTTCAAGTGGTAGAATTACCTAACTGTTTAGGGAGTCCTGGAAATTGAAGTCAAAACATCTTAAATTCAGGGAATTCTGGGAGTTGAAGTTCATACATCTTAAAATTATCAAGTCTGAGGAAGAGCTCTAAAGAATATTTACTGCACATCTACAGATTTCCCTAATTAATATGTGTGACTCTTAATGTGGGTAGTTTGTGGTCAACTGGTAACTAAGGACATTGACCTGTTTACTATATAGTCCTTTCTATAATTTTTTTCTGTGGAATCCTCATCTTCTTTGAGCCTGATAGCTTGCTTGCAGATGTTTGAATACCCAACTAGCAGAGGTGGAGTTCAGCAGGTTCTGACCAGTTCTGGAGAATCAGTAGCAGAAATTTTGAGTAGTTTGGAGAACCAGCAAATACCACCGCTGACTGGCCTCGGCCCCATCTATTCTCTGCCTCCTAAGTCCCAGCTGATCAGCTGAGTCTTTTGTTCCCTGCACAGGAGAATGGAGGTGGAAAGCAGATTAGTGGGGTAGGGAGGGAATGGGATTTTGCAGTAATCTTCCCCCAGGAATGGGGTAAGAATGGAGATTTTACAGTATTCTTCCCCTGCCACACCCACCAAGCCCTGCCCACCAAGCCACATCGTGCCCACCAACCCATGCCCATAGAACTGGTAGTAAAAAAATTTGAATCCCACCACTGCCAACTAGGTAACATTATCAATGCAAGCAAATGTGGCATTTGCTCCTACTCTAGACACAATAAGTTTGCCCTGCCAGTTTTTCTTTCTGGGTTTCTCCCTATAATTTCTTTCTTTAAATAAATGCATATTTTTAAAAAGCCATGTATATTTATTCAAAGAAGCTTCAGAGATTTTGCTTAGCCTGCATTAGCTTGGAAACTTATGCTTTCCATTTGTATTACTCCTTTCCATCTACAGCCTATAGAGACACAATTCAAAGATACAGATTGCCTTTGGGGACAACAAGGTCTTCATCAGTTGATAAACGTATGTTAAGAGAAACAAAATAAGAACCCTTTGCCTTTGATATCCTTGTTAACATGAATAAGTCTGAGGACTAAAAGTGTTTTAAAGTGCTTCAGAGTTCAATTTCTGAGCTTCATGCATTCCAGAGTTATTGGGAGTTTGTGCTCTAGAAGTCCTAACCAGTCCAGTTAGTGGTTATGTTACCCCAATATATCTGGTACGATGCAAATGATCTTCTTATTTGTCTTTTGGTGACCTTACAGTGCTATCCACAGCTTTTTTAGAATTAGAAAAAGATTATTTTAATTCCCTCTCAAAGGGCTTCCCTGTCATTTTCAGGCTGTTGAAAATGCTCACAGACTTGAACAAGTATTGTTCAACCTAAAATCATTAGTTTTACCATGCTTAGAAGCACCGGTTTGATTTTAAGGCAGGGCAGTGGCCTTCAACAGCACGTATCTCGGTTATATTATGTTCAATATAACACTATTTTGGCAGATAACTTTATTCAGGCACACCATGTTCACTTTATGATTCTTTTCACTGTATGTGAAATAAGCATGTGATCAAGCATTTGTGCAATTAAAAGATTCTTTCACCAACTACTTTTTAAAAATATTTCACTACAGCAAATGACTTCACAATCTGTTACAGACAGGTAGTCCTTGACTTACAATCACAATTGGAGCTAGAATTTCTGTTGTTAAGCAAGGCAGTTGTTGAGTGAATTATACCTGATTTGATGACCTTTTCTTCCACAGTTGTTGAACAGATCACTGCAATTAAGTGAATCATGAGATTGTTAAATCAAGCCAGCTTCTCCCATTGCCTTTGTTTTCAGAAACTGGCTGGGAAGATTGCAAATGCTGATCACATGATCCCGGGATGCTGCAACCATCATAAATATATGCCGGTTGTCAAATGCCAAAAAGTTTGATTATGTGACTGTGGGGATGCTGAACAGTTGTAAGTGTGAGGACCAATTAAAAGTCACTATTTTCAGTGCTGCTGTGACTTTAAATGATCACTAAACAAATGGCTATAAATCAAGGACTACCTGGTACAACTACATACATACCAGAATGGTACCAGACTAATGTGAATCATTCATTAGTTCAGATATCTTACCGTAGTTCTGTCTCATGTATATATATTTGTATTTCTTGTTTTTATTTTTTAAAAGCAATGATAATTTTCTTACCAAACGTTCTGTTTTTTCTCAGCATTTTCTGATTTAAAGAAAGTTGGAGCATTGTACAATATCTGTTGTCATAAACTCAAGAACTTCAGCAAAGCAAAATACTCTCTTGTGTTGGTACAATAGCTACATACTTAACCAATCAAGATACCCATTGATTATGAGAGCTTTTAACATGAGATGTAACTGAAAAGCTATAGAAGTGCAATGCTGAAAAAGTTTTTCTCATTAAACAAATCATCCAAATTGGTAGAGTTTCATCTCTCTTCCTCCATGCCTTAATGGAAATCATATTGTGAAAAAAATTGGCAATCACTTGCCTTGCAATAATTACTATACTATAAAATTAGAATAACATGAATAAGCCTCTGTTGTATAACTCCAAAGATGTTTGTTGTGAATGATATAAATTTAAATTTTGTCATAGAAAAAAACTGAATAATCCAGAGAAGCTAATGTAAATATATATTTTATATGTCTGTATGTGAAAGTATTTTCAATTTGTTACCGGTATGTGTAGCTTTAAAAACATTTGGGGTCAGGATATACTGACTGGACAATGAACATACTTTTTCATTCTATTTCTTAAAGCTGAAGGTCAAGTTATAGATTCCCATGTACTGTAATGTTTTTAAGATTGATATTAAATCAGGCAGTGGGTTATATCAGATAAGTATACATTTCTTGATAAATCATTCCAAATCCTCTTACTAAGCATCCAGACAAAACACGGTGCATTTTTAATTTAATGGCTTTCTCTTTTATGGACTCCTGAAATACTTTGCTGGGATAATATATCATCTCTGCAATCATATCAATATAGATATATACTCTTCTCTTCTGATTTGTGTATGTGAATATTATTCTTTTTAGCTGTGTATATGGATTTAATGACTGTAAATGGATTTGGTAGTCTACATTGCATTGAATCCAAATATCTGCAAAACACTGAAACCTCAGACCGTTTTGTAACATCATCACTTAAGACACAAATTTCCACCCTGCCACCTTTTTTTCTCTCAACATTTCATTCAGCAGTATCAGCTTAAATGAATCAGTCTTCTCAGCCAGATCTAGATGACTGCATCCTCCATAATTTTAGCCAGAAAGATGGAAAACTGTGGTAGATCATTCACCAGATGAGCTACCCTGAGGATAAAATTCACAGTCACTATCATGTTAGTTTGCATATATTTCTTGCATCCATTGGGTCTTTATAAAGATTCCAAAGAGAACATTATAAAGCACTTTTCAAGAAACCAATTGTCATCAACATAGCACAAGTTACTGGAATTTCTGGCTCCAGTTTTAAAACCATGCTCATTTTCTTTTAATTCAGTTTACCTTAACATACATGAAGAAGTAGATTGAATAAATAAAGGAGAAATATGCAGCCTTACCTCACACATTTGCCAACCGGGAGCCTTTCTTTCTGTGAATTCCTGACTTATACGTTTTGTCCTGAGGACAATGAGATGTTCTGGGATTTATAATTTTCTGAACACATCCCACAGCTTGACATGAATGACCCAATCAAAGGCATCTGTATAATCAATGAAGAGCACATGCTTCCTTTTTGGTATTTCACTTTCTCAATTATTCAATACTTTATATAGCATTCCAAATAAATGGAAATGTACACAGCAATAACAATAAATTTTAATTTCAGTTTAATATTATTATTTTTATATTTCATAGCTTTTCTTTTAAAATTGGGCGGTGCAGAACACACAGTTCTCTCCTATCCCAAATTTTCCAGTGTTCTATAAAGTAGATTATATGCAGAAAGACAGACCCAGGGCCATATAGTGAGTGCTGCAGTTCAGGGAAGTTTTAAACCTGGCTCTAATCCTATTTCAGTCATGGTCTCTTAATACAAAGGCATCTTGTCCTATTTCAGCTATTTGCTTTGATGCCACATATGAAAAGAAGGCAACAATAATATACACCTTATGTACATCATATTTCTCCAAGTGCTTGGCAGCACAGTCCATATGTTATTGCCTAGAAGTCTGAGCTGGAGTCACACTAAAGTACATATGCATGAGTGCAAAAGTCAGAATCAAGCTTTAATCCTCTAATCCAATTAAGAAGATTTATCACCATCATCTCAGCTTATGTGGTCATAATCAGCAACTGTGCCTGAAAATGAATTTTAGCCCTTTGCAATTCAAAGAATACTCTTAAGATGTTTAAAACATATGTTAGGTTTATTGGTAAGGGCATTATTAGAATGTGTCGTCTCCTGTTACTTGTATACCTTTTATTGATATCAGAAGTGAAGCCTTCAGTTTATTTTAGCTATGCAGGACTGTTTATAAAACTGTTTTTTAAAAAAATATGGTATAGTAATTCCATGGAACTGCACAAAAAAGAAATTCAAGACACAATGCTGTGTGATATTGTGCCTTGAATAATGAGATTCCAGCATTTATCATTTACCAATTCTGTAGTTCATGTCCAAAGTAAAAAAAAAAAGTGTTTTGCTTTACACACACACACACACACACACACACACACACCAGAGGTGATATCCAGCAGGTTCCGACCAGTTCTGGAGAACCGGTAGCGGAAAATTTGCGTAGTTTGGAGAACCAGCAAATGCCACCTCTGACTGGAGATTTTACACTATTCTTCCCCTTCCATGCCCACCAATCCATGCCCACAGAACCAGTAATAAAAATTTTTGAATCCCACCACTGATACAGAGAGAAAGAGAGGGAGAGGGGGAGAGAGAGAGAGAGAATAATGTTTAAAAGCCATACCTGCTGAGTCTATAGTTGGGTTCTTACAAACTAGGGAAATTTTCAAAAGATGAACTTCTGCCACCAGAAACAATTACAAAGTAGGTATCAGGTAAACCTCCCCAAGGAGAGATAATTTCACAAGTGACTGCTCTTGCTACAAGATCTATTAAGTAGTCATCTACTGGAATTAGAAATGGGCACAGTTTTTAGAATCCTTTGCCAGATTTGGGAGAAGAAAAATTGGATGGGAGGTTTTCCAGCAATTTGCCAAAGGCTGGTCTCTTCTTACAGTAACAGTACAGTAACAATGGAAAAAGTCCAACAGGAGTTCCTTTATGATATTGTCCCTTGGCATTTAATTGAAGGATAGACATTAAAGGGGCTGCCGACCGCCAGAAGAAAAAGCATTACATTCTTAAGTAAATATGCTTAAGAACACTGTGAGAGCTTTCTGGATGATTTTTGTCCTTTGGGGAAATTTTTTTTAGCAAAGTCTCATCAGATTGAATGGGAAACTGGTGGAAAAAAACTGCAAGATAATTTCTCTATATGGCACAAGTTGAAATTTCTCTAGTTTATGAGGATATTTGGAATTTGGAACCAGTTTGGTGTAGTGGTTAATTTGCTAGCATAGAGACCAGTTCTTGTCTCAGTTTAGGCATGAAAAACTGGCTGCATAACTTTGGTCACTTTTTCTCAGGCCAACCCACTTTACAGGGTTGCTGTTGTTAAGAAAATAGGAGGAAGGAATATTAGATATGTTTTCCACCTTACGTTCCTTATAAAAGTAATGAAGGCAGGATAAAAATCTAATGAAAAAATCCACCTTGGATGATAAAGTATATGAAGAAATGGTTTTTCAAGAAATCTGGTCTCAAACTATCAAGGTTTTAAGGTTGAAAGACACAAATTGGGTTTAGTTTCATCAGCAGCTATGTGGTTTGTCCGTGTATGTTCATTCTCAAGAAGATAAGCATCTTGATTAATATCTTATTAACATTTTATTTTTGGGAAATATGGTACTAAATGCATCCATCTAGCTGACAATCTTAACTGGGGCTTATTTTGATGTAGAGCTTATATTTACAGAAAAATCATGCTAGGGCTTATTTTCTGGTTTGGGTCTCATTTACAGGAAACATGGTATATACATAATGCTTGGTCAATTCTATGAATTTAGGTGAACATGTAATATAAAATGTATCTCAAGGTAATGGCATTTTATTGTTTTTTAGATTTCTATCTGCACTTTGTTCAGGAACTCAAGGCAGCATACACAGTAGCACAACTATACCTGCTAGGTAGATTGGCAGGAGTGAGTTTCCATGCCTAAGGTAAACTGCTCCCTGTTACTAATCCAACACCTTAACCACCATGCTAGTTCTTTTATACCACATTGTGGGCATTGTGAGTCTTAAAAATAATGCAATTATTTGTTCGTATAGCCACATACGCGGTCTGTTGCAATAATGGAAAGGTTGATAGTAACTCAATGACTTTGTGGCTGGAAACGTCTTGCTAGACAATTTAATATAAGTAAAGGAATATATTAACAATATTCTTTACTGTCCTCAATATATTTAAAAACAATAAATATGAGAACATAGTCCTTTGTCTCAGTAGAAATTGGCATGAAATGAGATATCAATACTGGTGCCAAAGGTACAGTATTATTTCAATATTTGCTTTATATTACCTGGCATAAATGCAAGTTATACTTCTATCAGTCTCTTTTTATGTTTCAAAGCTTTCTTTGACTATGTTCTTCATAAAGAATATGTTGGTAACTAATCAAATTTCTGATAGAGAAAAAGCATTATATTGAACCATGATAAGTATCTTTATTTTTATTTTATTTTTTTCATATTTCTGAACCACCATCTCCTCAAAGAGCATGTTAGTAATGTTTAAGTGTTTATTCATCGGACCTAACATCTTGTCAGTTCTAGGGTACTAAAATGCAAGATGCTGTTTTAAATTCTAGTTGCTTAATATCTCACAAGGTTTTGAAAGGTGAATTTTTTAGGATCAGGTCAATACAGCAGAAATGTTATCACTGGCAGCAACATTAAATAATCAAGATGTCAGCAATTGTTAACAGTTGTTTGAATCTCTGCCTTGGAAGTGGATTTGCCCTTGAAGTGGTTAGAAACAGTGTAACTGATTACAGAGTCTTTTTTTTACTTTCTTTACCTATTTTAGTGTCTGTTTTATGTAAATGTCTTAGTCATCTATTATGGCATAACAGGTTATATAGATATGCCATAGAATAAAATATGTTAAGGTAACCTTTTTTAAAATAAAAACTGACAAAACAACAACTTAAAAGCAATATGAAAGATATGCAAAACATTTTAAAATAGTATTTCAATTAAAAATAAGAATAGGAACATTAAGAAAAACATTCAAAGTTAGAAACAGTTTCTATTTGTAAGAGATAGGACAGATAAAGGCCTCTCATTTACTCAGATACAGTCTGGAAGAATAAAAAAAGCCATGGCTACAGGGGCTTAGACTAATATTTTGCTATTCACTTACATGTGATTTGCAGTAAAATTCTCCCAGTCATTTTGAAGGTAAGCATGGTAATTGTATTCTTTTAAGTCAACATTTTACTCTGTCTAGAACAATATTGGCCATTATGCCTGGAAATGCATTCTAGTATCTCAGATAAAGTATCCTGGTTCTTCCAGGCAGAAGCTTTTGGCATTACCAGTAAAGGCTATTCTATTTTGCTAATTTTTGTGGAAAGAAAAGTAGTAGAATAACAAAAAATCATGACTATATTTTAGATTAAGAATAATGATTCAAACAAAATACAGTATTTACCTCATGTAAAATTCAGGTGATTGTACAATAAAAGCTTCACTAGAAGAAGTCTTGCAAATAGCCAACTTTTAAAATTATAAGCCTGCCTCATTGCATTTTAACACTGGATGGTATATAATATAAAAACAATGTAATGAAAACAATACCAGCAAAACAGTCTAAATCTGTCTAATAGAGAGAATGGAAGCAAATTAAAACAAGTATCTATGTGTAGAAGTGGCTTTGGTAATGAAATTGCCTGCATTCATAAACCCAGCTGGTCTGAATATTAGATGTCAGCTCAAACCTTGAACTCTGCCTTAAAAACAGTACTAAGTGTGACCATTGGCTAGGTTTTACCTTGTCTTTCAAGCTATTCTATCTTGCAGGAGACTTGTAAGAATAAAAGGAGCAGAGAAGAATAATTGATGCCATTCTGATTCCTTGGAGAAAAATGTGTTTCATGACGATGATGAGATGTTGGTGATGATGATGAAAAAGACAATAAGAAACTAAATTCTTTCTTGCAAAATATTCCAAAATAACTCGATAGACTCAATTTACATCTGCAAAAAGAACAACTTTCTTATTCATTTTCCATTTTTAAAACACTTATCTTTTCAGTCAACATTTACAGCTACCCAATTAAATCCTTTTGATTAAACTGGTTACCCAGAGTTCATACATCATACTGGAAGTTGGAACTGTCATAAACTGTTAGGAAGGTTGCCAATCCGCTGCTAGTTTGGCTATTGTTATGCTGGCACAATCATCTGTGGAATATTTCAAAATACAAGATATCACTTAGTCTGGAAAATCATACTGAATTTGCACAAGCATTGTTCACTTGCCTGTGGACATCAAGTCATAGTAGAGGATAAATTCAAATTAAAGACTGGTAACTCAGTCTCATAAACTGCTAGAGATTGTTTAGTAGTGCTTTAAATAATTATTTAGTTTAGTATCCAGATAAACAGTTTAGTGCAGTGGCCCCAACCTTTTGGACACCAGGGACCAGTTCCATGGAGAAAGGTTTTTCTGTGGACTGGACAGGGTGTGGTTTTGCATGCTGCTTGCATCCTGAGGATGGGGCTTCGTTTGCATTGCCCAATTGCTGGCATGCCAGTCTACAGACCAATGGTTGAGGACTCCTTGTTTAGAGGTACCTTACACTGTCTTGAAACATTGGCAAAAATATTATCACTTATCTTGTTAATAATGCTGAAAGTAGCTATATAGAGAGGGGGGGGTTGCTTTCTCTTAAGTTTCTGTTTGATAAATTTATTCCTTGCTATGTAGCAATTATCATTTTCAGGAGTAACTTCTTAAGTTGATTTCCAGTGATGGATTCAAATAATTTAACAATCGGTTCACCGAGGTCAGGTTGGCTGATGTGGAAGACATGTTCTATCCCTGTCCTCCAGCTCCACTGCACATGTAGGACAATCCTCCCATGATGGCCAACCTGACTCTGGGCAAACCAGTTGTTATGTTACACCTCCTCCCCCTATCAAAGTAGCACTGCACTGCAATGGGCAATGGAGTGGCCAGCACGAGGAGAGGAGGAGGAGCAGGGAGAAGACCGAGAGAAAGCAGACTTTTCCTCTTGCGTTCCAGTGCCCGTTTCTCCATTACAGCATAGCATCCAGGATCCACTTTGATAACAGAGGAGTGGTATTTAACAACCAGTTTGCTTGAACCAGTGAGAACTGGCTGAATCCCATCACTGATTATTTCAGACCAGAAAATAAAATTTCACTGTCTCAGCATTTCTAAGAGAAAAAATTATTCATGGTGTGAACAAAACATTTACCATTTGCAATCTTTGTGTTGATTGCAAACTAAATCACTCACAAGGGATATTTGAACCGGTGTAAATGAACTAATCCCATGTTCTTGTGCATTATTGGATCATATAGTGGTCTCAGATTGGAGTTGGTGGAAATATGGAAGAGTCACTATGTTTATTATAATGACAGCCATATAAATCCATTTGTAACGTCCAATTGCAGTTTGCAAGTAGTACCACAGTTGGAAATTTCTGAAATTTGCTAAGTAATTCCATGAATAATTCAAACTGAGAATCATCCTCCTGAAGACCAGAATACCCCACTTTAAAGCTTTTCTTCATTTGGTATTGGGATAATAAGATTGGGTGTCTATTTTACTAAAATATTTAAGTATACTTACTTATTGTTCCTAAGGAAAAAAATGATATTCTAAAAATGAAGTTTAAAAAAAGACATCTTCACATTAGAGCTAAAATATAGCCTCCAATACCTGTCCTATCCTGGCCAATTGGATCATGTCAGAAAGTTCTTTTTTCATTAACATAGTCTAGCTGTCACATCATTAAGCAAGATATCTACTATTGTAATTGAAAAAACTCTGCAGATGGACTTGTCAAACTGATTTTTCTCCTTATATAAATATATATAAGCCTCATGTCTAAATACACTATAAACTTTGCATAGGTAGGAGCCCCTGTTGATTTTACTCTACTAGTTGTTAGGGGGCAGCATCTCCATTTCAAGCCATGCGCCAGCACTGTCTGAAGACTTTTCTGTGCTCATGCAGTTAGAATGACATCATGGAACACTGTTTCTTGCCACTTAGTTGTACCTATTTATCTACTTGCATTTGAATGCTTTTAAAAATTCTAGGTGGGCAGGAGCTAGGTGAAGATGCACGACACTCAGGCTTTAAACTTGGACTTTGGCCTACCAACCGACAAGCCCATTTTTTAACTACTGAGCCATCTGCCTTGCATGTGTAGGACTTGAAACACTACAACGAGCAATATTTTGATAAACAAGCTATAATGATGCCTAGACATTTGTGTGTAATTCCTCACTTCATTTGCACATTTATCACAAGTTTTATGATATAGGTTATAAACATGTACAGATGTGTGGTAAGAGAAATGAGAAGTTTGAAGCTGTAATATGTCTATAATGGTATTTATGGAACGTTGCATGCAAGGCAAAAATTGCTGGAGAATGCTTAACGCTTTTGTCTTTATTTTCATTTTCTCTCCTTACTATGAAATTATTTAACCACACCTGTTATCTTCTGGCCATGTGAATTTTTTGCTTTTAGGAAATCATTTAAACAATAAGAAATTAAACTTACCTGTCATCTGCCACCATATGCTCTTGCCTAAACTTTAGTAAATGGCTAAATCTAATTCCATGTGAATGGACTTCTGTCGTGGATTTTTTTTCTTTCTCATTTTTTCTTGTTACAAGCCTTAATATGGTAAATAAATATAATTATTTCCTCAAGTCTTCTCCACAGTTGACATGGGTTGTGTATGGAAGCTACATAGAAAAAAGCATTTAGTTTCTCAGTAATGTCATATATAGATGAAAGGCCAGTTTATGGTGCACTTAGCTACTAATTAATTTTGGCAATTTTGAGCTTGTGTTCTTTTAATTCTATGTATAACATAAACATCAACTTAGTAAAAAAATTAGCTGTAAAGCCATTTTTAAATAAGAAATATATAGTTAGATCTTAATATTTTATATCTGAAGTTTAAATAATGGCTTTTATTTCCTTTCAATGGGACTTATTTCTGTATACCCATGCATAGGATTGGAATTAAATTCCACTATCATAAATATAATTTTGAAGTCTCCTTAAAATGAATATGAAAACATATATGGAAAAGTCACAAATATTGCTGAAATTACAATATTTAGATTAATAGTTCTGAAGATAATGGTTGTTTGGGGCAGCGGGTTAGAATATTTTAGCAATTTAGTTCTATCATTTCCTTCTATCTCTCCTATTTCCAACTGATTCTTGGAACAAAAAAGAAATCATAAATGAGCAAATTGCCTTTGAAGATCTTGTTATCTTAAGAAGTTTTCTATGTGACACTAGTGATGGCTATTCAAAGAAGTACAGTAAGTATAGGTTCACTGGATAGACCAGAACTGATTACGTGGTTGTTTAGATTTGCACCTTAATTTTACTTATTTATCTAAGATGCCAATCCCATTCAACTTTCTCTTACTCGTGACATTAAAAAGCAACAGGAAAATGCAATTTAAAATATAATAAATGAGATGGCAAAAACTAAGCAACAACAAATATCTAATTAGCCCAACAGGGGCTCCTAGCCTAAAGCCTGCAAGAAGAGCTAGGTCTTTAAGGCTTTCCAGAGTGACATTAGGGTAGAAGACATCCAGATCACTGGGAGAATCCCATTCCAGAGGGCAGACACCACAACAGATATGGCACACTTCTGGGGTTCCTGATAAATGACACGGCTTAATCAAAATAAAGGCTTCCTGACCTAGAAAGCCCAAATGAAGCTGAGCCAGGCCTTTCTTGGCCACAGCTGCCACCTGCTCACAAGCAGGATTTGTAAGTCCAGGAAGACACTCAAATTGCATACCACTCTTCAATAGTGAAATGATATCTCATCCCAATTTTTTAATACTACATGTTTTTTTCCTTTTCTGACTGGTAGTTCTAAAATAAATATTTCAACAGAAAGACAAAAGAGCAAATTTGAAACACATCTATAAAGGATCTGTTTAGCACACTAAGTAATAGGAAGGTAGCTAAATAATTCTTTAGGACATTTGTTATGGGACTCAATGTAAAATCGAATAACATTATTAAATGATTTTTTTTCTGTATCTTGCAAAAAATCTCAAGGGGAAAGAAACTAGGTTTCTTGGCAACAAGGTCAGTTTTTGCTTTACATTTCTCAGTTCATTTCAGAACTGAAACTTCTTCACACTAGGTTATGTGCTGCTGTCATTAATTGGAGACGGGCTGCAATATTTGGACAGTATCAGCTAGATTGAATTTTTAGCATTTAAAATTTGCTGAGGTTGTAATAACAACAGCGATCTGTTATTTCAGTCTTTTTAAAACATTGAATTAAAAGTGTCAACATAACCGTTACTGTTTGTAAACCATCATAAAACATACATGAATTGCAATTTTGGGTTAAAAGGAAGGAGTGATATACCAAACCAAATATGTTGTTTTGGCCTGGTAGGATTTTTTAATGATGAAATTGAAGTTGCAATAAATTTTAGAG
The DNA here is from genome assembly GCA_023653725.1 of Bungarus multicinctus. Lineage (NCBI taxonomy): Eukaryota > Metazoa > Chordata > Lepidosauria > Squamata > Elapidae > Bungarus > Bungarus multicinctus. The sequence continues at coordinate 238,619,412 of CM042834.1, forward strand.
TTGATCTTATACTGCAGCATTTGCCTATTGATAACTTCTAGTTGTTTAATGTGAGACAAACGATGTCCACAGATTTGAGGCAAAATAGTCAATATGGTAGCAGCAATCATGCAATTTGAATCCCATATTGAATAAATAAATGTTATAATATTTTCCATCCTTGCATACAGCTATTCAAGATTTCCATACAACCAGTGTTATTTCTTGATCATATGAATGTACCCTTATTTCCAAATTACTGCTTTAGCCTATGTACTAGTTTATTCTTTTTTTATCAGTAACCTAGATTACTTTAAAATGAAGTTTATTTTTTTTATTTGAAACATTTATATATGTTTCAATATGTAACAAACCAACCATCTTATAACCAACTCTGTGTGGTTTTCAGTCAAAAGTAAAAGCAACATTCTAGTTGTAGCAAAATAAAGCAAAGAGTGATATTCTCAAAGAAGTTTCTTAAGGTCATAGTTAATTTGGATCAAGCAATAAATTTGAAGTTATGTATATATTTCGTCCAAAGTATGCCTAAGCATATTACTCCTATTTATAAGTGTGCATAGGATTGTAGCCTTAATCACATGGGCATCCTTGTTTACTTCTGATCTTACTTTTTACTACTTAGCTATTGAGAATATTTACTCGCATAGAAATATTTATTATAAGTACAAACTGGTATGAGCATTTTCGGGAGTACTAATGTGATTCAACAGATATGTAAGTGACAAAATAGGAAAGGGAAACATGTATGGGGTTCATTTCATGAAATGAATACCATTATCACATGAGATATAAATAGAGGCTCAGGCTGGAGATGTATAGCAAGTATTTTAATAAACATATCTTCTTTAATGGGCATCTTTTGCATATTAATTTATTGACTTGTTTATCTAAATTACATCTATCTCATGATGGCATACATAGAATTTTCACATGGATTCTTTTCTCACATAGACACACTAGTATGTTTATTTTTATCCTTAATATTCAAGTTTTGCTATAACATCAAAAATAGGTAGCTAAAAATAGATTGTACTCTTAGCAGTCTACAAGAAAAAAATTCTGTTTGAGTTTTTGGGAAGAAGGAAGAAGTTGGAAAAAAAAGACAGCTTTTTTTTTTTTTTAAAAAGGAAGAGCTTTGGAGAACAGTGAAGAAGAAAATATGATTTATAAATGTAGAATGTTCTTCTCAACTGTGCCTTATATTACAGTTTATAAATTCACATATACTATTTTATTTAAAATGTGGCAGATTGTGCATAGAAATAAAAATAGATTAATACATTCATGTATTAATAATTTTTTTTGATGAAAAAAGTATCACTTACTTCAAAGACATTTGTTGTAAACATGTTGGAAGCAAGAATGTATGGTTTCTATCTCAAACCACTAAAACATCTGCATGTCTTTTTAGTGCTGACTAATGGTAGCATTTCTGCTGGTCTGATATCCCTAGTGATTTTCCACATAGATGTATATGTAGAATTAATATTTCTGCTTGGGGAAGCCCAATTCAACTTTATTGTTCATAAGCAAAGCATGTTCTAAAATTATTATCTTTTTGTTCATTGGAATTAATCAGAGAGAATATATTAGATGAAGCCAGAACAATTCATGACTTGCCAAGCTGAAAGCAGTGTACTGATTGCTCTAGAACAGGGGTGTCCAACCTTAGGAACTTTAAGACTTGTGGACTTCAATTCTCAGAATTCCCAACCTTGAACTCTGGAAGTTGAAGGCCACAAGTCTTAAAGTTCACAAGGTTGGACACCCTTGCTCTAGAAGTTAGTAGAACTTTTGGTCCAGGCAGATCATATCTGTCTAATTAATAATACTTTTTGTTTGTTATATTTTCATCTATCCAATAATCAAAGTTCTGGATGTATTATAAAACTGTTTGTGGAATAAAATGATGTAAAAGTAAAAGTATATTAATCTACCTCACAAGAAGAAAATAAAATAATAAAGCTCACTTTTCCAGTGAAATGCACTTAAAACTAAGCTGGCATTTTAAGTGTTCCAAGGTGATTTTCTTTTTCTAAGCAAATTTTTTAAAGTAATTAGCAATACTTTATGGAACTGTATATTTATGATGAAAATAAATACATTTTTGTAAAAGATGAAAAAATATGCAATTACAAGTGTATAAAATGAGGGAAGTCAGAAGCTAATAGTGATCCCATAAGAAATACAACACAAGTAGAAAGGGTTTTTTTCTCTTTCCAATATGCCTGAGACTATTAGGAACTAAAGGAAGAAAATTAAGGGTGGAAAATTCCTCATTGATGCTTTAAGAAAAATTATTCAATACAATATGATGTTCCCATTCACGCATTGAAGAAAATACATTGATACTACATGTGCTATGCAACTGTAGAGCTACATACAGTAATCCAGTAAAAGATATGCCTAAATTATGTTCTGTTTATTATTTGGGTGTAATCTAAGAACCATATTCAAGCTTGCTTATTGCCTTGATCGACATCATCTATCGTAACAATATCTTTTTAAAAGATAATGTACATTTTTATAATGTAGAATGAACAGAAAGAAAATATCACTTACACTGAAATAAATTTACCTCAGTAATGTATTTTGGTACAAAAAGGACTGGGGTTAAGTCGATGCAGTTTATACTTCAAAGGAAAAGTGTAGGATAAATTCTTAGACTGATGTTACAATTTAAATTTTAAAAAGCCAAATCTATCCATAAAATACTTTAAATTGGAGGAGAAATTCATTTGTTCATCATTTATTCATTCATTTATATCCTTATACATATCATAAATTTGAGTCCCAAATCCTAAGACACCTGCATTACAAACAAGCTGTAGAAATGTTACTTGAAAGCTTCATACTGGATATGTGTTACTTACGGGACCACCTACTGCCACCATCGGCCTCCCATTGGCCAGTGCGCTCCCATAGAGCGGGCCTCCTCAGGGTACCACCGGCTGGACTGTGCCAGCTGGCGGGCCTTTTCTGTGGGAGCACTCTCCCTCTGGAACGAATTACCCCCGGAGATGAGGACCATCCCTGTCCTATTAACCTTCCAGCACGCGCTGAAGACCCACCTATTCCATCAAGCCGGTCTGGCATAGAGTTACTGGTAGGATTTTTAATTGATCTTAAATGGTTTTAGCTTTTTTAACTTCTCTGACTGTTTTTATCTTCCAGCCGCCTATTTAATCTTTTTAACTTCATTTTAAATTTTGTATTTGATTGTATATTTATTTGGCTGTAAACCTCCCCGAGTCCTGTTGGGAGAGGCGAGCGGTATATAAAATTGATTAAATAAAATAAATAATAAATAAATGTGTGAAAACATTTTTAAAATAGAATTTTAGGATACACTTTATTACGTTTTCTCCAGTCCTCCTAGACTGGAGTAAAGAAAGATATATAAATGAGAAGATTCATCATTTTATTGGATTTGAAGACCATTGAGTAGTGCATCTTAATTGGGGCCAGTTGGGATCATTTAATAATTGCTGTCAGATATCAGATTTAATTCTCTTTATGCAAGTACTACAGTGGGATAGACTTAAGCAAATTGTCATTTAAGGTTCCATATGAACAAAGCTTTAATTAGGTTGATTAGCTTCTATAAGACAAAAGAAGGAACTCTAAAAGTGATATTTATTGTGAGTTGCATTACTAATATCAAATGCTTTTATACAGTGTATGTATGTATTTGCATGATACTTATTTTATTAATACATTTCTGTGCTATCCATCAACAGCAGTTTTCATGTGAATCCCCTGTAAAAAAAAAGAATTATGCACAAAGTTAATATTATGTGGCAATTGTATATGTACTTTCCTCAGAATATCTACTTCTGAGTAGATAGGCACGCATAACAAAAAAGGATTAGGGACATTAGCCTATTAATGTCCTCTTATTATTGTTGTCTTTTTTTTTGTTTCCTGGTGTATTGGGTTATTTTTTTCCAAATGTTCATCTCTATTTTTTTTCTTTTATTTTTCCTTTAAGATGTAAACTATCCAGAGTCATTTGGGAATTGAATTCCAATAAATAAATATTCCCATTCATGATGGCATATAGCATGTTTTTCTGAGTGTATAATAACGGAACATCATTCTTGCCAGACAGGAGAGCTTTCTGGTTCTTGTTTGGCTTATATGCAAGAATCAAAACATAGATAATCCACAAGATATTAAAACATAGCATTTGAATTTGTATTCTTGATTGTTTTACCTAATTAGTTTTTGCTTGTAAGCAACTGTCTTTACTACACATTTCTGAGAATCAACATCTTCAGTACACTTTTTATTTTCCTATTAAATAAGATTGGGACAGAGAGAAGTAGGAAAAAGATCAGTCTAACAATCCATCGTAACTTAAAAGATTCTACTTAAAATATTGTACCTGTACTTAAACTTCAAAGCTAATCTATTGGTGTTTTAATGTGTATTCTTAGTTGCTTTTGTGTCAAAGGTTCAAGTTGCCTGCACCAGAATAGTTTACATCCTTTTTATCACCCTTTACTGCTTTTAAGAACGATTTTTGTCAGGGATTGCTGTGTATACTAATAGGGTAGAAAAAAATTCTGGGAAAATGTAATGTAATTGAAGGCCGCTGAAAGATTAGCTAATGTATCTTCCAATTGATTTTGTTATTTCCCCTCCCCCCCGAGTGTACTCCGTCTGACAATAATAAAATGAAAAATATTGACAGTAATCTATGAAGTGAAAAACGGAAGGATATCTTCCATTGGGACAAAGATTTTTAACCAGGCAAATATTTGATTATTAAAACTAAATACCAACTTAAAAATTTAAGTGATGACAGTATTTATATGTAAATTAAGTATATTTATAGTTTTGTATAATCATGAAATTCATTTTCCTAAAGAGATCCTTTCTGTTTATACCATTGGCAGCTTATGCAGTATCTAGATACCTACTATTTCTTTGCCCACCATCTCATATAGCTACCTTTGCAGCGTAGTTTCATTCATTATAGAGATTTCTTCAACAGATATTTAATCTGAGTATGGTCCTGATCAACTAGATATAAGGGCAGCAGCATGGTACCTTTTTAATAACTTGTCTGTTGGTATTATTTTCAAATCTCTGCCAAAGATTGAAGTGGAACTAAAATTCAGTTGCTGAATGCCGTAGTAACATTTCCTGGTCAGCACTGAGGTGTATAGGTTCTGTAGACAAATGAATGTTTTGTTATTTCAGGGTGTATTGAGAGCCATATTTCCAAAAAGTTTGAGTTTGTCTATAACAATGGTTTCAGTCAGGCATCTCTGGGGGACTTAGAGTATTTCAAGGGTGCCACTGATAAAAAATATCTAATAGGAGCATAGTTTGTGATGAAAAACGAAGTGTATAATATTTCAAATACTATTGTTGATGGCAGAAAACATACCTGTCTGTTCCCAATAATGAGATCTGGACCGGGAGTCCCACAGGAAAAAACCAAGGTGAGATACAAGTGAAAAATAGTTGAACAACATTGGTATAGAACAAAAATAAATTATATTTCATTTAAATTTGTATTTACATTGAATTAAAATTAAATATAATTGATGCTATGCTCAAGCCATGTGGGGGGGGGGGTTTGATTTGGTGTGCAAAGAAATGGTAAGTATCCAGATACTGCATAAGCTGTCAATGGTATAAACAGAAAGGATCTCTTTAGGAAAATGAATTTCATGATTACACAAAACTATAAATATACTTAATTTACATATAAATACTGTCATCACTTAAATTTTTCAGTTGGTGTTTACTTTTCATAACCAAATATTTGCTTTGTTAAAAACCTTTGTCTCAATGGGCATTGAATTCAGAGTTGCAAAGATTAGGGGATTTTGGTGTTTGCTTATTTCTTGTAAACATTTCATTACCAAACTAGATAACATCATCGAGGAAACAAAAGAATGGGGTTTATTGGCCATATGTGTATTTATTGTGTGTATGACAGCTTGCCTACTTGTCTTAATTAGGATTGTAGTTAGTGTGTCTGTTTCTTATGGGCCTACTAAGCTTGCTTGACTGTAATATTTCATCCAGGGTGGTTATTCCTTGGCTATGTGCTAATTTGTGGAAGTCAATCCTAAAGCAGTATGTGCCATGGGCTGTTTGTTTCCTCCTGTGGCATTTCTTGCTTTTTAAATAATTTGTAGATCTGGCTTTTGCCTCTGAAAACTACTGCAAAGACTTCAAGGGATTATGTGAAATGAACCCTCAGGTTAGCTGAAAATCTTCTGTTTTAAAAAAGGATTAGATGGCAAATGAACTTAAGTAGTGGTCTTAAATTTGCAGAAACCTATGACAATCTTGAAAGAAAAGTTGGGTCAACTCTTGGCTATTTTCAATTTGAAGCATCAATGACAGGTTTTACTGCCTAGGTTTAAAACATGGGACTGTCAGAGGGATCATGGATATCAACTTTCAAATGATGAGCTAAGAAAGTTTTAGTTTAGAGCATAATACCAGTGGCCAGATTATCTGAGGGACCACATCTACCAAAACTATTAGGTCCAGTGTGAGAGTCTGTGCTAACTGGTCCCATCTGCAAAAGAGTTCCAACTGATGACACATAAAAGATGTCTCTTTTGTGCTGTGACTTTTGCCTTCTAAGAACCTTATCCCTCTCATAGTGAGGTTACTCTGAACCCTCATGTTTTTCCAGAAAATTTTTAAAATGTTTTTTTCCAATAAAAATGGAACAAGAACTAGAATCATGAGGTAAAAGGATAATCTTTTCCTTATAATATTTAGAAAGTAAATAAATCAGTGCAATTGAGCATGTTACTAAAAAATGTTGATTTCTTGTGACGCAGGGCACTAAATTATGAAATATGCCTGTTGTGAAATAGAAAGGTTTGGTCTCTGATTGCAATAGAACCTGCCTATTTTACCAGATTTGTCACTTTACCACGATTATGTCACTTTCCTATAAAATGCTATATTTATTTGTTTTTAATCTGCTGAACACCTATGAGGTTATAACATTGTTACCTAGTATGATTTTTGAATGAGGTGTCATTAAAATCATTAAAAGCTGACAGAAAAAAAAAGAAAAAAAAGAAGCTGAGAGCCAAACTCCATCCCAATAGTATAGTTTGGGAAAGATAGTAAGAGTAAATAGTGACAATATATCATATAATAATACTCAGTGGCATAGAACAGAGTAAAAGAGACAGACTGTGGTATGATTAGCCAAAAGGCCTTAATAAAAATAACTGGTGTTTCATCTGTAAAGATTTGACTTTGTAATTATAATTCAATGGAAAAGTGTTGTCTTTAATTCAGAAATGGAAAAAATAATAATAATAAAAGTAAATCTAAACATACCACATTTGATGGTCATTTAATTAGTCATCCAATGCTTTGGATATTAAGAGACCAAATTAAAAGAACAGTTATCCAGTACTTCTAAGGGGCATCCATTTACAGTAAGAAAGATTGTTTTAATGTTTCTAGACTTCTGTTCACTGCTGATCAAATTATGCAGTTCCTTGCTATATCTCTTATAGAAAATCCATGGCAAACTTTCTGTTATAAACAAATGTTATCTTGAAATGAATTCTGAAATGAAATCCTTTCCCCATATTTTAATGTGGCTGTCTAGCTGTATCATGGAAATATGTAAATGTAGGTTATGTTCAGGTTTTGCACTGAAATGTTTGGGACATATGTTGGAATCTTATAAAGATGCGGAGCCTCTTTCTTTTTCTTAGTAATGACTCTCTGCTCAAATTAGATCTCTCTTTATAGTGAGCATGCTGTGTCTGTGTTGTCGTGCAGCGGTAATGACATCTAGTGTATAACTGTATAATGAAGTGGTTTTATTTTTAAAAAAATATTTTTTATAAAAGCTGAAAATTAAGAAACTAATATAAGGAATAAGAAAAGATAGGGGAAAAAAGGATAGTCATAAATGCAGAAAACAAAATATAAAGAAAGAAACAGAAAGCAAAAATATATAAAGAACTAGCTTCTGATTTTCTTTATATCATAATATAAATTTACCACTTACCCTGGTTATATCATGGTTTCATTTTTTCTAAGATATTTTTTGAACTATCAAAATCATAAGTCATAAATTCGTCTTTTTCTGTGCCACACAAGAAGTCTATAAAGGGTTTCCAGTAAAACCATACATTTTTTCTAATCAAAGATGTTAATTTGGCCACTTTGCAAGATCCATCATGTTTATCATTCATTCCTCTATTGTAGGCAATGTTGGCTCTTTCCACCTTGTGCATATAATAATCTCGCTGTAGTTACCATATATAAAAACAAAGTTCCCTGAGTGTCTCCTAATTGTTTATAAATCATTGCCCAAAGTAAAGCCTCTGGTTTCAATTGCATATTAAACTTTAAAATATTTGGTATCATTTGAATTGAAAACATTCTGCTTTTTTATATGTCTACTAAGCATGATAAAAGTTCCTTCTTGTTTACATTTCCAACATAATTTTGAAGTAACTTTATGCATTTGAGAGTTTCTGCAGTGATATACGTTACTCAATATATCATTTTATTAAAACAAAATCTCTAAGGTTGTGACAGGATATAAATTCCAGTCTTTTCAACTACATGTTCCTCCATTTTTCTGTCTGAATATTATAACCAAAGTGTATGAAGAGGTATTTTTAAAAAGTCGTATTTAGGTTTAAGCTTTACGTGAAGTATGCCAAGGAAAGTTAATTCGATGATGGCTATATGCATTGGCCTGTACATTCATTGGTTCAGTGTTTTTTCCAACAGAAGCACACCAGACTTGATCATAAAGCACTTACTCTATGTGTCATGTTTAGAGAATGAAACTAGGGTCGTTTCCATTTAAGACTAAATCAGCAGGGAAACTTGCGGCTTTGGCAACTCTATGCCTCTCTCAGCCTGATTTATCTTACAAGGCACTGATTTATAGATTTAGTAAAGATTATGTCCTATTTAATTGGGTTTGGGCTATCCAATTCCTTCTTACGGGAAATGTAGATGCATGTTACAATGTAAATAAATGCCATGTCCATCCTTATATTAACCTTGGTCAGCATTCTTATCGCAATCTGTTTTACAGCCAGAGTTTTTTGCATCTTGAAATGGAAGATTCCTGCTTCAATTCATAGCCAAACAAAGCAAAATTTCAGTACTGTAAAGCTTCCCCTGAAGAATGTTAGCTAAACTTGCCCGTGTTTGTTACATCATATTGCAATTCCTCTTTTAATGTGCATGAAATATTATCTTCTGGCGTCAATGCACATGTAGGGTTTTGTTGTGGTTGTTGTTGTTTGCATGTCTAAAAGAAAACAGTAGAAAAAAAAGACTGTTTATCTTTTAAAACAAAACATTTTTTATTAAATCTCTACCCATGCAAAGTTAGAGGCAGCTGTTGATATGTGCAGTTAAATCAAAACAGGGCATAGGGTGGGAAACAGCAGTGACTATATCTAATTTAATATACAGATTGATATTAAAAAAAAAAAAAAAAAGCTTACATCACCCACCAAACACATTGACTTTCTTTCCTGGTTGCTTCCTTATTTATAAATTAAACATTTACGCTCCTCCATTTTGATTTTCCTTCTTGCCCCTTGGTGATTTATTCAAAGGATCCCGTCTGAAGTATTGCAGCAGAACAGATTCAAAAATGTCTGTTCAGAGAAGGAAGTGAAGAGTTTTGGTTCCCATTTTGCACTTCTGGAACAGTTTAAGGAAGGAAGCACCTTTACACCTTTTATTGTTTGTGGTTGCTGACATCATCTCCTTCCCTGACCACTCAGTGCGTGTTTCCTGCCATTCTGTCAAGACACTGCTGTGATACTGAGTGGGAGATGGACAGAATGTGTAAGAGAGCAGGCAAGGAAGAGACTGCAGTGTGTGGATTTGTCCACTGGAACTCAGATTCTTCTTCTCTCAGCTGTCTCTGCTTTTGCCAAATAGTAAAGCGAACAGAAGCCCACCAAAATGAAGTTCCTCATTTTAGCAAACAATCTGATTTTTGTTGTAAGTGTTTGGGTTTCCAAAAGGGGGAAAATGCTGAAGGCAGTAATTTTGAAGACTGTAGCATCAACATTTTTAATGCATTTGTTTACATATAATTTTGTCATTGTTTTAAAAGATGTCTTTAATGTTGACCTATTTGGATAGGGTTTCTAGAATAATTTAATTCATGGATAGTTTTGTGTGATGAACAATGGGCAGCCAAGAGCTCGTGCTGTTGTAACCTTTTTTTTTTTTTTTTTGAGAAATGCATGGTAGGTTTTCAAAGGCAACTTTAAATAGTTAACTACTGAAAGTTGATCTTGTAGAAGTTTCAGAAGCAGGTAGTCAACATACTTTTAGATATTTAGCAATATTAGAGGGTAGATAGCTCATAAATTGACTATGCTTTTAAATTTACCCCCACAATGTATTTATTAAGTTTCTTTACCATATAATTTAGCTGTATGGGTTTGAATCTTTCCTATATATATAAATGGTAATTTCTATTTTTAGTTCATGCACGCATATGAGCATATTTATAGAGGTATTTTTCTGCTATCTTTCAACTAAAAAAAACCCCTAAAATCCTACAGTCACTTTTGAGCAAAAAGCTCTTCATAATCTCTGTTGTTTATAACTGATAGAACTCTGATGTATCTCGGAATCATGTGTATGTTTCTAAGTGCTTGCGTATGTGCACATATGTATGAACAGTTAGAAACAGTGAGCATACTGTTAAGCTTCTTGATCCTCCACATTCCTGTATCTGAGAAGCAGCAACATAATAAATGGGATCGATCTTTCCTTTTTAAATTGCAAGGATTATTCTCTTCCTCCCACCACCACCACCACTACCAACTTGTCAACAAATTGTTGCTGCAAACATGCACAATAGTTCGAATTCATCTTTTAAATTAAAGTAATACAAATTTGGTGTTCTGTCAGTCTCCCTAGTAGGTTTATGTTTGCTGGTTCCAAGAGATATTTGTGATACTATTTTTAGAATATTTTATATAGTTGTTGAATACTTAACGTTCCTGACACCGGACTGTTTCTATTTTTCTTTTTCTTTCTGAAAGCTAGATATGAAATGTGGAACTGATAGTTGTGTAGGAGGGGCTAACCATGCTGCTGTTTTACCCGGCTCTGCTCACAAGTTCTTGCAGACAAGAGTGTCAGCATTCAGTGATTTCCCGTTCTCCCCCTATTCCTCCCTCCACCACCACCCCCCGCCCATGGTTTTTCTCATGCAGGCTTCAGACTCTGGATGTGTAAAGCAACTCTCATCCTGGCTAACTGTCACCACTTCTTTAATCTGCCCACTCTGACCTTCCACCCTCAACAGAATAAGAGCTTAGGCAGACATAGGGCTGTAAGCCAATAGTGCCTCTGGCTCCACGTGAGTGAATGAAAGGAAAGGAAATTGTCCCATATGCATTTGCTGTGGATTAGTCTATGGGTTGTCTATGTGGTGCAGAAAGACTGTTAAACTTCTTTGGGTTCATCTTGTACATGAAAATTACCTGGCTTTTTAAAAAACAGAGGTAAGAATCACTATTTGGTATGGAGGGGAGGTCTGGACGGAGAGAAAGGCTAAAGGGGTGCTCCCAAGAAAAAGTCCAGTCAAAAACAAATAAACATGTTACTGTAACTGCCAATAACTCTAAGGGACTATGACATGTGCAATTTTAAATGATATGAAATACAATTTTAGAGAGCTTGTTTGAATTCTACTCTATTTCTGGATTATTATGAATAGATCAAGTTGCATCAGTTAAAATTGTAGAACTGTACAAATGAAACTTTTTCACTGACACATAGGCTGATTTGGATAGTTTTTGACTATCCTTCAGTTTTTAGTGCTATAAAGTAATAGTGCCAGCAATTATATTATGAAAACATTTTAAATATAACGCTGATTTGCAAACAGTACAACAGTATACATTTATACCTATGAGTAAGCCCAATGAATTCCAAGGGATTTATTCTCCGAAAAGTATATTTAAAATTGCATCTTCAGAGTGTATAGAATGTGGAATTTCTGTGAAAGTAACACATGTTCCCTTCAATTTCTGTTTAAAAAGTCCAATATCTTTCCACTGAGAAAAAGAAGAGAAAAGGGGACATTAAAATAAGAATCAGTTTTATTGCATGAAAACAGTACATTGATAAATCATTGCTTTTTATTTTTACATAATTGTTCAGGTTTCTTGTGAGAAAAACCAGTGTCGAATTAACCAGAAAAAGCTTAGTCTGCACATTTTATGCTTTTAATTAATAAATAATTTTGTTATACCAGAATTGTGTATAAAATATTAAGGCTGCAATGCTACATGCTCGCTCACCTAAAAAAATCTGACTAATAGGAATAGGATTTTACTGTGATATATATGAATATGGAAAAGATGGTTTTTCTCCAACTTATGTTAAAATCTTTTCATGACATTTGCAGCCAACTTTTAGTATTACAAAAAGCAACTGAGAGATTTCTGTCTTTAGTTTTTATATAATTTGCATTATATTTTTATCTATAGTGAAACTCCATTGGTTTTCAATTCACAAATATATCTTTTATTTTTAGTTTATGTTTTGCAGTGGGTTGGATTAATATTGTCGCTTCTAGCATTTTTGTGGAGGAATATAAGTGCTGCCATCTGTTTGTGGATTTTTGGTACAATTATGACTTTTTTACAATGTGGTTTTTGTTTGTTCATTTGTAGTGTGTAGGATTTGGTACACGGAATATACAGTATCAACAACTGTTCTATATATTGTATTTCCTGTAGATGGAGATATATACAAATATATTTAGGGAATATATATGTACTAAACTATAATAGAAGGATGAATATTTTTTTCTTTTGAAATCTTTTAAAAGCAAGATAATTTTAAAAGATTTAAGAATCAGCTGACATTTCCCATATATCAAATAAAACATTAATAAAATAATGGTCCAGCCTATTTGCATAATAAGAAGCATTATTATATCTTCTGTTTTCATTCAAAAGTGAATTAGCTTGATTACTTAGCTTGCATAGGTATGGAAGGCTTCATTAACTCTCTGATTCGGGTAATTTTTCATATTTCTGACGATGGATTATAGAACAGAAAAATGTGCATCGATGAAATGTAGGAGAGCATTTACTTTAATTGTTATAGTGATGCCTTAAAAGGATTCTCCAACATTTACACTTTCAATCTCGTCTTGTATGCATGAATGTTCTAAATAATTGTCTGTAGAACTAGAGTGCCAAAGGTATTTAAGAAAAACCTTGACAACCCATCTGTCAGTAATTAATAATGATAATGCCGAACCATTCTTGACTTCATTTCTAATGTAATTGCTTATTTAGCAGTTCTACATGCTAAATGCATTCAGGCCACTTGATAAAATACCACAACTAATCAAGTTCTATTGAGATTTTGTCTGAGTAACTTAACTATTCACTTCTTTTGTGTACTTGGCAGGAACGGATGCAGGGGTCTGTGAATTGAATTGTGTAAGTGCTGAAGAAGGAGTCTTGGTTTGAGGAAACAGGAAAGAGGAAGGAAAGAGAAGAAGAAAATACAGAAGTGTAGGAACGAACGAAAGAAGAAAAACGGGGACTATGGGGAGAAAAAAGATTCAGATCACGAGGATAATGGATGAACGTAACAGGCAGGTAAGTTGAAATTTAAAAATCCAGTATCATCAGATCTTATAAAGGCTATAATTGTCACACCTGATTGCATCAATGGGACATAATAATGGATCCTAATACGTGTTTCATGTATAGAGTTTTCAAATTCTATTGAACTATTAACATAAACACATATTTGTAAAAACAATTATTCTGGGACTTCCTTTTCTCATGAAATAATTGATATCTAATTCAATTTTTTTATTAAAGTAAAACACACTTCATTTTATCATCCATAAAACTGCTTAGTATCTTAATTTGGATTAATCCAATGATCAAGATAATTCATATAACTCTTACCAATTTTTTAAATGAACTGATTTTTGAAATGGCTCATATTGGGTAGTTATATTGTTTAATATATGTTTTGTAATGTAAAACGTAACATGATGGCATTTGAGGACTTGCTCAAATTGTTATTCTTATTTTAAAATTACTTTTATAAAATCTGAGAGTTCTCAAGATAAAATGTCAATACAGTAACCCTATACAGAAATTACTTCTGGAAAAATTAAATTATTGTTGTTTAAAATTAAAGTTGCAATTGTTTTCCATGAATGTATAGAAACAAAGAAACAAACATTAAAAGTCAACACATATATTCAGGCATGCAAAAAGAAGTTTAAAATGTGCCAACCAGAAGAACAACAGATGGGACTCCATGAATCTTCAAATAGGTTATGGATGTATGCTACATCTTGGCCTTAGATTAGGTTTTGAAAATGGGAACATGTTCCATTTAACTCATTTTAATTGGTTATGCAGATGAAAAGGCTTATGGGTAATTGTTTCTTTCTATTTGAGCCAGACAGGATTATTACTCCTGTTTTCACAGCTAGATCAGTAAGAAGACTTCATCTTATATTACTCCTTTGAGATCCCTGTGCTGTCCTTAGATTCCAATGCAACTACGGTATCCATAATTAGCAAGCGGCTTTTTGCCTGTATCCCTCTTGCTGATCAGTTGCATGCTTCTTATAAATATGATGCAATATAGGAATAATTTATAGTTCTGATTTTCAAGTAAGTCTTGTGAAAAAATTTGAAAACACTGCAATTATAAGCATAACTTGACCTATTCATGGCAGAAAATCAAGTTTCAAATAAAGGCAACAGTGATCATACTTGATAGATTCATTCAAAGTCTTCCCTCTAGATTACTTATTGTTCTGGGAAAAATCAAAAAGCAATAATTTTGTCAGTAGTAAAGCTTCGTATCTGTTTTAATTGTTTATTGTTTTGAATTTAATTTAAAAATAAAATAGAGGCTAGCAGCTTTAAGAATATAGACCTTAGTAATTTTTTCCATAATCCTTTTAACCATTTTCTTTAAAATTATGTCAAAATAAATTTAAAAGTGGAGGAAATTTAAATGTCTACTTATTTTTTAAGGAAATAAAGTTTATTCATATGTCAGATCTTTTCCTTTAGGCAGATTTGGCAATATTTTCAGATGATATATTTTTAAGAATAGGTATTTTCTGCTTTTATTGAAAAACTTCAAAATATGGATACTGTAGGATTTAGTCAAGAAATGTTTGACTAAAATATTATTAAAAAATTAGAATGTTATATTTAATTTATATTTAATGTTATATTTATATTTAATAAATATCAATGACCAAAAACAGCATCCAGCCACAGCTAAGTCTTGCCGATTTCAGGACAGATGTAAGTCACTGCATTTTAAATCAGTTAAATTTAAAAGAGGTTAACATTAGCTCAATTATGCAAAACGTTCTGGAGAGTTAGAGGCCATTATATTTAATTATATTAATTTTTTTTCTATCATTTCATTGGAAATGATGTCTCTTGTTTTATTCTTTGTTGAAATGCTTGCACAATACTTTGGGCACAATTGATAGAGATAAATTCTGTTGTTGAATTGGTTTTTGAAAATGCTTAGATTTACTGTGAATACTTCATTTAAGTTTCACGAGCAGGCAACTTTTTATGTCCTATTAGTTTTGCTATTTCTTAGAAAGTAAAATTAAATGTTGAATCATAATTATTATAATAGTGAATGGATTAAATCAAGAGTTGGAAGAAGTTAAATTATATGATTAAATTATAAGTTTTTATTAGAAACTCTATGCATCTGAATATATTTTCTAGAAGGAAATACAGAATAGTATGTAAACCAGAGCTGGAGCTTTTAACAGGCTCAGTAGAAATCTTTGTTTCTCCAGTAGAGAATTTCTGCTGGAGCCAAGGAACCATCTTTTAACAGAGGCAAATCTGGGTCCCACCTATCATTGTTGCAAGATGTAAGAGTGCATATTAAACTCCTTATATATTATGTATCTCTTTCAAAAATATTAGGAAAACAATTTTAGAATAGTGTAGAACCCAATTCCGGATGAAATTGGAGAATTTAGGTTAGTCATGGCTACTTTTTTTCCTTCTGATTTCAGTGGGATTTTGTGAGAACTTTCTTTAAATATATAACTTTCTTTAGTTGCATAGTTTAGTTGCATAGTTTTTTATTTAATAGATGAGGATTTTCATATACTTGTATTGGAGACTTGCTTGAGTTAAAAATAATGAGTATGGAAGGGATCAAATTAACATTGTGTTTTCAATAATTTTCATTTGCATAAGAAAATATACATAGGACATGATTGTTTTAAAATTAAGATTAGTTCTGTGGGAAATATAGGATGGCTTAATTTTCTTTTCTGAAGCATAATTTGGTTGAATGCATCTATAATATTATTACATTGATATTGGTAGACAAAAAATTAGAATTTGTTCCTTTCATTTTTGGCTCCTACTTGCAATCTAGAAAAGGAGATAGTGCTTTCTGTAACAGAGGATTATGAATTGCAGTGCATTTATATGTTTTTTTCATGATAAAATGCTAATTGAACATTTTGCTATTTCTGCTATAGTCCATCAAAGGCATGAAAATCTTTCAGAGTATTTTTAAACATCTACAATTTTTATCATCCATAATTTAACATCCTCCATTCAATATTTCAATACTTTTTCTTTTCTTATGCATGTTAAATTTGGTTTGACTAGTTTTTAAATAGAATCTGAAATCTCAAGATTTTCAGGGTATTTCAAGAATCATGTGCTCGCCGAAATTTTTTTAGTCATGCTAAAAATAGCTTATAAACTTTTGAAATCTATTAGTTATAGCAGCCAGTGCAAAAGCAATTATAAAAAAGCAGAGTAATTCCAAGGAAGAAGTGTAAAAATCAAAATGAATTAATCCCCAACTTCACTTTCCTGCAAAATGAGTTTCCTCTAGAACATCCAAATTCCTTTTGGTAAAATTTCTTGTTTAATATTGTAATACAATTAGTATTGTATTTCCCATTTCCCATTATAAAATGGAATTAAATAATAGCATTCATTAATTACTACCATTAGTACAACTAAATACATTATGAAATACAGTAAGGTTTACTTTCAACAGTTCAACCTGCTCTTCCATCATTATCACCAAAGTAGAAATGTAAGAAATTAATATACTAAAGTGACAGAATCAATGGGTTTCATAATCCTGTTGTTAAGGGTCAAATGCCATGCAAATAATATGCCATTCTTTTAAGAAATAATGTCATGCAAAAATAGAAGTAAATTAAGGGGAAAAGTGCAAAACATGGTTTCTGAAATTCTTAATAATAGCTCTTAATCATGTGACATGAGAAGAAGGATGGGGAATAGGTTAAACTGGATAAGGGAACAAAATTGGGAAACACTGCCCAAATACAGTACATAGGAATGTACTGGTTATTTTTTTTTTAGCATTTTTTCTTTTTCATCTTGATCTTTCTTTTGCCAGCTTTTTTACCTACAGTGAACTTGTTTCTATTCTGCTCTGTTTCAGAGAATTAATGTGCTGATGAATGGAGAGAATAGCAATCTGTTTACAGGATTTATTTACAATATTCTGTTGGAAAGAAATATACGAGCTTTGATTATTTCAGTTAACAAAATAGGTCCATGTAATGTACAAAACCTACACTAACAGTATGTGATAGCAAGTAATGAAATAAATAAAAGAATTGTGTGTTTGTGTGTGCACACTATAAAACTGTAATTGTGCAAGCACAAAAGAATAATATCAGTTGTGAATTATTGGTTAGAAAAAAGCCTCTCATTTTTTTTTTTTGCCATAACTGCCTTACACTTTCTATACACAACAATAATGCACACACAAAAAATAAGCAGGGTAGACAAAGTATTTTATGTAAAACATTTTACTGCTTTGAAAGTCGGCCACTGAATTCATTCCAGGTATTGTACCTTTATTCTGCCTTCCTTCTTTCTTTGGGATGCTCAAAATATCAAGCCTAAAAAATTTGTTCTGCCACCTGAATATCTCTGGCTGTCTATATTCCTGGACCAGAGTTTGGCACTGTAGCACCCATGGGTGCTATAGTGACCATGATACCACTAGATGGCATACATTGTCTGTATATGATTGGGTGGGGGGCTGTGCTTCTTAAAAAACGCACATTTAAAATGGCCAAAATTCCATCCAAAAAGCCAAATTCCACAAGATCCCTTTTTGATTTTTTTAATTCAAATTGTTTCATTCTTGCATCTCCAATGTTGCAAGACATGCAGCAACTGCCAGCTTCCTGAAAAGATTATTAATTTTTTGGGACACTAAAAAAACAAAAATCCTGCCAGTCTTTCTCTATCTCTCTGGTGTGTACAGATATAGATATAATGAGCTGTGTGACAACAATAAATGCTGTCAATAGATAAATAAAACTTAACATTTGGAACTATAAATGGCCATTATGTAATCACAGCATAGTCTTAATATAAATTTATATTTACTTTCCCCCCCTCAATATTGAAGTGAAGAAAAGTGCATTATGAAGTGAAGAAAAGAGGGTCAGTATCACTCTTGCTGAAATCTCGAGTCTTTTTTTTTTTTAATTCAGGACTGCTGTATGAGTCCTTTCTTTGTGGATAAGAAATGTTGACAGAATTTCTGGTTTCTTTGTTTTGATTTTCCAAATAAATCCATAATTTTCTTTAAAAATTACCAAGCTAATGGCATACCAGTTTAAAAAGTATGCTGTTAAAATAATGCTATGTTTGCTTGTTTTAAAGGAAGCATAATAACATTGCCTGACCTAGATTTTCAGCAGCTTTGGGACACCTTTGTGTATTAGCTTCATAAGCGTAAGTTCTTTAGCATTTCAGAATTATCAGATTTTTTATTTTGGACCACAATATATTAAAATGTATTGTTAAAATAGAAATGGTAGATGTGATAATGGTGATGATAGTGCAATGAAAAACAGCATTAAGTCAAAGGTTTTAATCTATATCACTTTATGGTATGGATATGATTAACAGACATTTTGATCACTTTCTGATATTCTGATATTTGAATACAGCTCATCAGTCTGGAACCGCATTACGTATCTGATATTAATACAGTTGAGAGAGTCCAGAAATATTTCACAAGAAGAGTTCTCCACTCCTCTACTTGTTGCAGAATACCTTATGCCATCAGACTCAAAATTCTAGACCTAGAAAACCTAGAACTACCCCACCTTCAGTCTGATCTAAGTATAGTATATAAAATTATATGTTGCAATGTCCTACCTGTCAATGAATACTTCAGCTTCAACCATAACAATACAAGAGCACACAATAGATACAAACTCAAGGTTAACCGCACCAAACTTGATTGCAGGAAATACAACTTCAGCAACAGAATGGTCAATGTCTGGAATACTCTACCTGACTCTGTGGTTTCTTCCTCAAACCCCAAAAAATTTAACCTTAGACTATCTACTGTTGACCTCAGCCCTTTCCTAAGAGGTCTGTAGGGGGCATGCATAAGCACACCAACGTGCCTACCGTCCCTGTCCTATTGTTTCTTTTTATTTTTCTTATATGTATCCATTTCATGTATTCATAACTATGTCTATACTTATTCCTATTATCTTATAATCGCTTGACAAAATAAATAAAATCACGTAAGAATAAGATTAAAACAGATTTTTAAAAGATAGAGGAGATATATATATAAATTCATACTTGTTATGGTTTAGGACTACTTGGAACATGGAATTGTGGATGATTAATTCAAAGATTTATTAATTGATTCTAGTACCTCTGATACCTGACAGTAGAAAGGCATAGAATTAAAACATTAAGATTCAGGTGTGTGTGGAACACATCTAAAGAAAAATATTATCTATATTTTGATCCATTTACAGAGTGCTGTATGTAAAAAAATGTTTCCCCCAAGCATGTCTCATAATACAATGAAACACTCACCCCTAAAACCACATTCTAAAAATCAGGCATATGATTGGAAAGGGAAGAATATTGAAAGAGATTAGCAACTACAAGAAGTGGTAGGTAAAGAGGGGTATAATATAATTTTTTGCCAGCTGATTCTTCTTGGAACCTAAGCATATGAAATATCATATTTTAATACATTAAAAAATGCAAGGTTGGGTCCATGCATTGATCCGAATGATTACAGTGCTTTGATGGCACAGAACAAATAACTCTGGGATAGATATAGACAAGTTACTGCAGTTTCATTTTAGCTCCAGTGAAGTAATAAAACCTGAATGAATCATGACAGGCTTGCTCTATGAATTTTACTGAGACTTGGATGTCCTATGATACTGGCAGCATTGCTGAGGTATCATATAGGATGTCTGCTTCTAGAGGTATGTTTAGAGCCAGGGCAGAAAATTCTCTTATTCCCTTGCTCAGCATTCTGCAAGAGAAATACAGCCAGAAACAGTGTTAATCAGTAGGTTCCTGACACACTCTTCCCTAAATGATAAAACAATATCAGGCCTGTGGCTGACTTAATTAATCATATCCCATTGGCCACAGTGAGAGAGATTAAAAACAAAAAAACTCTCTCAATGTGTCTTTGCTTGGATTCTCTCCTTTCTCAACTGTACAGAATTGAGTTCATGAGTTGATTTATTTGCTGCATAGTCATTTTAGCTTTAATGTAGTGGCTAACAAATTTGACATCTGTCAGGCTTATCCAGGAAATGGAGGAGGAACCACACTTGTTGCTCTTCTTGTCTGTTTTTAGTTTAAAAAAGAAATCCCTCCCATTGTAGACAACAAGATAATGTTAGAACTAAAAAAGAATCTGATTTTTTCCCCTTAAGTCTGTGAATATGGATTCCCTGGATCGGTCCCTCCTGATCAAGCCTTCTCTTTTGTTTTTAGTCAGAATTTTATTTATTTATCATAATATTCTCTAACCTAAAGGCTGTAATTGTTTTTTTTTTTAAGTGAGAGGGGAAAAATTATCTGAAAGCCCAGAATGAATATGATGTTCAGTTGCTTATCTAAAACTTTAATCTCTCTCCATTTGGGAGAGGGTACTCCAATTCATTCTACAATTCCTGTGATTTCCCTCCCCACCCCCGCCACAATTTACAGATATCTGTTTCTAATATTATATGCATTATTTCAAAATAGAAACATCGTTTTTTCTATTAACCCTAGTTCTGCTTCAGTATAGTGAAATACGAGGTTTTGAAATTAAACTAAAAGGAAAACAAGGTATTTATAATGACAAAAACCAAAACAATTCTCTGGCTTTTATTTATTGTATTTAGAAAATGTATAGTTCTTGCAATTTTAGTATAGGACTGAATGCTAATATACTACACTGACTTTAGCTGCTATATTTGGTTGATTAATTTTCTTCATACAATCAACAAAATATTTTTAACAACATTGAAAAAATGGTTCCAAATGAGGCACACATTTTCATTATGTTAAATTTAAAAAATCTAGAAATCTGGGCAATGCCACTTTTGAAACATGTTAATGTACCTTCAAAAATAGGGATACATTCAATTATACAGTATAAATGAGCAATCTAAAATTAAAGGATTATTATCTCTTAGTAGTGGTTGATTGTTATCATAATTTGAAACAAATTCAAGCTCATTAATAAATTTGATATATATGCTTTTGGTTTTAATAATAAACATGTACACTTACATCATTAGAAATTAAAATTGTAAAATCTCATAAGTGTAGTATCTTGCAAGTTAAATAGAAGACTGTAAAACAAGATGCAGTATGTGGCTCTCCAGATGTGGCTGGGCTACAACTTCTAGGGATCCACCCAGCATGCTAATAGTGAAGGATTCTGAAAGTAATAGTTAAACAACATGAAATTATCAAGCAGCTTACACTAGCACATTTGCTCATTCACACACACATGCAAGGAGCCAGAAGGCTTTGTATATGGATACAACAATCTCATTTTTTTTTCCACTGTCAGTTTACTGTCACAAATTATGCTGTCTGTATTCTTACATATGAAAATTCATGAAAGCAAAATATATACACATTTCCGTATTTTATAAAAATATACTTTTTCTCTTCATACTTGAAAAATATGTTAAATAAGTAAGATGAAAATTGTAACTTGTTTTTTCTTCCTCAAACATAATTTTTAGGAAAAAAATCTTAATAGTAGTATTCCATTGCACAGTTGAGATAGAAATGTTTTCAGATATATGATTCTAGTATTTCTTTGTTCATGCCTATATTCGAAAAACAGTGATAGTTTAAGATAAATATATGGAAAATTTAAGACATGCTTAAGAAAAAAAATAATCCAGGACTTTTAATTATTAGAAATTTGCACATCTTAATTAATGACTAGTGAAGCCAAATTCTAAAAGCTCTCCTTAAGGTGTAGAAATTTTGTTTGTTGAAAAAAAAAGGGGTGCTAATTGATACCAGGATCCAGGGGCTCCATGGATCAGGAATCCTTGACTGATAAACTGTATTGAAGCATAATTTTAGAATGAATTATTTATATAGATTACATTGCTCTTCATTCTCAGTACAAACAGGAATGTAAACAACAAACCATGTCAATGAATTGTCAAAGACTAGAACAAGCAAGCCAAAGAAACAATTATGTCTGTCTTTTAAGGATTCGTTTGGAAGGCCCTCAGGGAATAAGAGCTGGAGGTGGGAAGCAAAACTAAAGTCATTGTGTGGAGGAAGAAGTTGCACTCTTCCTGTTTTGACAGGAAATGGAGACAAATGTGCTTCCTGACCATTTGCTCGGTAGGGAATGAAATATTCTCTGACCTTTACCTCATGAACATTTTAGCTTTGTTTTAACTAGTAAACATGTTTTCAACCCAAACATGTATTTATATTTGCCAAAGTGTCTTAGGCATTTTGTGGCTAAAGTATAATCTTATTGTTTCTTACAATGCTTACAATTCTTCTGCACTATCGCGTAACATACAGCAGGGTATAGTTTGTTGCAGTAAGAAAGTTTTCTCATATGATTCTCAAAAATATCCACAATGTTTACATAAGGGATAACAGAATACAGTGCAGAGAATGAAACAGAACAAGAAATGATCAAGGATATTCCTGTCATGCAGTAAAGTACAGAACTGCCATTCTGAGGAAGCCCATCTATCCAACTTGCAAAAGAATAAAATTGTTTTCAGATGTATTCAAGAAAGGGGATGCTAAATATTGACAAGTCATAAAGTCATTTACAATGCCAATTTATATACTGAGTTTTCTTTTTGTTTGCTATTCTTAAAGCAAATCTGCTTACAAAATATACAATCCTATATTTGAAGTGCAAGATCTGGTGGTATTAAAAGTATTACAGTAAAATTGCAGTTTGATTACCTCTCTTCTTCATTATTAGACTTCTAATGTGTAGCAAAAAAGGGAGGGGGAGGGGGTTCATGATTCTCCATAAAGCTATGTTTTCTTTTATTCTGCTTCCCAATCCTCAACCCAGTTCAATAGCATATTTAGATTTAAGTATGTTCAATCCCTCTGAAGTTCATGATATTCAATCATTTTAATACTTCAAAACTTTTTTTTTTGCTTGTTTAAGAATGGATTGGGGATGGTTCACATTAGAAGCCACAACTTGAAAGCATCTGTATTGCACCCTCTTTTTAGCAAGTTGTGGATCCGCATGCTTTGTCAAGGACAATGGTTCCCTTTTCAGTTTCTTTCAGTCCTGTCGTGTCCTTGTAAATTATATTGAAGAATTATAGGAAACATAGCAGGAGGGTGATCGAGTGTCCTTAGCTGCTCTTTTTAAAGGTCCTTTCATTCAGTGGGTCCTGTCTGGTCATGATACAAAAGAAGATTTGTCAGGGGAAAACCCTCCAATGATACTTCAGCTTATTGCTGAGTAATCATAAAGTTGGATGTAAGAAAATCTTTGTTCAGACATGATTTGAAACACACAAATAGTAAAGAGAAGAAAGAAAAGGAGATTTAGCTTGGAGATTTTTACTACAAGAAAACTGTTGACAGTTTTGCATGGAAGCTAATTGTACCTAAATACTATACTTAGATCAGTGGCCCCCCAACCTATTGGGCACCAGGGACTGGTTCTGTAGAGAGAGCTTTTCTGTGGACCTCAGGGGGCATGGTTTCATGTGCTGCCTTCATTCAGTGATGGGACATTGCTTGTTTGCATGACTAGAATTTCTGGCATGCTGCAGTCTGGTCCACAGACCAGGAGTTGGGGTTCCCTGCTTTAGATTCTTTTCTAGAAAAGATATGCAGGAGCCCTGAAAATTCTGGGCTGAAAAATTGAAAGAATATAAGAATTATAAATAGTTTTGGGAGGATATTTTATTTTTGATAGACATGTTGAATCCAGATGGTTATGACTAAAAAAATCTGGTTAACTTCAGTGGGAGCAACAAACTCAGTTTTATTGAAGATTTTCAAAAATATTACAGTTTTTAAAATGTCAACTATAATTAGCATTAAACTTGTCTATTATTTCTACATGGTGTATTTGTATTTGTTGTATTTCTAAGTGCAGTGGAATAATGGAAGACTATAGCAATATGAGGTTTTCTAGATATGTTAACATTAAATAATTATTGAGAACAATTTTGGTTAGGATTTCTAGAAAATACCAGGATAAAGAAAATTAAATAATAGCTCCAGTTTGTATGGTGAAATAAAAGGGTCATAGCAAGTCTGTTCTTTCTTTGTACTGTGGTGGATACCAACACTGTTATTATAGGAGGGTCATAATTATTTTGCCAGCTTACTAAATTTTTAAAAAAGAGACAGAAATATCCTGAGAAGGGGGAAAAGGAGGGACAACAGCCATAAAAGCAACATAGTTCTGTATCATAATTTATCACCACAAAAGTGGATGACGTAGTAAGTGGATTTGTGGCTTTTACCTTCCACCCGTAATTTTTGCTCCTACACTGAGCCATTTACAGCTAGGAGTGGCACAGAATTTCGGCTATAATTTTAGTTAAACATAAACAATGGCTAAATGCCATTCCTTTTTTGGAACCACAAATTGATGGGATGGCTTCTAGGTGGAAGAAGTCAATTTTGTCATGTTCTACAAAGTTCTGTTATATGTCAGAGAATCAGATCAGAAAACAGCAAAGTGTCCTTCATTACAAATAAACCTTTTTAGTTAGTTTTCATAGTTACACAAGAAGGATCATTTTGTATCTCTGTATTTATATTTTAGAAAGACCTGCTCCTTGTGAAAATATTTTATTTTCACTCAAGTCATTCTCATGACATTTGAATCCACATTAGCATATACTGATTTTTACCAATGTGGCTTCAGGCTAAGCTGGAAATTTGGAAGTTGCACATATCATACATAGAGATTAAATTGGCTGTCATCTGTCATCTCAATAGTTCCAAAGGTAAAGTTACAGATGGTAGACATACTGAACAGTGGTTTGTGTACTGCATTGGCTAGATCTGAACAAACAGGTGATGGCATCTGATTCTTGTCCTTTTTCTCCATCAATTAATTCATTCCTCTGAGGGAAATAGAAGGTACATGAACAATAAGTGAGAAGATACATATTATGCTCAAGGAGTTTTAATAATGGAAGCCCTATTAGAGTGTGGGTTTTAGTACACATCAATCTTGCTAATCACAATCAAAGCATGAATAAGCTCAATGAGATCCCATCTCATTCTTGTTAAGACAATAAAAATACAATTTCAAGCTATTTTATATAGAAAAAAACAATTGCGGACAGATGTGTCAAAAGCAAATTAAGAATTATCTCTCAAAATGCATGGAGAAATAAAGCATGGCAAAGCAAATTTGAAGAACCATTAACCTGGATTTCAGGCTTACAGCAAATAAGTACAAGTAAGAATATTAAAACAATATTATTATAACACATAAAATATTAGAAAACATTAAAAATGTTCTTTCTATTTAGCAGCAGCCGATGAAAATCTTACAGCAATGCCTCCTTATCTAACTTTATTAAATATTCAATTTTATATGAATCAGGCCAAAATGATTTTCTTATCAAGAGAAGCTCCAGAATATTTCTACATGCTGAAGTGGAAGTAGGTCAATACAATTAACAATGGTAAAATCTTCTATAATTTCCTTAGAGCAAGGACAGGCATATATTATATGGAATATTGAGAAATTGATTCCAGTGACTGATGCCATTTGCTGGAATCTGAAGTGCCATTCACATTCACTTTTAGTGCATTTCAAAGAATAATTTTATTTTGTGATAATTGAAACAATTTAAATTTAAGAATTCTAACATCCTGTTTTTGATTAACAGATTACTGTATGGATTATTTGAATTTAAAATAATTTTGAAAAAAAATGAAAGATACACATGATGGAATAAAAATGTAAAGCAACTAGTACAAGAATGAATGGAAAAAATCACTTCTCCAGCAGGCACTGCTTTACAAGTCAAAATCAAGTAATGAGAGTAGTTTTGCAATTATTCCAGTTTTAATTAGATATCTATCAGTTTTTGCATAGAGAGAAGGAACAGGAGCACCTTTAAGTAAACCTGATAGTTCTGAGGAGTTTATTTTGAAAGAGTTCTATGTCATTAAATTGATCGTGAATAAGGTTGCATGAATTAGTCTTCTGTGAGGAATTAACTAAAAAGTTAACTAAAAATTTAGCCAGTGCTTATTTATCTCATAATTTATGTAACGTCCATTTTGATAGAACACTGTTAAAAAAATGAAAAGAAGCACAATGAAACCAGGAGTAGTTAGTAGTTTGCTAGATAGCTATATTAAACATCCAGACTTTTGGAAATTTTCAGGCAAGCATTATAAATGAGAACAGGCACAGAGAAAGTATGCTGTCGTCTCCACCATTCTATTTAATACAACAGCATCAAGGCAAGAAAGATGGAACTGGGTAAGAGTGAGAAAGAGACCATGAGTTATTACAGGCAATTATAATATATGAAAGTTTATTTTATTTTATTTGTTAATAATTCATGTTCTTTTATACATATATAATTAGTTGTTTAGCTATGGCATTTTCACATTGCAAAACCACTAAAAGATGGTAGGAAATAAATATCATGATAAATGTCATTATTGATCATCAGAAGAACTTGTTTTGACTGTGTTCATTCAGTATTGGTGGACTGTGATGATTTAGTTTTCTATTTTTCATTGACATAGAACTTTGATTGAAAGTTTTCAAAAAAATTGCCTGAATCCATGAATTAAAACAAGTTAATTTATACAGATAAAAATATAAAACAATATGTTGATTAGCACTAAACTTGTATTGTGTCATTATTTAATAGGTTCACCTATAGCCCTTGAAATAGAATATAATAAGTATAAGAGTACTTTTTGACCGGGCTCCACTAGTTGATAGCAACTAGGATATAAAGTAATCAGCCACCATAGTAACATATAAATTCAATTAGATATCTGGTTTACCAATTGTCAGGGCACATATTGATAGTAGGTTTTCATGGCTGGATTAAGATTGTCTGAAATTATTCTTATTAATATTTGAAAAGGTTAATTGCAGAAAATGATTTAGACAGATATTTTAGAAGGCAAGGATATTTTTAGAAGATACTGGGAAATAACATTGCAGCTTTCTAATACACTGAAAATTTTGCATGCAATATTCAGATACATGTGTAAATATGCTCAGCTATAGTCATAATGGAGTAAGATGGTTACACATAAGCAACACAGTTCCAAATTTTGGAATCACTGAAAATAGTGGACTATGAACTGTTTGCTGTTTGCTGTGTATGTTTTGGATAGGCATCTACAGTCTGTTCACCAAAAAGAAAGAAAATATTCATTGCAGAAAGTAATGTGTAAAAACCTATTTTCATTCAAGAAACATTATTCTGTAACAGGATTAAGCGATTTAGTGCCATTAAGGTCTTTGACTGCAACTCTCATCCACTCTAGTTTAACACAGCTAATGCCAAAAGATCATACAGTTGTTGTTTACTATTCATGGAATGAATTCTGATGCTGAGGATTCAGTCCCAGGACATCTGATATCAAGGGCAATGAGAAGGATTATCATTTCAGCATTTCCTTTAAACACCAATGTGTCTATATGGAATTAGATAAATGTCTTTATTGTTAAAATGTATTTGTGGAACTAAATATTTCAGGCAAATATGGTAGAAAATGGTATTGTTAGAGTTAGAAAGATATTTCAGGGTTTCATGCCTGCAGATAAATTCAATTATTTAAAACTTTATTAATGAGGACAAAATCACATATCTTCAGATTCAAGGTGACTTGAACCAAGACAAGAGACTGATTTTAATTAATTAGTTGAATGATTAATTTAGCAGACTAGAGAGACCAATATATTATTTAAAAGTACATAATATTGTTTTTTGTTTTTATAAATCACATACATTAAAAACCTAATATACTTTGTTTTAGCACATGAATAATGAAAAAGAAAAAAATTAAATACCTTTCACGATGCTCTTAATAATTTCTTAAATCTTGAACTTTCACTAACATGAAAAGAATAGATTCATTCCTATGACAGCTTATTGTAAAAGTATAAGAGATTAATGATTTATGATGATACTATGCTAAGTGCAAAGAAGTCTGAAATTTTTAACTGTGAGTGGCATATTTTAAATGAATAGTAAAAATTATTTCACTTTAGAAACAGTGATGCATAAAACCAGTTTTATATCTTGGTGAACAATGGTAATATCATCATATAATGCACCTGGGGAAAATGCTAATGAATCATATTCCAAGCAATTAGGATTACATTTTAATCTTTTTTTAAAAGAAATAAATGCTTTAGTTATTCTGTCATTGTTTTAAATTGCAGCCTAATGAAAAGAAATCATTTGCAAAAGTCTGCAACAAATCTCCTGAAAATTAGTATGTGCTATGTAGCACATTCATGTGGTCAGCTTCAGTATTCAGAAACACCTAACTGTAAACACAGTGGTTTTATAGGTATTTCTGTTCCAAAATGTACTGTTGATGGTGAGAATGTTTAATATGCTAAATTCTGAGGTTTTTATTCAACAGAAACTATTCTATATACAGACGGTCTTTTTCCAAGTACTGTGGTCTGCAAGTTTCATTGAAAATAGTTTCAAATGCAGAAATATGGGATTTACATATCCAGCCCAATCCATATTTTAGGATCTAGAGCTTTTCTCTTTTTTTACAAAAAAGAGCAAATCACACATAAACTCATATTACTTGGAAAAATATTTTCATGTTTTATAAACCAAAGTCCAGCTTGAAATAACATTAGTTTCAAATTGGCTATAAACATGCCTACTGGACCTACATGGTTATATTTTATCAATTTCTTTCACGAAGTTGAGTTTGGTTTCATGAGCGCAAGTGTTTTTGGAATGTCAAATCAAGATAAGCAAATATGGAATAGTGGTAACCCTAGTGGATAAGGCACCATAATTTTCTTCTCAATTTTTTGAGCAGATTCAGTGCTTGTCCGTTCCATACTCTGTGCACTTGTATAGCAATCTTTATCATTGTTCTTCATGGAATAGGATGTTATCGTATTAATAGCCTAATAGGATGTTAATATGGGACTGGATATAGATAGAGTTATCCAGATCTAACTGCTTCCAGGCATCCAGATAGGACCTTAACATAGCTCAGGAAATCTCTGCACAGAACTAATTAAGTATTGCATTATTGTTTAGAAAGTAAACTCTTTTCAAAAAATCCTATTGAATCAATTATGCTGATTTACTCCACTAGCATTACTCAGATATGTAGTCAGATCTTTTATATATCAGTGGGCTTGTAGATCAATACTAATGTGATGCAGTTCAGCAAATTTGATAGTTACATTGAATATTATGATTGCAAATTATGTTTAATACTATTCTTTAATGAATAGTAGAGACAGTTGCATGTATATAGCCATGTGAATACAACGTAATACAATGTAATAATTTGAAAATTACTTTAGACTTCTGTTTCTATATAGTAAAAATCAATAGAAATAATGTATCAGATGCAAATGTAGTTTGTTTATATTGTAGAATATAAATTTGCAAAGAACAGGGATGGCTGTTGAGATGAGCTGGCTGGTAACATAAAATAGATTTAATGTCACGTTTTTCATGGTATGGTTAAATGATATTTTATAGCAGTTTGCAGTTGCATTAGCATACATTAGGCTTATGAGAAGATTAAACATATCTTTATGAATAATACATATTGGAGTGTTTTATGCTTTATAGAAACCCATGCAGATATTCTTATTGATAGCATTAAAGAACTGATAGAAACTAGAACTAATTAAGTAGCCTCAGAGCATGTAACTAGCTCCTTAGCCATAGCATTATACTATAGGTTTGATTTGACTACGTCAGAAACCTATTAGATTTGTATCTTATAATCAGTGCCTGATGAAGAAAATGTTAATTAATATTTTTATTTAGAAAGCAGTCCTTTTTAAACGGTCTGTTATTTGATCAGTTTTGTTACAGGTCTTCTAATATACAGTTGGTTAGAACTGGCTAACATATACATGAAGTCCTCCAAAGAGAACAATGAATTACAAATTTAAATGTTGATAGGTTTGCAAGTAACAAACTAGATTATAGTAAATGAAAATAAAAAGTATAGGAACTAACAATCTATGAAATAGTTGATTTAAGGAAAACATTAAAGGTGACATTGTGTATTACATATTTTGAATGGCATTATTATATAGAATGTCTTGGCTTAAATCTGTAAAGATGAGGCTCAGATTAATGAATGTTATTCAAGCCTGCCTTCAATTAGTTGTTTATTATATATATTTGCACTCAGCATTGATATTATTGAGACCACTTCTGAACTTGCTAGAATCCAGGAATTAAAGCATTTGAGAAAGGATCAAACCTGATTTCTGCCTTAATTGTTTGTTTTAGGTGACTTTTACGAAGAGGAAATTTGGGTTAATGAAGAAGGCTTATGAGTTGAGTGTTCTATGCGACTGTGAAATTGCTCTCATAATCTTCAACAGCACCAATAAACTTTTCCAGTATGCCAGCACTGATATGGACAAAGTGTTGCTGAAGTATACAGAATACAATGAACCGCATGAGAGTCGAACGAATTCAGATATTGTCGAGGTAAGTATTATACTGAAATAGAAGAGTTTTTTTCCCCTATAATGTACTATATTAGTTTGAAACTGATTTTCTGTGTGACAATTACCTGAGCTAGTTCAGTTCATAACACTCTCCTACTTTAGTGCATTCTTTTTGCTAATTCATTTGGCTTCAGTTTTTTATATTTGTAAACAAATAAACCGCTCTTAAAATTCAGATACTTTCATCTTATCAAATACAATCTCACAAATTTTTAAAACCATGGATTTATATTTAAAAATATACCCTCCAATATATTTTATAATGCTCTAGCAAGTGAAATATAATTTATGAGTCTAATCATGCAAATAAAAGAAGCTTTTGGTAAATTAATGTCATACATGTTCCTTAATGTATATTAATCGGTATATTATTTTGTTGTTTTGAAAAGAATAATAGCATTGATTTTCAAATGTTTTCTAATTTTTTTGCTTGTAGTCATCAATTTACTTTGAAATCTTATGACTGTTTTAAACAAAGATGTAAATAGAGTTGCTCTGTTTCAGGAACTCTTAAGGTTTTTAAACAAATGCGTACTTTATTGTAACAATCTTAAAGAATTTGCTGCTGATTTCAGTGGAGCCAGAGTTTAAGTGCCTGTCTGGTGGCTACTTGTATTTCTGATTCTGCACTTCAGTGCAAACATTGAAAAAAATAAGTGAAGTCCTTCCAAACTTCCAAAAATCCCAGTGCAAATACAAATATTCTAGTTTCTATTAAATTTAGAAACATTTTATACAATAAAAGTAGCTGCTAAAAAATTAATGATTACTAAAGTTGATTAAATTTATACTTTCAGTCAACTGAAAAAAAATGTAAGTAAATTACTGTTTAAGGCCTTCCTGTGGATTCTTAGGAACTATTCTTAACATTGCACCAGACCATTAAAATAGTATTTCTTTTCTTCAGTTCTTGACTAATAACAAGATTCTATTCATGAAATTCATTGATAACAGCATATTAATAAAACAATATGATCTTTCTTGATGAGATAGACCATTTTGACCTAACAGGAACCCTATCTTGCCCAACTTACATTCCCATGTGACTTGATATTCTCTATTATGAATTATTTGAACTCAAGAATCTGCCATCTCTATTCTTTGTTTCCACTTTGAAGAAATCTCTCTCAGAAGAGGTGTTTATGGCAATAGAAAGAAATATTATTACGGGTGAAATATGATTAGAAATGTTGAAATTAGTTGTGCTGAAAGATTTCAAAATAGAAATGCAGGTACAGGAACAAAACATACCACCATGCATGAGGATAATTGAGAATGATTCATATGTTCCATTATTCATTGTAATAGAATATTTCATAAAGACTTTTTGCAAATGCCTTACTTTAATAAACAACATCCACCATCCCAAATTTTTTTAAAAACACACTTTAAGATTATCAGATGGAAATTTTGCTCCTAAAAATCCCTACACTCTTTAATCTAGATTAGTTTCCCTAGATTTCTTTGAATACTAATAATCTTGTCTTGTCTATTCCAAAAATTGTTGATACAGGAATTTTTCCATTTTTCATTTGCTCTTCTTGATTCCTTATGGCATTAGATACTTGTCATTAGCAGCAGGCTATGTGAATGTTAATCCTGCAGGCAAGCTCTATTTGCAGCCATGGAATGTTCCCCCACATTTATTGTATAATGTAGCCTTGGTGATAACTTCAACTACTTTTCTCTGATATCCTTTATAGTACAGTACTATTTTCCTTTTGTTTGAAGCTGATAGATTTTTTTGGTTTCTAAGAAAAGAAATGATTAAATGTGAGAAGTAAAGATATTGGTAAACGGCCATGGACAAACAGAAGTACTTCCTGAGAAAAGATGTGTGTCATCTGTGCTTGGTGACAAATGTATAATACCCAATTCTGTGTGTCTAGCTGTGGCTGCTTATTAATTTATGTCAGCAAAAGTTTTGGACTCTTTATAATCAAAAAAAGCAGTAGTTATAGGAACACATTGACAATCATTTTAGCATATTTAAACAGTTAAACAGTAATCACACAAAAGAAATACAAAAGGCTTGCTGTATTGTTCTTTACCATATGGCTTGGTAGCTACTAAAATAGCTTACTAACTTGAAAGGATGTGATTTTCTATATTCAGAACGAAGTATAGAGTGCAGGGGTCATTTCAGATTCAGCAGTGTTTCAGGGTCAGAGGAAATAGTTCTGCAGTATGTGGGGGGTGTTTAGGGAAAAAAAGAATCTTTACATTAGCCAAAAAAATCTTCAGTATAATTATATTGTTTTACTTGATAATTAGCATCACTGTTGCCAGTACAATGAAGCAAGAAAACAAAAGCTGAAGAGGCAGGCAGCTTTGTACACAGAAAGTATCTGAGTATATGTCTTGGTGCAGAACAAAGAATTGTCATCTTTTCAATATTTAAATACATCAGTAAAAGATGTATTTAAAGACAAAACTCTGCACTACCAATCCTATGCAAACCTGGGTTGCAATTCCATGCATAATATATCAAGAGCTATACCATTATTGATTTAACTGTCCAAGACCAAAAATGAAACCCAGATTTTTGATGGTAGGCAGGTGTTAAATTTCCCCTTCTGCTTCTATACCCAGCTTTAAGATTGACATTGTCCAAATAAGTTTGGAGTAATAGGCAAAAAGGAAGATGAGATGTTTCTCTACTGTATCGACAGCCAGGAAAAAAAGATGCTGTATGTGTAACCTGGCTTAAGCCTGCTTTCTCCCATTGAGGATGAGACTATTCAAAGGAAAAGGGACCAACAGGAATTACTGTGAAGATTATTCCTTCATTGCTGCCTTGCTAGTTGACGTTGCAAGTTCAGGCTTGTCAAGATACTGCAATTGCCCTTTAGAATTGTTCCGTCAATTATACTTAAGAATAAGCCTTTTAAGGCAACTAGTATCATCAAATAAAGGGACTATTCTTCCCATCAAGAATGCGGTATTTACTTGTGAAGGATGAATTTTTTATTTTTAGTTCTTTTTCAGGACAGCAGAACATTGATCACTTTCATCTTCTGATTATTTAACTGACCTTCTGTATTCTTACAGATAAATATTTTATATCCATAAGTTTAATTTCTATGGGATTCAGAAATTAGCCTTGCATACTGTATTGCATACTGTACATATTGATGGTATGAATGTCACCTCTTTCTAAAGTTTTAATTTGATAATTTGGTATTTCATAAAATGGCCTTATAGGATGCCTTTGTGCAAATCCAACAGCAAACCACATTTATGGGATATGCAGAAATTAGGCAGAAACAACAATAAATGTATTTTTAATTGTTGCTTCCAAGAGCAACAGTTCCAACAAATAAACCTGTTGTTATTCGTAATTTTTATTAAAACAATCTTGTTGTTATTATTATAATGGCACAGAAGAATGACCCAGATTTTGAATTTTCCTGAACTCTTAACTGATACTCCACAAAAGGCAAGGAATAAGAAAGATTCAGGAAAATTCTGAATTAAATCTCTAGATGTTAAGGTATAGGGCTGTGATGGTGAACCTATGGCACGCATGCCATATGTGGCACTCAGAGCACTGTCTGTCATATGTGGCACACACGATGTCACCAGCTGCTCTTCTGGTTTCTGGCCAGCTGGTCTTCACGGGTGCCGGAACACTGGAAAACGGCCTTAAAAATTGCCAAAAAACAGGCCATTTTCAGGGCCGTTTTTCAAGCTGTATACAGGCCATTTGAGGCTGTTTATGGCCCAATAAGCGGACTGAAAAACAGCATGAAAAATGGCCCAAAAGACCCAAAAATGGCCAAAAAACTCAGGCATGCGCGCACTGGCCACATGGTCTTCAGGTTTCCAGCACTCCGGCACGTGCACCAGCATGCACATGCACACACATGTACGTGCGTTCCAGTTTGGGCACTTGGTGCCGAAAAGTTTCGCCATCACTGCTATAGGATCTACAGTTAAAAGATTTATTTATTTATTTATTTATTTATTTATTTATTTAGCTATCCATCTATAAAAGGAACTCCAAACAACTTATGCTTGTTGCCAAGAAAAAAAATTATCTACCTTTAAAAATAAAAATATCATTAACCCCCAATCCATTTTCTGACCAATAAGTCAGAGAAAGAATAGAATTCTACATAATAATTTTTTGTTTCTTTTCAAAATACAATTTGTCATCCATGGATGAAAGAAAAGACTCAGTAAAATAACTACGGAATTTCACTCAAAAGTGCTTTTCCAAAACTCAACTTTCTTGGGTTTTTTCTTTAAAAACATTTCACTTCTCATCCAAAAAGTTTTGGGACAGCCATGATCTAAATGATTGACAATCTCCATAGCCATAAGGAACTTAATATTTTGCCAAAACTCATTCTTATTGGCACATTTTGTTTCTAATGTGCAATTTAGCAGCAGAACAACCCTAAAGAAAGTATACTGAATTTGACTAAGATGCATTAGACCAATCAATCTTAGAAGGTAAACTGTTAGTATAGTAATTAGATTCAATTGGTTGCATTCACCTGTTTGTTGTTTTCTAACAGAAAATTATTATTTTTTTGTGGGGGGAGATATCACAGTCTTGCTGTTCCCTTGCTTTTTTTTAACCTTATGTTTTCTTACCTCAGGATACCTTGCTTATGTTGCTGAATTATTTCAGTCCTGCATACCAGAGTTAGGTCAGAGCGTGATAAAACAAAAACTATTATTGAAACTGAACCTTTTGTCCTTTTAAACAATTTAAGAATTACAGTTCTTACCAAAATTGCTAACATAGAATCATAACCCTTCCATGAATCAAATGCAAACTTGGAATCTGCATATTTTATAACATTGTTAAACAAATATGTAAAATAATTGGCCACTTTTTGAAATATTACATAGGAACTGAATTTGTTGTGGGACTCATTGAATACTTAGCATCTGGGGAGAAGCTATCAAGGAATTTTAATCCAAGATAATGTTATAAGGTTTTATTCTGGTATCATTTATGCTCTCCTGTTCTTATTGTCTGTGATTTTAATACACATTAAAGTATTGCTCAGTTGCAACAGCTGAACATCTAGTTGGTGTTTTTGTTTAATTTAAATTTAATTTTTTGCTCACCTCCTCAATTCTCCCTTCATTGTTACATAGAATATCACAAATCTTTTAAAATCCTATAGTCTGTCTAATTTGGTTTTTCACTAACTCGGGGGGGGGGGGTTGTTTGTTTTGTTTTTGGATTTATACTTCCCCCTGTCTTCCAGGCAATCATTCTCCTTCTCTGTTAAATCTGTATATCAGTCTTTTACTTCTCTACTTTTTTTAAATGTTTCATCCTTTTTTGTTCTCACTGGCCTGTTACTTTTTACCATGATTGCTGTTTTATAACTAGATTAACTTATTTTATTTAGATTTTCCCTTCTTTCTAAATTTTGAACCTTAGTAGCTTTCCCTTAATTTCATTCTTCAAAGATCTGACTCTGCTTAATTTTATCATGCAGCTTTTTGATAAATATAAGTCTGATCCTCTGGAGAGTTTTCTTTTCCTGTGTTCTCCAAATTGCTCAGTTAAATATTTAAATCTACATTACTTAAACCCTAACTTTGCACATTAGGATTTGGATGTTCTGTACAACAATTTTTGTTTATATTTTCAAAAAGAAGATAAAAAATGGCATGTTAATTCAATGACCAGTGTTTGGCTCAAATCAAGAGTTAAAAATAGGTTTTTATCTTTGTTTGGTCTTAGACCTTTCCTTTGGAGAGGATTCAGATTCAAATTCAGATTCTTTATAACTCTAATAAAAGAACACAATAAAAGTATACAGTTCTCTATGATTGTAGGCTGACTTCCACTGAAATTAGTGCCAGGTATCTAAATGATCTTAATGAAATTGCATTGCAGAACATAAAAAAAAAATGAAAACAGTACTTTAAACATTGTTCTTTTGTAACACCACTGCTGAATTGAGAGTTGATATAATTGAGTAGCTAGGAGTATGGAGCATTAAGAAAATGTTCCTAGTCAAACAAATTTAGACATAAGATTATTATGCCACCCCAAGCCACCCCAACGATGCTGTGGAGGTTATGGCCCGTTGCCTGGAGGCTGTGCGGAACTGGATGGGCGAGAACAGGCTTCGACTCAACCCTTCCAAGACCGAGTGGCTGTGGTTTCCGGCGGCCCGATATAGTCAGCTGACTCCGTCGCTGGCTATTGGGGATGAGATCTTGACCCCCACAGAAGGGGCCCGCAATCTTGGTGTCCTCCTGGATGTACGGCTGTCTTTGGAAGATCATATTACGGCCGTCTCCAGGGGGGCTTTTTATCAGGTTCGCCTGATACGCCAGATGCGGCCCTTTCTTGATCGGGACGCCTTACGCATGGTCACTCATGCCCTGGTCACCTCCCGTCTGGACTACTGTAATGCCCTCTACATGGGGCTCCCTGCGGGGAGCACCCGGAGGCTTCAACTGGTACAAAATGCAGCCGCGCGGGTGGTTATGGGGGCGTCGAGATACTCCCACGTGACGCCCCTCCTGCGCGAGCTGCATTGGTTGCCAGTGGCCTTCCGGGTTCGCTTTAAAGTACTGGTTTTGGTCTTTAAAGCGCTCCATGGCATCGGACCAGGATACTTACAAGACCGCATTCTGCCAGTAGTCTCCCACCGACCGGTGCGCTCCCACAGAGAGGGTCTCCTCCGGGTCCCGACGCCTTCTATGTGTCGTCTGGTGACCCCGAGAAATAGGGCCTTCTCTGTGGGGGCACCCGCCCTTTGGAATGGGATGCCCCCTGGATTACGAACGACCAGTGACCTGAGGGCCTTCAGACGTGACCTGAAGACCTGGCTCTTCGAGCAGGCCGGCCTGAGCTGACTAATGGGATTTTAAATGGGGTTTTTAGATTACTTGGGACGGGGTATGATGTTTTATTGATTTTAATTGGGGTTTTTAGATTTGGGACAGTCTAGTGTTTAATTCTTTTTTAAATAATTTATACTTTGTTTACTCGTATTTTAGTTGGCTGTTCACCGCCCTGAGTCCTTCAGGAGAAGGGCG
The DNA here is from genome assembly GCA_023653725.1 of Bungarus multicinctus. Classification (NCBI taxonomy): domain Eukaryota; kingdom Metazoa; phylum Chordata; class Lepidosauria; order Squamata; family Elapidae; genus Bungarus; species Bungarus multicinctus. Next base: position 238,657,488 of record CM042834.1, read on the forward strand.
GTATATAAAACTCAGAAATAAATAAATAAATAAAATAAATTAGGTGATCTTCACTAACCAATCATGTAAATGTTAAATACCTCCCAACAATTAAATACATCCCACCAATGTGGCATGGTAATAAAATTACTGATCTATTTTTCGGAGTTGCTATATGGATTAGTGAAATAATATTAGGTCAAGCCAATATTCTTGGTATGCCACCATATGCTCTGTTATTTGTTCATTCTTCCTTCCTATATACCAGATTTTATTACTTCAATCTTGCATCTAAACTAGAAAAGCACAGGCTATAACAAGGATATAAAATTAAAATCAGAGGATATTTGAGAATACAGCATTTGTTTTCAAACTTCAATCTAGGATTAACAAAATTAATCATGTTTCTTCAAGAATGGCATTCAGAACATGAGTAATAAGAAATTTCAATGAAAGAAAGTTAGTTTGTCCAGCACTGTCATTTTTTCCCATTTATATACTTAAGGAAAGTTTGTTAGTATACTAAATAGGGTTGTACAATATTTTGAAACCAGCATAAGCATTCCAGATGTTCAGAACATCTCAAATCATCCATTCCTTTTCCTACTTTCACACACTACTTTAACAGGTTGCAGACAGATGCTATGTTCATATATCTTTCAGAGACTAAATCTGAAGTACTGCACACAGCCTTAAGACTATGAAGAAGCTCTGTTATTGACATCAGTTGTAGTCCAGGCTGCATCTCATAAGCTAAATATATATTTTGACACATTCTACAGTATAGCTACACTTTATTCCTTGACAAACACAAAGGAATTGCATCTAAATAAATTTTTGTGGCAGTGTCTCTGAAGGCAGAATTTGAAAGTAACTAATATAAATTAAAATGGATATGTAGTGTGAGAATAACTGCATATTCTTTCTATGTCATGCTTATATTTTCATAAATGATGAAACATCCCATTTCTAAACATATTTATTTGACAGTAAATCTTACTAATTTCTGCAAAATTTGCTGCCAGCTGAGTGATCATGGTCCTGCAGAGTCAATATCACATCAGACCATTTGCTGCTGATAGTAGAAGCAGCAGCAACAGATGGAGAAGTCAGTATTGACAGATGTCTCACTGCTTCTTTCTGTCTTGTTCATTATATTATTAAAAACTCTTCACATATATAATTATTCTGGGGAGATATATATTATTAGACAATGTGTACATTTAATAGTATGACTTAACTCTGTTCCAAACCAATGATTGGGATCCTGTGTATATGACAAAAAATAGTTATGGTGGTAAAGGTTTTTTTTTTTCATTATCCAGGTGTTATTATAAATTTCTAACAGTATTTTATGGTTCTAATGAGAAGTTGTTGGTAAAATCTATATGGGATCACAGAGAGTCTTAAAACTAAGTAATCATGGCAACTTGAGTAGGATGAAAACCTGGAGACAATTAGGCACAAATATTATTTGGATTGCACAGAGATTACATGTTCATACACATCATTGAGTGTAAGTGATACCTTAAGTTTGAAACAAATGTCAGAGTCTCATTTTTCTGATTTTCTTACTGAACATTATTGCATTAAATCTCTCTTGTAGTAGATTCTATAGCATACCTAACATTAGTTACCTGGTGAGAAATTCTGAATGCATTGAAAGAGGGAAAATCTGTCAATTATTTTTAAAGGTCACAGCACTAATGATCAACTGGGAGGTTAATTAGATTCTGAAAGCTTTTTATATCAATTAAGACTCTTATCTATATAAATAAGCACCTCTCACTATTTCAAGCTATGAACCTTTATTCATATACTTTGAGTAGTCTCAGACATGATAAAAATGCAGAATTGGAGGGAAATTAAGGGCAAAGTCCTCATATATCCTGTTTCCATCCTTTCTTATTCACATCTAAACAATAGAGACATGGTCTGTTCAGAGCTTGAATGTCTCCATCAATATGACAGTTAATTTCACATGTAATGGAGTAAGCAACCTCCTATGCTATAATGTCAGAAACTGATTTAGCAGAGTTATTGTCAGGAGGAGTCATTTTCAATTTTAAATAAATGCAACAAATCTTAAAGACCAACTAACTCAGAACCTCAATTCCCACAATAACGCAAATGGAATTCTATAGTCAGAACAGGTGATATTACAACTGACATAATGATCTTGTAAGACAAGGGTGTCAAACTCACATCATCACAATGGTGTCATGTGATGTATCAGAACTTTTCCCCTTCGTTAAACTGGACATGGGCATGGCCAGCACATGACGCATCCGGCCCTTGGGTCAGGAGTTTGACAGCCCTGTTGTAAGAGATTATCTGTGGAAAGGAAACATCCCACCAAAATTTGTCAAAGGCTAGATTCTTTCTTAGCTATAGGTATACTACTCTTGAAAATGTTGAGGTGAGGAGCTCCATGATATTGGTTTTTCTTGGATATGATTGAAATACATGAAACCAAAATAACTCTAGCGTATTGGAAAATCAGTGGAATGAAAGGCAGACTATTCACATGTCAATCTTAGCCTCTTCCTTCAATGAGAATTTTTCTGAAATCCTCTTCACCTTTGAAGACTTTCTAAGATCATTCCCGTTTCTTAAAACTGAATGATATCAGGGAGGAAAAATGTTTATGGATTTGCTTGGCATTAAGAAATATAGCTTTGTCCTAACATTTTTCCCAGCTACTGCATTCGGAGACAGAACGCCTCTGTAATTAGATGTCCTTTACAACAGTCACAGGAGATAACTTTAGGTTGTCTCATCCCTACCTACTTCTTTAAGGCATGGTGAGAATTGTGTGGAATGTATAGCCAATAGGATTTATTAACTTGGAATAGCAAGTAGAAAACTATAAATTATAATTTTAAAAATGCAAATCATTGGATCCCTTCTGACAATCAAGTATATCTTCTGGATTGAGCAATATTAATGTTCTTCTAAGGTTAATAGGTAAGCTGAAGAAATAGGGTAGCCTACTGTTTCTTTAAAAAAGTTCAGAAGCATTATAAAAAAAAAATTACTTGCTTTACCAAATTCAGCAGATTTATAAGTCTTTGCAAATGGCTGTGAATTTGATTCTCAAGACAGTAATTGCCAGCAGGAAATTACAATTATCACAAGAGTAGTAAACAGTAACAGATTCAAGAATTAGAGAAAATGACCATGGGAGTCTAGAGCTATAAGGTTCAGTGATCTTGCAATGCAAATTCAGGAAATGAAAAAGCAATCCAAAGTTTGAAAACATCTTTTTTTAAAAAAATCATTCAAGCAGTTTCAGAGAGAAAGAAGAATTTAACTTCATATTAAAAGGATTTTTCTCCCCCTTTCACCAAAATAAGAATACGAGTAGCTCAAAATGATATCTCATGTAAATATGGCTTGGATTATTTTAGGCAGTAATAGAACACCAGTTTTGTTGAAAAATAAAATAAACCAGCTGTTCCCTGGTTTATCCATTTTTGCATTGGACATTTTTAATTCCTACACATAAAGCATTTTAACTTGATGCTTTATGAATTCCTAATGTATATTTTTACTGAATGGCTATACTTAATGTATAGTCTATGCCTACTAATTCCATAATGATAAATCTCATGATGAAATACTGTGGTGTGATGAATGCATGAAGGCAATAATAATTCAGAACGTGGAGCAGATATTTTGAGACACCTACTTCTATCAGTTTTCTCCTATAAATGCTGTCTATGTAAACCTTCATGGAACAGGGTTTAAATCTGGAAGTGTACAAATATAAGAGAAACTGGCTTTTGAGGGGAGATATTTTTCAAGGCAAACTTAGGCCATGAAGGATGGACTTAGGAACTTTTCTCTCTTAGTGTTGATCTTCTCCTCACACTCAGCATTTCCAATATTGGGTTTGGCAACTAGCATTTCCTTGCATAAAAAGTTAGTTCCATTGCAACCAATGGGGTTTTCTTGCAAGGAAACATGTTTAGAATTAGGCATTTATTCCACTTGGTTTTAATACAGTAAGGCTAACATATAAATAAGGGTCTAATTCCTAATTTTCATGGAATTTATTTGTAGAATAATTGTTATTTGTAAGTAGTAAGGCTGTGTAGATCTGCTGCTTAAAATGCTGAGATGCTGTGTTTTGTTGAAAAGTCAATGCTGCCATTTTGCTTCAGTGGCATATCTAGCAGAAATATAATTTGTATATAGGGAGTTCATAGCAGAACTTGGTTGATTCTCAAATCCCCCTTCTGAATAATTTGTACAGCCCTAATAATTAGAAAGTATGCTCCTGTTTTCTCCTAGTTGATTTAATGAAAGGTTTAAGTAAGTTGAGTTGAAAGTTATTATGCTATGATAGAAAAGTTGTGAAGTATTTGATTTCTGTATTATAGCATTGAGTTTGCAAGAATGTTACGTTTAATCACAGAAATACAGAATTGGGATGGGTTATTTAGACTATCAAGTCCAAGGCTCTGCTGAGCTGACGAATCTGAGTTAGTAACTGTCAAGTTATTTTTTTACTGTTAGAAAGTTTTTCCTAATATTCCAAATTATATACCCTGGGATGATAGAAAATGGATCTTTGCAACTCCTATTCAGACACTTGAAAAATGCTAACACAACTTACTCCATTTCCATAGACATTATTGCTGACATTTGCTGATATTGTGGCTATTGTTTTCTGATTCCATTATTTAAAAGTCTCTTTCAATATTGTTATTGTTATAACTAATGGGTGGGGTATGTCTTTCCTCATTTTAAAATTATTAGACTGTGTAATGTCCAGTTTTTGAAGTCATGAAATTACTTATCTATATTGTGTCTTGTAAAAACCAAAACAGGGTCTATTTCTCATAAAAAGCTTTTATATTCCAAAATCTTTTTCTTAAAGTTTAATATTCCAATTTTATCTGGTTCCTTAGTCCATTTATAACTTTCCTAGATCAAAAGTATGTTTAGTTTTTAGCTGTTTATTTTATGTTATTTACATTCTTAAAATTATAATTAAAGTTTTCTTTCATTCGGAATTAAAAGGCAAACTTATCCAGCATTTTCAGAGTTGTCTTTCCAAAGGTCTCTAATTGCTAGAAATAGTTAATGAGCAAATTTCTGAAAGGGATGAAAAAGCGAAGTTTATGAATTTAGTGTCCTTGAAAAGGCTCTGCTGTGATTGGAAGCAAGATTGCTAATCATACCATATCCCAGCATTCAAACCAGTGAAAAACTGCTGTCCTGTGGTCTCCTGAAGAGTTATCATCCAGACATGGATGATCTCTTCACATCTACTTATCTGAGGAGCTGACTATACACCAGCTCCTTGGCCTTTGCCATAGAGATGAGCTCCACTTTTCAGAGCTCAGAATTAAACATAGTATATGAAATAGAATCTCACAATTCAGCCAATCAACCAATGGAATAGATTTGCTTTCAGAAGTTGTGGATGTTCCACCACTGGTGGCTTTCAAAAAGAGATTGGACAACCATTTGTCTGTAATGGTAGCAGGGGGGTTGGATTAGAAGACTTCTGAGGTCCCTTCCAACTCCTATTCTATTCTGCTCTGTTCTTCTATATTCTATATTCTTTTATGGTACCATTATTTTCAAATTGGGTTTTTACTGATGCATCATAAAATTGCCAAATGCATCTTTTAGTGACCATGGCTCCACTGTTTATGTTCAGTCTCTAATCAACTTCAAAATGTTCTGAAACTGGCAAAGTCCTTTAATTTCCCTACCCTTTCAATTCCTGTTAACCACAGCCTAATGTTTTAGTGGTAAGAATCATAGGACATTATAATCAGGGAAAAGGAGAGCAAATTCTTTAAAACTGATTCACAAACAATTCTTTTAATAGAAATAAATGATCTGAATCAATATTGTGCCACTTTCTTTAAGATATAAAAGAGTTGGCTTAAAAACTTAGAAAAAAACTTTCATGTCTGTGTAATATTCTTACAACCTAATAGTTCTAATGTTTTGTTTTGACTTTGTTCCCCCCCCCCCTCCTCCTCCTCCTCCTTAATCCAGTCATTTGATTTTATTTTTTTTTAGTCACTGTTTCACATAGTAACAGCTTGTTGTATTTTGGTCTATTTGCCAGAGGCTTGGTTTATTTTTAAATTCTTGAACTTTTGGATTTTCTTTTATTTTTCCAAGATTGGAAGCAGCTGAACTGCCTGGAGTTACAGGTTGAAAAGCTTGCTTTACATTATGAGAAAGGAAGCTTCACTCTCCCCCCCCCCTTCCCTTTTTGTGTTCCTTTTTATTTTGATTTTTTTTTATTTTCCCCCCCTAACAAATGTCTCTAACTGCTAGTTGCCTAAAAATAGAAAGCCACTTCACTAAAAATAGCTTGGCTCTCAGTCTTGCCAAGGAAAATGGAGAGAAATGGGCGTGGACTTGAAGGCTGAGTAATCCTGCTCTATTCATTCAGAGATCCCTTTGAGAATGTAGCCGATGATAAAGTGTCCTGCAAAGAAAAAAAAAAAGGCCTCAGTTGCTCTCTTCAGACTCCTAGGTGCCAATAAATATTTTAGCCGGAGGATATATTTTTTTCTCGTAGTTGTAAACATTTTATGAAAGACAAGGTTTTGTTTCATAGCAGCTAACTTGCTGTCAAAAATAGCTGGCTTTTCCTAAAGTCTTTTCCCCAGCTCTCTGCAGCCATAGGGTTTGAAGTTATTTCTTTTTTTTTAATGCATATTCTAACAGTGTCCGTTAAGGATACAACTTAATTCTTTATAAATTTAATTTAATACTTCATTATTGCAGTTATGTTTAGGGGTTGTTTTCAAGAGTCACCCAAACTGGGAAATGATGTTTCTTAAATTTTTAAACCTGTGGCCTGGTATATTATAATATCCCAGTTAACTCTTACAATGCCTTTGAATTTTTTTCTGCATTTATTATTCAACATTGTGAAGGTGAGAAATCTTGGCTTAAATGCATTATTTCAATTTTAATGGAGCATTAAGCAAGTTGATAGCAGAGCATCTAAAATTTCTTAGTGATTGCATCTTTTTTAAAAGGCACAGGACTTCAGAGGATATTCTTGTTCATGAAAGCTATTGTTTTGGAAATACAGTTTTGATTTATTTTTGTTTTGTTAATGCCAGATCAATAGCAAACCACTTCCATATTGCTGCCAAGAAAACCTCACGGCCATGGCCATGTAGTTATGAGAACTAAGCTCTTTAAGGAGACCTTATTGAAGCAGAGAGTATATGAGGAACATTAATCAATAAATGATGATGTTAAAAATGGATTGAGCAGCAAATTTATATTCCTGCTTATGGATGAGCTCTATGTATCTTATTACTACTTTTTATTTAGGCAGAAGAGTTTTGAGGACTTTTTAAAAAAATTAAAAACAATCTTATACAGCTGGTTGTACAGAAAGTTCAGAAGGTTATTTTGTCCTGCTTATTGTTATGCTCAGTTCCTGTAATGCTACTGGTGATAAGGCTCTAAAGACAAAGGACAATAATTGATGAGAGAGGACTTAAATCATCCCAGAAGAATTAGAAGCCTTGTATCTATCAACATTAATTCTTCTAGGCTTCTTCCGTCTTATAAAGAATTTTGACTTACTGCGCTTTTCAACATGTCCTGCTCTCCAGTAAATGCTTTTTGTAACAGAGGCAGACCACAAACAACCTCTTTATGCAGTAAACAGGGTGTGATGGTGTATTAGTAATTGCCAAGACTGAATTCCCATATTGTATCTTTACATATTGCATGGAAAAATAGAATGCCTGGCCCTGTGCAACTCCTTCAGGCTTAGTAGTAATCTACTTATTGTTGTATCAGGGAGACAAATATTTTATGACCAAATTTTTCATTTTTATTATTAAGAGGGTATTCACCCTCCTTCACATTGCTGAATATAGTATAGCTAACTTGCTCTTAACTTTCATTAAATTCTTTCCCTTTGTGTACAGCCATGTCATCTACATCCATTTTCAGCAGCTTAATACTGTATATATCATTGATTGGTTTTCACTGTGTTTCAGAACTCTGTAAATATAAATGATATGGTTTTCCTAATGCTCAAAATAAAGTTAGTGAAAATTGCCAAATATATTGATATGTAAAACTTTCAAATTTTGGTTAACCTAGTTATTTAATAATCATATCACTAATAGTGAATTGTAATAAAAATTTGTAATAAACAGTTGTTTGTTATAATTGCCTATGTATAATAGGCAATTAATAGTTTAATATTCAATGAATATTTGAAATGGGAATTTGCTGGAGTTTTATAAGGTTAGCAAATCAAAATATGTTTTTTTCATATTCAACATTAAAACAAAAAATTTACATGTGTATATACATACCCATTATGGCTTGTCTATTCAAGCTTTGCAGTGTTATGTAGAAAAATAATTTAAAAAAATAGTAATCTATAAAAGCATGTATAGCTAAAAGAAACCATAGCTAAAGTAAATCCATATCAACATTGGTTTTCTGTGCTTCTTCGTACATTTCTACCTTGTAAATCATTCTCACAAGTTTATATTATGCCTATGGATTGCACTTTGTTCTTTAAACTTCTCATTTCTCTCTTTTTCAGGATCTCATCATTTCCATCTAATTACCACATTCTCAACCTCTTTATTTTTCCTTCATATATTTGTATTGGAATTTGATTCTCATTCTCTGATACATAAGAAAAATAGTTTAACATATTGGTCACTCAACTTTGTTTTTAATTAGAATAGAATACTTTATTTGCCAAGTGTGATTGGACACACAAGGAATTTATCTTGGAGTAAATTCTCTCAGTATACATAAAGAAAGGTACATTCATTAAGAATCAAGAATCATAATAATAGTCATAGGGTACAATCAACAATCAAATCATACTAGGAAACAGTCAATATAAATCGTAAGGATACAAGGGACAAAGTTATAGTTCTACAATCACAAGTGGGAGGGGATGGGTGATAAGGAGTGATGAGAAGATTAGCAGTAATACTAGTGCAGACTTTGTAATAGTTGAATGGTGTTGAGGGAATTATTTGTTTAGCAGAATGATGGCTTTGGAGAAAAAACTGTTCTTGTGTCTAGTTGTTCTGGTGTGCAGTGCTCTGTAGCATCGTTTTGAGGGAAGGAGTTGAAACAGTTTATGTCCGGGATGTGAGGGGTCTGTAAATATTTTCACATCCCTCTTTTTGACTAGTGCAGTATACAGGTCCTTGATTGAAGGCAGGTGGGTAGTAATTGTTTTTTCTGCAGTCCTAATTATCCTCTGAAGTCTGTGTCTGTCCTGTTGGGTTGCAGAACCAAACCAGACAGTTATAGAGGTGCAGATGATAGACTCAATAATTCTTCTGTAGAACTGGATCAGCAGTCCTTTGGGCAGTTTGAGCTTTCTGAGTTGGCGCAGAAAGAACATTCTTTGTTGTGCTTTTTTGATGATATCTTTTATTTATTTATTTTATTTTTATTTACACATTTATATACCGCCCTTCTCCCGAGGGACTCAGAGCGGTAACATTTTTTATGTTAGGTGTCCATTTTACGTCATGTGATACAGTAAAACCTAGAAATGTGAAGGTCTCTACTGTTGATACTGTGTTGTCTAGTATTGTAAGAGGTGGTAGTATTGGGAGGGTTTCTTCTGAAGTCTACTATCATTTCTACAGTTTTGAGTATGTTCAGTTCCAGATTGTTCCAGTTATACCACGAGGCAAGTTGTATAACCTCCTGTCTGTATGCAGATTCATCATTGTCTCGAATGAGACCAATCACTGTTGTGTTATCAGCAAACTTCAGTATTTTAACAGATGGATCATTTGGATGCAGTCATTGGTATATAGGGAGAGAGAAGTGATGGTAGTACATAGCCTTGGGGGGCCTCTGTGCTGATTGTACTGGTATTGGATGCGATTCTGCCTAACTTCACCTGCTGCTTCCTGTCTGTTAGGAAGCTTATGATCCACTTACAAGTGTGTTCAGGTACCACTATTTAATTTAATTTACTTAGAAGAATGTCTGGAATGATGGTATTATCGATCTATTTGCTCGGTATGCAAACTGCATGGGATCTAACAGTGGATCCATGATGGTTTTCAGGTGGGACAGTACAAGCCTTTCAAAGATTTTCATAACTACAGATGTTAGAGCAACTGGTCTGTAGTCATTCAGTTCCTTGATGGAGGGCTTCTTTGGCACTGGGATGATGGTAGAACGTTTGAAGCAGGAAGGAACATAGCACATCTCTAGTGATCTATTGAAGATTCAGGTGAAGATGGGGCCCAATTGGTCAGCATGGACTTTTAAGCAAGAAGGAGTTATCTTGTCTGGCCCTCATGCTTTTCCTGGCTTTTGTCTGTGTAATAGATCCTGCACTTCTTTTTCTGTGATCACCAGAGGTTGTGAGCACAATGGATTGGGGCCAGTTGTAGGAGGCTTGGCTGTTGTTGGTGTGTTTGAGATTAATTCACATTAATTCAGCATCTTTTTATTATTTATTTTATGTCATCTTGTTTTACAGCATATATTTTAAACTAAATTTGCACTTAATTTATTTTTATGCTTCTCCTAATCTCTCTTTCTGTATAACAAAGCGGGCAGAATCACATACTTATACACATCATTTTTGCTTATTTTAATAAGCACCTATCCTGTGCCACAGACCCCATACTTTCTACCACCTTTGTACATCTTAATATTGCTCTACCCATTTTCTCATCTGTAATAAACATTCTATGGAGTACATACATTCAATTTTTTTGCCATTTATATATTACTTGCACTCAGTCATTATAAAATTTAAATTTAGCTTGAGAGGAAAGAATTAGTTTATTGAACAAATTTGCCACACAGTAGAAGCTAAGTAGTATTATCACAAAGGGAGGTGATTAAGAAGAGCTCCATGGGAAACGAGCCAAGGTTGTCAGAAGAATAAAGCATAGAGTGTCCAGAAGGCTGAGGACGGCAGTTAACCAAGTATGAGAACAAAGGGTGTGAGAAGAAATAAAGAAGGAAATGAATCAGACCAAGGATGGAATTAACCTTGTGATCCTTATTGCCCTACATTTGGCCTTCCTTCTTTCAGGAGAAGGGAAAATGGTGTTTCCTTCCTAACTTCTGCTGTGCGGAATAAATGAAAAGAGATAGCATGTTTCTAGAAGGAGCTCACCAGATTGAGCAATTGGGCAATTGAGTATGGAGAGATAATGGACCCCAAAGGGCCACTGGGCTGAGGTTTTTTACTGCCGAACTAGCTAGTTGACTAATAAAACACAGAGAAAGACAGAGGATAAGTGAATGAGGAAAATGTATGAACAATACATACTATGTATTTGTCCTGGGGAATAGGAAAAGGAAAGAGAATTTAGAGCTATAAAGATAAAGATTATGGCTTACCCTAAGATCAAAAGTAATAGTGCAATTTAGAAAGTGTTTGTGTTTTTCTAGCATCAACTTTTTTTTTCAACGTCAAGTACAGGAACAATGATGAGAAGGGATCATTTAAGACAGTGATGGCTAACCTTTTTGTTGTCAAGTGCCGAAAGTGTGCGCATGCGCGTACATTTGTGCCTGCACCCATAATGCAATGCATGCACAACCCCCTGCACATGTGTGTGGGACCCCCCACATGATCCCCACTCCCTGCTCATATGTGCGGGACCCCCTGCACTCCTCCTGCTCCCTTGCGCATGCGCACGTGTCTCTCACATGTACCCTGCCCCCCAGGCATGCATGGCAGATACCTGAAAATCAGCTGGCTAGGAGGAAGCGGGCCCGCATGCGCAGTTGAACTGAACTGGGGTGATGACTCACATGGCATGCCACTTCCGGCACGCGTGCCATAGGTTCACCATCATGGATTTAAGAAATTGCTAAAGATAGGAACATGAAAACGATATTTGCTGTTATTGTCTTAAACACCCAAAACTAATAAGAGTATATTGGATCTTGAAAATTTTTTATCATATGTTACAATAAATTGACTCTGTACCTTAAATGTTGAAGCTTAACAAACTTAATAAAGTTGATTATCTCTTTAAGAAATAAGGAAAATATTTCATATTCTAACTGCAGTGATAGAACAAAAACTAAAGTAATCTTGAACACAGTACAGTGTGCAAGTGTGAAGTTAAATGAATCTCTTCCTCAGTTGTATATAAAAAAATGATTTCTGAGATTTATGATAGATTTAAAAAGAATTTCCCTGTGTCCTTATTTCCAGATGTCTCCATTTATAGCTCCAAACGTTGTTAAGTCTAAACAGTTTCACCTAATTTTCTTCATTAGCAAGAGTCTTGAACTGCCAGGCCCCCTGCAGATAACAAGATTTGACAGTTGTTGACTGAAGTTGCAACTTCCTGAACCAATAATCCAAAATAAAACTAGCTGAGAATGTGCCTGCCCAGAGCTTGCTCAAAGCTGAAAAAGAATTTCAATAGCAATTTAAATAGGGATATAGAACAGTAATATGAACAGGAAAACTATAGTTTTTTTTAAAACAGAATTGCACAAGCTAAGTCCAAAATATGTGGGGCCATTCCCAGTTTTACATGCAGATTCAAAATCTCTCCAGACATTTCTGCTGAATTGAAAATTTTAATGTGAAAAAAGATATTAAATATGCAAGGAACATTAATTCCATCTGCCATTTTATAAGTGAGAAAAAAACCATTTACCTACTGTCAGTGTTTAGTGGCTTCGGGGTTGCCACCTAGTTTGTCTATTTCAGTTGGAAGTACAGCATTTTTGTTCACTATAATTTATATTTTTCATTAGAAAAATAATAATGAGGAGATAAGGAGAAAAATTAAACAATCTGATTTCATTGTTGTTAATCTCTTTACTGCTGCATTTAAATTATCTGTGTGACCTAACTATGGTATATAATTTTATCTTCCCCTTCTCTTGAGAAACGTAAGCAAATTAGAATCATTGTGTCCAATGCTGCTGTTCTTACCATATACTATATAACCTCAAAATCTTTCTACTGAAGTGCCAGAAAAAAACCAAATGAAGCTGTCAAAGCTTATTTTCCTATCCAAGTACACATAATCTGAAACTGAAATCTTTTCCCTTACAAAACTCCCAAACACTATTTCAAAGAAGGTAAAAATTTTGGCATTGCTTGTTAGATGCCCTGAGACTTGAAGCAAATGGGTAAATGATTTAGAAAGTTATTATTGAGAATGTGAGGTTGAAATTGCAGATGGGAGGAACATACAAGGATATCAATTTTTGTTTCTCTCATATATTTTGTTGCATCTCAACTGAACAATTTGACTGGTATAGAGACAGCTGACCAATGTCATAATATAGGAAACATACAAATTAATTAACAACAGTAAGATGGCCATCCTCCTTCACTATTACCTATTAAGATTTTAAAAATGGAAGAGCCAGGGTCAGAAGTTAGGAACTTGGTGTATCTCCAGAGCCATCTTCTTCCACAATATGGCAGACCTCCTCTCAATGATCACACAGAATGGGCAGAATCATTTTGGACAAGATGGTTCCTTATGACAATTGGAAAAATCAATTATATTTTTTGGGTCAGGAAACAGATGTGCAAGTCTAGGGGATTATAATGCCTCAAGATATGTGATATGTGTAGAAGAAAATGGAAGCACTAGTTTGTTACAAACTGACAATTAGTCAGCAACGTGTTTTGGTTACAAGCAAGCTAAATTAAATTTAACTAAAGGGTCTTAATCACAGTGAGAAAGTTTTCACTCAACTCTGCATAGTCAGACTCCACCTTTAGTATTGTACCCAATGATGGTCACCACTTTTTAAGAAGTCAGATAAACTAGAAAAGATGGAAAGGAATGATATAAATCAAATAGTAACTAAGGATAGTCAAAGATCTATACAACGAAATCTTATGAAACAATGTTTAAGAAACTGGGAGTGTTTACTTTGAAACAAAAAAAACTAAAAAGAAGATACGATAGCACTCTGTCATAGAAAAGTAGGTCAAGACCTGATCTTCATCATTCCAGAGCACAGGATGTGAAATAATGGATATAAGTTAAAATAAGTCAGGTTCCAACTGAATGTTAAGAAGATCTTCCTAACAGTAAAACAGTTTACTGGGAGAATGAATTACAGAGTGATCTGGTGGGATTTCTTTTATCTGATATGATTAATTAGAATTTGGAATTTCATCTTCTAGGGATACTACAATTTGGATCCATTCACTGAGCAAAGAATTGGACTCAGCAGCCTAATTGGTTTCTCCCAACCTTGTGATTCTGGGATAATCCCATGAGTTTTCATAATTGAGAACTTGTATCTCTTCTCTCCTAACCACCACTCCATACTGATTTTTAGAAGCCTAAAAGCAGGTTATAAAGGAGTTTTTGCAGTGTTTTTCTCCCTGACCTGATATACATAGTATTATATAGTATAATACATGTACATGCATTATATTAATGCAATATAAAGATGCATTAGTTGCTTTAGAATGATTAGCCTTTGCTGACATACAGAGAAGTTCATGAATCTGCCATTTAAATCCCATAAACTGAGTGCCAGCTATCTTTCTTCTAGATCTCTAGAAGATTTCTACATTTTCAGAATCTTCTGGTGAAAAATGGAATTCTAGTACTATAGGACAAGGGTCTACAAACCTGGCAAGTTTAAGACTTGTGGACTTCAACTCCCAGAATTCCTGTGCTAATATAACTGGAAGAGGAATTCTGGGAGTTGAAGTCCAGAAGTCTGAAAGCTGTCAAGTTTGAAGACCCCTGCTATAGGATATGAGGGAGAAAAAACCCTTTCTTCATACCATCTAAAATGAGAAAGTTCTACAGAAGATGCTTCTATGTTTCAGCCATTTTAAGAAGTCAGATAAATTAGAAAAGATGGAAAGGAATGATATAAATTATATGTCTTATATGTCTTATTTTCATGTTTTGACCTTTGATAGTTATTTTTATACAACTTTTCCTATGCTGTGATATATTTTTTGAGATGGGCAGACAGAAGTTATTTAAAGCTGGCTGGGTGGTGAAGACTGTTATCATGGATCATCTGCTGACTGGAGATGATGATTTTTCTGGTTGGGGTGGTAGGTTGAGAAAAGTGGAAAGGACTAGATAAAGACTTCTATCAGTTGGATTTGAACCATGATCAAGAATCTTCTTGATAGTAATGTCCAGCGGAGGCAGTTACCTGGCCCTTTTTTTGCCATTAGAAATAGTGGAGTTTTACATTTCTGTACTTAGTAAGTGCCTAAACTGACATAGCTATTTGTTCAAATTATGTGCTATAGGGGTTTGCATGTGTATTCCATTATGATGGAAAGCCACATTTAGGAAAGTTATAATGAGTTCTCCGTGCACTTTGTTTACTTTATTTGTCCACAGGTAAATTCCTGAAATAGCTGCTACAAGTTGTATACAGATTTTTAGCACATGATATAATTTAAGGAGCAGAGTGAGTCTGCAGTCTGAACCATCCTATGCATCCTTAAAAGAAAAGCCCAAATTTAGTCTTAAAAAGTATTAGAAGTTGAGTCTGTTGGGCTGTGTCCCTCACTTGAATTGGCTAACCGCTGATTCTGCAGGATAAACTGGATGCTCATATGTACTGCACAGATTTTTCACACAATTATATTGACTATATTAGATTTCAAGCATTACTGCTACTGTCTGAGTCAATAAAGGAACAATGGAAAATGAAGGAATAAACAATTACGGTATGTTTTAGAGATTCATTATCTTAAAGCAACAAGCAACAGAAAGATTGCCTTAGGTGACCTTTGTTTAGTGACATTGGCACATTTCTAAAGAGAACTCTGAATTGCATCTGTCTACTGTTACTATTCTTCTGAGATATGAGAATAAGAGCCACTGTAAAACTAAAGATGATGCTAGGAGACTGATGACATCAAGGAATGTATATTATGAGTACATGACATCATTGGCAGAGGCTACCTATTAAACATGGTGTGCTGAAGCATGAATACCTTTATGAACTCAATCTAGTATATCAAATCCAATATAAATAGGACTTATTGTTTTAAGCCCTTACATGCAGTTACAGCACATTGTGTAATTAATTACTCCATTTTAATTTAAGCATTTTGCATCATAGGTATACAGCTTTGTATCATACTTATTTCATAGGGATTGTTTTCCTTCTCCTTTAAGCAGCTTGGAATCACTTCATTTTCCTTTATTCTCAATTAATTTAGTTCATCTTGCTGATCTTCTTTTCTATAACTGCAAATACAAGACAATTAACCTGATTTTTGACTGTTTCACAGATATCCCAGTTGAATAACTACAGTGTAATTGGCCAAAATCCTGTTAATGTCTTTCACCAGTTGCTTATCAAAGCTGAGAGAGACAGCAGGCGGTATGGAAACTCTATTCCTATAGGATTCGATAACCAGCAGTGCTATAACATATATAATTTGCTCAAGACCTTGGCTTCTGTGAACAGAATTGCTGTGTTCATGCATGGAATAGAATTATTCTTTTTCCTTTTTGCCTCTGTTTCTAAAAATTTCTCTTAGATGGGAGACAATTTGCAAAAGAAACATTAGGATTGTTTGAATACAGAAATGTTCAGTTTTGACAACTTTAAGACTTGTGGACTGCAACTTCTAGCCAGTCCACCATGAAACTCTGGGAGCTGAAATCCACAAGTCTTAAAGACACCCCTGATTTAAGGGCTTTTAGAGAGATACTTCACAATCAGCTAGAGCATGGGTGCCAAACTTGTCACATCACATTGCCATTACAAATGCTTCATGACATTTTCCCCATTCATGGAGCTTGGGTTGGCATGGCCTATGCGTGATGCATCCAGCCCACGGATTGCCACTTTGACACCCCTGTGAGCATTAAAAAACTATTTGTCTTTGAAAGACTTACAAGACTCTGTTGCTGAGGTGGCTATTGTTATAGTCTCTTTGCCTAGAGTTCTTATGTCTGTTTTTACTTTTTAAAGTGATATTTATATTTTTGACTTGTGGTTTTATCTGCATTATGTGCTACCCAGACCTTTTTGTGAGATGTGCAGCTGTATAAATTTGATTGATAAATAAATGGCCTGCAATTTTTGCAAAGCACCTTTTTCAACGGCTTTTAAAGCCCTATAAAATGCGGAAAGGAGGGTGAAAATGGAGTAGGAGTGGAAATTGCCACTTCTATTTTTGAAAGACACAGGGAACAAATCAGGATCCAAACTCTTATCTTTTTCATAATCAAGATATTATATATATAAAAAACATTGAAAGTGAAAACACTCCAGATTTTTAAGCGCACGTTTATGTTTCACAACAGAACTGTTTATCTGACAACATAATCTTCCAAATCATTTTCACTTCTGTTTTTTAACCATATTTTCTCAGAAAACATGTATTACTACAGATTAGAATGTTGGTAGATATCCTACTGGAATTAGAATTAGCGTCTTCATTATTCTTAAAATGTGACAGGACATTGTTATAAGACATTATTGCTGAAAATTTATTTTCCTTGTAATGGAATGTGTTAAATCTGATAGCATTGTGCCCTGAAGCCTTGATCTGTATGAGTAGCACTATATAAGTTGGGATACACCCAATCCTATGCAACTTTGGCCAGAAAACTGCTCCCTTTTCCTTTGTGCCTATAGCAATGACTGCTTACTTTTTCTCCATTGTTGTTATTCAATCTTGGCTTTCCAGATTTTAACTCTTTAGATGTTTTTTCTTCTACTTTGAAAAGAATCCAGCTTCACAAATAGAGACAAAAATGGAGCTGTATGTGGACATATATGTACACACAGAGAAATAGCTACAGAAAAACTAATTGCTACCACAAGGTGAATGGTGTTGATCTTTTAAAATAAAGTATTACACAACTTTGCCACAATTAGAGTAAAAAAGGCTTTCTTGTAACCACTACAATTACATTAACTACCAGGAGGCAAGTGGTCACTATAACTGAAAATACTACACAGGATATACTGTGGGTAAAAAGAGGAGAGGTAGAAATCATGTAAAACCCAAAACATGGGCACAAGGAAAGTGGATTGAATATACCATTCTGATAAATAAAACTACCATAAACCTCTGAAAAATGGTAGGACTTCGGGAAAAGTTGTATATCTGTGTGTAATAATATAATGGTGATATCCACTTTTTTTGACTAAGAACCACTTTTTTATATATGCCCTAGTAAAATGTATAGCGATATATATGTGCCTTTAATTAAAATTAGTAGTTAATACAAATAGTCTTGAGTCATGAATGTAATAATATTCCCTTTTTCTCATAACAATTTGGATCTTTGAGGAGCATATCCAAAGTTTTCAAGACTTGCATGTAATCAGTTTATTTATTTCTCATGTCTATATATTGCCCATCTCACAACATGTGACTCTGGGTTTGAGCTGAGTCTGAACTATGGCAATATAGTAAAAGAATATGTTATGACATATATTTGGTGATTTTCCAGTTCCTCTTTTTGTTTTGGTGATTTTGAAAATAATTCAGAAATCTTATAATTCCATTTGGGTCATTTGGATTCTGAGTTATTTTCCTTCCTTGGACTTTTGGTAAAGTCAATATACACTGTGAATAGTTTTTTTTATAAGCATATAGCCCTCATTAGATATACCATTGTAGCAGAATTACCATCACTTACTTGGAATGTTTAGATAGGTTTAGTCTCAGAATATATACGTTGCTTATGACATAGTAAACAAATAAAATTGTGATGGGAGTTCTTAGTAAATATTTCATGCTTGCAAATATCAATAACTCTGGTCCACCCCAGAACAAATTTTTCAACTTTTGCAGGCACAACACTTCTCTACAGCTTGTCTTTCTCTAGACTTCCACTGTGTAATTTAAGAGTCAAAAGCAGTTTCATATTTTTTCTGGCTTGTCTTCTTCAACCAATAGCAGGAAAGAAATTACTTGTGCAAACTATGAAACAATTGTGAATCATTTTGAAAGAGTACATATCCCAAACATGTTATGTTTCTTAATCTATTACTTGTATGCCATTTATAATTTAGTAGAAAACTTATACCAGAAGTTGGATAACTGGGGAGAGGGGATGGGGGAGCTTTATCTGTCTCTGCTCCAAGGCCATTGGAGGATGGCTGTGCGATAATAATGTCACTAAAGAGAGCCTGCTTGATAATTGTCAGTTTATTTGACTTTTTAATGTATGTATTTTATGTTATATATGCATTATGCATGTAGTGTATATGTATGTATTAAATTTTTATGTCACCCATCACTCCTATAAAGCAGCTCTGGTAATCAATGCATCTCACACAACAGAGGTATTATATGTGTCACCCTAGAGGTCCCAGAACTGTGCATTCTGCTGCCTTCTGCTCCAGCTGTAGCTTCTGAATACTCTTGAAGAGTAGTCCCATGTAGAGCTTATTGCAGTAATCCAACCAACAGATGACTAGAGTATGAGTGACCATGTGCAGGAGTCACAATCCAAGACAGGGCGCAACTGGCACACAATATGAAATTGTACAAAGGCCCTCCTAGCCACTTCTACCACTTGCTCTTTGAGTAGGAGTTGTGAATCCAGGATAAATTCCAACTTGCGGTTTGTTTGGGGTAGTGCAACCCCATCCAGAACTAAAGCTGATAAACAACTGGGTTCTGGGGTCTTTTGCATCCACAGCTGTTCCATCTTATCAGGATTCAGTTGAACCCTGTTGTTCCCCATTCACATCCCTACAGCCTCCAGGCACTGAGAAAGGGCAGTCACAACATTGATTGAAAATAATACTGAAATATAATCTGAAAATACTTAAAGAAAAAATATCCTATTATCTAGTTACCCAGTTGTTGCGGGAAGGCTTATTAAGTGTCTTTGGTATGTGTTGCCAAATATGGGATTGCTCGCATGTTGATGATGTGTTTTCAGTTGAGTCATCATTGCAAAGCCTCTGCTTTCGTGCCACCTCTGTAAGTGTAGCCTTTTAGATGAAATGCAAAACCAAAAGATTGGTTGCTTACAGTTCTTGGCCTATTATACAAGAACGCCTGTGCTGATTCTAAAGTCCAGGGGAAAAAGTTAGCCTCTAGTAATTATATATTCTATCATTCAGTTTCTGCTGGCTGCATCACACATCATTTCCTGCCCTAAAAATAGTTACTGGTAAAAGGATAATTTTGATGTTTCCACCCTAGGGATGGCTACTTTAAGAGAACAAAAAAGCTCCAAAACATGGTATGATTTGTTAGATGCAGCCATATAGTATAATTTCTCAGTTTCTTTTTGTAATTTTAGAGTACTTTAACTAACATTTTTACATCTATAGGACATAAAAGTAGTAAAGAAAATTAATGGTAAAGATTAGGGTCTTTATTTGTGAAGCTTAAGGCATAGGGTTATACATATTACATTTTTCAAGGGTTTGTATACTTCTGTTGTTTCTTTTCTAAACACATAAAATATAGAAGGGATGTCTTCGTGTGTTTGCAAGCATGTGTATCAGTCTGGCATATTTAACTTGGAGCCAGATTGGCTCTGTAGTCAGGGCCAAAGTAGGTAAGAAGAGACAGATATACTTTTTTTGTTAATTTCACATAGTTACTACTTCCTCATTTAAAAATAAGGCTCAGCTAGGAGTATTGAATCTGCCTTTGCAGTAGCCCTTTTCACTTAAGACAGTGTCTAGAGCAATCAAGTTCTGGGAGATTAAACATGGGACAAAGGAAGAATTCAGCAAATTCTGTCCTTTCCAAGGACTTTATGTATGAATGGAAAGGACACCTTAATCAATAGTGGTCTCCTCAGATTTAGTCTGGCCTTCACTGAGCAATCTAATTGTATATCTAAATGTGTAGCACATAGAATAGCTTCTTAGAAAATGTCTTGAAAGTCAAAGTACTATATAGGAACTGTCTTCAAGTACATATATATGTAGAAAAATGATATGTTGTCTTTGGGGAAAAAAGTCACCTGTTTTCAGCTTTTAAACTATGCATAACTGAAATAAATATTCTGATTAGAGTAACACCACTGGAATTGACATAATGGTTTATTTCCCATTTGTATATAATGGAAACAAATGCTAGACTGAAAGGCCTTCGTGTTCGGTTCTGTATTGAGCTTCACTTGTCCCTGGTAGTCTTCTCTTTCTCACAGCAGCTAATCCCAATGTGTACATTTTCCTTTCATAGTCTGGCAAACATATTTTTAAAATTAAAAAAAAAAGTTTTGTTTTTAGTGTTTTTCATCTATTGTTAAGATTATGTTGTATTTATTATTTTTTAAAATATTAAGCCAAATAGATGGTAAATGAAAAATATTAATTGCTGCTTTGACCAGGTTTAATCCTGGGTTTTGGGAACAAGAGTACCTTATTTGTAACAGCAACACTGATAGACAGAACATCAGTGTTACTCCAGTGAGGATTTCCACAGGTTACTAAATGAGAGCACGCATTTAGTTGAGCTTTGAAGGAAACAATATTAACATAGGATGGTGATGGCATAGTTGAAAAAATTGGAAAGTTGATGCAGGAGATTCATATCAGGCAGTCCTGCGGTGTGTATGTCTTCTAAATCTTAAATTCAGCTTTGTCAGCTCCTCAGATGTCCTCCAGTTTCCTCTTCTGATATTGTATCCTATATGATCCTTCCTCCTCTGTCAAAGATTGAGATGGAGATGCTAAGTCACTTAGGGGCTTGTATAAATTCAGAAGTGGGAAGTGAAGACATCTGTTTCTGACTAAGGTTTTGACCATGTATCTGTGAGAAATCATGTTAGTCATTGAAGGTACAGCTTTCATATCACCAGATACAAATTCGTGTTAGATTGATTGTGCTTTTATCTGAATTTTACTAACATTGTTAGTAACAATATTAATAATATATGAAATGTTTTATTTTGGGTTTTTTTTTAACAAAAAACCTGCAGTTAAGCATGAAATAGGTAGTGGAGAAGGTATTAGATAACTGCATTAGTGAAATTGTTTTATTAATATTAGGGAATGATCTGCTCAAATAATAAAACTTAGAAGAAATTATTTTTTCACTTGATGATATTGTTCTTATAAAGAAAATGCAAAAGGTTGGATCCAACAGAGAGGATAAAGGAAAAAAGATTTTTAGCACAGGCACTTGTAATGGCCTACTTCCATATATATAAAAAATGGCAAAAACTGAACACGTTTGAATTTAACTTCACTAAGTAATGAGGTGTGTAAACTGACATCTGAACGGAGAAGCCTTATTTATCCTGAAGAAAATATTTGGATAATATTTAGAAATATTTAATATTTGGATAATATTTGGAAAATATTTAAGCCAATCTTAAAATACTGGCTGAATATCAATACATCTTTATTTTAATTTTTACAATGATCATATTACTATAAGACTTTGCCCACACAGTGCCCACCTACAGAAAGTTGAATTGACCAGCTGTTACAAAGCAAAAAAAATTTCTTCTTCAAATGAGAACAAAAACATTTTTTTAAATGGTACTGAGGAACTAATCTGGACTTGTGTATAAACAAGTTTCAAATCCATTTGCATATGTGGGCTATTGTGAAAAGGAAACTTGTATAAGAAACAGCATGTGTCATTCTTAAACACTTAACTCAGTGAAGAACTGAAAACTGTGACACCATTACAAGGACAAAAAGCAGACTGCTGAAATCCACAGAGATTAGCAGCCTTAGTACACAGAAACATGATTGAGAAAAGCCATGTATGGCCATGTTGCAGCAGGAGCTGCTATGATTGGCTGCTGTCACTCGTTTTTTGCCAGAGTAGACAACAGGTGCAGAGTTGCTGACAGGTGTGAATGTCTAGAATACGTAAGATTGCTGATGCCTAGTGATGTAGCCTTATGTCAGATTGTGAAGTGCTGAGCTCTCATGGAACAAGAATCCAACTTGCATGTTTTTCAGATCAGTTGAAGTGTACTCATTCACCCCTTCCTCTCCTCTCTTCCTGGGCTCTTGGTAAATGCCTAGATGACTAAGCTTAATCCCTGCTAGGGCCTCAGGACACTGAAGCCTGAGTAAATTTGTAGAAGAGTTGTATATCTACCATTTTTTCAATTTGAATTTTACTTAATTAAGTGGTGTACAGACTGGATTGTCTGAAATACATCTTTTTCCAATCTGGCACCTTCCACAAACTGTCATGGTTCTTTTAGTCTGTACTTAGACAGTTTCATGTTTTACTTGGTACATGCTTCTCACATTCCATATTCCAGTTGCATGTGTTCTTGTGAAATAAGATGTTCTTCTTATGTTCTAAGACATACAAGTGCCATCAGTGACCAGACTTCCTTGTAGTTTTTTTCTGGTTCTGTCATTATCTCAAGATCTACTTTTAAAAGTTCAATAGTCTTCCCCAATAGGTAAATAAGTGGCTTTTGTCCTGCATTTGGTGCTCAAACTCATATAAATGTTATTGTGATGCCCATACAATTTGTTTCTATCATACAGACATTTTTTTGCCATTGCCATTTCATACGTTTTATTTGGGGGGGGCTTTCTCCTACATATTCTTTGGGAATTGCCCTTAGCATCATCTGTTCCTTTTCCATCTTCTCAGCATCTTGTTCCCAATAAATAAATGTCAGCATCCCTAAAGTTATTCAACCTTTTCACCTATCACTGGGTTTTCAGCTATGGATTGTAAAAATAAAAAGTTATCATTACAATAAAAATTCCCTAATTTTTAAAACAAGAATAAGAGCTGGAATTTTTACCAAGCATTTTTATTGAACTTTCTGCACTGCCAAATAAGAGTGGCAATAGGGTTGGATTGGGAATATACTGCACAAATTCCTGCCTCCTTGTGTTACTGAAGACATAAATCTTCCTAATGGGAGCAAGGAGCATAAGACATGGCTGGCCTTCAATGACAGAGAAAGACATTTGAGATGCACTGAAAAAAGAAAGAAAGAAAGATTTGTTCCTCTTTATATTTCAAATCTCTGACTTTTTTGTGCAGGCTGTTGGCACCCTAGAAATCTGAATGGCCATGTTCTTTGATTGATATTTTCTCTATAGAATTTTTAAAAAGTTGATTTTTTTCTAAAAAATAAATACTACAAGATACTAAAAATGTATTAATTTTCAATATGTCAAATCCAAAATTCAGAACTTGATGTACAGCAAAACATGTCTCAAAATCCTAATAAAACTTCTAGTAAGATGAAAGCAAGGTAAAATTGTACATTTAACCTGATTCTTTGCTTCAAAGTGATTTATAAGTAGTTATTTCAGTTTCTCTTCTGTTTTTTATAAGTTTCTGTGTCAAAAGAAAATTTTTGATCAAAGCGTTTTATTAATGTTGAAGATCATACTACCTGTAGATAACTGGTTATATTAGATATTACTTTATAGAAATTGATTTTAAATGTTTTTAAAAAACAAGATTGTTCAGGTTATGATATTACATGTAAGAGTCAGAATATTTTGACAACTACATGGCCATTATCACTTTAACTCAGTGGTGGGATTCAAATTTTTAACAACCGGTTCTATGGGCATGGTTTAGGTGGTAGGCATGGCTTGGTGGTCATGTGACTGGGTGGACATGGCTTGGTGGTCATGTTATTGGCTGAGTGTGACCAACTCAATATCACTCACATCGAGGCACGCATCTCCTCACCTGGCCTCTCATGACTGTGGGGATTCTGCAACAGTCGTAAGTGTGAAAAATGGTCATAAGTTATTTTTTTCAGTGCCATTGTAACTTTGAATGGTCACTCCACACAAGCAAAGTACCAGCAAAGGAGGGAAAAAAATCTCCAGAGACGTTCTTGAGACAGAAAGTCTAGTCCTGCCAGGAATGTAATAAGGGTTAACAGAGAGGCAGTTTCTGTAAGCAACACCAGAATGTTTCCTTCCTGCCTTCCTTACAGGATTAGGCTAGTAATTTTTTCTAACAACCGATTCTCCAAACTGCTTAGAATGTTAACAACTGGTTCTAGCGAACTGGTAAAATCCCACCCCTGCTTTAACTGCTTCATTTAGTGCTGTTATATAGCTGTATCAGGACAGATTGATCTATAGATTAATATAAGAACAATTGTAAGCTTGATACTGTACTGCCATTCTATTCACTATGAACTACTAGTTCTTTTTTTGATTGAATTTGTTGCCTTGTGTGTGTTTAAACTACTGATGTTTCCATTCCAGAGAAAAGCTGTGATGGTAATATTTGATATTTTATTAGAAGCTATGCTCTCTTCATTTACTAATTTTAGTTTCAGAAAAACTGTCTTTGGCAACAAAAGCTGTCGTTTTTTGACCTAAACATCTCAATTCACTGTCTCTCCCTAATGTTTAACGTGACAGCCTTCAACCAGTCTGTAAAGGCCCTGTATCGCTCTTGCAGCCTCTCTCAAGGCTTCAACTTTCTAAATTATGTATTTCAGACGTTGAGAAAGAAAGGACTTAATGGCTGTGACAGTCCAGATCCCGATGCAGATGATTCAGTAGGTCACAGCCCTGAGTCTGAGGACAAGTACAGGAAAATTAATGAAGATATTGATCTAATGATCAGCAGGCAAAGATTATGTGTAAGTACTCTGAATTCCCTTTCATTTTTTTTACTTTCTGATATTTCTCTGAACCTGGCAGGCATTGAACAAGAAAGAAAACAAAGGCTGTGAAAGCCCTGATCCAGATTCCTCTTATGCCCTCACCCCACGCACTGAAGAAAAATATAAAAAAATTAATGAAGAGTTTGATAATATGATCAAGAGCCATAAAATTCCTGTAAGTACCAAAGGTTAGATGGCTGTCTGCTGATAACCACTGCAGTAACACACCCTAACCCTTTCAGTTCTGGTTTCTTCCAAAAAAAGCATATTCAGTGAGGGACATATTTTGACAGCACCCATTAAAATCAACATGCAGAGAGGAAATAGGACCCAATTATCTTTTTTTATTCTTTTTTTCAGTCATGAAGTGTGGAAAGTTCCTTCATGACATGTGTTTGACAAAACCTAAAGAAGGAAGTTTTTGAAAGTGGACGTTATGTATAGTTAATTTACAGAATTCTGGTTTACCACACCGAGCTACCCCTAAATATATTTAGAGAACATTGGTAAAACATGCTGTGGAGAAGCTGACATTCTCACAGTTTTTTGTGGGTCTGGAGGAAGAAGACGCAACAGTATAAAATGAAAAATCTTTTAATGTAATATATTCAAGATAGTGAATCCTGCTACTTCTGGAATTCACTGTCTTCTTAATTCAGTTACCACACTGAAGGGTTATATAGCTATTTGCTAGTTGCAGGAAAGGAGTCTGCATGAGAATCTAATGGTAGCATTCAATCATTTATGTGTGTTGAGGATAACTTTACAGCTTTATCAGACAATTTGCTTTGATTCCACCAGCATTTCTCTTAATGCTTTAACAAGCGCTAAATTTTGTTTTAACCACAGCCAAATTTCTAACAGTCATATGCCTTGCCAGATAATTAAGAGAAATAACTCTGCATGTAGCTATTTTGTTTGCATAGACATAAAGGGAGGGGGGGTTGTGTGAATATGACAAGTACATAATATGGTTAGTATTATTACATGTATTCAAGTGGACATTTGTTTTCATCCATTCTAGACTAAAAAAAACAGTCCTTTAGCACTTAAACATATATCAAAAATATTGCTCATAAATACTTATGCATTCAAATTTTGTATTCGTCTACATGGGAATCCTTTAGAAACTGTCAGGCCATTTGTTACTTAATTATAATATTAACATTTAATATTGCAAAGTTCCTTAACGTCTCATGTTGATAAAGTGACAGTGTTTTTAAGAATAAAACCAGGATAAATTCACTTGTAATAAGTCGTGTGAAGTCCTATAAACCTGAGTCTTTTTCATGTTATGGTAAAACCTAGTAATGGGAACCAAGTATTGAGACATACCTTGATTATCATTTACCATAGCTGTCATTTATCTATATAATATAAATTGATCTTTATATTTGTAGATTATCAGATGAACATAAAAAGCAAAGAAAAATAAATAGAGAATCCTTAAAAAGAGAATCCAGACCAGGAAACCAAAACCAAGAATACTAATATATCTTTATTGTACGGTTATAGTAATAGAATCTTGCAGGTTTGAAAGCTTTTTCCCTGCCTTGCCTTTATTGTCCAGAGAACTAGAGAAGGTAAATTCTGAGATGCTTTCTTCATCCCCAGATCTACTTTGGCCTCAGATTTGTCATATCAGACCATTGTCTAGGTTCCTCCTTCATCTTAAGGTTATTCTCACAGCTCATTACATCTCTTATAACAGAAAAGTTATAAAGAAAGAGAAAAATGAAACAAAAAATAGTAAAAATAATGAACTATACAAGACACATTTAGGAAAGCAAGTATAAAAAATTTATATAAGCATTTCAGTTAATGTTAGATGTATTTCATTTTTTATTATAATTATCCAAAATGAATCTATATTGATAACTAATTCATTCCTATCTTGGTAATAGTATCAACCCAGAAGTCCATAGAGAAGCAGGGATCTTATATTTCCAAAACTGTAGAATACTGCAGGTTTTTTTTAATTTTCTTTGTCCAAATGTCAGTTTCCGTGCAATAGGAATCTAGTTTCTATTTTAAAAAATGAACCTGTGATGACACTAGACTTCTTGTTACTACATGTAATGATTTCTTCCCAAAGCAAAACAATTATAAATTACTGTACAAACATGTTTGAATGAAGCATTAATTGACTGCAACTTTCTTTAACAACATGACAGTTTATTCAGTGTTTTCTAAATAAACACAATGGAGTTCAGTAAATCTAAAATATTGTTGTTCATATTATTATTAAATAAAATGTAACCTAAGATCTATTGAAATTTCTGGGATTGTTCTTAACACCTCTTTCCATTTTCTAGGTAAAGTAATCTCTTGTTCTTTATTCCATTTAACTATTACAATTGCATATCAAGATGATCCATGCTAACAGAATTTATATAAAAAAAATTGTAGACAGGTTTTTGTGTCATTGGATGTAATAATCACCCAGTTGTTTCCAAGACTTAAAACGCTGCCCATCCTAATTGGGATGTCAATAAATGTAATTGTAAATATTGTCTCTGGGATGTTTTAGGGATTTAGTATTCATCCTTTAAAGTAAAAAAAAAAACCCTATTATTTTAACAGTTATCATTTTCACATAACTCATAAAAAGTCTAAAACCCATCTTCCATACAAGTTTTACAAACATATTTTAGAGTAATTTTATTAAAGATTACAATTACAACAGACAAAAATCATATAAACTAGAAAAGACTAAAAAGAAAAAAACAGAAGGCATAGAAAAGACAAAATAGAAATAAAAAAGAAATTTACACAAGAATATAGTGAAGAAAAATAAAAGAAATACATAAAGAATTTCCCCTTTATCACAACTTTATAAAAAAAACCAATTTTATTTATCAAAATATGTAAATTTTAATTAGTTTTGAGATCTAGATTATTCCATAGCATCAGCTTAGGATAGAAAAAAACATAAAAGTACTATTTCCTAAAAATAATGTACCATAATCTTCAAGTTGATGTCACAGTAAGAGGAGCTGTATTAAACTTCTTATACTTTGATCCTATGGAAATCCTAATGTGTGAATATGTGGCTGTAGATTTTGTGGCACTCTTGAATTCAAAGACTTTCAATCTTCATTTCTGAAAATGTTAGCACTCTATATACTGTACCAAGCTAGTGTGCAGTTGGGAGATTTCCTAGACTCACGGTTCCTGTTAAAAGAGCAGATAGCAACTGTGACTTAAGTAGATATTTATACTGTTTTCTTTGTCATGCCTTCATCACTTCCCAACTAAATTACAGGCAGTTGTTGACTTGTGACCACCATTGAGCCCAAAATTTTCATCGCTGAGCAAGACAGTTGTTAAGTGAGTTTTGCCCAGTTTTATGGCCTTTTGTCCCAGTTGTTAAGTGAATCACTGCAGTTGTCAAATGAAGCATGTGGTCATTAAATAATTCTGGTTACTCTAATCGATTTTGCTTGTCGGAAGCTGGCAGAAAAAGTTACAGTTGGTGATCTCATGATCTAAGAAGGTACAATGTCATAAATGCATGGCACCACCCATACTGTAATATGTTTTACATGCTCCTGAATAGTATTTGGAAGCTGCAGTGTTTCAGAATTTAGCAGCACAGGCAGTTTTGGATATTTTGTGATACAACCATGTGAAATCTGTGCTCTGAAATCTTCATAGGTCCCTCATGGGTGTGTATCAGGGTGTTGATTGTCACATATACAGCCCTCAATAGCAGAGACCCATGGTAATTTCAGGATGGTCTGTATCTGATTGCTTCTGCTCACTCCTACAGAAGCAGGATTTATGTGTTCATGGTCTCTTTTATTAGGAAATGTCATCATGTAGGACCTAGAAATGGTGCCTTTTCTGTTGCAACATCTATGGAGAAGCATTCTCCTGAAGACCAGGAGGCATAAATCCTGAAATGGTTTCAGAAATGGTTTCTCAGGCATTTGGGCCTGGAAGTTAAATCATGTCTGATCTACACTGTTTGAAAATGGAATGATTTTTAGACTTTGGGCATATGCTGTATTATCACTATTATTTCATATTAGTAATAGTCAATATTTGCAGTGCCAATCAACTGTTCCACAGCTAAAAAAGAAGCAGAAGAACAGGAGCTGGCAGTAAAACTTGGAGGTGCTTGGCAACGTGTCTTTTGGATTGGTGGCAGTGGTACTGTAAATTTATTACTTTTTTTAAAAAAAATCTGGATAGGCTGTACAAAGTTGTTTGGCTACATGGGGTCCCGAAGCCATAAGGCATGCAGATCTGATATAGACATTACCACTTTGACCACTTATCCTTTGTTACTTTGCATTCTCTCTAGCTACTTAACATCCATGTAAAAGATATTTGGATTTCTTTTCATCTTTGTTATAAATAAATCTAATAATCCATAGTAGGTATCAAATATGATTGTGGCATTTTAATTTTGGTGGGAGTCTCAAGGAACCTTAATCTTTAAGAGGATTATCTAGTCAAAATACACCATTCAGCAGAAATGCTCAATAATTTGAGCAAGTTCTAAGGCATATAGTCTTTACAAAAGAAAAAGTGGATCATATTTACAATCAAATTAAATAATAAAGTTAATAGAGATTAAGGCAATAAGATACCTTTCTATTACAGAAATAACTGTTTATCTAGATATAGTCATGGATATATTTTTTCTAAATTCAAACAAAACTCTTATTATCTGCAATGATCAAAAAAATTAATTCATTCTTCTGAAAGTCAGTAAGCTGTTTTGCTTAATGTGACTATTTGCAAAATAAAAAATGCTCTCCACACAATACAGTATGTCGATGGAGATTCTCAATCATCTTGACTTGACTTTCTGAAATTATTTTTTTCTTTAAAATTATTTTGCTTTTTATCCAAAAAAGCTTTTTCAGTTCTTTAATTCAGAACTGAAGAAGTTTCTTGGATAAGAAATGAAATGTTTTCAAGGAAAAAAACTAGAAAGACCTTTTGGGAAAAAAAGCACCTTTAGGTCTCAAAAACAGTAACAACAAAATATACCTGACATAGGTAAAGCTTGTGCAAGATTTGTTTTCCAGATGGGAGACATTTGCTATTAAGAATTATTGCCCTTTTTTTCTTAGATTGTTTAAAAAGCATTCATAAGGTGGTATACCGTATTTTAGGTGTGTTAAAGAATACTTTAGAGACCTGATCTGGCCTTTATAACAAAAGTCATATTTCAGCAAACTTGTGGAGAATTTAATACTTAAACAAGAGGCCAAAAAATCTTCAAATGGGACCAATGTTAAGAAGTATTTTCTGAAATGCTTAACATGTGCATGCAATTTTTAATTGAATGCAGGCACACTCATATTTCCTCTCCCACTCATGGTCTTCTCACTTGCCTAATTCCATATGCTGAAAAGAAAGCTTTGAAGTTTCCAGAGTGATTTTATTTTGGCTAAGCTTCAACCTGACACTGTTGCTCGATTAGGATTTACTGACTAAATGGCCTTATGAAATTTCCTACCCTTCTTTCTTCTTCAATGGAAATCTTACTGTTTTAGATATGCTTCTTTTCAAATCCTTTCACTTAGGCTTGTGATAGAAAACTCAGACCTCTACTCAAATGGAATTGCAGTTTTAAGGAACCAGATGTAATGAAAGATGGAAAGAAAAACAGATGGAGCTCCTCCTATAATAATGTTGGAAGACCTATAAGAGATAAGGCTAGCCTAGAAACCTGTTTCCTGTAGTAACCAGCCAGGCAGCCTGTTCGCAGCTGTAAACTTCTTATATCTAGCATTTGGTAGAAGGGTAGTTATTACTATAGAAGTTCTGCTATTATAATGCTGCCCAGTGTCAGTTTTTAATCCATCTATATTAATGCTTTTCATCATACAGAAACATGTTCTGTCAATGGTTCAAACAACTTTCAAGGAAGAATTTCCTTTCACCTTTCTTGAATTGACTGTTAATTATTGATAATAGTGAAATGATAGGAAACACACGGCTTGCAAAACTTCTTTTATGTGTATAGAATACATTGCTGGCAGTCTCAATCTTAACAATGCTTCAAACTAGAAATAGTCTAATTATCAGTGTATGTATGTATCTATGTATGTATGTATGTATTTGTGTGTGTATATGTGTGTGTGTGTGTGTTTTCGTAGATTTTCACGGGTACAGGTAGGCAGGTCTTGGCATGTTCAGGTCTTTTCCCATGTAAGATTGAGAGTATCTTGGCGACGTTTCGATGAGGTCCCACTCGCCATCTTCAGGCTGCTGCTTTCGGCTTTGTGCTTGTACGAGCAAAGCGTGATTGGAGCTGCCGTCTCTCTATAAATACTAGTGGGGAGGTTGGCTGTGTTGTCATTTCTTGATTGGTTGATGGAGTTGATTACAAAAAAAACAGCCAATCTGCAAACATCAAACATCACCAAAATACTCTCAATCTTACATGGGAAAAGACCCATTTGTGCTTTTATTATAGTGACGTTTCAGCAGAATCTCATCTGCCATCCTCAGGCTTATGTATTGGGTTCTTTTTAATTTTGTGTGTCAGGCGTGGCAGCCATTTTTTGTTTGAATGTGGTGCTGCTTTAATTGAATGGTTTTTTCCTCATCCTGATTGGCTGGGAGTCTAGGTCTGTTTTTATTGGTCTTCGAGTTGCTGTGTTCTTGATTAGTTGGCAGCATTGTGTTTTGTGCATTAGGGTTTCTTAGTGCAGCTTGGTTTCTTGTGAATGGCCGATAATTATTTATTAGAAAGCTAAGTTTTATTTGGGTAGCTGGCTGAGGCGTGTTTGGGCTGGAGGTATTAGGGGGGATCTGTTTGTGCTCAGGTGCTTGCCTGGATTGTGGTATAGAGATTTTTTTGTTGTTGAGTGCAGGCTTCCAGATGATTGATAGTCTGGTGGAGTCATCTCTTTTATTCATACTATTAGGGTTTTTTATCAATTTCTATGGCTTCTGTGATGATTCTGTAGCGGGGTTTTCTATAGTAGCCAGGGCCCTGATGCCATTGAAGTTGATGCTATGACCTATGGCCTTCATATGTTGGACTAAGAAACCGCAATGCATACAACACAGTGTTGCCAACCAATCAAGAACACAGCAACTTGAAGACCAATAAAAACAGACCTAGACTCCCAGCCAATCAGGATGAGGAAAAAACCATTCAAATAAAGCAGAAAGCCAGCACCAAATTCAAACAAAAAAGGCTGCCAAACCTGACACACAAAATTAAAAAGAACCCAATACACAAGCCTGAGGATGGCAGATGAGATTCTGCCAAAACGTCGCTATAATAAAAGCACAAATATTACGTGGGAAAATACCCAAAGAAACTTAAATACCATACATATAAATACCCGCGAAAACATAAGAAAACATATATATATACATACACACACACACACACACACACACACATATATATATATATATATATGATAGATAGATAGATAGATAGATAGATAGATAGATAGATAGATAGATAGATAGATAGATAGATAGATAGATAGATAGATACAAAAAAACTGTCCATTTTTACTCCATGGTATTCGTTAAATACTGATCAGTACTGATCAATGAAAAAACACTAGGTAATGGTTTATGTTGGCGGTAGCACATGTGATCATCCTACTCTCTGAAATTTCTCTCCCTTGTTCTGAAGGTAGAGATGGTAAATTGTCATAGCAAATAACTACTCCTCTTCTTAGAATATTAGCTGAAATTTTGTTTGTTACTTGTAGAGCAGTTAAGTGCAAAAATGGTTTGTGTGTGACTGTGTGCATGTAAGTTTTCCCTGTGTTAAAGAAAGTACAATCATGGAGAGGTTATAGTAAGAAGAGATAGAAATGCTACATTCAGCATGCTGATACAGAGCTCTGTGTGGGAATTTTTGTGTTTATAAATGCCTATGTTCCATTAACATAAAAGAATGAGAGGAAAATAGTTTTAAAATCTAATGAAAAAGATGTAAAAATTAAGCCCAATGAAAGAAACTACATTTGATATTGTCCTATCTGCGTGTTAAAATGCAGAACTGAAACAATTGTGAGATCACCGAACTAATGTAAAGGATCTGTGCTAGACTTAGACTAAACACTTCACTGGGTAAGAAGGATTTTCAATCTCTTCTCACCAAAAACAGTTTATAGTTTTATTTTATTATTCATAGCAGAGATGTATAACTTTTCAAGCTAAAGGCTATATTTGAAGTTTGTATGATGTGGTATAAGCCATACCAAAATGTAGGCCAAAAGAAAACTTAACATTTAATTGAATTTTAATTTATATTTACATTAATTCTGATTAACATGATGACACACCATGCATTTTCCTCTGATGCTACATTTCAAATTGCAATTCAAAAGGAACTTTTGGAGAAACATTGGAGCACACCCAAAGCTTTCATAGGCCCTTTGTCTATGGAAATTCAAATAGGACATTGCTGACTTTTACAAATTATAAAATTTGTAAAACTTACATTCTTTGTTTAATAACCTTCCAAAGAAGTTAGTGTTTCATTAATTCATGAGTAAGCAACAAAGCACTCTTGGGCACCAATGAGCTGAGAGCCATCTCTCTTGATTCTTGCTGGGCTCCCAGTCTCATAACTAGGGAGCCTGCAATTAAATCTATGTTTACACTATTTTTAGTACTAATATAATTTCTTCTGGACCCCACATAGAACTTCCCAGGTCTTCTTTAATGAATAAAAATAATGGGAGGCTGCCACCAAGTGCTTTTCTGGAAAATACCTATTTCTCTATAAATAAACAAATGTAAGTTGATTGGTTAGGAGAGCAGTTGTAGGAGAAGGATTGCCAGAAACGGGGGAGGGGTAAAAAGAGGGTGCCTAATCCTAACCCTAACCATTAGAGAAGATTCCTGTACATTGGCTTTTAGCAATACATCAATTAATTGAACCTTCATGTGTGAACCTAGTTTCCAGCTTTACTAAGCAGCTTTACTAAGAAAAACTCTTGGAAATTTTTCTCTTGGAAAGTGAGTAGCATCTTCTCAAGGAGACATATTTTTAAGAGTGCCTTATCAAAATATCAGGCATATAAATCAGTAAATCATTCTTCCACCCAGGAGCCATACAATAATACAAGGTTTAGTAATTGTTATCCCATTATAATGTCTCACAAAAGCCAATTTATGGAGCAATCTGACTTGCAGTGGTTTGTCACTTAATTACATTTCTGAGGACAATTGGAGCATATGACACAGCAAAGTCTTAGCTCAGCTATGGTAGATTCCCAAATGCCATTTGCGGTTACAGTATGTTTGCTGTTTGAAACCATTCAAATGTGAGTAGAATAATAGGTACCACTTTGGTGGGAAGGTTACAGCATTCTGTGTATCTCAGCATATAGTCATGCTGGCCACATGATCACAGAAATGTCTTTGGATAACACTGACTCCCTTGGCTAAGAAACACTAGAGTCAGACATGACTGGACAGGGGTAACCTTTACATTTACCTTTCTGCTTTAGAGAACTAGGGATGTGTCCTTTTTAAAATAGAATAACTTTAGATTTCTGGTACCCTAGAAAAATCGTGTATAATTGCAGTGCCAAGGCTTTACCAACCATAGAATGAAAATTCTCAGAAATCATTTTGAAACTCTAACCCTCACAATGTTGCCTCTGTCTTCAGACCATAACTGAAACCACCTAGATTTGGCTTTAGTTATTCCAGTTTTGTAGTAGCATTTTCCCTCATCTCAAACTCAATCCTTGCCTTGGAGAGAATTGGTATGTTTCACTGTTGAATTTCTTGATAACATGGCTAAGGATGAAATATGACCTTCTCATACTGGCCACTCTAATCTTTTGTGGACATGCCCTGTCCCCACTAATTACTGGGCACTGCCCTCTAGGTCCATTTTGGCTGTTTGGAAGACCAGGTTTCCACAGAGGCAGCCTCCCTTTTAATGCCTGGCCAGTATTTCTGAAACACATGAAAAGCATTATTTCAGAGCTTGTGCTGACACTGAGAAAGATGGAGTATCTGGAGATGGGAGGGTTATTATTGACGTATTCAGTAGAATAAATGCAAACAGCTTAGGAAAAAGAAAATGAAAAACTTCAAAGACCTTACTAAAGATTAAAATAAAAAAGATCTGGGAAATTCCAAAGTCAGCTTTCAAGATTGTCTACTCTAACTTCCAATTCTTGGAATTAAAATTGGTTAAGCATTTTGCTTAGTACCTTATATGTCATGAAATACACATTTTCTTTCCACACTTACTTTCATTTACTTTCTTATTTATTAACAGACTCTTTTTCACTTGTTCTCACTCCCTTTCATACTTAAATGTATCGTAATAGAAACATCTTATGGCAATTCTATATGTGCTAGAAACTATAAGCAAGTATAGAAGTCACTTTGTCGAAAAGCATTTTCAACATCACATTAAGTCAAAATTAGATAGTAAGT
Organism: Bungarus multicinctus; assembly: GCA_023653725.1. NCBI lineage: Eukaryota > Metazoa > Chordata > Lepidosauria > Squamata > Elapidae > Bungarus > Bungarus multicinctus. The sequence goes on from CM042834.1 coordinate 238,693,388, forward strand.
TCACTAGTGCATACAATTTTGGAATAAATTATTTGAATATATTTTGGAACTGTATTTCCCAAAATTATCAATATTTGAATATTTTTTTAAAAAATATAATTATTCTAAAAATTCACAGTTGATCTCTAATGTAGTTCTGTGATTGCTGCAAATTGAATATGCTATCTTTCTCTGGCAGTTTGACAGAGAAGAAAATAGACAATGGAATAATGGACAGATTCCATTTGGAACATCTCAAAAACACTACTGAGGTGAAAGAATATGTATAATTAAATGATAGTTACTTCAAATTCTACATTGCTAAAGGACCATTTCTGTTTCATAACATTATTAAAACAAGAGTTTTCCATTGATATAATTAGCCTCAAAAGTGGTGCAAATGAGCTTCTCAATTTGAAATTTACTAGAGAACTGCCTGGAACTCTTTCAGGAAACTATTTACTTTTTAATATCAGCTTGTTTATATGTTTGCTTAACATGAAAAGTAGGATTCAGAATTGCCACAATTCTGATATGGCACAACAAATTGCAGTTATTCATGAGCAAATTTAGTGATTTACTATAATAGTACCATAACAGTTTCTGGGATTAAATTATCTGCTATTTGCAACCAATCTGTAGAGATACCTTGCCAGATCTAAAAGCAGTGTTTATATTCTCCCAATGTTAGTAATTTTAGCTTGCAAAGGCACATAGCATTCAATGCAGAATGTTTTAAAATGTAAGGAATAATTCACAATCTCCTGTGCAACTCATTTATTATTAATAAGTAAATTTATTAGCATTTCAGAGAATAGTTTGATAATTTCCCTATATACACAGTAGATTAAATAGTTTTGAAACTATTAAATACTATGCTTATCCTAAAGGACAGAGAGAATGACAGCAGATAGCCCTATAGATGTCTCTTGAAACTTTTAGGCTTTCTGCGAGAACAATTTGCTTCAAAATTTCCTTGAAACAAATTGGAAATTGAATTGTTTTAGACACTTTAGTAGAAATTCATGTGGAAACAGCTGTCAACATTTTGTGTGACATAAACTATAGCTTTTTTTCAAAATACAATTTATTTTAAGCTTACCGAGTCTACTTCAAAAAACAATAGCGATAACAAGGCATCATACCTAGAAATCTACCTAGAAGTACAGTCCAACCCTACTTACCCTAATTCTTGTAAGAAAAGAATCCTTCTAATGGCATTTGCCTTTTCTATTCAAAATTACACAATCCTTATTAAAGTTGTAGCTAGGTGGATCCAAGATTAAATTAACTAGGCATCACGGTGAAATCAAAAAGCAATATTATGAACAGCTGACACTGAACAGCAACTATAAACCTGGAAAGTTTTATAGTGAAACAGGCTACCACCTGGTGACTTTTCCTTTGTTAGAAATCTTCAAAAAGAGGTTTAATGGTAATCTGTCAGAGATGTTTTAGTAGACCTCCACTAGCTAGAAAATTAATATCTAAAAATCTCTTCCAACCTTATAGTTCTATGATAGCCTGGAAACCAGCCCAAAATATAGCTGTAGTTGCATTGTGTGATGTTAACCACATGTAGCTCCTTATTTCTGAGTCCCTGGATGGGCATTTCTCCACCATTTGATTGCTTGGATTTGTACCCTTCATACGCTAAAGTTTTCTAGATGAAGGATATGGTTGAAAATTTTTTAAGATTTTGTGTTGCTTCAGGAGGACCCAAAGAGTGCCAGAAAGTTGTGTTGGAGAGGGGAGTTCTTGAAACTCCCTACATAATAGATTCTATTCCTAGCTCACAAGTTCCCAAAAGTTCCTGTTGCATAACCCCAGTTGGGTTCTGAGCTTTAAAGAGTGAATTTCACCCATTGTGTTTCTATACTTGGATACATAATTGTATGATATTTCAAATTATATGGTACACATGTTTCCTGAGAAACTAAGCCTTCATCATAATTCATGCTTCTTCCTTTGCTGTAGTATATGTGTTGAAAAACATCCTCAAGCAGACATACAGCAGGAATGCAGAAGTGTTTTTAAAATTTGTTTTCCAATTTGAGCTAAAGGAAAGTCATTTGCTACATCACAATGATTCTTAATATATTTAAATTATCTTCAGATGTTCTAAAAAGAGCTACAGCAAAGAATGTGCAGGACCCTTGAACTTTCTCAAACCTTCCTTCAGAATTAGAGATAGTTTTTAACAGGTTTATGACTTTTTGTTTGCACTGTTTTCACTTTCATCTCTATGGAATAGTCTTTACAAGTTTGTGTTTTATTTCGCAGAGAGGTTACAAAACTTTGAAACTCATAAAATACTATAATTAGTTTTAATACAAAAACCTAAAATTCAAAAATATTGAAGCAGCTTTTTTTTTTTTTGCAAATGTACAAGAGTTCAGCTAAGTGCCAATTAGAATAAAAATCCTATAGACATTTTTGTTATCTAGCCTGCTTTTTATAATTTTCAAAAAGGATTCAACACTGAATAAGACACTTATCTCTCTGTTCCAAAATTAGGATGTAACATTGAAAAAAACCCTATCTCTTAGCACCCATTATACAGTAACTGATATAGGTAGTGGCTACCCAGCTTCCATAGGAGAACTAAAATAATGTAAACATTAGTGTGTTGGATTAACCTAGGACATTTTCAATGTAAGCTACCTTGAGATTCCAAAAGAAATGGAGAAAATATACATGTACTAACAAATAAAGGCATATTCTAGTCCAGGGTTTTTCAAACTCAAGGCCTGAGGGCCAGGTCTGGCTTGTGGGGTAGTTACATCTGGCCCACGGGCCTGCCCTGGAAACAATGAAGGACCATCCCATGGTGCCTCTGCCAGTGAAAAGGAAGCTTGGGAGGGCTGCGCACAGCCTTCCCAGGCTCCATTTTTGGCCATGATGGTAGCCCTCTGCCATTTTTGGCTATACACGGCCTCCCTGAGCTGTCTTTTTTTCGCTGGCAGAGAGTTGCAGGAGGCTGTCACAGCAAAAAATGGAACCCAGGAGGGCTGGCATTTATTTATTTATTTTAACATTTATATACCGCCCTTCTCCCAAAGGACTCAGGGCGGTGCACAGCCAAATCTACCCCAATACATATATAAAAGTTAAAATGAAATTAAATAGTGGGCTGTTAGAATTAAGAAATCAACCCTCCCCCCTGATATATTAAAAACCCCAAATTTAAAATCCAAATTTAAAAGGAGACAATTAAAATCTCATGTCAGCCCAGGCCAGCCTGCTCAAAGAGCCAGGTTTTTAGCACACGTCTGAAGGTCCTCAGGTCCGTGCTGGTATGTATCTCAGGTGGCAGACTATTCCAGAGGGCAGGAGCCCCCACAGAGAAGGCCCTGTTCCTGGGGGCCGCCAGACGACACATAGAGGCCGACGGCACCCGGAGAAGGCCCTCCCTGTGGGAACGCACAGGTCTGTTGGAGGTCACCGGCAGAACGCGGTCCTGCAGGTAGCCTGGCCCAATGCCATGGATCGCTTTAAAGGTCAAAACTAGAACCTTAAAGCGAACCCGGAAAGCCACCGGCAACCAATGCAGCTTGCGCAGGAGAGGCGTCACATGGGAGCTACGCGACGCCCCCATAATCACCCGCGCGGCTACATTTTGCACCAGTTGGAGTCTCCGGGTGCTCCCCACAGGGAGCCCCATGGAGGCATGGCCTAGAATGGAGTCTTGATGAGTGACATCAAGATGGCCATGCCCACCTTGGCCATGCCCCCACAGCCCCTCCCCTGAGGTCAAAAACAACCCTTATGCGGCCCTCAATGAAATTGAGTTTGATGCCCTTATTCTAATCAGTTCATTTTGAACCAACTGTACTTCCTGAACCATTTTTCATATATTATGACTTTTAAAAAGCCTAGCAGAGTCTGATTTGATAGTGGTGGTGATAATTACAGATATCTTTTTTTTATTCATCTAACCCAGAAAAAGTATAGCTCAGAAACAATAATAATAAAATACAATATCAGTAATGATCAATATAAAGTAGATAAAATAGGCAAATTTAACTTTAAAATAGGCAAATCACAGTAAAATTAATCCGTAAAACTGAAACGAAAATCATTTCTAGTGAATAAGATTCTTAGTAGTATCCTGGTCATGAAAGTATACTGCTCAAGAACTAAGTAGTGTTTATTATAAAAGGGGGATATGTATAGAGAGTAAAAGCTATACCTGCAACTAGTTACTGTGAATGCCTATTTTCTGTATTGTACTACAACTTGCAGAAGTGCATTTGTCAGCCGAAAGCCTAACAGGTTCTTCAGATGTACCAAAGAATGGAAGTGCCATGTGATCACAAGTTCCTGATTGGCTATTTTTAACTTACTATCATTGGAATATGGTAGCTGTTTACAGAAGCAGTTATTTTTTCTACAATATTATCATGTTAGCATGTACTGAAGAGACTATGTCAAGTAGTGTCCACATGATGCTTTTCTTAGACTTTGTTCCAGATCAAACAGTGTAATAGTGTTGTTTTTTCTAACCAGAATTTATAAAACATTTGATCTAAATATAGAATAGTATCTTGTATGAATATCTTGTACCTCTATATTACTCTTGTCTTTTGTTTCCCCTTTTTATTATTGTTATTATAGGCTGTACCACCACCTAACTTTGAGATGCCAGTTTCTATCCCAGTGTCCAACCACAACAGCTTGGTATACAGCAACCCAGTTAGCTCATTGGGTAACCCCAACCTTTTGCCTCTGGCCCACCCTTCCTTACAGAGGAATAGCATGTCTCCTGGGGTGACACATAGACCACCAAGTGCAGGTAACACAGGTAAGTTTTGCATCAAAGAGTTCCATCTCTTTGCTTCAAATATATTTCTATAGCTACAGATTGTTACTTGCAAAGCAAGAGTATGTCAGGGTTCTTCAAGTCTATTGACTACTTGACAATATGAAAGACACACATTTTTGAAAAACAAAAAACCAAATCTACCATAGATTCTTGTCCAGCCTTTTCAAAAAATTAGCAAGTCTAGTATACCTATAGGAGCACAAGTTCTTGGTAGACACATATCTTTTGATCACTTTTGTAGAGTAGGATTTCTTTGTGTGGCATATGTTTATTCTCTGAATGTATATGTATGTGGATTTTATTGGTGGCTAAGATGTATCCTGCCCAGTGGTGGGATTCAATTTTTTTTACTACCGGTTCTGTGGGCGTGGCAGGGAAAGGATACTGTAAAATCTCCAGTCAGAGGCAGTATTTGCCGGTTCTCCAAACTACTCAAAATTTCTTCTACCGGTTCTACAGAACTGGTCAGAACTTGCTGAATACCACCTCTGATCCTGCCATGGGTTCTTCAGTTGTGGAAAGATTGACTCCAAAATCCATATCCAGAGTAATGTTGGCAGAATTCTTTTAAGATTCCAAATCTTCTCTCTCATTGCCTTTAAAGCGATAATAGCCCCTTACCCTAAAATGCTGGGCTTTCCAAAGGCAATCCAGCCTTAGTATTTACAACTAAATAAGGTAAGATTTAAAAGGCTCCAAATACTGTAGAAACCAGAAGTAGGTAACACAAGAAGACCATATTTGAAACATAAAGTTAATGGATTTAATCTCCTGGACACTATTATGCAAGCCCAGATGAAAAGCATATATGTTCAGGAATAAAGTAGCAGAAAAATTTCCAGCAGGCCACATCTTCTGGTTTCTGATCTTAATCCATTTTCTCTTTTGTTAAATCTCAGATAAAACTGTCTTAGAAAGTGAGGTTGTACGTTTTTACTCTAGTCATAAAGTGCAAACAGCCTACTTTTATCTAATAATATTAAAAGCTAGGGAAGGAAGTTGGAAACAGAACTAAAGAGATAATATAGGTCATTTGAATCTGGAGGCAAGTGACCAAATGCAGCTTCTGAAATAATGTGCTTTAACATTATACACTCAGACACACACACATTGCCATCTCAAGGCTGTATTTATTTATGTGTTACATTTATACCCCGCCTCATTCCCACAGAACTCTTGACAGCTTTGCAGAAAGCAAAAATCATTAAAGCATTTGTGGTCCAATTAACATTATATAAACTCTTAAACCTAGCAGCGAGAAAATCCCCAAAACAGTACCAAATATCGTCTGGAGGAATTCCATCTATGTTCCAGTGGGTGGTGACTCTAGAGGCTGGTGTTGATACAAAAATGCAGCATTCCTGCATTTCATCTCCCCTCAATTCCCCAAAGCAGGGAATCACCTGGTCCTTTCTCCAGAAAGATTGAACAGGACAAGCTGGTTCTAATAGATGAACATAGTCCTGATGGTAGCTTGGTGCCAAATCATAGAAGGCTTTTATAGACCTTCCACGTGGCATCAAGATTCAAAAGAATCTAAATAACTTTACTGGCCAAATGCTGTGTTAACTTAACACAGCGGCTGGGGCAAGAAATCCATTTTAAGCAGAAATTAAGCTACTTTTTCTCCAACCACTTACCCATGTGTCTGCAATTCTCAGAATTTCCAATCAGATGGAAGGGACAAGTCTTTCCAACACATTTGAGGGTCACGAAGTTGGAAAAGAGGATGGGGAAAAAAATCTGTGACATATTAATGGCTGTATACAATGTCATCGCAGAAGTGGACAATTATTATAATACTTCATTAGTTGACAATGTATTATAACAGTTTATTCACTATACATTCACTCAGTATTGTCCTGAGCTATTAGCCACTGAAGCTACTAAATAATGCTTATATTTTGAAGGAGGAATTAGATCGTTTTGTACATAGATGGGAGTCAGGGTGGCTCAAACAGCCTGATCTTTATGAAAATTCTGTGGTGCAAACTCCTCTAGGGCTCACATTACTTTGAGGAATAAACTGTAATTGCTGCTTGACCTTTGTGGTTTCTTCAGCTCCTCTCTCAGTTTGACTATTTTATTTGTCCTCTCCTAGGTGGCCTGATGGGTGGGGACCTCACAACCGGTGCAGGCACCAGTGCAGGTAAACAGAAGGATGTTTTATGTACCTTATTAAAATGGTTACAGACTCCACAACAGAGAGTTAGCATGAGGCCAATCCCAAAATAACTCTATATAATGTTATTAAGACCAGAATTAGGTTATTCCTTGAAAATCCTATCCAAGCACCTTCTCAAGGTTGAGATTTCCTGATTTCCTTACATTTAAGCAGTCTATTTTAAGGGAAATCTTTTTTATGTGTGGTTATGCAGATTCTTATAAGGAAGTACACCAGATAAATAAAAGAGCTGATTCAAAACTTTTCTTGGAAATTGTCACATGCAAGTATTTATGTAGATGTGTAGAAGTTTTGGGTGTTATACCAGAAAACGCTTCAGAAATTTTTAACAAGTGGATCATTTGCTTTCCATTTTATATATAAGAGCATAATGGTTCTACTTTATACTTTTATACTATCTTGGCTTTCTGGTGACTTAAGTCAAGGGTACGAAAACAGTATTTAATGTACATAAATGATTCTTTGGGAAAATATAACCTTAGAAAACAAAGTGTGCATACTTAACAAAAAAAAATTACCTAAGTCATCTGCCTAATCAAAGAAAGGTAGATCTAAATTACATACTACTGCCAATTTTTGTTTTAGTGCCATTTTTCATATTATACAAACAGTCCCAAACATTTCTTATCTTCCCTTCCTACTAAGGAAAAGGATTTTAGCTCAGCAGTGATTTGCCACAATAACCACTGACTAAAATATGTTTTAAAAAATGTTTTAGTTTATTACCAAGATTAACACTCTCATTCAAGTGAAAGAAAATCATCTCTGTCTAGTGATATAATTGCTCCCATATTTGACTTTTTGAAACGAAAATCTTAAGTACTGCGATTGTTGTTTTGGGCTTGACAATGTAAAATATTTTATAGCTTATAGACTTTAGCATGCTGCTTTAAAATGGGTTTATTTCTGTGGCCATAACATGTACATTACCGCAATTTACAATCGTTCTTATTAGTGTCTCCCACTGTTATAAAACTTGGAAAATGTTACTTATTTTGATTCTAGAATTCTAGTTATTCCAAGCCTGTTTTATTTAGGGAATATCTGTTCAAGATTCTTGACTTTTTTTTCCGTTATAAGATTTTGAATGGAATTTGATTGACTACTAATGACTGCCCTCTTCTGGCTTCTTAAAGCAAAGCTATTTCCATTTGCCCACCCACACTAAGTTTTAGAACAATGTAAATTTCAATGCCTGAGAAATGAGTGCTTCTTAAATGCAAAGCCCCCACAAATATCACTCATTTTACCAGAAAGAAACTTGGTAACTTGACAAGATTAAATGGTTAGAAAATGTGACTGCTTTCTTTTTGAAAATATATATTGTAACATATTGCTTGGAAGTATAATAAAAGATTTTTAAAAATTTGCTGTAGATGAGTATTGGTTAAATAAAAAATATAATTGTGTACAGAACTCTGATTCCTTTAGTGTCAAATTAGAGTTTAGACCTCACTGCAGATGTGCATTCCTTCTGTCTTAAATGTGGAATAATAAGAGTTTTGCTGTAGGGCAGAACAAGATGAGAGGTCATTATAAGGTTGAGATGTCTGCTACAGTGCCATAATTTAACAGTACTTCTATTTTGGAGAATCGTCTTTCTCTAACTTATATATCAAAAGTTCTTTGTTTAACACTTTTTCATGAGGAACAGAGGCCCATGTGTCTTTTCCTGTTGCCATGTTCGAGACTAATACGATGATACTGCTGTTGAAGTTGCGAGGGTACACATTCTTTGTTGAATTAGAATTTTAATGCATTTGCATTTTCCTGTTGCATCTAAAAATAGTCAGCTTGCAACAAAGGACCAGAAATCGTAGATTTTGGAGATTTGCTGTAGTAATTATAAAGTGAACATACTTTTAATTGCTAATTATGAAGCAGTCAATTTCTTCATTACTTTAACAGATTACTGTATAGCAAGAAGTTGGGAATAAGAGAGGAAGGAATTCTTCTTAGGTTAGATGCATACATGTCTTATTAGCCAGTTTGGATCATTTTGAATAATAATTCTAAAATCATCTATCTTTGAGTGTCTACCCAAGGCATAAATAGAACTTGGGAATACTGACTACTTTTTATTATCCCACACAATTAAATACCAGAAGAGGTATTTTTAACTAAAACCAAGGCTATCTTGGGTTTGCTAGACTAAATTTGTTCAAAGGTACTCTCCAATTGGATTGCTTATGCCATGTGATAGTCAGAGTTGCCAACAGAATGAAAGAGAACTTCCTATTTAGTGTGGACTTGCTAAGTTATAAATATAGCCATGGGTTTGGCAACTTTTAAACCAAAAGCTTGTGTGAAGGGAAAGAATAAGATACTCTTGACCTTAAGCCAATATGCCCTTGAGCCAAACAGACTTACAGTTACATCCTTCATCCTTGCACACAGAAAAATATATTAGGCATCTAACCTGTAGAAGATACAGGCCTGGTTTTTTTAAAGGATCAAACATTGAAAGTAAATATATTTTTAAATAAGGCAATAAAATAAAAAGCAAATAAGTTTGCAGTATGTTCTGAATTCAGATTGTAATCATGATCATAGCAAATATTAGTATTGGAAGTTAGAAAAAATATTAAAATATCTTATGAATATTTTCAGAGTGCTGACTATTATTTATCTTTACATTTCATTCGTTTTTCTTCTTATGGCCTTTTCAAATAAATGCCCTGACCTTTATTGTAAGTTTCCAAATAGCTATTTTATACCTGTTTAGAGACTTGATCTGTTGTATTCTCTCTGTCTGAGAATTGTGCTCGTAAAGCAGTTTGGGGAGAATTACATTGGATGTAATGCAAATGTACTCTTACTCCCACTGACAGGGCACGCAATCTGGGTGTCCTCCTGGACGTACGGCTGTCGTTAGAAGAACATATCGCGGCCGTCACCAGGGGGGCTTTCTACCAGGTCCGTAGAATCTACCAGTTGCGGCCCTTTCTGGATTGGGATGCGCTTCGCACAGCTCTCGTTATCTCCCGCCTAGACTATGCCAATGCTCTCTACATAGGGCTGCCCTTGAAGAGCACCCGGAGGCTCCAGCTGGTACAAAATGCGGCTGCGCGGGTGGTTCTGGAGGCTTCTCGGGGCTTTCATATTACACCACTCTTGCGCGAGCTGCATTGGCTCCTGGTGATCTTTCGGGTGCGTTTCAAGGTATTAGTTACCATCTTTAAAGCACTCCATGGCTTGGGACCTGGGTATCTGCGGGACCGCCTACTGCCATCATCAATCTCCCGTCGCCCGGTACTCTCCTATAGAGTGGGCCTCCTTGGGATTCCGCCGGCTGGACAGCTGGCGACTCCGAGAGTGCGGGCCTTCTCTTTGGGGGCGCCCTCCCTCTGGAACAAATTGCCCCCGGAGATGAGGATCATCCCTGACCTTTTGACCTTCCGGTGTGCGTTGAAAACTCACCTATTCCATCAAACCGGTCTGGTCTAGGGTTTTTCATTTACTTTAAATTCGGTCAAAATTGCTCTTAGTCCTCCCTTTTAAATCCTTGCCTCATCCCGTTTATTTAACAACCAAATTTTATTCTTTAATTATTCCAACTATTGTATCTTCAACATATTTTTAATAACTGTACACCGTCCTGAGTCCCCCAAGGAGAGGGAACGGTATATAAATCTTGAAAATAAATAAATAAATAAATAAATAAATAAATAAATGATGTTGATAACTAATGTGGGGCTAACTGCCAACTGAGAATGAATTGGATTGCAATTTCTTATTCAATTGGATTGCAATTTCCAATTTGGTTGTAGGTATATGTGTCATCACCTGTATCAACATCATATAAACATTGACCTCTGCAATTTGTCTACCCTGTGTCAGCTATGTTTTACTATATTTTATTCAGGAGGCATTCTAAATCTATTTTTTGTTGTTTCAAAAAAAACCTTTTGGTATAACTTTTGGTATAAAAAACCAGAGGTTTGGTATAATGTTTAACTGCAGGATTTTCTTCCTTACTGCTGGTTTAATCCATTTTTTTCCCAATTATGTTTGTGTGTTTGCCTTCAAGTTAGTCTTGACTTCTGGAAAAGTCCTTTCAATTTTCTTGGCAAGATTTCAAAAGTTGCTTGCCATTGCCTTTTTCCTAGGGCTGAGAGAGAGTGACTGGCCAAGATTCCCTAGCTGGCTTTGTGGGACTAGAACTCAAGTCTCCCAGTTTCTAGCTAATATCTTAACCGCTACACCAAATTATTTATTTATTTATTTATAAAAATTTGTAGGCTGCCCATTTTATCTCAAGGTAACTATAGGGAATGAAATTAAATTACAGGGAATGAAATTAAATGGAAGCTGAATTCATTATTTTCACATTCATTTTTATTTTTTACTAGCCGATAATCCAGAGTTGCCTGGGTATTTATTTATCCCAATCCTTTATTAGACAGGAAAATCCTGTAGTCAGGACTCACGCTGTTGTACTGTCTATCACGCAGCATTGCAAGTCTTCTATTCCTCTCCTCTGGAGTTTCTTGTTTATGCTGGTGTTTCATTTTTTTTATTGCACTTGGCCAATCACCTGACGTTTCCTTGGAGGGCTGCGAGGGAGCCCCCTTAGAGAGGGTACTGTGAAGTCATTACCATGGCAAGTTTATTGTGCTGTACAGTAGAAGCCATTTTAAGGCACACACACATGCACCTTGAGGGATGTTAGGGGTGTCTTACCCCTATAGTATCTGTTTCCAGAAGGTAAGTCATCTGTGTACCAAGTTTGGATGAAATTGTTCGAGTAATCATATCCCATGCCAGTGGTACACTACTCTGTTTCTACAGTATTATGAAAAGCTATGTTTAATGGCAGAATTAAATACTTTATATGCAGAGATTCAGTTTCCTGGGAACTTCAGGTAACATTGTCACTTGTCTTTATTCTTGGAAGGCTCCTGCCAATCAGCATGAAGGCACCATTGGACAAAGTCATGTTTTGGCTAAGGACAAGGCATGTTGCTAACCCTGCTTAAAAGCAGGGTTAAAAATATGTTACTATAAAAGATACATGTTTTCCGGTATTACAGAAGTGAAGATTACAGAGTTTAGAATTCAAATTTAAAAGGGGGCAAGATAACAGCTTCTGATGAAAGCAAGAATTGCTACATGAAATATATGTCTCTTATATAAGCACTGCTGCCTGGTAAGGAAATGTTCTTCCATTGCAACATCATCTGGAATGTGTCAATGGATAGAAAGACCTGAAGTCTTTTGTGCAGTTCATTGTGACAATAATTGTCAAATTTGGCCAACTTGAACTTTGAGTCTTTCTGCAAGATTATATCATGCTTACATTACACCATTTGTTCTGCTGCTTTTGGTCACATGTGGACTGCATGTTAATTTATTATACATATTCTTCTAGCTTTTCAAACTAAATAGAAATGTAGGTAATAGCTATTTATAATTTATGGGTCTCTTGGTCAAAGGAATTCTGGGCATGCTTTCAAAATAATACAGCCAAAGGAAAAAATTGCAAAGAAAAAAGAAGGCAGCATGCCCAAATAAGCCTATCCCAAACAAGCAGAGTATGAAGCAATCAGTAGTAAGTCTTTGAACAAATCCTAAAATAATACAGGCAGCCCAAACTCATAAATATCAATGGAATGTACATCTCTGTACATTGGCAATGGCCAAACAAAACAAATTTCCACTTAAAAAAACACTATAGGTGACTTAACATCTTTTTGCTGCCAATTAACACTTCTTTAGCTCCAGGGACATGTAACACCCAATACAAAATAAGTTCTTGTGTATTCATAAAGTTTAGTGGATACACAAGAAGCAACTGACACAGATATGTTGTTGCAAATAGTGAAGCAATCCATTAAATAACAGAAACATAGTCCAAAGTCTGGGCACATTACTTTTTATTATGGAGGATCATACAAACACATTATTTTAAGGAGATGCAACACCCACTCAGCCTCAGGCGTAGAAGAAATCTGCTAGGATTGGATGGTGCCAAACACATTATACAAAACAAAGTTTAGTGTTGCCTAGCCAACTATTTCTACAGATCTAATCAACCCCCCCCCCCAATGATACATATATTTGCATGTTTGTTGAATTTATATGTGAAATTGATATACCTAGATAAGTAAAAACATGTTGAAATGTATATATACATGGAGTTATAAATAGTCCTTAGTAAGCCGATTGTTGAAATGTTTGGTATAAGTTACGTTTTCTTTAAGTGTGTTATTTAATTTGAGCCCTCATGTGACCATGATAAACAACAGAATAATTTTTTATTGCCTGCAAATGCAAAGATTTATAAAACCTTTTGGGAAGATTAACTCCTGCTTTGGGAAAATGTACCTCTTTCCATGGTTCCTACTTTGTTTGCCATTCTTTTCTACAAAAAATGTTCCCAGTCTTATCCTTTCTAATTTATAATGTCTCAATATTTATCTTTATACGATGATGGATTGAAAGACTAAATCACAGAGCCAGTAATGAGAATCTGTTTTGTTAAATGAGTCATAGTCTTTCCAAGGTGATTTTTGGGGGAAGATGAAAAAAAAAAAAGAATGATTGACTTTTCTCTTGTTAAATAACAAGCAATTAAGTACCTTCTTATAGGAAACCCACATTCAAATAAGAACTTTTCAGTTGCTGCAATCAGTTCTTTCCCCATGCTATTGTTGAGGTGACTGTGGTTATACGTTCATTTTACGTGTGACAATTTGTCCTTTTATTCTGGGAAAAAGTATTAGGAAGTATTACAAATCAGCAAACATCTGGATTTCAACATATCCTTGAGTATTGAAAGAAATGGTTGAAACTTCTGGATTTGGAATAGAACAAAGTGTTAGCTTCAGAATATAAAACAAGCTCTTTGGAGTGAGGAGTCCAGCTTTTATTCTAAACTCTCCAAACAGTATGCAGTTCAATTAATTTAAAAATAAGTTACAAGTTAAAGCATGTGTTACCTTAAAAAATAGCTGGCTGGCTTCTAAATGCCCTATGTCTTGCAAGTAACCTCCTTCTTGCTGCTTGTTAAAACTTACAGATTAAAAAGCTAGAAATTGGGCAGTTTTGTGACCACGTCTGATCAGGGTTTATTTAGATGATTAATTTTAGTCTGGCTTTCTGTTTTAAATGAAAAAAAAACCTAAGGCTTTATATTAGAGAAACAATTGATTTAAAGCCACCATTGAAATAAATGAATAGTTTACATATTTCTATAAAATAACTATCTGGATCTTTTATCCAGTGTGGAATAACAGTGTATCCTAATGTTATTCTTCATAATGCAAGAACATAGGGGAAACTTTACATCTAGTCCAACAATGATTCTACCATGACCAGCTAGATGACAGTGGAAGTTCACAGTAAATCATGACCACATTATGAGCCTGATATTCATGTTCCTTAACTGCTGCTAATACACTCTATCTTTCTGTCTCTCTCTGCATGCATGCTTGCTTTATCTTTTATGAACTGATCTTCTTTGAAGCCACCTCAGTTGTGGTCTGCTCTATGGTATGGCTGCTATGAAGGATTATTTTATCTGTCAATACTATCTCATTATTCAGCTTCTTCTTCTGATGCCTAATAACCTCAAAACATTGAAAATATTGAAGATTGCAAAAAACATTCCTTCAATGCCCCATTCCCTAACATAGGGCAAAAAAATTAAACAGCTAAAATCTTTCTCCATGTTTTCTATATAAGTTTTGAGTGTATTTCTATTTTATCATTTTACAAAATGTTGACCGGCCAGCTTTTCTTTTTTTACTTATTTTTTTAATCCCATTGAGAACTGTGATAGTAGCATGATTTTCTTAGCAGCTGCAACTGGTTATAAATTGCAGTATGAAGCTTCTGTGTGGGAGGAGGTTAGAATAATGGCTCTGTTGGTCCCAAAGGCTGCAAAACAAGGTGAGGGAAGAGCTGAGTCTTCACACTGCTTAAATAAGCAAAGAAATCAAGCTGGGCTGCTTTTTACAGAGATAGTGAAACTGAGTAGAAGAATTAAATAGGTTTTTCTTAAGTCACCCGCAAAGTCACAACAACTGAAAGTGGGTGAAGCTAGAATTTCTGCAAAGTTCCAACATTACCAATTGCAAAACAGAAGTTTTATGATTTGAACTGTATCACAACCACTTTTGAAATAAGTTGGTAATTCAGTTAAAAAAAACAGTGTGGAAACTCAATTCTATAGTGCAAGTGCCCATGTAGAGGGCCAGGTGAAAAAAAGTAAGTTTAACTTCACACAATTCATAATTTTATACTGCTCACTTCCCTCATTTACCAAACTAAATGTCCACCCAAAGCTGTAATGTCTCTTTTTATTCCAGTCAGCTTTTTTTAACATTTCACTAACACTAATTAAACTTATTCATTGGCACAGAAATTATGGGGATGCTGCAGTGGTCATGTGTGAAAAACGTTCATAAGTCACTTCTTTCAGTTGTAACTTTGAACAGTCATTAAATGAACTATTGTAAATTAAAAATGACCTGCACTGTTTTGATTGGCTTACATTTAACAGAAAAGCCTAACCATGCAATAAAGCTGCATCCCTTACAGAAGAATACCAACATTTAATCCTTTGACCTTGATACTCAATATGTTTAAAACTGTAGCCATTAAACAAAAATCAAATCTGTACATCAGAATCTAATATGTCTAAGTACCTTGTTTAATTAGTTAAATTTAATTACTGAGTTGACTGGTTAAGAGGAAATGAGGAGCCAAGGATAAGCAAGATAATATGATAGATATGGTTAAAAAAAACTTTTTTGCTGAGTGGAACAAATAAATCAATATAATTTGTGCTCAAGATATAGGAAATAACATGTTTTCTTGTACCACAGAATACTCCAATTCAGAAACCATCAAAAAAACTATCAAATATAAATTTGTGCAATTAAGGTATGAATATATTTGCTTTTGAATGCTTCTAATATTAGCAGTCTCTACAAAGTCCTGTTCTGTGCTGTTACTGCACCAGCATTTCCCTGTCCGTTGTACAGATAAGTTAGTGACATAGATAAATAAAAAGTAGGTCCAGTATAATTCACATAGCCTATATGTGAATTGTTATATCTAATACTTAAAAGTAGTATCAGCTATGTTCCTTGTTCCTTCATACGTATGTGGAAATCAGATATAGGGCTGTGATGGCACAGTGGTTAGAATGGAGTATTGCAAGCTTATTTTGTTGACTACGAACTGCCAGCAGTTCAGCAGTTCTATTCTCACCAGCTCAAGGTTAATTTAGCTTTCCATACTTCCGAAGTCAGTAAAATGAGGACCTAGATTGTTGCGGGCAATATGCTGCCTCTGTAAACTGCTTAGAGAGGGCTGTAAAGCACTGTGAAGGAGTATGTAAGTCTAAGTGCTATTGCTGTTTGTGCAATGTTCCTATATATTTAAATGATCATACATACAAGGATTGGCACTTAGTAAATGACTAACATTTTCATTTACTGAATGTTAATCTTTATAAAACCAGAACAGTGTCACTCATTTCATTGGGAAAGAAAACCACCAAAACGTGGTGAAATGAATTGAATATAGAATGCCACATCAGAGTAGGCAGAACATGTGGAAAGGTAGGTGGACTCAACTCAGGTCATCTGACTGATTACATGCCTGGCCAGCATTTGTTACAAGCCAAACTATTTAATAAACATTTTGGTAAATCTTCAGCCACATTTTTTATAATGTTCTGTTCATCATTTCCACAAGCCAGAAAAGTTAAATCAGAGAGCCATTGCTTGCATCTCTAAAACCATGACAAATTCATGATGCCCAATCTCTGCTAGTATCCATTTCCAAGGGCAAATTTATTATATCTATTCTTCAAATGTTACAGATGAGGTTAATTGAGGATGATTATGCTTTAGCCATGCAATTTAAATGTCCTCACGTGATGTAGTGAGAATCCTACTTAAAACTGATAAATTGCCCTGTCATCTCTATAATTTTTTTCCAAAGTTCTGTTTAGCCGTTGTTCCATGACCGAAGATGTCCCAACATCAAAGCTCATGGAAGACTATAGCAGGACAGTAACAGCCAGTTTGAATAAAAAATACCAAAACTCTGTTTTAAATAGAAGATTGAGATCTGAGGTAATTTTTCCCTAGCAAAATGGATCTAACCCATTCCTGGTCCTCTTTTCATAAAGGACTGCAGAAAACTTAGCCTACAAATAGCAAATACTGTAGATAAATACATCCTTTAGCATTGCTCAATAATGCAAAGGTTGTGATTGAATGCAAGTCCCACAAAATTATTTTTACTCCATCAATATATCTTTTATGCCATACCTGGCTTAGTCTGCTCCTAGAAATGCAGTATTGAAAGGCCATTAGTGCAATAATGTGGGGATCAGAAATGACTTTTTAAAGATTTTTTCTTTTTCTGGAAGAGTATGCTTCCACTTGGGCCTTCCTCTGCAATTTCCACTCAGCCAACTTAATGTACTGCAATAGACTTAAAGATGTAATACATAGTAGAAAGCTTCAGTTGGTTTAGCAGAAAGTTGAATTAAGATGAAGAAATTACATGGTTTTCTGGATTGCTCTAGGTTGTAGTTTCTGTTTTACTCTGTAATTTGAAATATTGTTCTATTTTATTCTGTTTTTTTTTAAATAAAAGAACATTGGGGCAAAAACAATAAGCATCTAACATTTAATACCAGTTGTTCTCCCAGGAATTCACAATGATATGCATGCAGTCGCCTTTTATGCTTCTGGTTGGTTTGATACGGTGTCTCACTCTTTCTGTTCATTATTATGTTAAATCTAGAAGTGTCATAGATTAAATTAAAATACAAAACAAAACAGCACTATCCAAACAGAAAATACAGTTCTCTAGAGCTTTGGGGAATCCTAAGATTTACAAAGCAGTCTTGAAGGAAAAAAAAATACCTTTTAAACTGCAAATAGCCCATTGTTTTGGAATGATGACTTAATATGTATAGAGAGGGAGCTGGGATAGGGAAAAGGACAAGTTAGATTCTTCAGAATCCTGAACATGGATGTACCACGCGGAAATATTTTAATATAGACCATCCTTGTATGGCTGTTTGGAGGTCAACTAGTTCAAGCCCCTGCCAATGCAGGAATTCTGATACCATCCATAACAAATGGCTATCCAATCATTTCTTGAAAACCTCCCATGATGGAGCACCTATGAAGCATGTTTAAACTGTTCCACTGCTTTTGTCCATATTTAAAGTATGTATCTCTGAATCAAGCTTCTATCCATTGGTTCTTGTCTTACCCTCAACTGCTGTAGAGAATAAATCCAGACCGTTTTTGGGTAACATCTATTCCTATGGGGAAGGCTGCTATCCATGGCCTTTTCTTTTTAAGGCTAAACATACCGTGTGCTTTTAAATGTCCTTTAAATGATTTAACCTTAAGAACTCTTTTCCATAAAAAATGGAGAGTCTTTTGGTGTGTGTATGTATGTATGTACGCATGCTCATGCACCTGTGTGTATTTTATATAAATATATCCCATACTTTCTCTTTTGTACATTATTACTTAGGCTTCCAATATCAGAGCTTCGTGCCTCTTTCTCAGGAAATAGGTCAGGTTGGGCTTCTCTGGAGGACTACATACTGTTCCCTTACTTAACAAAAACTCCTTTTAAATAAATAAGATAGGCAGGGAGGATTCAGTGGGAGGGGGAGGTGTTAGACTGCATTCCATTTCATTTCTCCTTATCAGTGTTATTGGTTTCTACAAAGGACTCCTAGGACATTGGATGAAAAAGTGGCTACTTGATCCAGTACAACACTTAGCAAGAAATAGACTTGCTTCTTGTTTTTAAAACATCATTTACTCAATAAAATCAATAAAACAAAAAATAAGTTCTTGTAATGGTCTGGGGAAAGAAATTCTCAGTGATCGCTAGTGTATTTAGAGCCTCTTGGCTGAGAAGTGTACGTCCTTCTCAAACTTTTACTTCTCCATTAGCAGCAGCAGCATTGTTATTATGTATTGCAAGTTATATCCATAACATTGA
Source organism: Bungarus multicinctus (assembly GCA_023653725.1). Taxonomy (NCBI): domain Eukaryota; kingdom Metazoa; phylum Chordata; class Lepidosauria; order Squamata; family Elapidae; genus Bungarus; species Bungarus multicinctus. The sequence goes on from CM042834.1 coordinate 238,712,374, forward strand.
CTGTATTCCATTTCAACAAATACATGGCTTTTAATCAAATAAAATATAATGCAAACTAGTTCTCCATTTCATCTGGTCTTTATTTTCTCCTAATTTATAACCAGGAAATCCATCCGTACATGGCATATAATTTTCCCTCTTTCTAGTGGCTTGTGGGACATAGCATTGTGCACACAGTTGCATTTAAATTGATAACCGTCCAGGCAAAGTGTAATTTTAAAGGACAGGCTAAAGAAAGGTTTAATCTCTATATTAGAAGGGCTGAGTTGATTTTGTTGCTGCTGGGTTTTTCCTTTGCCTCCAAACTTAACAGAGACTTTCAGGGCATTTAACTTTTAAGGTGCCTCAGTTGAGGCCAGAGCCTTTAACAGAGGATGCGGTTTAAGCATCCAGATTAAATGCAGACTCCCCTCTGCTACAGGCCACATGCATGTATTCATCATGGATTTTCAAATGATGGGTTTATATATCATTGGTTTTGAGTCTACAGTCTTACATTCCAGCATCCATCCTCTGCCAAAAGCGTAACGATTTGGTGGCTGGAAGGAGAAACAGTCATTATATGGCTCCAAATTGCCAGCTGGCATAATGTGCCAAAAACAGCAGAAATCCACTGGTAAAGAGAAGATTGCAATCGCTCTTTAAAATAATTTGATTCTCTAAAAATATAAATGCAGGAAATGTCATCACGTTTCAAAATATTTTACGATCGAGGATAAATACATAAAGAATTACATGACTGGTATCTGTAAGTGGCACAGTCTAAAAATGATGGGAAGGCATTACCAGTGTTAGGCTGTATTATAGGAACTGCTTTAATTTAATATATTGGTGGATTTTAAGGGAAAACAAGTATCTCTCCATCATACCCTTTATTTCCTTTTCTTAAAAAGAAACACATAGAAGTGAGACTGCTAGATTATACGGGCAAGCATTTTTAATACAAATAAACTATATTTGCAGGCATATTTATAAGCATGTAAAAAGAATCCTGTACTGAACAATATACTGAACAATTGATTATCATTTTTGAACGTATTGATTAGATTTATATCCTACTTTCCTCACAACACATTATATGATATAATAAAACAGTTTTTAATTTCCTATAGTAAAACAAGAAATCCATTGCAAACGTTAATGGACATGATACTTTATGTATTATGTACAATATATGTTATATAAGAGTAGAATCTCTAGGAGCCCTGCGTCTCCTTTATCTTTAAGAAATTCCTAAATATTCTTGTTGCAGTTTACTTCCACTAGACACAGAGATTATGCTCTGTGCAACTCTAAAAGCATTAACAGTAGTGTAATCTTCATTATTTTATAGTATTCAGAAATGTCCTATTCTGATGAATTGAATTGCTTCCTACTGTAGCCTAAGAAAATTAAATAGCTGATTCTAATAACTTGTAAACAAATATGAGAAGTACAATAGCATAGATTTGTTTTTAACTTTATAATAAAATTAAATTGAAATCTATGCTATTGTGCTGTGCATTATATTTATTTACAAGTTTTGTGTATACCACTGAGTCTGTGAGCAAGTGAAGGTAATTTTATTTCCACGTGTTAGTGATTTCATGCTATGGTGCCCCTTTTTATATACATTTTGTTTTCAGTAATACTGTTGATATGGCATGTTTAAACCATGTCCCTAAAGGTTAACTATTTTCAATGGCCAGAGTTATTGCAATGTTAATATAGCCGGTGTCCTTTTTGGTTACAGACATTGCAAGAGAATGAAACTCTCTCAAATAACGAGAGTTGAAAAGCCACTGCCCCGGTGAATAAGTTCAGTTGCTCCCCTGTATCATCTTCCTCTTCCTCTCCTCCTCTCCCTCCTCCTCTTCCTCCTCCCCCTGGTGCTGAGAAAGGCTGTTAATTGCAGTGCTGTGCCAGCATTATCATTGTGATTATTGCAGTTTCAAATGGGAAGCAGCACTGCTTCTGAAAGCACCAAATTAGCACAATGTGAAGATGCCTGTATGTCAGGATGTAAAGCTACAAGTGCAGAGATGACATGAAGGGGTGTGTTCAAAATCAGAACCAACTCCTGCTGAACTCAGCATTCAGGATTAGGCTCCGAAAGGGGAGGAAGGGATTGAGGATGAAGCATTTCAGAAGCTTCTGAGTCCTCCTCCGGTTTGTTTTCTCCTTCTTCTTTCTTTTCTGGAAATTATAGCCTTGCTGCACTTTCTTTTGTTTCAAAACAAAAAAGCCTAAAGTGGGGGAATAAAGTGAGTCAAGCTAAGCAGAATTCTATTGCATTTGTCCATAAAGCAGCCCCTTTTATCATGGTTTGCTTTGTTCTTTCTTGTTCTATTTCCCTCCCCCCCCCCACCTCCCCAGCAATATCATCTGACGTTGGTTTCTTTCTTCTGTGTAACAAGCATTTGGTAATATCCAGTTAAATATTCAATGCGGTACAACCAGCATACACAATCCAATCAACCTCTTGCCTCAGGTAGCTCAGATTTTTCTCAAGGTCACCAGATTTTCTGTTAGGAGCCTAAAATATTAAAAGAGCAAAGTCAAGGAGTCTTATTGTTTATATTATCATCCTGTTCTTTTTTAAGTGTGCCATTTCTTACTCATCTGCACAGCAGACTTGTGGCGCAGGTTAGATTTCGAGAGTGAACCTCATAGCTGAGTGGTGATTTGGACTGAGATAGCTTGGTTTTCCTGCACATCCTTCACTCACATACAGAGAGACACATAATTCACTTCGTCTGTTGAGTATAGTTACAAGAATAATAGATCTTTTTTTGAGACATAGTATATGAAGGGCAAACTGTGCCTCACCATAAAGAACTATGTTGATTTTATTGTTATAGAATATAGTGTGCAACTTATAAAAAGTTTTGTATTTTAATTGCAATTGATTTTGTTACTATTTGGATGCTTCCCAATAGACCTACAGGTAGTCCTCAACTTATAATCACAATTGAGCCCAAAATTTCTGTTGCTAAGCAAGACAGTTAAGTGAGTTTATCCGATTTTATGACCTTCCTTGCCACAGTTAAGTGAATCACTGTAGTTATTAAGTTAGGAACACTTTGACTTTGCTTGTCAGAACGTCACAAAAGGTAATCCCATGATCCCAGGACACTCTGACTATCATAGATACATGCCAGTTGCCAAGCATCCAAATTTTGATCACGTCACCACCATGGGAATGCTGCAACAGTTGTAAGTTTGAAAATGATTATAAGTTACTTTTTTCAGTGCATTGTAATTTCAAGCAGTCACTAAACAAATGTTTGTAAATCAAGGACTACCTGTAATTTTAGTTCTGAAACTCTCACAATAGTCCTCCCAATTCAGCAAAACCAGATTTTTTTTTTATCTGCCCATGTGCATGATACAGTTGTACTCAGTTTACATATTATTGCACCCTCTTCAGAGCTCACTATGCAAAATATAGTAAAGTGTGTATGTGGCTCCAAGCCATAAAAAGGTACCCCACTCCTCTTGTACAGCTTAGTCAGAGGATTATCAAAATACAATTTGAAAATGAATAATCGTGCAGACCAGAGGTGATATTCAGCAGGTTCTGACCAGTTCTGGAGAACCGGTAGCAGAAATTTTGAGTAGTTCGGAGAACCGGCAAATACCACCTCTGACTGGAGATTTTACAGTATCCTTCCCCTGCCACGCCCACCAAGCCACACCCTCAGAACCAGTAGTAAATAATTTGAATTCTACCACTGATGCAGACCTGTTGTTACCTAGTCTAAAGTTTCACAGAGGAATAGCATGATCACCATTGCCTGATGGTCCAGATGTAATTTATACTTTTTAATTCCAAAATTTCCAGTGTTCAGTCCAAACAATTGTTGTCTCCTGCTACTAATCAGCTGTGAAACGTTCTCTAGGATGCTTACCTGTGCATACCACACAAAATGAAATGAAACAAAATTAAAATAACGAAATGAAATGAAATACTGTTTATTCAAACAATGACCAGCAAAATTTGGAAAAAAAAATACAAAGAGATAAAATTCTAGCATAACAAAAATAAAATAGCAAATAAAAATTAACATACACTTCTGTAATGGTATGTTAATTACCTTTGCAAGTTTATTTTAAAATATTACAATTCATGCAATACATGTCACTTAGGATGATGAAGACAGGTTATTGAAGCAACTACCATAACCAATTATCTTCTATCTTGCTACTTTTATTTTAAAAAAAAGATTCCACTACACTGGTTCATCAGACACCACCTTCTTTTACTAGGCACTTTCTATATGTATTGAGTTCATAACTCCCAAAAAATCTTAGCCAACTTGAAGGACGCTGGTGTGTTTCTTTAGAACAATTGGTACACATATACTGATCTTGTTGAAAAGAAGAACAATATTCCCTGAGAATATTTCAGGGTTAATCTACATACCTAGGAACAAGGAGAGATTTAACCTGGAAATAAGGAGAAACTTTCTGACATTGAGAACAATCAACCAATAGAACAGCTTGCCCTCGGAAATTGTGGGAGCACCATTACTTGAGACCTTCAAGAAGAGAGTGGACTGCCATTTGTCAGAAAAGGTGTAGGGTCTCTCGCTTGGGCGGGGGGTTGAACTAGATGACCTACAAGGTCCCTTCCAACCTGTTATCTGAATCCATTGTTAAACCTGCATTTGTTTGTCTTTCTTTGCAAAATGAACAGGGAATGGGTATGGCAACCCTCGAAACTCTCCAGGTCTGCTGGTCTCACCTGGCAACTTGAACAAGAATATGCAAGCAAAGTCTCCTCCACCCATGAATTTGGGATTAAATAATCGTAAACCAGACCTCCGAGTGCTGATCCCACCAGGAAGCAAGAACACAATGCCATCTGTGGTAATATATTATTTTCTTCCTTTTCCTTTGAAGATCCAAAGGTTCCAGTAGGATTTAGATTAACCTAATGACAGGAAATTATTTGCATAAGAATATTATTCAAGGCTCTAGTTCTTAAAACTGAAAAAGTTTCCAGCCAGCTTTAGTTCAAAAATGAATAGTTTTGATGTATTAGGTCTGCACTGATGAAAAAACAAATTGGTTTGTTAATCAATTTAATGAGCTCTCTAAAAATTTATCAAGCAGCTTTTGCCAATTGTCACTCTCCAGACATAAGTTGACATTGCACTTCCCAGTATTTCCAGCCAACATGCCAAAGGCTGAGGATTCTAGGATTTGCAATCTAAATATAGTTTGACAGCACTTGTTAGGTATGGCTGGGGATTATTAAATTAAAATTATTTTCAAACAGTTAGCAGGATAGTTTGGCAATATTCTTAATAATGAAATGGAAAGCAATTCTCTGGTAGTTTCACTGGGATGAGATATGGAGGTGTTGTTCCAGATAAATTTGTGGCAGAATGAATACTAGCAACGATCAGAATTCTACCCAGATTCATCCTTTCTTCAACCAAAAATTACACAAAGGTCTAATATTGTACTTGTTTATTTAAAAATTTAAAGAGGTTACTTGTAAACAACAATGTCATGATTTTAAAAGAAAAGGCTTTTAATAGAGTTAATTTATTTTAACCCATTTGTCAGATAGGGAATGGCTTCCACAGCTTTTGAATCAACCTCAAAATTATGTAGGTGTACTTTTTTTCCATAGTGACAGTTCAAGGATGTGAGATTCACACCTTCAACATTTAGGCAAAAAATGAGAAAGAGTTGTCCTTAATGCACTTAATGGAGTTTGTAGTGGGTTCAGACAGAGTTCAGAAGGAGAACCAAGGCAAAGTGCATTATTTTGCACACTCAGAATGATTGCAGCAAACCCTGGTATCTCACTGTAGCTTCTGTATAACTTGCAAGAGAGGATTCCTTCTATTTCTAGAGCTCTTCAGAAGAGGAAGTGCTTAGCTTCTCTGTGCAGTCTTGCCCCTTGCTAGGAAAATCTATACTTCTGCAAGAACTTTCACAGTATTTCACTGTTTCTGTGCTGTGACTGAACTAGGCACACTTCCTTAACCATTAAGGTTTGGAAGGAGGGACATTTTGGCCAGAATTTTTTATGTATTTTTATTGGAAGTATGTGGCGGAGAGGACTTGATATAAGTGATACCTGCCATTTAGATAGAGGCAACTTATAATCATATGCAATAAATGAATTAAATTCATAAAAAATATTGTTAAGTATTTTCAAACACAGTATTTAATATTTTGTAACATTATTAATTTGCTGGTTGCTCCTCCTGTTTTCAAGAGCTACCCATTTTATATAAAATTTCAGCTTGTTCCTAGGAGAAAGGCAACCATTTATAATACTCTGAATCAGGAAACAAACCAAACTTCAATTCTTTGTAAACTTAATTAGGATTTGTCTCCTTGAATTCAAAAAGGCTTGGTGCAGATAAGACAGAAATGAATTTTACTAGAATTGTATCTTGACAAAAATCAAAATAATCCACTAGTCTGAATCTGGAATTTATGTTCAAATGATGATACTTTAATACCATTTTGATTTGTGACTGCCACTACTATAGCCAGTTTTTTTTTCAATTGTATTTTTTAAAGATTGATGTTCTCTATGATTTTATAATTTTTTTATTACCATATATAGCTTTTTGAAGCTATGTTTTGACATCATATGAAATCAGTACTTTACGTTTTAATTGAAACACAAATTAATAACCTGAAGAAATGCATCTTTACTTCTGCAACTCTGAAGCCCAAAAGTTACATCTTACAACCATTATAAACACTTTAATTAAAACCTTTCTTCATTAGTAATGTTTATCATGCCCTGTCCACACACATTAAACAGTTACAATATCCTTGTGCATTAAACCTGTATCTTTCATTATGTTCTATGGAAGCATATAGGAGGTTAATTTTCTATGTAATCTTAAAAGTAGGACTATTTCAAAAACAAATCTGATAAGAAATACTAGGTAATGCCAAGGTAATGTTCTGTTTAAATCAAATTGACAACTATTTTAAACAGTTCTGTGTTAAAACTACCAGCCTGATGCATTTATACATCTACTTTGTGGTTTCCATTTGGATAAAACCCATCAGTGCAACTATCTCTTCTTGAAGGAATAGGATAAGCTAAATTGCTTGTGTGGCTGACAGTCAGAAAACATTCCATCAAATGTTTAGGAACATCTAAACTAGTAATACTTTCCAAGAGGTCATCTGATTGGCAAGATATTTTGCAACAATGATGTCATTGAGTATGAGTTGCAGATGAAGTCATGATTAGGAAAGCAAAAACATGGGTGTGATACCCTAAGATTAATCTTCATCTCTAAGGGGAAAAGGAAGAAGTTAACCAGGACTTTTATGTCCTAAATATAGGGATTTAAATAATGTTTAATGAGATTATACTAGAGTACGTAATTAGCTTGATAGCCAATTCTACTGTGTTATTGTGAAACTATGCCTTCTTGCATTGGAAGCAGGAGGCTTTAGAATATTTGCTTTTGCTAATTATTCATCCTCCTCTCTCATGCTATCAGTCTGAGGATGTTGATCTGCTTTTGGTAAGTGGGAATAATGTTTATTGAAGACGTGCAGAAACAATCCATTTCCCTACTGAGTTGGCAGCTGAAATATAATGGAACCTTTTCTTCAAAAACAAATAGAAGTCTATCCCATCTATCTTCTAAGGCTTGAAAGTTGTTTAAAAGTCTTGTGTTTAACTGCTGTAAAGCAACAATTTTAAAAAGGATGGATTTAGTGTTTTTTTTAGTAATGTCACCTTTGAATGCCCAAACTTTCTAAAGTTTCCATCAAATGTCCTATGTCTTTAAATTTCTAATCTTGATTTGTACGCATTAGAGTCCCACAGTAAGAAAATGCAGGGTAAAGGTATATTTAATAATATCTTTCATATAAGTTTCAGCATTTTTAAGAATGAAGTGACCATAGCACCATCTTCTGGAGAATATAGAATATGCAGAATTGCATATTCATCATCTAGCTTGCCTATTTTAAGCATAAGCAGCCCATTCACCTAAGGAGGTCTGGAGATATAAGCAGGCTTCTGCATCTTCCCAAATTGTAACAGAAACCATAGAAAAGTTGAACATGCACGGGCATATCATTAGATTGCTTTCAACATGTAATCCTCTACTACCATCTGGCATAACTCATCCTACTTAGACACTTTTTAAAAACATCCTTTGAACTAAATAGTTATATTTTCAGGCATTTTTTTCAAACCTAAATGAATACATGTTAAATGTTCTTATCCTCCTAGTCTGACTGCTACTAATGTATATGTGGCGGGGGGAGCAGAAAAATCTTATATGTTTGGTAACCTAGGAGATTCTGATTTAATGAGTTACTATGGTGACAATTGGTCGCTTGAAAAAATGATAAATCATGGGATTGGCAGAGTTCATAAAAGCGACATGATAAATGATTAATGTAGTGAAATCTGTATGCTATTTTGTACCATAGGAACAAATCCAATTTCTAAATATAATTTGTTTCAAATGTTTTCCATCCTTCCATTAATATGTTTATTTTACTCATTTAAAAGAATCAAAGGATAAATAACTCTCAGTCTGCTCAGTCATTGGCTACTCCGGTGGTTTCCGTGGCAACTCCTACTTTACCAGGGCAAGGGATGGGAGGATACCCATCAGCCATTTCAACAACATATGGTACCGGTAAGTTTTCACGTAATTCTGAGCCTTATAGATTAAATGAGAAAAAAGCCAGATACTCACATACAAGATAGCCCAAGTTACAAATTTGATGCTTATGGTAATATAAAATGAAACAATATGTAGAATCCTGCCTCGTTCTTGTTGTGCATCATAAGAATTGCTTTTAAGTGACTTAAGAATCACTCATTCACACTTGACAGTTGAAGAGCCACTTAAATTTCCCTTATAAAAAAGTGCTTTGACGTTCCCACTCTCATAATTAATTGATGCCTGCTGGCACGTTGTAGGTATAACTTACCCTGCATCATACATTTTTTTGAAAGAGCAGAAATGTTTCCAAGTCTACTTGAACTGCAAACTCCATAGTAGAGTGTCTTATAGTGTCTTATTTGTACATTTGTGTGGCATAGTGTCTTATTTGTGCACTTGTGTGGCATTTGGGCATATCACTCCAGAACTATCTGGTAGGGACTGCAGGTATAATAAGAATGGCTGCACCTGATCCTTATCTGGAAGGGGAAGGCATTTTCCAGTTCAGGGTCCCCCAAAAAGTTGAAGCCCAAAGTATGTCCGTCCTCTGTTGACTAGGGCTCTAAAACTCAATACAAGCCTGGCTGGTCTGGAGGATACACAATGCAAAAACTTATTTGTGTGCCTTTTTTCACTTGTACTTACAGGCTTGAATGTGTATTCAAGGTCACAGTCCATGAGAACACATAACTAACTAACCCCAGGGCCTAAGGTTACTATTTCCAAGAATTCTAGACTAATCTAATTTTGATTGCACTTTACAGTAATCTCCCTTAAAGCTCATATATTTGGCCCATACTAAGTATCAAGGTGAGGAACCGTGGTCCTCCAGTAGGTACTAATCTAGAGTGCTCTGCATCCATTGCCAAGGAGGGCCACATAACTGGGAGTTGTTGCCCAGCAATATCTGAAGAGTCATAGGTATCCCATTCCTTGCAAGTAAGCTGATGTTGTAGGCTGCATTTTTGGTGTTGATAAATGTGTGCTAAAAATACTACAAAACTTCACAAGCTGAAAGTTCACCAGGAACCAGAAAATCATATATTTAGCATTTATATCCTAGTAAGATTTATTTATTTTTATTTTGTCAATTGCTTACAATATAATAGATATAAGAATAACGTAAGTATAAATACATAAAATAGATATGAATAATTGGGGACAATAGGACAGGGATGGTAGGCACGATTGTGTGCTTAAGATAGTAAGCTGAGTTTATGCACTTGTGTATCTATGCATGTATCCGCCTACTGTGTTCACAGTGAGTGGGGAAGAGAAGGGAATGCCTTTAATACCGCAACTGCAGTAGATTTACAATGCCTTATTAATGGAATATGAGAGAATTTGTCCATAGTTATTGAACTCTTTCATCTTAATTTTGAAATTGTGTTTTTTTTATTCTTGCATTCAGAGTATTCACTGAGTAGTGCAGACTTGTCATCACTGTCTGGCTTTAACACAGCCAGTGCTCTCCACTTGGGGTCAGTAACTGGTTGGCAGCAGCAACATCTACACAACATGCCACCATCTGCCCTCAGTCAATTGGGGTAAGTCAGAATTCAAAGCATCATATTATTTTTAAAATACCCATGCTATCTCTTCACACACACACACACACACACACACACACACAAAAATAACCTGGTTTTTGTTATAAAGTTTTTCCCTCGCTGTTGGAGGAACAGAAGTTAACAGCCTGTCCAGTGTTTGGAGAAGAGAGCTCAGGGTTTCTAGTATCCTGGAGATGAGGCACCTTGCAAGGAACCAAAGTTATAGTCTTGGCAGAATAACTGAATTCTCTTTGTCCTAAAAGAAACCCAAAAGAGTGGCCTCCATCTAGTTCTCTCCTGTATCCCTTCCTCTGTAGATAACATTCCTCTGGTTGTCAGTAGAAAGTGATATGAGAGGCAGGTATAACACATAATAAGTGGCAGGCCTGCGTTATGTCAGTAATAGATGCATCATGCATATGGACAGATTGCAGTGCAGCTTTTTTTGTCATTAGCTCACCTGGGGGAGGAGAGCAGTTTAGTGAAATCAGGCAACAGGCAGTCTATGGGATTAAATTGTCTTAGTAGTAGAGTTTCAACATTAGCTGTACTAGGACATGTTTTATTTTATTTATTTATATCCCACCTTTATTTTTATTTTACAAATAACTCAAGATGGCAAACAGACCCATCTACCTCCTATTTTTTCCACAACAACAATCCTGTGAAATGAGTTGGGCTGAAAGCTAATGACTGGTCCAGTGTCACCCAGGTGGCTTTCATGTTACCAATAGAAAAGAACATATGAAGCTCAGGGTGGAACTGTGAAGTCTTGGTGCTTTCTGAGTTTGACTGTTATGTATTCAGCTATGTTACATTAGGCTACAAGCAGCTGACTTCCAGCCCAAATTCCACTGCCCCAAAGACACAGTGGTCAGAACCTATTTGCTCCCTTGAAAATAGCTTCCTTCTTCCTCTTTCTTTCTTGACCTGCCTCAAAACAGCAGGAGATAGGGAGGGGAAATCCCTCTTCCTCCCATAGACTCCCGCTCTCTCAATCTGGAGATGTGTCCCAAGTGAAAGACAAGCCAAGTAGGATATCATCCTAACATGAAGAGTTGTAAAGGGTGAAAAAAGGACTATAGTAAATTCCTTACAAGGAGTCCTCACATAACCACCATTCATTTATCAACCGATGTTACAACACTACTGTACAAAGGTGACTTATGACCCATCCTTGCTCTTACAATCCTCATGGTCACATGATCATGATTTGAGTGCTTGGCAACTGTTGTGCATTTAAGACTTGTTGTATCATCCTGTGGTCACATGGTTGTCATTTGCAACCTTCCCAGCCAGCTTCAGATGAGCGAAGTCAATGGAGAAGCTGTGGTCATGTGATATCTCACTTAATGACCACAGTGATTCACTAAATGGCAGCAGAAAAATGTCATGAAATTGGATGCTGTCACATGATTGCACTGCTTAGCAACAAATTTTAGAGCCCTCTTATAATTATAAGTAGAGGACTACATGTACTTTGAATGCAGAGGTTTTAAAAGCTAATATCCCAGGTGATATCAGCTGACTGGAATATCTAAAATCCTGTAGATTATTTGACAGAAGACATACTTCCATCAAAACCTCACATAAATGCTATCCTACCACATACTTGAGCTGAATCTAGAAATTACATGCCAAAAAATCAGACCTTGAAAGCAGATAAGCAATTCATTTAGAACTCATCTGTTTTCCCCAATCTATTAACATAAATTTTCCCCAATCTCTTTGCTGATTGTATCATAACCTTGTAGGCACTGTGATATTATAATTCAAGGGTTCTTATTTTTTCTCCTCTGCTTTTAACATTCAGACTTTAAGACTTTACTGCACTTCGCAATATCTGTCTACTTATATTACCAACTGACCTACCAACCTGACCCATACATAATCCACATTTGCCTGAGCATCATGCATTTTAGAAGAGGCAGATATATTTCACTTATTTCCCTTATACTATGATAAATTGCATGTTCAAAAGGTTGCCAGCAAGCAAACCTAATGTTCATTTGCACAGTGAAAGAGCATGCATTCCTGCCCTCTAGTGGCAAATTCAGGAGGGAAATTTCTATACTAATGTATATTATGTTATTGTAAAAGCCAGAAACTCTTTATAAAAGATTAAAAATAAACAAATCCAGTGGAACAAGGAAACTAGCAAGCCATAACGTTCACTTTTGTTATGATCTGAATTGCACATAGTCAAGGTTCAATATCTTTTCAGTAACTGGAGACATGAGTGCATTACAGATATTTCTCAATTTATGACCACAATTGGAATTTCCACCATACATTAGTGCAATTGCAAGGAGAATTGGACCTTATTTTAGAACAGTTTTTACATCAGTCATTAAGTGAATGGCCACGGTTGTTAAGTAAATCCAACTTCCCCAATAGGTATTTTCTGCCGGGGGGAAAGGTCAAAAAAAGTTGCAAATTTTGATCACAAGACTGCAGGACATTTCAATTGGTAATAATTGTGGGTAAGTGGCCATGCACCACAATTGTGATCACATGACCAAGGATCATAACTCATTTTTTTCCACAGCCATCATAACTTTGAATACATTATTAAATGAACAATATAAGTCAAGGACTATTTATAATAATAGGCTATTGTGTGCCTATTTAGTGAGATGCCCTTCTTTCAGGATGCATTGAAAGCAGTAGTTAGTCCTATTTAAATTAAACATGCTGCCATTCACTTCAGTGGAAGTGGATTATACCAATTATTTTGTAAGTAAGAAGTGAAAATTGTATTACCGTGAAAGGTCTATTATATATTTCCTATAATCTTCATAATAATATTCTTTGTGTATTAATCTTAGTGTTTAAAAAATACATTACAAAATAGAAAATGCTCCACCTAAGCATTTAAAGTGAACAAATTGTTTTCAGTTGAATACCATAACATAAACAGACTGTTTCACAAAGAAAGTGAGGTTTATAATTACATGCTAAACCAACAGCAAACTTTCATAGATTTGGCACACACTATCATCTATTTCTAGTGCAGACATAAAATATCTGCCCTAATTTTACATGTACATTATTCTATGAATATTTATTTTACATTTGTCAAAAGTTGGAACTCTAACTGAAAACAATAAGAAAATTTCACCTGGTAATTCCTTCAGCAAATCTTGTAAATCAAGTTTAATCTAAAATTAAATAGCAGTTTGTTAAGCCGCACAAAAAGAGAATACTTCTTTTAATTCTGCTCTATCCATTTTAGTATTTAAGATGGGTCTTAGGAGTGTGCATTTTTACCTTTTTAGAAATCAAGAAAACTGTGTATGAGACCTTAACTTATTGATATTTAGTGCCTCTATTTTCCACAATGAATAAAGATATTCATTATATTCATTACGCAGCAAATTGAACTGATTTCCAATAGTTAACAGATCCCAACAATAGACAGTGTGTTAACTTCAGGTATAGCCAAGAATGTAAAATCAAGAGAATTCTGCCCTTAGGCTTGGTTTTCATACAACTGCAACTGTAGGGTCAACATGCTTGTCCATTAAACAACTGCACCAATTTTGACAAAATCAGCTGAATACAGGGCAGATGAAAGCAATTATGGATTGCAGCATTTCTCTTCCTCTTTGTTGACTAACAATGGCCATTCATTATTAAACATTGTGACAATTAAAGATAAAAGCATTGCCACATCATTCCAAGGCTAGATATCTAGCATTGTTTTGCATTTCTGCAGACTTTAGAAAACAGTTGGCTACAGTCCTTCATTTTGTGTTCAGCCACAAAGATTTTAGAAGATTAGGACTGAGCATGTGGGCTTTCCAGCTTTTAAAAATGTGCAGCTCCAGTGCTCAAGTGACATATCTCCTTCATGCCGTAACCTTTCATCCCTCGGAAGAACATGAATCTGCCATGTCAGCTCTGAGTGATATACAACTTCCATGCACAATCGACAAGTATCCACAAAGTTGGGAAATTATGTACAGTACATAACATTTTTCTTTCCCATCACTATTCTTCTGGGTCTAGAAAATAAGTCTATTTTAGATATTTTAGTAGTTTATGACAGAAATTTCAAACATTGTCATAAATATGTAAGAAGTTTATGTTTGACTGTAATGAAGTTGAAATGTCATACAGAGAACATTTCATGTCATTGCCATTAGTATAGCTATTAGCACATTCTGAACCCATTGGTTCAAGATTTATCCACATGTGGCTGGGGAATTTTGGGAAATGAAATTTCCACATCTTAACATTGCTGAGACTGAGAAACACTGATTTAAATAATTATATTGAAAATAAAAATACCCTCTTGATTCCAATTTCCTCATTGCCAAAAGAGAAGGGGAAAAATACAGGAAGCAATAAGCAAACAGATAACTTGGTGGTGTTTAACTGAAAAACATGGTTTGGTTTGGTGAGTTTTTCTGATATAATAGCTTTAGAATAAATCAGAACCTTCTATATCCAATCTTGCATCAACGTTTTGCTTATACTAAAAATGAATGATAGTTTCTATGAACCTTTAGTGTGATATAGACTTCGATAGGGAACTTCCTGAACCTTTACTCAAACCTCTTTCTAGTATGAGTTGCCATAACACCTCAGGACACTCACCAGAATCCAGAAGAATGAACCCAGGATGTCTTGAAGGCCATGTGAAAAACCAAAAGATGCTGAAGAGAACAACCCCAACTACTCTTGTAGTTGAGTTGTAAGCAATCTACATTCGTCTGCCCTACAACCTACCAGCTTTTAAAATTACTGTTCTGTAATGCACACATGCAGTCATACTTTAAGTAATCAATCATGATTTCAAAAACAGCAGGGTGTGGCTGACACTATTTCCATTTGAGATAAAAAATCATCCTGGCTGCAGTTCTAGGCAATCCATGGAACAAACTGCAAGGACCATCTTAGGAGAGTCATCTTTTCAGATGTGTCCCACAGCTGCAGAGACAATCTTTCACACACACAGTCCTTGGCTTTGTGCAGGGATCAGTTTTTCCATCTCTTAGCTGATATTTTGTATAAGTGTACATTTCAGGGGGCTCTGCCTCCTCCATCTGTAACTGGGTTTCCTTTCCTCTTACAGAGCTTGCACTAGCACTCATTTATCTCAGAATACAAATCTCTCCCTGCCTTCTACTCAAAGCCTGAACATCAAGTCCGAACCTGTTTCTCCTCCTAGAGACCGTACGACCACGCCATCAAGATATCCACAGCACACGCGCCACGAGGCGGGAAGATCTCCTGTTGACAGCTTGAGCAGCTGTAGTAGTTCCTACGATGGAAGCGACAGGGAAGATCACCGAAATGAATTCCACTCTCCCATTGGACTCACCAGACCTTCGCCGGACGAAAGGGAAAGTCCCTCCGTGAAGCGCATGCGGCTCTCTGAAGGATGGGCAACATGATAACTTTACTAGCTATTAGAGGTTTTTTTTTCCTTGCAGTGCGTGTGTGTGCTATACCTTAAGGGGAAAGAGGGAGGGGGGTCAATATGCATTATATGTGCTGTGTGTGGGGGGGGAAGTCAGGTACTCTGTTTTGTAAAAGTACTTTTAAATTGCCTCAGTGATACCATATTAAAAGATAAACAGCAATGCTGAAGAGATGCTTCGCACTTGAGTTGTACAACAGATCACTTGTACAAAATAGGTTTTAAGGTTAACTTCTTTTTACTGTTGTGCTCCCTTGCAAAATGTATGTTACAATAGATAGTGTCATGTTGCAGGTTCAACGTTATTTACATGTAAATAGCCAAAAACAGAAAAAAGAGGAGGCATTTGCCCAATCCTGGGCAGATCATTACTGAGAGAGAAAGTGGCTGTTATGCAACAAATAGAAATTGTACAGATGTTTTGGGAGACCCAGAAATCGGGTGATTAAGGGAAAAAAAGAAAAGAAGGAAAATTTTAGGTCGCTTAGTATATCTGAAAATGCTCACAAATGTGTTGGCATATTGTATGAGTATGGCACTCAGTTAAACGGATCAAAATCATTTAAAAGAGGACCATACTTGTGGAAAAAAATGTTTGGGGTTCTTTTTTTTAGTGTGAGGGCTAACCTATTTAATTTTTTAAAATTCTGGGTCTGGATCACTTATTAAATAAAAATATTAAAAAATATGTAAATTACATTTTCCTTATTTTCATATTAAAAAGTAAGACAGAGTTTGCAAAGCATTGTGGCTTTTTGTAGTTTACATAAGCCAAAATGTGTTTTCCCCCTTCATAGCTTTGCCAATATTTTAAACAGCCCTGAAGGAAACAAAGGGGGATCTTTTTTGTATAGAAAGCACAACCCTAAGCCATGAAGAACTCCATGCTTTGCTAACCAAGGTAATTGTTTTCTCTTTGCAGAAATTTTGTTTTTGAAATGTGTATTTCTAATTATATAAAATATTAAGAATCTTTTAAAAATCTGTGAAATTAACATGCTTGTGTATAGCTTTCTAATATATATAATAATTATGGTAATAGCAGAAGTTTTTGTTATCTTAATAGTGGGGGAATTATATTTGTGCAGTTGCACATTTAACTAACTATTTTTTCCTTTTAGTTTTTCTTCAAATCAGAATACATTTTAGAGAATCAGTCAGCTGTTGGAGGCTAATCTGCAAACAATTAGGATTTTCCCTTCCATATCATTCTAATATATCTGCAGTCAATTTTGCATCTTGGGTAGTTCCATCATATTTTTGAAAGTGTTCTTCTTATTTATGTTTTGTGTATCTTGAGGCTTTTTGCCCCTTAGATCACAATGTGATGGCTCAACTTTGTCTTGTTTCTATACATTCAATAAAACTAGCAATCTTTTGGCTGTAAGAGGTAACTCAGAAAGCTTGCACAATCCCAAACAAAATGAAAATCTGGGGTAGCATCAAAGTGAACATAATTAAAAATCCACAACAATTACCCCAAATTTGGTACCCTGACTGCATATTTTATGCCCAACACTCAGTAGGTTATCTCAGAACTACAGGCAGATTCAGGTTCAAATGTGATCAAGGAAAAGTGGCTTTGATGGCCTAGATAGTCCTTCCAACGTAATTCTTTTTTTTTTTTTTGGTTCTCTTTCATACAGAGTAATTGAGGACAGGAATAGCAGCAAAAGTTCACCGTTCTAACTTCAATCTGGCTACAAATGTTGAGTTGTTTATGTCCAAGAATGAATTTATACGTGCATTACATTACTTATAATACCATCATGTACAGGTATACTGCAAAATAAATCCAATAAGGTCAACGGAATTTGTTTCCAAATGACTGAATATAGGTTTACTCAGTATATTGCTATGCAGCACGTTATGACTTATGGCTGAAAGTATGGATCACTGAAAAGTATTGGGCTTATTTTGACATCTGTATTTTGTTGGTGTCATGGTTAAAATGTGAAGCATGTGCATCATGTTGAGCAACTAGAGCTAAATTTCACAGTTCCATTCAAATGTAGTGGCTGCTGTATTTTCTTTGAGCAAACAGCCCTGCTATAAAAATTGACTATTATAATTTTCCA
The DNA here is from genome assembly GCA_023653725.1 of Bungarus multicinctus. Lineage (NCBI taxonomy): Eukaryota > Metazoa > Chordata > Lepidosauria > Squamata > Elapidae > Bungarus > Bungarus multicinctus. The sequence continues at coordinate 238,730,093 of CM042834.1, forward strand.
ACTTAAATTGTTTGGTCACTATAGAACAACATCCATTCTGTTCTACTTTACTCTTATTAGAGAAAGCGAACATTACTCATATTTCCTACCCATATTTTTAATTAAGAATAATATCAGAATAAAATTATGCCTGAACAGGATATCTAATTTATCTTTGACATTAGCACATATTATTTATAATTTAGCAGGCATAAAAATGTATGAAAACTATGTCATTTGCTTTAAATGCGTACTTCCTTCACACATCCTGGGACTGATTCTTGAAAGGAAAGGGTTTTTTTCCCCCCATACTAAATAATGTGTGAAAGGTATATCTGGATTCCCAGTGCTGTAGGAAAATCCCTTTGTATATGACTTAGTTTATTTTATTCTTTATAATTGTTTTATATTTCTTGGAGCTTTAAGATCTGACATGCAAATTAGGTCTGCTGGGCTGAGCAAGCGAGTAAACGCTACAAGAGATGTAGCTTATTTTCTTTCTTAGGACAGGAGGGCAGGGTAGAAATGTAAGATGGAAGAAATATGAGTAATTTCTAGCATGTTAGAGTCAAAGCACAGCTCATGATGCAGTTCTCTGAACTGCTCATTTTCATACAGTATTAATATATACTGTAGCAGTCTAGAAGGCTATTCACTCTTTACCACTTAATCACAGTTGCTGATTAATCTGTGATACCTTTCCAAAGTCATGAACAAGCATTAGCAAATCAGCTGACTTTGGCAAATGTTAATGGAGACATAGACGTCTATATAAGAATACAAGTTGTAAAAATTCTGTTTGATTAAGGATACCAACCAAATATAGATGTAAGGCTTTGTTCACTTTTAACCAAATCAATAATAATGATACCTATACCACAGCTATAGTGTCATCGCTTATGATTCCATGCTGGCTCAGCAGTTGTTTTTTCTTATCCTAAGCATTTCTTGACCAGCCCAGAAAATCTTGGAAGTATGCTGAAGCCATATCATTTGCATGTATGTTCTAGATAACAGAAAAAATGCTTTGATAATGCATTAATTCCACCAATGATATTAAACAGATACACATGCATCAAAGGGAGTGAGAATGGGGCCAATGTTTGATTATCCTAGTTTCAATCAGGGCTCCAAATTATTTTCTTCACTTTAACATTTACCACCACTTGAGAACATTCATCTTCAACAGGAATTAAATATGCAATATGTATGTGGCCATTTTAAAAAAAGGAAAAAGAAAGAAATAATATTTGGCTTACCAATATGGTTTTAAGTCATTTGCCAAAGTGACAGCCATGCACATGTACATGTAAGATTACTCTTGAGCCTATAGAATTGTGGGGTGCTGTGCATGGAAATATGCTCGTCCCACTCAGCCAGGCAATTTCAACCTTGAACACAGTCACAGAACTGATTGTGCAAGAATGGATATTAGTATTTCTTCCTTTTTCCACGATTGAGTTAAACTAAAATATAGAGGCACAATCCTAGGGTTAACTGAACATTGTAAATGGATTTAATTAATAAAGAAGCACAATGTTTAATGGTGATGTTACTTTCTAAAAACTTTGGCAGTCAATACTTAACTGTTCTTTTTATCTATACCTTAACAATTTTAGGTAAAACTACAATGGATTTACGGTGTGACTCTTTTGTATTTAAGCTGTTTTGGGGCAGTGCCCCATAAAAGGATTGAGACTTTCTTCAACCTGGGCAAAACAAAATTAAAGGCAACATGCAATAGCCAAAAGGATGTCTTCTCCTCTTAAGCTGATCTTTATTTTGGAAATAGCTTATTAATGAAGGGATAAAGCCTATTTTCTGATGACAGTATATGATATACATCACCCTTTCCAAATCTAGTGCCTTTTTAATATAGTGTCACAGTAAAATTCCTACCTGAAAAGGAAATAGGCATTGGCCATATCTTAGCTGGGCAAGATGGGATTTGTAATCCATATATGAAGAACACTAGGTTGGGGAAAGCTAATAGAGCACACTTTTATATATTGTATGCATTGATGACTTTCTCAGAAAAGGAGTTTTAAAAATCATTTTAGTGCTTTATCAATGGTGTTATTTTTCTTCTTTTGGGGGGGGGGGGGTGTAACCAAATGATTTCTATTTTTCCCAGAATTTAACATTTTTAATAATACAGTGATATCTGCTGTTTCTCAGAGGGCTTTTTCCCCAAACAAAGCTAAAATGCAAGAATAAAACAACTGCTATGCTATTTTCAAGAATGTCAAGAACCCCTTTTTGTATTGTTTGACTTTGTCTTAGCTTTTACCCATCTTCCTCATAGATACAACAGTGTGGTTTGGTTTGGTTTGGTTTTTCTTTCTTTCTTGCTGTCTCTAGAAGGCAAATACTTTGCCTTTATGTCCCAAAAAGCCACTTGAAACCTCAATAAATGCTATTGCCTAAACCCAGCATATTCCTCTGCTCCCATTTTATGCCACCTGCAGTGACATCTTAATGTCTGTGGCCTCCATTTCTTGATACCCTGTGCCCCTCAAACGGCTGGTGAAACACTGGTGTCAGTTGAGAAGACCTCACTCCCTAACAAGCGCTTTGTGAACATATTCTAACCAAAGATGTGGAGCAATCCAAGTGTAGAACTGTACCCTTTGTATCAAATTATCTACATCACAATGGGTGTAATCATGTTTAGTTTTGCTGTCCCTGCTTGTACCTCAAACTGGCCCATAGTTCAGTTTTATTCAAAAATGTCAGCTCAGTGGTAAAAGAAACTCACTTAACCTAAAAATATTTGACTTGGATTGCTTCAGATGATTTGCTTTTGCTTTATTTTATTTTAATCCTGGGAAGTTGCTTTAATTAAATCAGTAATATTCTCCTGCTGATGGGCACATAAAAACATTTTACAAGAAATATTAGAGGCTCACAGTGGCATAAGCTGGACTTTGTCGCCACTAGATGACAAGATATTATAACAAATTTAAAAATCATACCTGTATATCTCAAGAGATTTAATCAGCTGTCTGTAGTGAACAATAAATAAATTAATGGGCAAAAAAAATCAGAAGTTCTTCCTGCTGGACATAAGGTATAATTTGTATTTTGCAGCCAAATCAGTAAAATTACTGGCTTTCTTAGTGATACAGTGTTTGTGGTGCATTTTTTTTTTGTTTAAAAAATTAAATAGTCTTTGCCTCAGTTAGACATCTGTGACATATCAAATCAAGAGTTTAAAATATACAGACAAGAAGACATGTTGTAATTCTAAAAGCAACTCTTCTGCTGTATTTCTTTTCTATTGTCATATTAACTCACTGCTGACAGGATCTTAATGGGCAGCAGTATCTATTCTGGTAATATGCTATCTTAAAAGTGATAGCAATACAGAAATATTAAAATATAAAGTTTGATTTGTTTCAAAAATATGTAAGCATTAGTATCTTAATAAGGTGGGCTAAGTTACTGTATGCATTGGTGAAGCTACAGGAAAATTGATCTGCAGATGGATAGAATACCTTATCAGAGATAATCTGCTGTTTACTTTCCCAAAACAGTCGTAGCAACAACATTTTTCATTTGGAATATGCAATATTAATGCCAATATTAATAGCCTGCTATGTACTACATTTTCAGCACATTACAATATCTAAATATTATAATAAGGCAACAGGTAAACTGCTCTTGCAATCAAGATCTATTAAAACTGTTTCTGAAATGACATCAAAAAGTATAAACAGATGTTTAAAATATATAAAAGCTGTAAGTGTCTTGGGAATTTTTTTTCTAAGATCTTTGGCAGCAAGGTAGGTGTATTGTCTCTTCAAAGCAGTCTGTCAAAATTGAGTTTTGAGCAGCATGTGACATAGGAAAGGTGATGTCAGCATCTAGTATATCTGAGGAAAAGCAATCCTTGGAATTCTCAGGTCTTAGCCATTTAATATTTTAAAGATCAAAATCAGAACTTTCAGCAGAGTCTACAAATGGATTGGAAGCTGTTATTGAGAGATTTCATTATGCAAGTAAATACTACAGAGTCGCTTACTATTGAGGAATTTCAAATCCTCGATTTTTGCTGGATCAAGCAAGGGATTGAATAAGGTGGCCAACAAGCCTCTTCTTTTGCTTCGTTTTATAAAGTCATAGGAAGTTACTGGCAATATGCAGATAATTCTGGGGCTACTGTGTAACTAACTTGCTAAAATGAGCATTTTCAAAACATATTCAACAAACTGGCTGGCAGCAAATAGCAAGGAACCATTTTTTTCTGGAGATCTATTCTTTGTTAAGTGGGCCAGCCAAGCCCAGAAGCTAGTGAGACAATAAGAAGTCAAATATTTCTGCACCTTGAAACTTCCACCAGATCCTTGTATGGTAAAACCCTTTCTTAACTTCTTCCACTTCTTTTTTCCCTTATCTCTTCTCCCTCCTGTATCTGTTGTGATTTTTTTTCCCCATATAGCCAAGACATGATGTTCAAGTATTTGTTGCTCTTTTTGCTCAGTTTTATTTCTCTAGTTACTGAAATCATGAATTGGTCAATTACATTAAATACACATTTTCTCAATTGTTTCATTCAAGCTATTTTATTTGGCTTGAATTGTCACCATCTTCAGTGGGACTGTTACAACAATGGTAAAAACTACTGGTTTCTACTGGCTGACATTTTTCAGCCAAATGTCTTAATTGTGGGTTTATGATAACTCGCTGCAGCCAACTCACTATGGGACAACTTGCCACAGGACAATTCAACACTATTAATCATTTCATCCAGATACTTTTATTATAGGTGACCATGTTTCATCAAAATTATTGTAATTCTTGTATTTCTGGATTGACTTTATTTTATTATTATTGGTCATGATTGCACTGAAATTAATTTAATTTGTATTTATTGAATTGTCCTATGGCGAATTGTCCCACAGTGAATTGGCTGTGGTGAATAGGCCATGGCGAGTTGTCCACCTAGTTGTTTCATGTTCCTGAGACATTCTTAGTGGCCAGAACCATCACAATGTTACCAAATAATTATAATCTTATTGTGAAATTATAATTTATAAAATAGAAGTATCTGGGAGTACCTATTGATCTCAGCATTCATTGCCACACCTATATAGGAAATATACTCTTTATCAAATAAAAAATGGGGGGAATGATGAAGCATTATAACCAAATGGCAAACAGAATCTCTGGATCCCCAATATACTGCCACATGATAATTGAGCAAACAGCTGCAACAACTGTAGATACAATTATAGATAAATAGTATAGTTCTATGTCATAATAGTGTAACAGTATTAATGTATATTCTTGAACAGGTTGATCAACTTCTGTGTTGTTAACTCCATTCTGAACATTTTAAACTCAGGACAAGCAATAGATCATCTGTAGAGGGAGGGAGAGGGCTTAAAAAGTAAGATGGTAGGTGCAACTGGTTACATAATCAACATTTTGCCCCTTTTTCTTGTGTGTTAGGAAAACATCAGGTTTTTATTTAATAATCTCAAATGCTGTGATATTAAGCACTTTTACTAGAAAATAATAGGAGAGATTTCTGTTCAGATATGCTGAAACATTCCATAGAAACTGCTGAAATTTAATTACTAAACGAGTATAAAATTGCAACTTTAATATTAGGCAGAGAAGAGTAACCTCCTCCCTTTTTTAATGTGTTATTTTTTCATCATAATGAACCAATCAATTCACAAATACTCTTCTTGTTGTTGAAAAGCAGCAAATTTGAAAAATGCTACTTTTTTACAGCTCTTCCCATAGTTCAGATGCAGAAATCCATATAACCACTGCATGACAGCAAAGAGCTACAGAAAATTCTTGTAAATCCTTTGCTGCCAGATTTTTGCAGTTCACAGACGACAGCTTTATATTTGTTGATCTGCCTTGGGCAGCCAAATGCTTTGGCTCTTAACAAGGCAACCAACACATTGTTTCTTTTCTTGATCAGAAGTTAGTCATGCAGGCTCTATTCTATGACACACAGAACCCCAAACCAGGCTGTTATATTTTAATTTACCATTTTTTACAGACCTAGACTTCAAGTTAATTTATGATTTGAGGTATCATTTAAACTCAGAAATCTGTTTTTATGCTATACCATGGTGAAGAATGCTTGACAGAATCCTATGGTCAGAACTGCAACCCCAGCAGATGGCTTTCCCTATCACTAACAGCCTTCATTGAGAGGGATATAAAAATGGTTGTCTTTTTAAGTGCTAATGCAACTTCCTATACAAATTTTGAGTTTAATGGCTTCCTTACAAAATAAGCTGCAGGCCACAACTGATACCTGAAAGGTTTTGTCTCTTATTTTCACCAAGGACAGTGTTTTGCTTGAAAGACTATTCTGGCTAAATATGTCTTAAATATAAAGAATTAAAAGAAAGGGAGGGAGGGAGGGGAAAAGAAAGAAAGAGAGAGAAAGAAAGAAGGAAGGAAAGAAAGAAAGAAAGAAAGAAAGAAAGAAAGAAAGAAAGAAAGAAAGAAAGAAAGAAAGAAAGAAAGAAAGAAAGAAAGAAAGAAAGAAAGAAAGAAAGGACTGCTTAAATTTGCTCATCAACAACTGGTACATACATCTCCTGATTTCTATCTGAATTACATTAGTCTTTCCAAATACATATTTCTCATAGACCTCAAAGCCCCCGCCCCCCTCAGTTTCTGCATTAAATGTTCTACAGGAATGAATCAGTAAAAAAATTCAGTCAAGGAAAGAAATGCATCAAAAAACTGAGAAACTTCTATAAAACCAGAAACAGTCTGAGGCCTGAGAATTTTCACATTCTGTAGCATTATTAGGGAGGATAAATGATCGTTTTTTCAAAACATTTGATTCTACTTAAAGGGGTGTTTTCAGTTACACTGATTTCCTGGAATAAACTCAGAAGGAAAAGAATAAAGTCAAATTGAAAAGAGTTTATCTGTCTTGACTTAATGTGTACTATCAACGACATAAAAGGGTAGATTCAAAATTGCATTGTAGCAATGAGTAAGCTATCACTTCTGGGTTTAACTTTGCCATGCTTTGCCCATGACTAGGAATCTAAAAGAACAAAGGAGTTTATGAACACATTTTTTCTTCAAATACACAGACAACTGGAAGTGCTACCAATGTAAATGTAATAACCAGAATGAGTCAGGCAGATAGAATCCTACCAGAATCTTACAATGAATGTACTAATTGTAAATTAGTATATAATGAAAAAATCATACTATTAACAGCTAAGGAGACTAGGTGTGTCTAGCATAATGAAGAGAATGTTTAGGGGTAACATTAGCTGTCTTCTGCTACTTGAGAAGCTGTCAAAGAGAAGAGGAGGTCTATTCTCCAAAGCACCTGAGGTATGACAAGAAGCAATGGGTTGAAACATGTCAAAAAGAGATCCAATTTGGAACCAAGGATAAATTTCTTGACAGTGAGAACAATTAATCAATGGAACAACTTACCTCCTGGAGTTGTGGGTGCTCCATTGCTGGAGATTTTCAATGAAAGATTGGACCACTATTTGTCCAAGATGGTATAACGTCTCCTGCCTTGGATAGGAGATTGGACTAGAAGATCTCCAAGGTCCCTTCCAATCCTATGGGTCTATTGTATTCTAAAAGCATCCATGGGGCAGTCAAAAATGTATAGGTGATAATGCATATATAAATGGGGTAGAGCTGCAGTTGTGGACTCTGGCTACCACGTTGACATTCCTCACAGATATCATGGTTTCTACTCTCTATCAAACTACCTGAAAACTGATGTGATGGGGTGGTGGTGTAGAAATGATACCTAAACAGCCAGAATTGATATCCTTATCTGTAAACAGTAGCAAAATTTTTACAGGCCACTTTTGGTACGCAGCTAAATTGTCTCTCATATTTCAGGATAATTATAATTGTGCTTCATAAGGAATTCCCTGTTTTTCCTTCTACCATCCCAGTTACAGCTGTAAGGGCCCTGTTCTCTCATCAAATGGGGAGACACTACTTTAGAAACACACATACCCCAAGTTTCCCATTCACCCACCATCAGCATCTATGCACATTCCCTTATCTTAAAGTTCAGTTTATGCCAAGGATGCTGTTATCTCTTGTGAGGTCTGTATTGATTTAATACAATTTAAAATGTGGAAACAATTGCCAGCCTGCTAAAGGTGATAATCACAGGACAGTGTAACATTAGTAGCCCACATTACATTTTAAAATAAATAAGGAGCAAACACCCCCATACAAACTTTCTATTAGAGAATGAGACTAATGCCTGCTGCAGAATGCACAGTGTGACATTAAAAAAAGATGCTTTTATTCTTGGTACATTATATTCTTGAAAATCTATAGCAGCCTCTATAGCTCTGAGCATATGAATTGCTTATACGGATGCTTCTATATATTCAGCCTTGCTGTTCATCTATGAAGTTGTCCAATTCTTTAATACTTGAATGCTGCTGCTAGTTCTTTATAGTTGGAACACACGGCCCTGCCATAACTCTTTGATTTGCATCCTACCGTCACATTAGGTTGCACCTGACCTGACATTGTTTTCCATATTGAACTCAGCTGGGCTTCAATGGCCATTCCTTATGCTGTTGCTGCTGCTGCTGCTGTGGTGGTGGTGGTTGTCATTTCACAGTAGCTGTTCATTTCTTGGCTACCCAGTTTCCCCTGACTACCATTTTTGAGGCTATGTTATCTAACAGGAAATAAAAATCCAAACCCAATTGATGGAAACAATAAGAATCAAAAAATGGATTCTGCTGTAAGATGCAAAGAAATGCCCTGGGATTTTCAGAAACTCAGTTAAAGAAGTTCTTAAGGAAGTATACACCTATGCAAAGGACCCAACCAATAGTTAAAAAGATATTTATAGCAGTGAAATCTTAACCTTTGCCCTTTCAAGGGGCTGATACAATATTATCATATCACACATATTGCATAGGTAAAGAAAAAGATTGTTTTCATTTGCCCTTCATTATTGAGTTTCCAAGCTGTTAAATGTATACAGAATACTTAAACAAAAATTGCCCAAAATATTATGGCTAATAAAACAGAAAACAGTGTTGGAATTAAATAATGATAGTCACAGTAAGCAATTACCAGTTGTTGCCTTTAAAAAAAAACCACCATGATTAAAAATCAACCTTAGTTCTCGTCCGATAATTCCCTTGAAGTTTCAGGATTATCCAGATAAAACTATAAGAAGAGTTTGATTGATTTAGGCCACAGGATCAGACAGTATAATATTGACATGATGGTGCCAAACCTAGATTGAAGGGCCCTTCCATCATTACCTCCAGTAAGTATATTACATGGCTTGTTGTCTATGATACATAGTCATCTATATTTGTATCCTGAATACCATGAACATGTCCAATCTTTCTTAGGGGCATCTGGGCTGCAAAAATCTATATAGCCACTAGATGCAAGAGTCACAAAATTGTTTTTTGCTGCCTTCTAATGGTGATCAGGACTTTTGCAACCTGGTTCCTGGTCATCCTGTATTTTTTAAAAAAACATGTAATTTGACAGTCATTAATATTGGCACACGGTGTGATTTCTACTGTTTAACCAAAACCTAAAGTGAACATTGACAGAGGCATATGGGGAGAAAATGATGGTGTGTGGGATGTCCTCACACAAATGTCATGACTCACGTAATTGCATCAGTGGCTTTTATATGTTGATGTGTCTCTATGCCTGTCGTATTTGGGCATTAGTGTGATTTGTTCCAGATGCCACAAGATATTTGATATGTGTCATTTAGTTAACAACAGGAAGGGTCATAGGGTGATTATATAAGTGAAATACAAATTTAATTTTCAACATTATTTCAGATTCCAAAGCCAGCACTTACTTTTCCATGTAATTGCTACAGTACATGAGATTAGTTAAGCTTCCAGATTTGGGCTGCAAAAGTCTGAACAAGTGTTGGATGGCTGCAAGGAAAGCTTACTGCCATCTGGCATCATTTAGATTTTTGCACTCTAGCTCTGGTAGTACTTAAGAAGTGTAGATGGATTTGTTACATAGTTCTGTAAGCTTTTGGAAGATGTCTAAAGAAACATCTCTGATAGATAAAACCTTGAACAAGATGTGTGTGTGTGTGTGAGAGAGAGAGAGAGAGATCACTTTCTAGGATCTTAGGAACTGAAGCAAATAGACAGCCACTTCTGACATAAAACAGAACTGCTAATCCAAAAATCAAAATCCTGCAATATAATCTTAAATGGTGAACAGGAAGAGAAGAGAACACGATCTTATACAGCACAGAAGAAATGAGAAAGAATCAAGAGCTAGCTCCATGTGAACTTTCTGCTAGGAAAGGGGACAATGATCTGATCAGGCAAGCAGTAATAATGAAAAGATGTGTAGCAAGAAACAATATTGGCTTTAACATCTGCAGCAGCAGCATCACTATAGTCAGTTTTTAAAAATGGCTAAGATAAATGTCATAATGGTCTGCATCTCACCAGATTAATAGAAGCATCATTGAAGAAAGCATGAGAGACATGCAGCTTTCACCCATTCCGTTAGTTATCCGCTCAATCTATTATCCAGAATTAGACAAATATATTTTGGCTACAGTATACTTTCATGCTTGACAAAATAGACTTCTCCCCAATCAAGTAAATCTATACCTACTTCTTGTATCTACAATAAAAAAAAAACAAATTGTACCCACCACAGCACTATTCAAAGTTTACATTACAATCAACTTTAACAGACATAGAACCTCCTCTTTCCATTATTGTGGTCTCAGAAGGATTGCATTTCCCATTATCTGTGACCAGACTAGTTAAGAATTACAGCTGTGTACTTTATACAGCACTGGTAACTCTGTTTTAAGAAACTTTAATCAATTACGTTTTCAAAGCAGATTCACACATCAAAATGAGGACCTGCCTCAAAGCAAGAAATTGCATCTGGGAGATTTTGTGGATTTTCTACTACCATATCTTTGAGATTCTTACATATCACACAAACTTGCAGCCCATGTGTCTGGACGGTTGTGGGCAGGATGGAATGGTGTGACAGTATGACACTGATATGAAAACACAGATAATGAGATGTCTCACTTTGCTGAATTCTCAGCTTATCAGATTTCTTTCAAGGTGGCAGGCCTAATATAATTTGGGTTCATTCACATTCTCAGCTTTCAGCTTTGCTCAGTCTTGTGCTGTTGGACTACTGCTGTCAACTGTTTGACTAGTGAATCCAAAATAAGTAAACATTGTCAAGAGCTTTAAATTCCCAAAGTAAGACTTTATTAGATGCACCGTTTTGGTACCGGAGAATCCAAACCAGCTCTGGTTTTCCCACAAAAATGCTTTCCAATTAAATAATAGCATCCCTTTCTCCCCACCTCTGGGTAATTACATTGTCTAATTATGAGATGTCTTTTTGTTAAGGGAACAGTCTACCTCCGTCTCAAGCACCTGCAGTGATGACCTTGATGATTTCCAGGCTCTCATGGTTCATGCACAAATTCTCAGCATTCCATTCCACACTTCCCTCCTCCCAGTTCATTGGCCAGTTGAATAGTGTTAAGGTTTGGTAGAAGCAAGGTGGTTCAGTCTTGACAACTAAATTTGTTCTATACTGGTCCTGCCAACAGAATTGGGCACATAATTCATCTCCCAGCACTCCAAATATGGGTTATAAGGTCATCGCTCCTGAGTTGAAGCTTACTTTTGCATTCTATATGATTGGAGCAAATTGAATCCTTTTCACATTACAGTGAATGAAGCAGATTTTTTTCCCCCTTATTTTCCTCCCCAAAAACCAAGTCCAAACACATAGTTTTATAGCGAAGCATGGTTATCGAGCTAGTACATAAATAAAAGATGGCAGCCATGATCAGGTGATCAAAACCCTGCCTACTTTTAATGTCTGGTGTACATGTGATGCATTTTACAAATAGACAGGACTTCAACCACATGGCTACAACTGGCATCTTGACTTTTTGGATCACTCTCAGGATGCCCTGGCTTAGTGCATTTTTCCTTTCTCAGGTTCACTCTCTCAGCTTTAAAAGAAAGGCTGGAGGAATATTTTAAAAATGATATTTTTGTTAGAGCTTTGAAACTATGTATCCCATAAAAATTCTACCATGTCTGATCTTTTCATCCCCTTCTGCCCCAAAATCAAGTAGCTTATGCTGTTTGTATTTTGAAGTTTTCCCATTGTAAGCCTAGATTAATTTTACTTCAGTTCCAATCTTGAACTGGCTTGAATTAGCACTGAATCTTGAATTACAATCTTGAAGCAAAGCACACTCTTAAAAACTCTAGTCTCCATCTTGAATTCACTCATCTTGAATTCACTTATCCACATAGGCTGATTCATACTGATTTACTTGAAGTTTAATAGAAGGTGTGCTGACCCAGCCAGTCTATGGGAATTGGTTAGTTACTTAGGAATTGTGAGCTGTCCCCTTAAGGGAATGCATCATGGGAAATGTAGTTAAAAGTACATTTATTGGTATCCTGGGAAATATAGTTCATATCACGTGGCCATATCTGTAATCCTGATTGGCCACTAAATTGACCCTTGAGGGGTTGAAGGAGGTTGCCCTGCATTCTTGCCTGCACTCATGGACTGATAACATCTTTTCCTTCTATGGCTACATAATGGGTTGGGAAAGGAACCATTTTTTACCTGCAATTCTGATATACAAAGGATTAATCATTATAGAAGAGCTTCGTCACAAGATGTGAGTCTTGAAGATTCCTGATGTACCAATAAATGTACTTTGTTATGGATGTTTTGTGGAATTGTCTATCTGCATCTGCATCTGCACAGCCATAAATCCACCTATATGCATGAGACAGACAGGAAAGAAGGTATGGTCCAACACCTCTGAAGGGCATCATATTAGGGAAATTTATAGCAGCATATAAAATAACCCAATGAATTCAAGTTACTTTTCAGGGGTGTCAGTGAAATTAAACCTTTTTCAAGCCATTCTATCCTGATTACATTGTATTGTGCATTGTTCTGTCAGCTAGCAACGGGCACTTCCTTTAAAGAGAAACATGATTCTCTTACATAACAGAATCATGTTAGTTTCTTTTGTCATGCTTACATTCCCCACTTGTCTCTAAAGAAAAATGGGATTTTCAATTTTACAGGAATCTTTTCTTAGCAACCAGTTTTTACAGGAAGTGGGAGCAAAGCTGGGCTTCAGACGCTATTCTTGGCAGTATTTCTTTTTTCTTCAGTAAACACAGCCGACAGCAAAATGTCACCTCTCCCTAACAAACAATCAAACCAGATGCAACTGAACTTCACAGACTGGTTGACAAGCTCGCCCCAGTGATTCATGCCACACATTTGGCATCCAAACAGCCAGACAAGCTGTCTCTATTGACATCTGCTCCCCTTCAACACATGGCTTTTCCCCATGGACTGACTGCGCCTCATCTCTAGATAATCCTATCCCTGAGATCACTCTTCTACTGCCAGGAAGATACATTTTCCAGCATTTTTACCCATCAGTTTGCACTGAATGTAATGAAAGAAGTTTGCTTTAGTTTTTTTTTTTCGTAAGAAGATAATTTGGGAGGAATCCTCGGGGTGGATTACTGTATTGCAGCCTTCTTTGTAAAGAGACCAACAGATGAATCTGTATCATTGTACAATCAAGTCAGCACAGTCTGCAGTTTCTCTGGCTTCCTATGCTTCAATTAAATCTCAAAGAAGACATATTAGGGAGCTTTTCCCACTGAGATTTATCAGCAACAGCACTAGTGTCATTGTGCTACTATCACTCAGCAGGATTTTTTTTTCTTTGACAAATAGCTGAGAAATTCTTCTTCCCAATGGCTCTGCTCCCAACAGTTCAAAAGGTCATTTCTGCCCAATTCGACTCCTTGAAATCCCACTGTTATCCACGCCTAGGACATCAAAAGCCCACCATAGCTTTTCCCATCTGCCTCTAAAAGTACAATGTCCCTGCCTCTCTAGGAGAAATTGGATCCTTCCCAGAATTACTGTCTCATGGTTTTAAATATGTGGCATCTGAGCTTGGTTCTAATAACAGCCCTGGAATTGAGACTTGCATTCCTCCAACGATCAAGAGTTGTTAAATGGATGTCATGGTTAACAGGGCATGTATTTTGATGCCTGACCACTGAATCCATATTTTGTACTACTGGGAATATAAAGAGTGGTGTGTGTGTGTGTATGTGTGTGTGTGTAAAGAAGGGGCTTTTTCTCATGGAAATAACACAATTGTTCCTGACCCAGCTCTCAAGGTAAATAAATGAGTTATTTTATTGTAGTAATTAACTATATTAAAACAGAATCTGCATATTGATACCTTTAGTAACAAATAAATAATACAAGCAGGAACTCACAATTAGTCTTAATGTCTTCTGGGACAATGTGTGTGAACTGCAGCAGTATATTTCCATTTTTAAAGGAACCCCACTACAGTCTGTGACATGGATTAGAACATGTTTTCAATTATACTTCCTTGAACAGTAACATTTCCCTACTTCCTACCTTACAAATACATTGGGACTGGCAATTTCCAGAATTTCTTTTGCCATGTTAGTTGGAAATTCTTGGATCTGTGGTTCAGAAACTGCAGGTTTAAAAAGACTGGTGGAAAAAAAAATCCACCCATTTACTAGAAATCTCTTGTTAGCTTGATCTTTAGACTGAGTGTTTTATTAACTACTTTTATGCAGTCTTTTAGGAATCATGTGACCTACATGAACAGTTCAAAACATTCTGAATGTATTAAACTATGTGCAAATCAATTTTCATAGAAATATTAAGTTGGAAGTGCCCATTTAGGCATTACATTCAACTCTCTGTTCAGTTAGGAATCCAAATTAAAGAGTGGATGGTTGTGAGCACAGCCATTTAGGGAACTCACCAGTTAGCTGGACAACTACCCCCACTGGATAGTATATGAAAAAAGGGAGTATTGTCAGAACATTTTTCTATCAGCCTTGTGAAAGTATGAAGATCAAACCTGACAAAAGCTGAAATACTAGCATATAAAAGCACAATAAAATGAAATGGTTCTTTAAGAATAAAGACAAAATATTTGCAATTCAGTATGTTTTAAATATTTGGACCCTGCAGTTCACAACCTGTCTATAATATGAACAAAGATTTCACCTGGCCTTTCAGATCTTGCTCAAATATAGCTCCCAACATGCCAGCTAGCAGAACCTGTAATTAGAGATCCAGATATCTTTTTATTTCTAGAGGGTCACAAATCCCACCTACCCACCCCTTATTGTTTCAGAAGGAAACACCCACAATGTGGCATGCATTTTAGTTCACACTTTCAAAATAAATTGGCAGGATGGGCCCTGGATCCACACTTCTGGTCTGAGCATTACAGGCAGGGGTGGGATTCAAAATTTTTAACAACCGGTTCTGTGGGTGTGGCTCAGGTAGTGGGCGTGGCTTGGTGGTCATGTGACTGGGTGGACATGACTTGGTGGTCATGTTATTGGCTGGGCATGGCCAACTCAATATCACTCACATCGAGGCACACATCTCCTCACCTGGCCTCTCATGACTGTGGGCAACAGTCGTAAGTGCAACAGTCGTAAGTGTGAAAAATGGTCATAAGTCACTTTTTTCAGTGCCATTGCAACTTTGAATGGTCACAAGCAAAGTACCAGCAAAGAAGGGGAAAAAAAACTCCAGAGAAGTTCCTGAGACAGGAAGTCTAGTCCTGCCAAGAATGTAATAAGGGTTAACGGAGAGGCAGTTTCTGTAAGCAATACCAGAATGTTTCCTTCCTTCCTTCCTTATAGGATTAGGCCAGTAATTTCTTCTAACAACCGGTTCTCTGAACTCCTTAAAATGTTAACAACCGGTTCTAGCGAATAGGTGCGAACTGATAGCATCCCACCTCTGATTACAGGATCTGTGCCTAGATCTACGGTATAGGCATATCTTGGTAAGTAGGGAGTTCTGTATTTCAGCAGTAAAGGTTTTTCACAGAAGCTTATGGTTCTGAGAAGAACAGCTGGGTGGGAAGACTCTGGCCTGCAATCCTGCAAAATTCTCACTAAGCCAAAAGCTCTGTATCATATAAAGTCCAGGATGTCCATATATTCTGCTGTGAGCAAGTAGATCTCTTGCTAATGGATTAGTGCATCTGTGTCACAGAAAGGAATCCATATGACAAAGGTTGGCCAACTAAAATAAATGTGCTATGAATAAATTTTCAGTAAAAAAAGAGCCATAAATTCAAGCAACAATGTTATTGCTGAATTTCAGAGGATGCATGAAGAACTGTAGTTGTTCAAATTGTGAGGTTCAGGAAGGGCTTTCCAAGAAATAGTAAGTTTTTTATATTGTTATAAAGCTAAAATTATCACATATTTCACAAATTTCAAAGTAGCCAAATAAAGTATATTTTATTTATTTATTAAATGTATATGCCTCACATCTCACTGTGCAGTCATTCTTGGCTGCTTAGAAGACCAACATCTTGCCAACTGTGTCATTGCAATACCCTATGGCAGTGATAGCTAACCTTTTTGTCACTGCATGCCAAAAGTGTGTGCATGCATGTGCATGCGCGCACACGCATGCCTGCACCCATAATGCAATGCACACATGACCCCCCATGCTCCTCCTGCCACCCTGCACATGCACCCCACCCCCCACACATGTGCGGCAGATACCTGAAAATCAGCTGGCTTGCGGGAGGCACACGCACATGCACAGTGGAACTGAGCTGGGGCGATGGCTCACATGCCCACAGAGATGGTTCTGTGTGCCACTTCTGGCATGCATGCCATAGGTTCACCATCATGGCCCTATGGCCTTCAGAGACTAGCTTAATAATATTAATACAAGATAAAGTATTCACAGACGCACACCTGGAAGAACTGCAAAGGTCTATTCCAGACCAAAAAAATGGAACTTTGCCAGAATTAGACTGTAAAAGCAAACCAAGGGCAATAACTATTCAATGTTTTTAATTTCTGAGCCAGGCATCTTCTCCTCTGCTTTTTCCTCAGAAAGAACCAAGCCCTCTGATTTTAAAAAAATGGGAAAAAAGAATAACTGAGCATCTAGCATAAAAACAACCGAATAAGGTTGCTTGCACTAAAGCTTCTGCCAAAGAAACACAAGTATTAAAAGATGCCAATGCTATAATGTCAAACATAAGCATCAGCTCACTGCAATAAACAAACCAATTGACATACAGCATATCTGCAATTATAATAGAATACATGGTGTGCTAAATTAATAAAGAAAAATAATCTAAACAGTACCATCATTTACATCATCAAAATGTAAAATCTGGATGGAAAATAAGATCAGCAAAATCAGATGAAAATAAGATCAGATGCAAGCAATCAAAACTGATGAAAAAAAGAGCTGAAAAAGAAAACCAAAGAATACTTGATCAAGAAATAGCATCAATAAACAATGAATATTAAGGAGGCACTGGAAATAATAAAGCTGTAAATAACAGCTGTAGCCAACAAGATCAACAAATATGTAGATCAAATTGCATTCAATATGCAGAATTTCCAATTTCAATCCAATCAGAAACTTTTATATGAATCCATCAGAAAAGACTTCAGTGAACCAGCCAATACCTGACAAAGAAGAAACAATACAGTTCCGGGTGCAGCTAAGGGACAAACTAAAGAAATACAACAAGAATACAGCTTAGAGAAAGGACTTAAATAAGAATAAAAAAGAAAGAACTTGTTATAATAGCAGAAAAGGTGAAAGGAAGAGCAAGAAAGATAAAGAATTGGTCAGTACCAGATGCAGATAAACTGCTTAGTTTTTTGTTGAAATATCTAATCTACACTTACGCATTGCCAAACATTTTAAAAACATACTATAGGGAGTTGAAATCGAAGATTAGTTAACATCTGGCTGACAAAAGCTACCTGATAATGAAACATCCAATAAAAGGGACAGAAGTAGGTAACTATAGTCAATCACCTGCTTACCAACAACTTTTAAATTGCCAACAGGTGTGGGAACTAATGAAGTCCAACAGCACCTGGGTGAAAATAAGCTCTTTCCACCTGAACAAAAAGGAGCTGTCTTTCTGGCAATAATTAAGAGCAGGAAAATTGAAGAACTAGACAGAGGAACTAATTCTGGCTATCAAGACCAAGATGTAAAAAACAAAACATGATATAAATCAGATTTGAGAAGAGAGCAACAGACAGCAAATGCCATCTTTACAAAGAAGCTGAACAAACAGTGGACCACCTAGTCAGTTGCTGCAAGAACAGGGGTGGGATTCTACCAGTTCATACCGGTTCAGTAGACCTGGTTGTTACAATTCCCGGTAGTTCAGAGAACCAGTAAAATGGGCCCCTGTCTGGCCCTGTCCTTCTCTGCCTGCTCCTTTGCTTCCTGCCCAATCAGTCTTATTGCACATGCATGACATCGCGTGCATATGTGACAATCACTGATGCATTAGCCCACGCCCACTGCCATCGCTGGCTTGCAGCAGCAGCAGTGCCAGCCAGCCAGCCGGCCAGCCAACCTGCCTTCTGCCACCCTGCCTAATCAGGGTCTACAAGCCCCAGTCACTGCCACCAGCAGCCGCCCTCACCTACCCTGCCTCACCTGCCCGGCCTCTCCCAGCCTGCCTTCCCAGGTCAGCTTGCCTCCCCCAGCCACCGTTGCTGAAGACACGGATTGGTAAGTGAGATCTCCAAGCAAGCCCTGGTCTACAATAACAATTGTAACAATTGTAACAATAAACAATTGATTGAGAGAAGGTGACGGTGGGCCAAGTCATCCAAGATGACAGGAAGCTCTGTTTGTGGGTAGCCAAGCATTGGCTACCTCCAGCTGAGCCTGCCTCCCCCCTCGACCACCATGTATGGTAGGGGTACCGAGGGGTTTGGGGATGTCCAGGGCGATGGACGAGCCGCCAGGAGGTCACCCTGGCTGCCCGGGTGGTTCCCTTGGGTGGCGGTGGTGGTCTCATAGCAGTCGCGGCTGCCGCGATGGCAGCCACCATGGGGGCAGCTGCCGTGGCTGCCGGAATTAATGGGACTGCCCCACGGTCAGGGGCTCTTCAGAGGTCCCCTGCCTTGGTGACGGCTGCCTTGGAAATGGTCCTGTCACGGCCGCTGCGGCTACCGTGGACGGTGACAGCGAGCGGTGTCACGGTGGTCGCGGGAGGGCAGAGGCCTCGTCATGGTCATTTTGCGGCTGGAGGCCCCGCCGCGAACCCGGACCCCATTCCATCGGGCTCTGCCATGGCTGGGGGTGGTGCCATGGTGGCCAGTGGTGGCGGGCGGTGCTGCGGTGGCCGCGGGGGGTGGAGGCGGCACCGACGCCAGCGGGTTTCCTGTGAGCACCGCGATTGCCATGCTCACCTTCTGGACAAGGGCCTTGTGGACAATGGTCTGGTTACGGCCCATCACTCCTTCTGGGACTGCTCCGTGGATGTTAGTGACCCCGGCGATCTGGATATGGACTGCCAGTTTTTAACCATCGCAGCCGTGGCGGAGGGTGTTGCGATGGCCATGGGCAGTGGGCGGCGCCGAGGTGGCTGCGGGTGGTGGCAGCGTTGCTGCTGCAGCGGCTACTGCAGGCGCCCCGTAGTGGGTCACCCTGTGGCTGATAGTTCTGCTGCAGCCTCGTGCTTTGCTTCCAACTGTCCTGCTTCCATCTGCTGCTCCAAGGACTTGGACAATCTTGTTCTGGTCTCCAGAAGGCGGCCACCACCTGTTGTAGGTGGTGGCCGCCTTGTCGTGGAGGATGTCGGCCCCTCTGGCATGGCGGCCCCACTGGCAACCGTGGAGACAGTGTCTGCGTCGACTGGGAGACCTTTGCGGCCTCGGAGGTGACGTGGATGGCGGAGCGGACGATGGCATCAAGGGTGCCAATGGCAGTGGCAACAGCGGTGCTGGCCTGCCCGAACAACGCCAGTGGTCTTGACGAAGATGGCCCCAGGGACGGAGACAGCAGCCCCGATGACATTGCCAATGGTGGCTGTGCGACCCCGACGACGGCGGAGTCAGTGGGGGTCTGGTCCGGGGTTGGCTCGCAGCATGAAGTCGGTGGTCCTTGATCCAGCGGTGATGGTGGCTAAAAGACCAATTAGCTATTCTTCGGTGGATTTACGGGCTCTGGGGAGAGTCCCCCACTCCCTGAAGCGGCCCTCTGGTCTATCAACAGCCTACCTCAAGGACGGTTCCTGGGATCCAGAGAGGTGGCATGGCCATCAGAAAAGGATTTGTAGGGGGGGTTTTAAACTTTTTAAATTTTTATTTAGAGTTTTGTCGGGGTTGGGGAGGATGACTAGGAGAGGGTTGGGGGATGGAAGTTATTGGGGTTAGGGAGGATATCCTGGGGGGGGTTGGAGTCAGCCAGGCTGGAGTGCACATCTGTGAGGGCCCAGAGGATCGTGAGTTGTGGGGGCGATCAGAATTTGGACAGCAGGGGGTGGGTTCCATCGGCACCATAAGTGGGAGGGGCAGATATGACAGGGGTAAAGAACCATATCAGGTTAGGGGATCGCATACCCGCTGTCTCCAAGCGGTAGTGCGCTCCGACCCTCCTGACCCGTCTGGCAGGCCTGGTTATGCAGAGTCTCAGGCCCTGAGTACCTGGTTGATGTTGTGCAATGCCAGGTCCATTGTTAATAAGGCCCCCCTGATTTACGACCTTATTCAGGAGGAGGGCGTGGAGCTGGCTGGCATCACTGAAACCTGGTTGGACCCAGAGGGTGGTGTTTCCAAGCATTCCATCAACCAAGGTCTCAGGGAAGGGGTGGCGGCGATTATTAGAGAAGTTCTTTGTCCTAGGGAGGCCACTGTTCCTCAGACGGCTGGTTGTGAGTCTCTCTTTGTGAAGTGGGGGCAGGGGGTTCAGATGGGCCTTTTGATAACATACCTGGCTCCCTGCCACGTGTCATCAGCCCTGCCCGGGCTCCTCGAGGTGATAGCCAGGCTGGCGGTTGAGACCCCTAGGCTTTTAGTCATGGGTGATTTCAACCTGCCTTTGCTCGGGGAAACCTCTGGGGTGGCTCGAGAGTTCCTGGCTTCCATGATGGCCATGGATCTGATCCAATTAGTTTCTGGCCCCACTCACACGGGGGGGACACACACTGGACCTGATTTTTGCCTCTGATCAGTGGTTGAATGATCTTTCTGGGGATCTAATTATAAAGCCCTTGTCATGGTCTGATCATTCTCTTCTTAGACTTGACTTCTGTGCCGCCATCCCCCATCGCAGGGAGGCGGAACCAAGGAGATGGTTCCGCCCCAGGCGCCTGATGGATCCTGAACAGTTCCAGATGGAGCTTGGGCCATTCCCTGAAACTCTGGCTCATAACTCAGCCACAGACTTGGTGGCCACCTGGGATAGGTTGGCCACTGAGGCTCTGGACCGAGTTGTGCCTTTGCGACCTCTGACTCGGCATAGATCCCATTTGGCTCCGTGGTTCACGGAGGAGCTGACGGGGATGAAGTGCCGGAAAAGACATCTGGAGGGCATCTGGAGGACCAGTCGTGCCGAGTCTGACCGGACACAGGTGAGGTCCTTTATTAGGACCTACCTAGTGGCGATAGAGGCGGCGAAACATTCGCATTTCTCCACCCTTATTGCATCGGCAGAAAATCGGCCTGCCGCTCTGTTTAGAGTAACCTGCTCTCTGCTTGAGCCGAGAGTGCGGGAAGACCTCTTGCAGGGTAGGGCAGAAGAGTTTTCCCAATTTCTGCATGATAAAATTGCTCAGATTCGGGATGGGCTGGACTCCAGTTGGGTGGTCCCGGGGGAGGTGTCAGGGCAAGTCTTGAGACGGTTATCTGGGAGGAGTTCGATCCTGTGACTGCCGAGGGTGTGGACAGATTACTGGGGAGGCTGAATGCCACCACATGTTTACTGGACCCATGCCCTTCCTGGTTGGCCTCTACCTCCAGGAGATGACACGAGGCTGGCTCCAGGGGATTGTCAACGCTTCGTTGACAGAGGGGGCTCTTCCTACCGCCTTGAAAACGGTGGTGGTGCGACCCCTCCTCAAGAAGCCTTCCCTGGAGTTTAAATAACTATTGTCCTGTCTCCAACCTTCCCTTTCTGGCGAAGGTTGTTGAGAGTGTGGTGGCGCGTCAGCTCCCTGGAGGAAGCATTCTATTTAGATCCATTCCAATCGGGCTTCAGGCCTGGGTACAGTACCGAAACAGCATTGGTCACGTTGGTCGATGATCTCTGGAGGGTCCGTGACAGAGGTTATTCCTCTGTCCTGGTCCTATTAGATCTATCAGCGGCTTTTGATACTATCAACCATAGTATCCTATTGCGGTGGTTGGAGGGGTTGGGAATTGGGGGCACCGTTTTGCGGTGGTTCTCCTCCTTCCTCTCGGACCGCTCGCAATTTGTGTTGACAGGGGGGAGAGGTCCACCCCTAGGCCCCTCATTTGTGGGGTGCCTCAGGGGTCGGTCCTCTCCCCTCTTCTGTTCAACATTTATGTGAAGCCGCTGGGAGAGATCATCCGTGGTTTTGGGGTGAAATGTCATCTCTATGCTGATGAACTCAGCTTTAAATCTCCACCCCAAGCCACCCCAACGATGCTGTGGAGATCATGGCCCGTTGCCTGGAGGCTATGCGGAACTGGATGGGCGGGAACAGGCTTCGACTCAATCCTTCCAAGACAGTGGCTGTGGTTTCCGGCGGCCCGATATAGTCAGTTGACTCCGTCGCTGGCTATTGGGGATGAGATCTTGACCCCCACTGAAAGGGCTCGCAATCTTGGTGTCCTCCTGGATGTACGGCTGTCTTTGGAAAATCACATCACGGCCGTCTCCAGGGGGGCTTTTTATCAGGTTCGCCTGATATGCCAGATGCGGTCCTTTCTTGATCGGGATTTTTTTTAATTTTTTTTTATTTTTAATTACATTTATATACCGCCCTTCTCCGGAGACTCAGGGCGGCTTACAGTCTATGGAGCACCATGCTAGGTGCTCAGCAATAGCCTTCATTCCATTGTATATGCCTGCTTATTACTAGGGCTTTTTGGCCCCCTCAAGCGGCATTTTTACAAAGTCAGCTTATTGCCCCCAACAATCTTGGGTCCTCAATTTACCTACCACGAGAGGATGGAAGGCTGAGTCAACCTTGAGCCTGGTGGGATTCGAACCTGCACTAATTGCAGGCAGCTTGCACTAAGTGCTAGATGATTAACAGCCTGCACCACCAAGGCCTGCACCACCAAGTCACCCATGCCCTGGTCACCTCCCGCCTGGACTACTGTAATGCCCTCTACATGGGGCTCCCTGCGGGGAGTACCCGGAGGCTTCAACTGGTACAAAATGCGGCCGCGCGGGTGGTTATGGGGGCGTCGAGATACTCCCATGTGATGCCTCTCCTGCGTGAGCTGCATTGGTTGCCGGTAGCCTTCCGGATTCGCTTTAAAGTATTGGTTTTGGCCTTTAAAGCACTCCATGGCATCGGACCAGGATACTTACAAGACCGCATTCTGCCAGTAGTCTCCCACCGACCGGTTCGCTCCCACAGAGAGGGTCTCCTCTGGGTCCCGGCGGCATCTATGTGGCGCCTGGTGACCCCGAGGAATAGGGCCTTCTCTGTGGGGGCACCCACCCTTTGGAATGGGCTGCCCCCGGGGCTATGAACAACCACCGACCTCAGGGCATTCAGACGTGACCTGAAAACCTGGCTCTTTGAGCAGGCTGGCCTGAGCTGACTTCTAATGGGATTTTAAATAAGGGGTTTTAGATTTGATTGGTTGGGGTATGAAAGTTTTAGCTTATTTTAATCGGGGGTTTTAAATTTTTAATTGGCAGCCTTTAATTTAATTCTTTTTTAATTGTATTTATATTTGTAATTTATATATATTTTAGTTGGCTGATCACCGCTCTGAGTCCTTCGGGAGAAGGGTGGTATATAAAATTATTTAATAAATAAATAAATAAAATACCTGCTGCCACCACCAGCCCCATGAGTACATTGTTGAGTACAATGACTCCCGGACTGCCAAACCTCCCTTGCCAGTGCTGCCTGCCTCGCCCGGCCACCATCTTCCCCCCGCAGCCCACCGCACTGTTGCTGCCTGGCCTTCCATCACCAATAGGTGAGTCAGGAGACAAGCAAGCCCTGCTGGTCACCTACTTTTTCCTGCTGTCACCGACTCCTGCACTGCTCAGCCGCCCTCACTACCTGCCTTGCCCAGCCACCATCTTTGGCCAGCCACCATCTTTGCTCATCTGCTATCTTCTCCCACCTGCGGTCTGCCGCACAGTTGTTGCTGCCTGGCCTTTTCACCATCAATTGGTGAGGAGGCAAGCAGCAAGCCCTGCCAGTCACCTACCACCTCCTGCTGCCGCCGCTGCCGCTAACCCCGGTTGAGTGCCGACTCCCAGGCTGCCCAGCCATCCTTGCCACAGCAAATTCCAAAGACTAGTCCTGACCAAGGACCCCAGCGTAGCTGGCCAGCCAACTTGCCTGCCTAATTTTTGGTAAGTTGCTTTTTTATTTCTTTATATATTTATTTATTTAGTATATGTTTTGTTTTTATTAATCATAAAAACAGAACAGATACTAAAAACATAAATAAATACATAAATGATTTTTTTGTTGTTACACTACTGTTATTATTACTTGTTGACACTTATGTTTTCCTATTAGGAAAAAGCAAAGGACAAACAGAAGTATCAACATTTAACAATAATAGTAAAATAATTTTTATTTATTTATTTATTAGTATCTGTTTTGTTTTTATGATTAATAAAAACAAAATAGGTACTAAAAATAAATAAATACATAAATAAACAAAACAGATGCTAAAAATATTAAAATTATTTTAAATAATTTTTAATAATTTTAGTATAGGTTTTGTTTTTATTAATCATAAAAACAGAACAGATACTAAAAACATAAATAAATACATAAATGAAAAACTTTTTGTTATACTACAGTCATGTGACCACCAAGCCATGCCCAGCCAGTCACATGACCACCAAGCCACGCCCAGTCAGTAAGCCACATCACCCAGTCACATGAACACCAAGCCACACCCACAAATTAGGCCACGTCTACAGAACCGGTTGTTAAGAAAATTGAATCCCACTCCTGTGCAAGAAGATTGTATAGACTGACTCTAAACAACACAAAGTAGCAAAAATGGTGCATTGGAAGATCTGCAAGAAATACTATTTTCTTGCAAGTAAGAACCTGTGAAACCACAAATAAACAATAATAAAAAAAGAAAAATCCAAAGTGCTCTGAGACTTTAGAATTCAAACAGACTTTGCATAACACTCAGGCCTTAACAATTGTTGATAAGAAAGCCAGAAAAAGTCTGAGTAGTGGATGTAGCAGTCCCTGCAGACAGCAGGAGGAACTGGAGGAAATCACAAAATACGAAATCCTGTAAATAGAAGTAACACAACTGAGGCAAAAGAAAGCAAAGGTCGTACCTATAGGTACCTTATGGTACCTTGGATACAATCCAAAATTCAGTCAAAATTCATATTAGTGGTCTCCTGGATTTAAAATTATGAAGCATCAATCAACACTGACAAAATTATCAAGTTAATTGCAAAAAGCAGCCTTACTTGGAACAGCTTACATCCTGCAATGATTAAGGTAACCTTGGGAAGAACTTGATACATATATACATACATACATAATACATACATACATACATACATACATACATACAAACATACATACATACATACAATGGGGCAAAAAAGTATTTAGTCAGCCACCAATTATGCAAATTCTCCCACTTAAAAAGGTGATACAGGCCTGTAATTGTCATCATAGGTATACTTCACCTATGAGAGACAAAACGTGAAAACAAATCCAGACAATCACATTGTCTGATTTGGAAAGAATTTATTTGCAAATTATGGTGGAAAATAAGTATTTGGTCACCTATAAACAGGCAAGATTGCTGGCTCTCACAGACCTGTAACTTCTTCTTTAAGAGGCTCCTCTGTCCTCCACTCATTACTCATTAATGGCACCTGTTTGAACTTGTTATCATTAAAAAAGACACCTGTCCACAACCTTAAACAGTTACACTCCAAACTCCACTATGGTGAAGACCAAAGAGTTGTCGAAGGGGATCTCACCCCGTGGAGTCAAAATGATCACAAGAACAGTGAGCAAAAATCCCAAAACTACATGGGGGGACCTAGTGAATGACCTGCAGAGAGCTGGGACCAACGTAACAAAAGCTACCATCAGTAACACACTATGCCGCCAGGGACTCAGATCCTGCAGTGCCAGACGTGTCCCCCTGCTTAAGCCAGTACATGTCCAGGCAAATCTCAACACACCATGTATGTAAATATTGAATTTTTTATTTAAAAAAGAGCAACTTTTACCCAAAATCAGGCAAAACAGGCAGGCAGATTGAGTTGTTCACAGAATCACAGATTCACTTAGAGATCAATGATTCTGCCATCAGCTACCTGCACTGAATAATAGAAGTTTCAATCCTAAGGAAGGTTCAGCTCTGCTTAAAAGCAGAGCCGATAATCTAAAGATTAGCTAGAAAGCAGGAAATAGTTGGATTTCTTGCTTTCTAGCTAATCTTTAGATCTTTGGCTCCCAGCACAGCAGAACAGCTGATGGCTGGAAAAAGGAAAAATAGCATTTTAGCAGGCAAGTTTGCCGGGTAAGGAGTGTGTGGGCGGGGAGGATTCCTGGCCGACGCAACCTTGTGTTCCTGCACAGCCTGGATTAATTGCTTTGGGGGTTGCTCTGGGTGTGACATTTCTCTGCGGACCACCAAAATTTTCTCGCGGACAACCAGTGGGCCACGGCCCACTGGTTGGCAACCACTGCTCATTCTAGAGCAATGGTTGTCCAATCTCAAAAAATACCAGTGATGGAGCACCCACAACTTCTGAAGGCAAGCCATTCTACTGATTAATTGTTCTCATTGTCAGGAAATTTCTTATTAGTTCTAAGTTGGATTGCTCTTTGATGAGTTTCCATCTAATACTTCTTGTCTTGCTCTGAAGTGCTCTTGAGAGTAGGTTGTCCATCTTCAGTATGAAAGCTCTCAAATACTGGAAGACCACTATCACATCACCCCTGGTCCTTCTCTTTGTTAGACTAGACATAACCAGTTCCTGAAACCATTCATCATATGTTTTAGCCTCAAGGCCCCTAATCATCTTTGTTGCTCTTTTCTGCACATTCTGGAGCCTCAACATATTTTTTGTATCATGGAAACCAGAACTGGATACAGTTTTTCAAGTGTGATCCTAACAACGCAATATACAGCAATAATAGTTCACATGATTTCAATGCATATGAAGGTTAACACCAGCTAAAGACTTAGCAACTGTAATTTCATTGTTGTGCACAATAATGGTAATAAAATATAATGCAACCCCAACCGAAAAAGATTGCCTACATTTGCAATAAAATTGAAGTACTTTTCTCTAACTGAGCTGAAATACCATGAATTGCTTAAAGTAGATTTAAGAAAAAAATATTACAATTGAAGTTTCTCAGTCTTGGAAACTTCCAAATGGGAAGTTCTGTGATTTTTAACTTCAGAATTCTCCAGCCATTAAGACCCTTGCTGGAAATTCTGTGCATTTTACTAAACGCTCTTACTAGAGAAAAGACATTGGCAAAATTTAACTTTAAATGGAAGCCTTTTATGGACTTTTTGCAAGAAATAAGGGGAAAAACAAATTATGACATATAATGATGGGTAAAAACTGTCAACTGTTTTAAAAATGGATACTATTGATATCCCAAATTAATATTTGAATTTAAGCTTTATTTACATATTTTATGTAAGGAATTGGAAGTCACTTTTTATATTTTTGTTTTTTTCCCCACACTCCTATCCTCTATCTTTCTCTCTATGCTTTCTCTTTATCTATCCATCTTTCTGACTACGTTATTTTTTATCTTTATGTTCTATTTTTAAAAACTTAGGGTTTTTTTTTAATGGAGAATTCTGGGAATTGAAGTATACTCACTTGGAAGTTATGATGAGTGAGGAACACAGGGTTGAAAGAAAGTGACTAGCCCAAGGTAATCCAGCTGACTTTGATCTAAGGTTGGACTAGAACTCACAGTCTCCTGGTTTTTAGCCTGATGCCTGAACTACTACACCACTTAGTTTCACTAAGAACTAGGCGTAGTTATACTCTGTTGAAGGAAGTGTTGTTGGAATAAAAGAATAAGTATATTATCTGAAACCACAGCTTTAGTTTTAAAAAAGTATGCGTTTTATGAATGCTAAGTTAATATATGAACTTGATAGATGATCACATAAAGATAATACCAGAAACCATACTGAGATAATTAGACAGTGACTTAGGAGAATATTGTCTGGATGTAGAACAGGAATGTAGGGACTGGACACATTCTATGCCTTTCTTCAAAATAGGGATAAATTTGCTTAATTTATACTGGTCACATCTAACCTGCCTTAGTGGAACATTCAGGATGCCTGATATAGGGGTGGAGGGGCATGCCTTTTTGTGTTTCTGTTTTATATTTTGTTTAATTTAAATTGCAGTACAGGGTGTAGAATTTTATATTATTCTGGGAAGTGAAGTCCCACATATGTCATAGGCACTAGCTTTGGAAAATAATAAAAAGCAAACTGAGAGAGCAGAGTGGGAAAAAACCCAATAAAATAAACCATGGTAAAAAATATAATAATCATAAAGCTCTCATCCATTGTAATGTATTTGCATTCTCTGGGCAGCAGCTGTCAGTTTCAATGGTTATAAATGATAATTATGAAAACTTATGACAGCATCTACTTTGCCATTTTTTTTTCCAAAAATATTATTCCTCTTGAAACAAGGTTCGATTTTTCTACTTTATTCTCAGAGTGCTGGAATTTTTATTTCATTTGGTTGTTGTTGTATTTTTGGAATTACTTTGCAACTCTGTTTTTTGGAAATCAAAACAAAAATGCAACTCCGTATCTTGTTTTATTGAATAGAAAGACAGAAATGGCATTAATATAAAGTGCCTGCAAGGAAAAATGTGTGTTGTCTGTTCTTAACAATTATTTTAACAAGACTGAAAATCTGGTCCTTTGCAGTGGTTTATTTTTACCTCTATGTTCCACCTACCTGAGAATTTTAATCTAGGGGTGGAGATAGTTCTAAGAGACCATTCAGTTATGTCAAAAGGGGAAATGTCTATCCTTTAGATCTTAGTTGAACAGCCTTTGGGAGAAAAAATGGTGCAACCTAAAAGTAGCTGACCTCAGCAAACTTAAATGCCTGACTGTCATTCGTTTTCCCATTCCACCTGAAGAATATAATGAAAAGACCATTTCTGGTTAATAACAGGAGCGCCTACAAGGGATAATTTTTTTTAAAAAAAGTCAAAATAGTGGCCATAATGGTGAATTCAAAGCACATAAAAAAGTGGAGGCTTGACTGTATCATCACAGCTGCCACGCTGACTTTTTTGGACACTAATGGCTAAGAAGCCATTCTGATTCCTTTACTCTCTGCCTTTGTTTCTGTGGATTTGGCAAATTTTCACAATGTCCTGTCACTTTGAATTGACCAACTCAAAGTCTAACTCTGGGGTCTACAACCTTGGCAACTTTAAGTCTGGCTTAAGCTTGGCTTTGCTGGCTGGGGAATTCTGAGATTTGAAGTCCACCAGACTTAAAGTTGTCAAGGTTGGAGACTCCTGCTCTAACTGATCCTGGATTTTAAAACTGACTGAATTGTCACACTTGTGAACCTTGTGACCTTACCTTTGAGTAAATGTGCATAGGCTGGGACTGCCAGCATCTTTCGTCTCCATTGGTTCCAAGACCAAGTAGAGCAAAACTCAGTCCCCTTTCCCACTCCAAAGTCTGGAGTTTTTACTCAAAAGTTCAATCTCCATCACTGAAAAGTTAATTCCACTATGTTTGTTAGCTCTTCGTTTCAGATGAATGAGAAAAATGAATCCCTACACACCACAGTGGTTTCTGGAGAACCTATGTAGTTACATACTTCTCTTCTGACTTTACATCTCTGGTCAACAAACTCACCTGGCTGGTCCCCAGTAGGATGGTTAAATATCTCTACTTCTCTAAGAGAAAGGAGGAAGGGAGGGAGGGAGAGGGGGGAGAGAGAATATTTTCTTGAAATCTTTAGTGGGCCTAGATAAACCCTAAAACCCTCCAAAAGAATTGCCCTACCCAATCAGCACACGATTACAGTCCTAAACACCCTTCCCATCATCAACCTGATGCCTGCCAAGGACACTGCTTCTTCTACAGGTAAAAAGCATGGAAATCCTCTGGGAGGTGCTAGGCACCCCCAACTTCGTCTTCTTGGCTCCTTTGGAGGGGAGGAGGGATGAATGCAACCTTCCTCGCTTCTACGCGGGGCGGGGGGGGGGGCAGGGAAGGGCAGAAAGTGGAAACCTCTGGAGAGATTTCATTTTTCCCCAGAAAAAGTCATTGGGGCCCCAGTTTTTCCCTGCCTTTGCTGATGGAAGC
Organism: Bungarus multicinctus; assembly: GCA_023653725.1. NCBI lineage: Eukaryota > Metazoa > Chordata > Lepidosauria > Squamata > Elapidae > Bungarus > Bungarus multicinctus. The sequence goes on from CM042834.1 coordinate 238,760,482, forward strand.
TTCCGCACCCGGGTCTTCGGGGACTCTGCCGCCTGATGCAACCCCACCGCTCACTACCATTGTTGGGTTAGCAAAAAGGACTTGCGACTAGCCAAAGCAGCCAGGCTCACTTTCACTTCCCTTGATCAATGAGACAAGTCTTTGGCGTTCCCGTTTCGTGGGAATGAAGAGTATGCACCTAACGAAGCCCTAGTTCTCCGGCATAGGCTCGGTCAGTGAAGGAATGGCGACCGATCCCAGCGTTTGTGACACGAGTGGCTTCCGTTGGCCTTTTACTCTCACCTTCCAGGGATTTGGGTCCTCGGCCGCCTTTCCTTTAGCGCCGCTCGTTAATTTGCGAAAGGCTTCAGCTCTTTCCTCTAGAAACTTTCTTGCAGTCCACACAACGCCATTTTTTTACCCCCTATAACCCTATGCGTCCCTCTTTTTCTTTCCAGAGGTCTGTAAATACACTTCGTGCGTTCATGTGCGATGCATTGCTCCTGAAAAGGCACCGTCCTATTTCTCCACTATACGATACACCCGCTCAAAAGTAAGCCTGGCCGACTTTAGCGGGACTTATTCCGTGAACAGCTATTTTAAACCATTAAGGAACAAGCAGATCAATATCACTCACAACTTTCTTTTTTTTTTTTAATCCAGTGTTAGTCTAATGTAGATACTTTGATATCAATGCTGTTATATTATAACAATTATATGTAATTTCTGAAGTTCTACCGAATACTTTTGAATTGAGCTATTGTATTAAGAACGACCTTAATATATCAGAATTTATGGCTACTATTGCGGTTATTTGTAAAGAAATCATGGGCGTGGATGAGAGCAAATAGTTATATAATTGATCTAATCCTTAAAAATGGAAATAGTTGGGAAAGCAATTCGAATCTTTGGGCGTTGACTTGAATTATTTGGAAAACTGCCACAGATTTCAGATCGTTCATTTTCTTGGTTGGATGACGTCCATTAAAGATGCCATTGAAGTCCAGCAAATTAGATCTTGAAATTCAGTCACTGGGGATTTCTTCACTAAGCATAAAATTGTGTTGAACTATTGAAATTTTTCTTCTTGCTTACTTTTAATCCGGACCCTTCTTTTTTTGCGTCCCATTTCCTACCCTTTATCTTTATTTTGACTTGGTTAAACTAGGTGCCCCCTTGACCCAAAAAGGACCGGCGAGGGGTTTCCTTGAGTAGAGGAGAGAATGCAGGACTGGATAGGGCTTGGAGGAATAAGCGGACTTTAGGCTGAAAAAGTCTTTCGTAAAGAATCGTTTCATTACAAGTGGCTGGGACGTTATTTTTTCTATATGCACGCCCAAGCACTCCTCAAGGAAACGTGTGCACGTGGATGGAGATATAAGAATAAACATATAATGTATGAGGAATGGTGGTGGTGGGTGAATATAAATGGTACAGTAACCCGTACTGCCACGTGGGTTTTCCAACCAATTATTTCGATCTCCTCCGAGTCAACAGTCTCCCACCTGCCAGAAACGGATTATGACAATCCAAACCATCCCTGTTAAAATACCAGGACTGTCAGTAAGTTGCTGGACTAAATGGGGACCTCAAAGTACTGCAACTTCTCCTGGTTTGACCCATAATGGAAACAGTCCGCGTAGTTATGTCGTAAGATACTGTGTACTAAGAACGGAAAGAGCCCTGGTTTGGTTTAAGGACAGGATCCAGCTCTTTTCAAGACGAAGCTCTATGAGAGTTCCTACCTGAGACTAACCTTCTTCCCCAGAGATTTCGTCTCGGTAGAAAGAAAACACCCGGCAGATATCCGAAGGAAAGTCCGTGAACTTCGATGGGAAATACTAAAAAAAAAAAACCCGTGCCTGATTAATTTCGTGTTGTATTGTTCTAATTTTAAAACAACTGGGCATAAATACCATTTTGCGGGCCCCAAGCTTTCATTAAAACTATATCCTTGCATATATTTTTAAATTAAAATATTACAGTGGCTATCCGAAACTTCAACGTTTAGAAATTCACACAAGCCCAGCCTCACTTTGGCTGAGAAAAGGAACTCCCAGCCAGGGAGTTTCTGAGCAGAAAGGTGAAGGAGCGCCCCTCCAGATCCAAGTCAAGGTCCTGATGGCAGGAGCCGAATTTGGCCCGTCTAGACCAGAAAAGTGACCAATCGGCCACACCGGCCCGCCGCTGGTGAAGGAACAGGACCGACGAGTCCTGTCGGCAAGGGGAGCTTTGGACGGCAGCTCCCTCTGAGGTCGCTGGACTCTGCGGGTCCCAAGGGTTCTGGGCCGGTTTGCCCTACGGCAGAGCTTTGTGGCGCATCCCTCAATTCTCGCCTAGATCCCTTAAAAGTGACAAGTGAAGAGGCGAAGCTCGAGACTCTTTAGAGCTGCGTAGTTCACTCGAGCCTTCCGAGTTTGCAAGTTTCTTTGCTGCCGGGAAAAAGCCTCGAACGCTTCCCCGATCTTGGAGACCAGTCCGGCCTGCATGGCCAGATTGTGCCACTAGAGGTCACTGTCCCACCACCGTCTCCCTGTGCCGAGTTCCACCTCCTCCCGGTTTTATGTGGTGTTGTGTGTGTGTTTTTTTTTTAAACTCAAATTAGCACCGTATTAATTAACGCCGTAGTCTATCAATCGACGCTTCTCAGCCCAGGGCAAACGCAAGGTTGGGGTAGAACAAAGGAAAAACACTCATTCCTGTCTAATTTCAAACGCCATCCAAAACCAAAATCCTTCATCATTCACAAAACGGGAGCCGAACGTCTGAGTGACTAAGGTACAGTTTCCTAAGACTTTAACTTTGGGGCTTATGAACCGGCGGCGTCGAGCTCTCTTCTCCGGTGCTGACATCGAAGAAGGGCGGGGAGGCTGGGAGGGGGGGGTGCTCGCTCGCTCTCGCTCTGTCTCCCTCGTGCACGAAATGTCACAAATGGCCGAGCGTCCGACGCGTATTAAAATTGGCCGAGGACTAATCTCCATACTCTTAATTATGAAAAAGGCTTCCATAAACATCCAGGCGGCAGGATTTGTTTCTGACAGCTTGCCTCTCTCTCTCTTTGACCCTTCGGGGCCCTTCAAAGGCTGCTTCTCCCTACAGGACTGGACAAAACAGTCAGCAAGATTCGAATTGAAGGGAAGGCCCAAAATGTTAGGACTTCTCCGTAAAGCTCCCGCCCTTTGCCCCTTTGTGGAGGACGGCAAACCAGAAGAAAGGGTTCCCTCCAGAAAGGGACCGCTTCCCTTGCACCTTCTAGGCCTACCCGCCTTCTCTCCCCAGCTTCGACCTGTACTAAGGCCGGGCCGCTTGCGCCCTATAGGCCAGGAAGCTCGTAGGCAGCCTGAAAGGGGAGGTGGGAATAGCTGTGCGTTTATGCAGGTTAGTCGCGGTCGGTCTAGCGATTCGAAGTCCCGGGTAGGGTCGAGCGGGCCACCGGTTCCGTTTCTGCTCCGGCTCTTTGGAAACCGTGTCGCTTGGCCTTTGGCCCACCGGATCTTTTGTCTGGGGAAGCTAAACCCGAAGGACGGCCAAGCCGATCTTCGGAGGGGTTTCCCCGCCTAGTGTGAGGGAATGTTTGCAGGCACAACTTCGACGGAGCCCTCCCTCAGCTAGGCCAGGAAGCCTAAGGGGAAGAAAGAGATTCGGCGCCGCGGCCTATTGAACGGAAGGCCATCAGCGCGCCGGTCCCTGTGCGCTGCGTAAGCGGGCGGCGGTCCCCCAGGGCGGCTCGGGGGAGGCCCGGGGTCAATTACCGCTCGCTCTCGATTCATCGGTATTTCCCCTCGGGAGCAAAGGCATCCGGCTGTCAGCCGTTCGGTGCGGTTTGCCTCCAACGAGAGTGCTTTAACTGGGTCAGATGTCAGCCTGCCCCGAGTTCCCCTGCGCCCTGACCCGGCCTCCCCTTGCAAGGCGACGCGCCCACCCGCGGACTCAGCTGGGCGGCGCAGGGCCCAGCTTAGCCCCTGATCAGCCCAGGAGGCTTTTCCGAAGCCAGATCGGCTGGAAGGCGACAGGCGAGGTGCTAGGCCTGTTCGTGCTGTTGTTCCCCCGCCTTCCCCCCCACACACAAACTTTTCTTTTTAAAAAGCCTTGGGGGCATCTGATATTGTTTTTCGAGGAAGAATAAGGGAAGGCGCGTCCCAAATTAGAGCCTGAGGGAAGGGTTTGATTCTATCATTACCACCAATAGGGCTCCGGAGGCCTCAGAGCCACCTCGCCTGCTTCTCACCCAAGGCACGTTGCGCCTGTTATGGCGGGCCCGTCTGGTAAAAAGAGGGGAAATGACCCGCTCCCTCTCATATCTTTTGGCGAGCCCTGCTGGGCAGAAAGGAAGACGAGCGAGCCACACCCACCCTGCCTCCCGCCGGGCCTTTGCCCTTCGGTTGGATCCCGCAAGGGCTGTGAGCCTACAGCCGTCGCTCTCGTTAAGGCCGCTCGGCTCCTCTGCGGATTTCTTCACCGCTATCTCAGGAGGCGACCTCCCCAAACTACGAAAGAAATAAGAGTACCAATAAGGAGAATATTTGTAGTTCAGAGTTGAAATAAGGGACCCTAGTCCTCTTTTGCTAAGAGCATATTTGGGGGGTAGGGTGGAGTGCGGGGGGGGGGTATGCCAGCTCGCCAGCCTGCCAATATTGATTGAATTGGAATCCGACGTCTTCCTTTCTCTCTAGCTGAGGAGAACAAATGGGACGCAGATTTTCTGCTTTTGATGGTTCGTTTCACGCTTTTCACTCCCTTAAAAAGAGCAGGCGCCTCCTGAGGGCTTTTAATCGTTTCTTAGAAACTTCTGTGCCAGGGGATCCGATCCACCCCGAAGAAGTGGATCTGGAACACAAACGCCTCAAAGGATGCCGTTCTCGAAAACGGATCAAGCTAACCCTAATGATGTCACCCTTGGTCCTAAACATATTTACCTACCAGTGTATTGCTGATTTCAACGGAGCTTGAATGAACGCGATTCAAAGATTGCTCTTTGGATAGGTCTCTGTTTCTCAACGGGATATGTCCCCTTGTAAGTGGTGAGGATCGCGGGAACACTAGAGTTCAAACCGGTTTATGTACCACGCGACAGAATTACTCCCTCCTCCCTTTTAGAAAAAAATAGTTGAGGGACATGTACATATCTAATACGAAACTGACTTCGGACGAAATTCAGATTGTTAAATCGGTGGCCCTTTATTTGAGGCTTAATAATAACCCTTTGAGACTCACAATATTTGACTAGGGACTTTAAAAGCAATGCTGCTTCGGCTAATGGAGTCGGGGCGGGAGGGGGACGGAGGAGGAGAAGAATCGGTGCTCCCACTGGAAACTTTGCCCAGAACGAGAACGAAAGAAAGGCCTCGTCATCTTTGGGGAAGGGTAACCACCAGCTCAACCCTATTCCTTTTTCTTCTGATCTAGGTTCTATCGAACTAATGAGATCTACCTTGATTCCCAACCCTAAGCGAACACAATGTCGCAGTTTCCGAAGTGAGAAAAATAACAAAACAATCGCACCGTAGCAGATGCTCTCTTCCTTCCGTAAGACAGGGCTCGTTTATTCATGATCCCAAACAGGAGACGATGAAAAAGGGCGTATCCTCAAGAAAACTGTTAGGAACGTGGCGGGAATACGTTTTTCGCTAGAAATAAATAAGGAAATACAGATTAATTACTACACCCCATGAAAACGTTTAAAAACCTTGCAAAGTGGAGTCTGCAATACTAAAAGCTCTTTCACCAACCTGTCATTCTCATGATTCTCCAGAGCTAAGTAGTTTCAATAGCCCCAATTAGCATTTCTCCCGGTGGAAGCGGTCTTTAAGCTAGGGCCGAGGACGTTTGGCCCGGTCCGGACTGAATAGGACCTTCTGAAATTCGGGAACGCGGGGTGACGGTAAACAATGGGCACAATTATTGCGTAAGTCCCCCCTAAATGAATCGAGTGGGCGCCACACGGGCCCCACCCAGGTGCTTTTGCGGTTCTGCGCAGGTCCTGTTAATTTCGCTGGGACTCAAGGTAACCTCGAATCGGATTATACCTGGAAATATGCTATTTTTTAATTTGGTATTTTAAACATTGCATCTGTTTTCTTTTAATTTGATCAACTGACTTATTAAAGAATTATATCTGGGATAGATGTAGAAAGGGAATTTGGGTCATTTTCAGCTTAATGCTTTCTCTTTTGCACCTGGATCTAAACTATCAAAAGTGACCTGTTAGTAAAATCAGTGTTTCTCAGCTAATCCTGATACATTCTGTGTGAAGTCAGTTGTAAAATAACCACACCCAACCGAGATTATCTGAAGCATATGTATTTCAGGTGATGTCCTGTAATATATATTTTAACAATTTAACTAGTGCATTGAATTGATTTTATTAACAGTCATAAAAAGCAATAGATCCTATTACATTTTGGACTTTTTCAACATATTTCAGCATGCAATTATTGATCTTTATTTTGACAATGTTAATAAAGGATATATAACAAATATCATGTGCCATGTTGTAGTCCCTTATAATTTAAATAAACCTAAATACAAATTTTTCATGTGGAAATATTGCCCATGTAAAGTTTGCTTTTTTAACATATGCTGACATGTCAATATTTTATCTTTATTTAAACAGTATATAAAGATAAAGGTGATATAACTGAGCAAGATAATTATGAAAAATGCTTTACGATCATTTACTCAACAAAAAACAACATGCCATTTCATTTTATAGAAAAAAGAAATATACTTTTTGTTCTAATACGCTATTGTCTTCTTTGACAGAAATAACTTCATATAGATATTTCTTATAACTGTATATAGTTTCCAACAGTGAGAGGATTTTTTTTTTCACATCTCCATACAGATTTTTTTCAGCCGTGTGATGTTTCAGGGGTTTCTTCCTTGCATGGTCTGTTCAATGGGATCTGGGATTTGACTTGGCTATTTCTTTCTCTATCATTCAGCAATTCCATGGTGGATTTACTGGAATGTTTGGGTCATTGTCATGTTGCCAAGTTCACTTTCAGTTGAGCTTCATTCTTGTGACAAATGGCCTCATATTATCCTCAAGTATCCTCTGATACAATAAAGAATTCATAGTGGATTCTGCAATGGTGAGCTGCCTAGGCCTTGATGCAGCAAAGCAGTCCCAAACCATGGCATTCCCATCACCAGGATTTATAATTGATATCAAGCTCTTTTGGTGAAATGCTGCCTTCAGTTTTCTCCAAACACCTCCTGCTTAAATAACTAAATCTTTGTCTTAGGCTTGCACATTGTTCCAGAAGTCTTTGTCTTTGCCTAGTTGTTTATGAACAAATTTAGTCTTGCTTCAATATTCTTTTCTGGAAAGCAAAAGTTTCCTCCTGGCACATCACCCATATACAGATTCCTAATGGTCAGACTTATGCACTTTGACACCAATAGTGGTGACAGCTATTTGTATGTCACAGGATGAAATTTTGCTGTCTTTGGAGATTTCTTTTAGCATCTTGCATTCTGCTATCTCGTGGCCTAGCCAGAGCAAGCTGGCAGTTGTTTCCAACCCATTCCACTTGTACATGATCCACATGATAGTGAAATGATTGTTGTCTAATTGTTTGGCAATAAATCTCTTCCCAGATTCATGGGCTACAACCTTTTTGAAGGCCTTAGAGAGTTCTGTGGATCTAAACATGGTTATACCACGAATTTCAAAAAGTAAGTCAAAATAAATATCTGAACTAAGACAGGACCCTTGCACATCTTAAGGTATTCCAATTATTTGCACCTGGTCTGGTGTACCCGATTCCAATTTTACTTATTTAAGGTGGTGTTAAATATAAGGGTGTAGTTACTTTTTCCACATGCAAATTTGCATTTTTATATTGGTTTAAATTATACACTGAGCTACAATATGCCATTGTTCATACTGTTTGTTATATCACATCCCTTTATCATTATGTTGAAATGTAGATCAAGTATCTGTATGTTGAAAAAGTCAAAAAACTCGATGGACTTTGTAACAAAACTGTGGTGTTATGTAAACAATTTTAAAGGGAATAAATTCCACTGGCTTAGTGACGTATTTTCAGCTAGACATTCCACTTAGCAGTTTTGCCAATTCCATTCCAAATCTAAAGCATAACTTGATCAACCTGTTTTTAGAAATATTCTTGTCTGACTATTTCTGAGGCTTTAATAGAAACTGTAGCTTAGTTACCCAATAATGTAGGCCAGGCTTTTTGAAAAGAGCAGGAACAAAGGCAACTTTAGCTGAGAGAAATATTTATGCAATTGATGATGATGGTATGAAGTCAGTTTAATTTAGTTCTTTGGCAATTTATGGACAATAAAAAGAAAAATGATTTTACTGATTCTTAGGTTTTTAATAAATGTGCTGAACTTTTAATGTTTTATGTTATGACATGACATGTTATAAAACAATAACCACAAATTGTTTAGAAATTTCTGATAGGCTCAGGATAACATTTGAATTTACTGTGAATTAGTTTAAGAAAATCTGGTCTTAATAACAATATTTTATACAACATTAAATTATAAAAACATTTTAACTCTATGTATATAGTCTTATGCAAGTATATAAATAATTATGCATAAAACCAAAAATACTACAGGCTTAGCAAATTTATGCAGAAATGGTAGGTACAACATCTGATCTCTGATAGATGTACATAGTTCCTATGAAAATGAGTAGGACTTGCATTAAAGATTCATACCTTCACTAACCTTCACCCAGGCTCATCGCTTTCCTTTTTTTTTTAAAGCCAAAAATTTCAGTACTGGTCTCAACAACATTGCACTGGGTGGTGAAGGCTATATAAGGAATTTGGAATAATGTACTAGAGGACTTGGGGGCAAGAAGTAAATTGAATAAAATGGGATGTAAACATTCTGAGAAGAAACCTTCAGTTGGCCTAACACCTTACTAGCACTACATACAAGTACTTGAATATCACTGTCAGGTCAGATCAAGGGTTTATTTCATGTATAAACCTGTTTCATTAGTGCTAATCTGGTGCTTCTGGAATGGAGAGCTTCCCACAATATGGCATTCTATAGGTATGATGGGGTAGTACTTCAATCATCTCCAATCTTCAAGCCCTTGGTTGAGTTGGAAAGAGTAAGAATCCAATGTATTTGTAAAAACACCAAGTTAAGAAAAGCTATGACACCAGAAAGAGTCACCATTTACTATAGGAAAATCTGATAACAGCAGTATGAGCAATAAGAAAGATACTGCTGTAGTCTCATGAAAAGTAATTAAGTCTTAACCCAGATGCATCAAATCTAATATTAATGGAAGATCAGCCACTTTCTTATACCAAAATTATCAGAGTACAATTACACCTTATTAATTCTGTTGTAACCCTTTATTGGATATCAAGTCCTGTGGATTGCAAGTCTTGACCTACTAAGCAAGCCTAATTCCCATCTAAGGTAGAACAAACAACTTGAGTAAACCCTAACTTAACCTTTTAGATCTCCTTAAAACTGAATAAATTCTTTGTAAATTACTGGGGACTACAAACTTCTCTTCTCAAATCTTGGATTACTTCTTGTTTTCTGCTGCACACAGTCTAATTTGCTGCACCCAAAGTTAGTAACTGCACGAAAGCAGTGGAATGTTTCTGTCTGTAGGTCTATCTTGCTAATTGGGTTGACACAAAGGGTTTAATTTAAGGAGACTGTTGTACACATTATGTTCTTAAATAATAATAAACCTGCAAATTTGTATTTGCAGGCCACATTCCTAAAAGCATTTTCCTTGCTAAATTATATCCCCTTAAGATTCCTTCTATTATTTAGCATCTAAATTGTGTTTGTGAGATGGATTTAAGCTTTTGAAGTCCTAAAACAAAGGTGGTATCAGATCTCAATATTTAATTTTCTGGCAGCCTTAAGCAAATCAATATGGACAAGAGTCTCTCTCTTGAATTCTTACTTGAGAGTGAGTCCCAACTGGATCTTATTCCAAAGAAAGGATACATAGATTTTGCTTCAGGCTCAACAAAACTGTGGAGAATGACCTCAACTGACTTATTTGGAAGGTTTTCTAAATCATTGCACATACAGCACAATCTTCTCTATGTTTACTCCACTGCATTAAATGGGATCTGTTCACAGTTCTGGAACAGATTTTTTTGGTCCCAAATCACAGGTCAATATTTAGCATAAGAAAAAAGTTCTCCAAAACCTTATCCTCCATTGGAACATCTTGATTGAAAAGAGCAACATATGGTAACATATCTTTCCTGTAAAAATGAAGATGAAATGAAAATGTTATCACTTGCCATTTATACTTTCATTTGATCTTGATTTTTACTCTCACAGATTCATCATAATCTTTTTATTTTCTATATTAAAATGAGGCCTTTTGAGTTAAATAGGACTTATTCTCAAGTAAAAATATACATAAGCCAGATGTTTCCATTTCTGGGCGTGGGGGGGGGGTACTTCAACCATTTATAGAAAACTAAACTATTTTTCTTTCTATTAAAATCAAGTGGAGCCACTTTGGGTTGATGAAGGATATGAACCATGTTTGCTTGCATAAATGGATACTCCAGACGTAACAAGCAATACTCCCAAACCATGGGAATTTCTTTTAGTTGCATATCAGCAGAAATGCCAGTTATATGTACAATGCAATTGAGTTAGGTCACTGCTGCAATACTGCATACGGAGGATCTCTTTCCTTGCTTTTGGAAGCTCCTCAGATGGCGTATTCCAAATCAGGCTTGCTTCTGTTCAATGAAGGAAATGTTTTTTACCAAGAAGAAGAACCATTGCAGGGGCGGGCCCAGTAGGACTATTTCTTCATGGCAGCATCCAACCATCATTCTACTGTGTCGCATCCCTGAAGTACCTTTACAATGGTACCTGGGTGACGAAGGTTTCCTCTTCCTTTCTTAAAGGGAAGGTTCAGAAAGACTCAGACTCGATAACTGGGATATCTACAGTAAAAACAAAATCCCCTGAGCTCTGTCCCATCTTTCATCCTTACACATCATGCATAAATACGCTTAGTATCTGAGCGTGAATACAGGTAGGCTTCAACTCTGTTTATACCACCTTCCACACCTAACATCGCCTCTGCTTACATAATTCCATTTCAGCTGCCACCTCGTTCTTGCCACAACACAAAGTGCTCAATAGTTCTGGGGCAAAGTTTACATTGGGATGGAGAGGCACCTTATCTTGGCTAAACTGAGGGCAGCGTGTAGGAGATATAACAGCAACCACTACGGAAAGGGCATCATGGTATCTTCAAAGGTTGAGTTGCCTAGTGCAAGCCTTGCCTGTGTGTATATATGTGTGTGCGCGCACGCAGAGATTGATGCCTATTAATCTTCTGTAGTAACCTAACCACTCATTTGCAGTTCATGCAGAAAATCACAAAGACAATTAACGTGTCTACACAGGCCAGGCTTTTGTGCTTATTTTCTAAAGGGCTGTGTGTGTGTGCGTGCCTGTTGGTGTTGGTGGTGAAGCAAGAAAGCTCCTCTTAAGAGCTTTGTTTTATGAATTCCATAAACGCCTTAGGATTTAGTGCGAATCTCTGAAAAATCAATAACATCTACTCTTTATCAGCCGTTTCTCTCGCCCTCTCCTCTCCCTCTCTCCCTCCCCAGACCTCACATGAACCTCGGTCACGTTTATTACTTGTTTCCCAGCTATGTTTCCGATCAAGACAATAGGGTGGTCTTGCCATCCTATGCACTCTGATTCGCTTCAAAAACCAATGAGATTCTAGGATCGCAGTATATTTGCTTCCGTCAATGGACTTTTTGTCTCCTGAAAAGCAAGTTCGCTGGACCTGGCTTCACTTCAGGATCCCAAGCTCTCTTGTTCGCCAGGCAGGCCTCAATCAAAACCTAACACTCAATTGAATTGAATGAGGGGCTCTTTCAGATCGGCGGAGCATTGTGCCCTACACCTTTGGATTGGGTCACGCAGTACGTGTGGGCTAAGGACAGGAGGAAGGCGGAATGCAAAGCTGGCCCTCGAGGCTCTGAAGGCCTGTTTCCTAGTGCGAAACGGTCCCACTCCCACGGCATCTACCACGCCTGCCGCCGCTTTCTCGTGGGGCTCCTTTCTGGAGGGACGCGAAAGAGGATTGGGCGTGTTCTGCGAGCTCCTCAAACTGCACAGAGATTTCGGGGGATCCGGGAAGGGGAGACACAGGCGACTTTTACAAATTGCTCGCTCCTCGAAGTCTCCAGAAAAGGCGCCTCGGGAACCTGGAAGGGTCTCGCAAATTCGCTTGACGGAAGGAGAAGTGAAGCTCGGTTGTAGCGTGAAGAGCACCCTAGGTTGGATTGGAGCTTTTCGGTTCACTATGCAGGTTATGAGTACACAGGCTGAGATCTACGATCGGTTGTCTGGATACCACGATCCTGAAGAAACCCCGGATAGAAAAGGTCACCGGTGGGCAGTGGGGTCCTTCTTCAGTCACCTCGGGGTGGGAGGTGGAGAACAAAGCCAGCCGTTCTCAATCCGAGGAGTGACATAAACCGAAGTGGCACTTGAGGCTGATGAAAATCCGCTCCACATGACTCCCTCCCCCTCCCACCCGTGGTGGTAGAGAGGAACGTGGTTAGAGTATGGTTTGGTTTGCGTTTCGCCCCGAGGACACGGTCAGCTTCGCCGCTGTCTCCAGAAGAAGAAGAAAGAAAAAAAAGAACTGGCTCCGGAGAGTGCGAGAGGTCGGGCCTGCTAGAGCGCGCCTTTTCTGGTTACCAAACCGAGACCGGGGCTTCAGAAGGCCGGGTGCGGCGCCACCGACGCGAGAAAGGGAAGCTGACCTTTGGGCGGGAAACGGTGGCTGCTGCGGGGAAGCTCGCCTTTAGCCAGTTGACCCCGCGCCTGCACCGTTTGGCTTAGGCAAAGGCAAAAAAAAAAAAAACCAAAGAAGTTCTGTCCGTTCAGCAGAGGGCTTTGAAGGAAGAGCCGAAGGTCACTTCCACGCAATGCACGTGGGCGAGTCCTCCGTGGGATTTGGACCGTGCTTGCAGTTCACCTCTGGGGGGTTGAGCGCCTCGGGGCGGGAATGGGGGGGGCGGGGCGGGGCGGGGCGTCGACGTTTAGAGACTCTCCGAAACCCCCTTTTTCACTCGCGCGCGCGCTCGAGAGGGCCTTCAGACTAGGCACAGAACTCCTTCCCCTTCCGCAAGCACTACTTTATGCCGGTTGGGAGGGGGCTACCGAGGGGGCGTCATATGCCAGCCACCCGCTGAGGGGTAGCCCACCCCAAGCCACCTCCCCTCGCAGCTCCAGCTCCCTCGCGCGTTACACACACACACATACACACACAAGCGCGGGCACAAGGGGCTCTTGGCTCGTGCTGAATGAACATAGCGCTCGATTCGCGAAAGTCAGTTCCCAAGTAAGCGCAAGGGGCGGGGTGTCAGGGGGGGGGAGAAGCGCTAGGAGACGCCCGGCAAGCCGGCCCGCCAGTTCGGGAAACCGCCTCGGCCGACGCCGGCTCCGCCGAGTGCCGCATCCTAGGTAAGTAAGCGCGGCTCTCTGCTGCTCCCTCTCGCTCTGTTTCCTCCGGGACGGGCGGCCGCCTTTTCCTGCTTCCCGGTATGGAAAGGGAGAAGGCTGGGGGGATACTGAGCCTTTCGGGCGAGAACACCACTACTTGCTCAGCCTGGCATTGGCAAAGGGAATGATCGACGACAGGGGAGGCGGAGAGTCCTTCGCTTGCCTCTTTCCTAGCCTGGCTCCGTCCGTCCGTCCGCCGTCCTGTCTCTCGTGGGCCAGGATGCTGATTCTGCAGCCAGTGAAGCCACAATTCTAGGGAAACAAGTTTCCAGCCTTGAAAAGTGGTCCTTCCTTCCTTTTCTTCCTTTCCTTCTTTTCCTTCTTTCCTTCCTTCGAAAGCTAGGAATGTGGCTCCCCCCCCTCCAATCTATTTGCTATTAAATAGAAACTCTTTTATGGAATGCTTTTAAAACGCGATCAGCAACTTTCTCGTATGCTTGGAAGAGGGGAGGGAGAAGCCCTCAAACCCCATTTGAGAGCTGGGCATGTTGGTTCCTTTTCTGAGGACAAACACGTGAGCTACTTTCGGCACATCCCAGGACCGCGTGAACTGGGCGCATTCACACAGCCCGGCCTGGGAAAGAGGCCAGGAATTTCGGTTTAGAAAGCAGCCTTCGGATCTGCTGCTTCTCTGGCCTAATTTACAAGACATCCCTCATTTCGATCCCGAGAAAGGCACCGTTCATCATTTCGCAAGCTTGAAGCGCTCGCTTCGTTGGGCGAGTGATTTTGCTCAGCAGAAATAAAGGTTGGCGACCCGAAACCCGAACTCGCTGGGACCGTTGAGGTTAGTGGACGGATAACCGTGTGTCGTTGAGTGAAGGCTTACAATCGGTCCTCTCTTCGAATGCTGGCTTTAAGCCCATTTGTTCCCGAGAAAGTTCTGTGTTCCTGTTGATGCTGAAGTCCATTTATTGCCTTTTCCTTGATCTGTGAATCCATGAGTTGCAGGAGAAGGGGAATCCAGGATTTCGTCTCCAGTGTCCGATGCAGTGCTACAATCCACGGGTCAATTGGGTCACGGCTATTCGCCTTCCCGTTTGTTTAGTTTAAATGCCTATTCATCTGGCAAATGTGCTTACAATTAAACTTTTTAGAAAACACGCATAAGATAGTAGGCTATGAGCAAAGCTGAACAGCTCTTCAACATCAATTTTAAACCTCGGTGAATTTTAACTCCAAGTGAACCTGCTGAAAAATGCGGAGGCAATGCCAAATATTCCGGATTATTTGATTCGTGATTCGGTTGCACTGACAGAGTACAATCAGGCAATTGATGGGGGAGCAGACCGTCGAAAGAGGGAGGGGGTGGTTTTTGAAAATGGCTGCAAGAGCCGGCCACTCCCATAGAGTTATGTAATAAGGCTGCATATACATATAGCAAATCTGAGCAGGGAGAGCTGATACACTGCCACTTCTTAAATAATTATTTTCTGGGTTTTCTTTCACTGATTAGCCATCTGAAAGCTTGTAAAAAAAAGCTATGACATACAATGAGTGTGGATTTTGAAGGTGACACGTTGTTAGGCTAAGGGCTCTTGACACTTGGTGATTTCCTTGTTCCATTAAGAAAATGCAAATCAGGAAGCAATGGAATTTTTATTAAAATGCCTTCTCAACATTTAAATATTTTAAAAAGCATCCAGTAAGGATTACACAAACCTATAGTGTGGAAACAGATGGATACTTTTGAATGTTTTATCAATTTTGAATTCAAAGGAATACTTTTTTTTTAATAGCTTCTTACAATAGCTCCTAACACTAAACAGTATTTCCTCTGAAGAACTATGGATTATTTATTTACTAACTAGAAATGAAATTAAGGCATATATAGTCACACCCAAAACCCAGCTAAAGCAAAACATTTGGATTTCAACTACTTTAGCCTGATGCAGCAGGCCAAACTTACCCATTTAATGCAAGAATTATTAGTAAATGCACAAAGAATATTCTTTATATATGATGGTTAGTGAGGAAACAAGTGTATTTGCATCAATTTAAAGGACACTCCCAGTGAAATTAATCACCTTTCTCCTGCTAGTCATCTGTAGTCTTTTCAATTACAAGGGACTTTTCAATTACAAGGGAACAATGCTCTGGGTATTCCTTTCTTTCTGACACGAATGTAATTAGATCACTGATTTAAATAAAGCACCAGAAACATATTTTACTGGATACATCTACTTGCAAGTAAGTAGTATTTAAATCAGTGAGTCGTTCTTCCACCCAAAAATGTTTAGGATCAGAATAACCAATAGGACAGCATCAAATCAGATTTCTCAATCTTTCTAGGTAAGAGCAATTAGTTTATGATTTGTACACAAATGACCCTTGAAGAACAGCATTAGAACAATTCTGGTGTAGTGAAGAGGTCTTTGCCAAATGTCAATTACCGGCCTCAACAGTAGAACTCCATGTTCGCTTGGATAAGGTGATCCATCATCAGCCTCCTTGATACATTTCCCATAAACAAACAAAAAGCATCTGCCTTAAAAGACTGCATGGCAGGAGATTACATGCACAGGTATGGTAAGTCATTAAATGACACCCCAGTGCTCACAGTCATTTTTTCTTTGTCATATATTTTACTTATATAACTCTAAAGGTATAAACAAGTTAATCTATGGAGAAATAAATGTTTAAACACAAGTAGAAAATAATATGTTTACTCACAGTAAATCCAATTGATATCAATGAAATATAATTCCTGTTATGCATGTCTTAAGATTGCAACCTACATGCTTAACTGCGAGAAGAAGATTTATTTTTTCTCCTAGAGAAAACTGAATTGGACATAAAATAAAAAAGGATTTGTGTTACAAAGGTATTCTTCTACTTAAAGCCACTATCTGTATCCTCTCAACCTTTTTCACAAACATTTAATTAATGATTAGAATTAATATATAAAAAGAGACTTTTCAATCCTAGATATTCCTGTAAGTCCCAGGTATTATGGACCTTTTGTCTACTCAATTATCTAGATGGTCTTTTTGTCACTAACATCACAGAAGTCTTTTTTAAATAAGAGTGGGCTAATAATTCCAGAGATGGGGAAAGAACGAACCATTAAAGAATTTTCAACTTGCCTAGCAAAGAACAGTTTCTCTGCTGGAAACATTTTCCATATTAATGCTATCTTCCCCTGGCTCATGAAATATTATTCAAAACCCCAAGGGAAAATACCTTTCTAAACCAAAAGAAAAAAAAAAGTTTCCCTTTTCTCTCCATGGTTTTGGGGTGGGGATGGTGGGGGAGAGTTGCAGCACTAAAGCTTCTGCCTCTATCAGGACAAACCATGAATTTAAGAAATTCAAGACTGTAAGGCAAGACTGGAGAATCTGTTCCTAGCCTTGGGCCTCTACTCTTCCTTTGAGCATCAATAGGAGAAGGATTCCCCACAGTGAAGGGTTTGGAATGGCTTTCTCATTTCTTTCAGGGTTGTTAGAGAAGGAAGATAAATTCTAACATTCAGTGTTCTGACTTTGCTTTGCTTGCCTAAATATTAGGTTATTTGTTTATTTGTTTTTACAAAAGATGTATTTCAAGATTACAACTGAAACCCAATCAATTTGGGTGTTATTATTGCATGCTAGAGTTATGTTTCCTGATTTTAATTACTGAGATCAACTGAAATCATGTGGGTAAGTTGTTACTAAACTGATTTTGCTCCTTTCCCCCACCCTGGTTGAATATAATATATTTAAGAGTCTAGAACAATATTAACTATTTAATCACTTGTTTCCCTGGATCAATCAGATGCACTTATCTTTCCCATTAGTCCTTAGATAATTTATATGGACAGCCAGTAGGTGTCGCTGTCCCCCTGTTGGCCAGAATAGGGTAATCAAGAGCCATTCAAGGGGGCAGCAGGAAGGCTGTATGGTCCCTTACCTCTAAGGTAGCAAATTGCCTTTAGTGAGCTCACCTCTGGCACTAAGACCATCTTGCTAGGGCAGAACAAGGCGTGCCATTGTTTAAAAGATTATCTGGAGGCCATTCTCTCCTATGAGCAAGCCCAACAATGGATATGTGGAGAAACACCAGGCTAGTGTATTGGAGTTGGGGGAGAACCATCATTAGAGCCCTGGTCCCTCTCTAAATACAGCTGTGCTTGTTTTTTTTTTTGTTGTTTTTTTTTAGCATGCAAGGTGGTTGGTAAGGAAAAAGCAGAAATCCAGGAAACAATAGAAGGCTGTACACACATACACAAAGAGGCACAGAGTGAGATGCCTCTGATGACGCCTCTTGTGTTAGTGTTGGGGCTAAAATCATAACCGCATTGGTTGCTTTACACACGTTACTTTTATCCTTAAATGTTTTGATTAATCCCAATATTGTTGATTCACTGAAATGCGATTCTGACAAACACTTTTGCTCACACCTATGATTTCCTCTCTTAATTTTTCCCAAAACATGGATAAATTGTCAAGGATTGGAAATCTAGATTCACTTCTATAGCCTTGAAAATTGTCTCCCATTTCCTTTTACATTTTGCTTTGAGATGTCATGTGGCAATTATTATTAAACAGGAGGTTGGGATATTTTTTTTTTTAAAGATAATTCCTAGAAAATGCTTTGCATCTCAGGAAGTATTTTAAACGTGCCTTTTGCAAAAGAAATTCCTATTTATGAATAGAAGCAGGAAGCGTGAGGTTAATATCAAAGTAGGGTTAAGGTGATTGGCACAATATGCTTGTACTGAAAATATAATTTATGTTAGTGGAAGTTGTTCTTAAGAAAAAGCAACAGTATAAACCAAAAATGCTGCTGGTCCCTCATTCCGACCTTAATGTTGTTTCCAGAAGGATATATTTACCCTTCCTTTTTTGCATATTAGTATAAAACATGTGCTCCCATGCCCTGTGTGATGCTAAATAGGTTTTAAGAATATTGTCGTTTTAAAGGGTGGGAAATCTGAAAGACAAACATCTTTGTTTTGTTTTCTTTAGGACACCCTATGAATAATCTGTTATGAAAGCTCAATAGCTTAGTTTCTATTTCTTTAGCCCAACGTCTAATTCCTAGTAAGTGGTTCCTGGGCATAAGAAATGAAGGGAGAAAGCTACTACCAACATTGGGTGACTATTACACATGCATATTGCCTGGTTGTGTATTTTAACTCTGAGTTACAGAGTTAGATGTGAGCAATTTGCCATGCGATATAATGGGTGGCTTGATATTTATTGTTCGTGGCCGTCCAATTTAAGTGGCATATGGCTTAGACGAGGCAGCTGTCCCTTGATCTCCCTCTGGCACAAGCACTTGAGGTGCTGAGCGAGGGGTGGGGTGGGGTGGGGTGGGGGCGAAGAGGAGACGTGGATATGAGGGAGGGGCTGCTGGATGCAGGAGGGCCAAAGAAGTGGCCTTCACAGCGAGAGCAGCGTGTGAAGGAGTTGGGATTTGTGCAGATTGTTGAGTTCCTTCAATCACTGCCCGCAGGTGATGTGATTCACAGGGACAAGGTCTCTATATGGTAATTTCAACTGGACAGAAGGCGGTGTAGGTATGTGTTGTATGTGTGGAAATGTGTTGTTGTGGGGGAAGCGGGCTCTCGAGCCAGCTAAGCTGGGACAGAGCGGAAGAATTGGACGGTGGGTGACCCTGCGCATCTTGTTCGCAGCACCAGCATCCACTGAGCTACACCGAGCTGCCGTCTGCAGGGTAAGCAGGAGCACGCAGGACTAAGGGACAGTGATGGGAGAAAGCGAGAGAGCTACGGCTAGCAATAAGCAAAGCATCTCTAGGGCACTTATCCTTGCACAACACCTCACTGGGGTGTGGAGAGGGGAGGGTGATGGAGTAGACGCCCAAACAAATGCCTTTGATATTGGCTCCTTGAATAGACACATCGTTATCTCACTTAAGTGTGCGTAGTGTGCACCTATCCTCTTTAGGTCTGTGGATGGCTAGAGCTCTAGGCAAGCTAAGGTGGTTCACGTGGTTTAATTAGTCACTAGAGAAGGTTGGGATTGTCTCAATCAATGAGGTGGCGCCCAGTGTTCCGTGGAGAGGGCCAGCTTTGTGCGTAGTAAGTGCTGGACTCCCCAGTTCATGCAACACAGACACACACACACACACACACACACACGCATAATTTCCTCCAATGTATTGTTCTATACATAGTGTGATAAGAACTAATGTAATGGAAGACGAAAATGTGGTTCTCCCACCCCTTTCTTTATGGTTTACGTGTAGCCATCTGACCACTTTTTATTGGGTGACATATCATATGAGCACTTTAGGGTACGTAAAACTGGAGATGGTGGTAAGGCTGGATGTAGCATAAGCTCAAATTGGACGGATTGGGATATAGGCATAACACAAAGCGAAAATCTCTCTCGGGCTTTTCTCCAAATCTAAATGGGCTTGGCTTTGAGGAGAGTTAACTTTGACCTTATGCATATATGCAGGTAAGTAATTCATGCTGTGCCTAATGACCTATGCATGTGCTGCACTTATTTGGCTTAAATAGGTATGTGATGTTAAGTGTATGTTCATTTTTTTTCTACGGAATGTCAATCCTGCATTATTTTAGAAAGACGACTTGGGAAACAGAGTAATGGTTAAATTGGAACAATTTAAATTGGGTGACTTTAAATTACTATCTTTAAAAAAAAAATCCCTCCAAAATAATGTTTGTCAAACATAATATTTTAGTATATATATATATATATATACTTTGTATTATATATATATATATATATAATACAAAGTATATATATATATATATATACTAAATATATACTAAATATATACTATATATATATATATATATTCATACATATATCCCTTGCTTATTAAACACCGATTTTATAAACAAGATCTCAGATGCATTGTCACACAAGAAGTAGTACTTGGCATTAAGCCATACAAGTTTAAATGAAATGCATTACTAATAACCGCAGTTAGAAGGCAACATACAACATGGTTGAAAATGTCTTCCTTATAGAAATTTCTCTTTCCTCACTGTGGGCACATCTTTAAAGAAAATATTTTCAAATGAAAGGCTTCTAAAGCCAAAGGAGAATGTGGTATAGACAGACGGAGAGTGTTTTAAACAATTCCTATTATGCAAGCTTCCAGATGCTCCGCCCTCTTTTTTATTTTTATGCCTATGATGAGATTTATAATCAAACTTTGAATTTCCAGTTGCTGCCCTTATAGTTGATTAGCTAAACACACACACACACACACTGCCAATTCATGCCAGTCTTTTCATTTTAAGAGGAAGCAAAGGATTCTGAGGCTTCACATTGTGTTAGGGAACCATGTCCAAACATATTTTGAAAACCCTGCAGAAAATGAAGAAGCAGGAAGCAAAAGCAAGCTGCATCTATAGAGTCACAGTAAAAAGGCCAACATGAAACAAATGAAAATAAAATGTTTTGCTTTAAAAAAAAAGATGAAGGAAGAAAGGAAATCTAAAAATCTTAACTTCCAGTAAATGTTTTAAAAATGCAAATATACCTTTACATATGCATCAGTATTAAAAATAATGCATGCAGGAGCCAACCGGAGGAGCAGCAGCAGCAGCAGCCAAAGGAGGAAAGCAGAATGGCGCAGCGTTGATTATGCATAGAGAGAGGCGTCTGGCTGAAGCCGCCTGCTTGTCACCTGTTCTTCTCCGCGAAGCGCTGCAGGCCGGCCGCTTTCCTTCAGCGGCAGGAGCCCATCGGCTGAAATCTTCCCGGCGCTTAGCAGATCTTGGTCATTTGGGCTTTTGCTGGCTTTGATTTTTGGGAGGTTGTTGCTGTTTTAGGACCAAAGGCTCGGTTTGGTGAGCTCTTTTTTTTTTCTCTTCCCCCGCCCGTTTTTTTTTTTTTTAAAAGATTGTTCCTTTAATTAAAATCTTCCATGAAAGGAAGCGATCGCTCCGGGAATCTATAGTCTCTTCTTCATGCAGTAGGATTTGCATATTTTTAATGCCCTAATTTCCTTGATGTATGTAAATGTAGCCGGACGTACTGTTAGACTCAAGCTGACGTCAATGGACGTGACCTCGCTGCTAAACCTTGAACGTGAAGCTGGGATGAGAGCGGAGAAGCGAGCGAGCGAGCGGGAGAGAGAAAAAGAGAGAGAGGAAGAGAGAGAGGAGGGAGGGAGGAGGCGAGACGGAGCTGGAGCTCGAAGCTAAGGCTGCCGCTGCCGCTGCTGCTGGCACTGGAGGGGCAAGGGCAGCCGGCGAAAGCGCCTGGAGTAAGGGAAAAAAAACCCAAGAACAAACTCGAACCAAGAAAGGAGTCTGGAGAAGACACCAACCTATCCGAGATTCTTTATTTGCCTGGTGTTGCTCTGCAGCTCTGAGCAAGCAATGTGCTGCTCCCTCTAATAAAACAAACATTTGCACTCACTCTTTTATAACTTGGCAACCCTACTACAAATACAATACTTGGAGGGGAGGCGGGAGGAGAGGGACCGTTGCAAGCGGAGCTTTTCATGTCTCCCTCTCCTCCCGTCTGAAAGTGGGACGCGGCGGCTTCTCTCTCCGAAAAGAAGGCATTGCAGAGCCGGAGTGTGGCCACGTAGGTGCTTGCCCGGCCAAAGCGCGCCTGCTATCCACGGTGTTCGGCAGCCTGAACGAAATGCCGGTGGTACATGTGAATGTACGAAGAGGGGGCTGGAGACGAGGAGAGCAGCCCTCCGGCGATATCCTACGCAGGTGGAAGGACAAGAGAAAGTGAGGGAAGGAAAAGATGAACCAGGGAGGTGCGGACTGAGATTCGTAAACATGCACCTCTCCACCGGCGTATCCGTCGCTTGTTGCCTAAAGGTCGCCTTTAGATTCGGTGTCAGAGACTGTGTATACAGATGCCCAGGATTTCTGTAGTTAACCGCCCCGAATTGTGCAGAAAGGAAACTGAGCTAACGAAACGGGGTGTGGCGCGATAGGGGTAGTGAGAAGGGGGTCTCTTCTTCTGGCCTGCCTCCCACATCTCGCAACACATCTGTAGAGCTGGCTATGCTTGGAGGGATTGGTGAGTTTTCACTCAGGAGCCTTGGAGCGTATCCAGCTCTGCTTTCAAAAGAAGCTGGAGACACCCTCCGGTCAGGGTCACCTGCCTCCCTTTCCATCCCTTTTGATGTATCCATGACATCGGTACAAAATGTACCAGCGTCGTCCGTAAATTGGGCGCAAAAGAACCCAAGACCTAACATACTGTAGCTCATTTCCCTCGCTTCTTTCCTTAATTCAAAATCTAGTTATTCATCTGACTCATTAGCTTGAGAGAACCTTAAAATTAAAAGATAATTGTGGATAACCCTGAATCTGAAGACAAAACTCGGCCTTTCTCGGTTTCTGCGCCTGTTTCTGTGCAGGCGTTTCTCTCCCGCCCCCACTCCCAAATAATATCATCTATCTCTTCCGTGCTCGCATCCTTCCTAGGTTGAGGCAGAAAGTTCACAGTCAAGATGCTCTTCTAGAGATGGAGATGTCCAGGGGAAACCGTGGAAGCCACTATCAGGGGTCAGAGTGCTAATGTCTCCTTGGCTAAATTTGGCGGGAAAGTGGCAGCCAGTGCAGGGAGGTCTGTGGTTCCAAGCGGCGTTTCTCTCCCGCCCAGTCTCTCTCATTATCAGCTTACCTCTCCTCCCCTCCTCCACCCACCATCTTTGCATGCGAAAGGTTTATTTGAATATTTTTTTTAACAAGGCTCCTCCCAGCCAGCCTCCTCCTTTCCGGCAGGCACATAGCTCCAACCCACAGCAATGGACTTCCCAGGATACACCTACAACTGACCGCCGTGGATTCTAAAAGAAAACTCTACAGAACCACCTAATATAAGCCAAACTATTTGGCTTTCTTTACAGATCCCGAACCTTTATCACTTCCATTTCATTTCAACGTGTTGGCATAAGATCTTTGGCGCACCAAATATACACGAGGGATCATTCTCTGCCTTCGCGTAATATCCGCTGCACTCTCGTTTACTCCGACATTCAAACTCACGAAATCAGTACTGCAGATTTTACACACATCTGCAATGTTTGCGTTCGCGAGTACGCCACTTGTCTGGCTGGCTTTCTTTCACTTTCTTCCTCTGTTGCTCAATCTCTTTCCACTCTCTGTGTGAATAGGACAGGTGCCTCCCATGCCGCCAGAGCAAGAAACATAGGTGCTAAGTAAATATGTTTCGAAAAGGATTGAACATATCCCACTGTCATAGAACGAGAAGAAATAGGAGCAATTAAATCCGTCCAAGTTTCGGGACTGGAAACTTGGACAAGTTAAATTAGCGATTTATCAGGAAGAATTAATCATAAAAACTCAGTCTTCTCAAAAGTAGAAATAAACCTGTTTATTTAGGGAGGGAGGGAGCGAAATTTATCAAGCAAAAGCAGGAAACAAACGTAAAAGGTTTTTGATTTTAAATAAAAACAAACCGCAAAGGCAGTGAAAAAAGAACGGAAAGGGGAGAAATTCACGCAAAATGTATCTTTCTCTTCTACCGCCATAGGGAAATGTAGCCATTGGTCTCGTTTAGACTAGACATTTCTAATTTGTTCCGTCTGTCAGAAGAGGAATGAGAGAAGGCTTGATGCAAATTCATTATTTCTGGCAACGCGTAACATATAGCAGGAACTGAAAAAGACCGTGGCAATGGACGAACAATAGAGCTTCAGTTCGCGAGCGACAAAAGCGCTGGGGAAGTGGTTGAATTTCAGAGCACGTCCTCCTTTACCAGAGAGGGCTGGGCTAGACCTCGGACAACCCCCCTCCTCCCCCCCCCCCCAAAAAAAAACTTGCAGTGAGCCTCACATACAATGCTTCACTTTCTACTCTGGAGCTTTGTGCGCGCCGTATTAGGGGGAGAAACGTGTCTTGTTTTAAATTCCCTCTTCATTTTCTGCTGGATGGAAGACGCATTTTTAGAATCAACCCCACGAGTGCCGGACGATGGAATTAAAGCAGCCAGAGGCAAATAGAAATAAAGGGGGGGGGAACCCCGAGGGTGCTCCTCTTGGAAGACTTTTGAAACTGTTTCGTGTGCATTAACAGGAAGTTTGGGCTGCTCGGCTATTCTTTTTTTGCTTTGTTTTTCTTGCCTGCCGAAGATTCCACAACATCCACTGGAACCAGGCTCCCCCCCCTTTTTTTTAATTTTTCTTTTTTTAAGAAAACGTAACAAAGCTCTTCGTTCCTCCTTTCTGACCTCTCCCTCTTTCTCCTGCGCTGCTCTGTTTGGAAAGAGTAGAAACCGGAAAAGTAAGTACTCCAGCCGACTTGCCGGGATCACCGTCTTTATCCGGGCAGAGCTGGGAGCAGGGCGAGTGAGGAAAACACTTTGTAAGAACTTCGTACCACAGATGTTCCTCTGATTCATGAGAAGTGGCTTCTCTGATCGTGAACTCTCCGTGTGTCATGTATCGGGGGAGAGAGAGATTTCCCCTAAACAGATTGTATATGGTTAGCCTTTCCACGCACTGGAAAGTGGAAGAAATCTTAATAGAAGTGGTGAGCTTTATGAATTAACTTGAGAACTGGTAATTGATGGGTGGTTTTGAACTTGTGCTGTGGAAGCCTGCTGGCCGATGCTTGGAATGAGCGCCTGTTAATTAGCATACAAAATGACTTCAAAGTTGGGGAGCAGGAACAGCAAATAACTGGGACAATATTTGGCCATGGAAGAATCAGCCATGGTGCATATTGATTTGCTATATAAGACTGGAATGAAATTTATACTAATACCTTAAAGATCTTGTTTAACTATTTTGGTTCTGATTTTTGAGTTAATGGCAAAAATATTACAAAGAGAAGAGGCTGTTATCAAAGTTGTTCTGATAGTTTTTAGCTACTTTTTGAAAGTGCTGTATAGATGGATGAAAATCAGTGCAATGGAATTCCTAAGAAGAAAACCAGTTTTATCTGAGCATCCCACCAGTGCAGGATATATATATCCATCCAGATACTCCCAAAATAGCAGACGCATGATAATGTGCAATTTTCATCTAGTATACATGTTGGCCAATCTGTTTACATTGGTATTGTTTGTAGCTTTGCTTTTACATGCAACTTCAAGGTTCAGCAATCCACCTCCTCTTTTTGAAGCACTGACCATTTTCTCATTGCTTTTATTAGCCCTGAATGAGTTGCCAGTTCAGGTTGTTGGCTCAGGAATGCCAGCATGCGTTTTCCACTGGTAAACTCAGAAAGGTTTATAATAAGTTTATAAGGTAATTAAGCTCATATAATTGTTTTTAGTTGACATGAACTGATAAAATTGCTTGAATTAAGTCAGCTCCACTGGGAACGGGTTCCAAATCAACCTGAATCTCAAAGGGATCAGTTTAAACGGACCACCAGCATTTCAGATTTTCCAAATATATTGAAGGCTACAAAGAGGTTCATACTGAGGCAACAAAAGGTGGTCTCTGCAATTTCTCTCTGGACAGTCAAGTCTCCTATCTTGAAGAAGGCTCATTATAAGCGCTACCAGATTTTGTGCTACACAAGGAAGCCATATCTGTATATACAGTATGCACTTATGCAATAGAATTCATTTTTAAACTTAAAGAGAAGGCTGGAATGAAATTTCAGTGTTCATGACAAAAGGGAAATGGTCAGGTTAAAAAGATGTTTTCTTGAATAGAGTTGCCATTGCTTAGGTCTAATTTATTAATAATACAGTTCTATGAGTAAAAGAAAAGTGAACGGTAGGCTTTGAAGGGCATATAAATGATAAGCACAAAACACAACATCTTCTCATAAGGTAATTGACCATGTCTCTGTCTCTTTAAAGTCAAAAAGGCTTCCATAAAAAAAAATAGAAGCATGGGATCTCTCATAAGCTTAAAAAACCTGAGTGAACATATTTTGCATATTTTGAAAGTGGTGGCTAGGTGGAACTTCCAGCCTTTTTTACAAGAAAGACCTGCCTTCAACCTGGAAATGTAGGTGCCTTAGCCTTTCCAGATGACCATTCCACAGAATCCAATAATTTTTATAATCTAAATCATTTGATCTCTCTATCCTCAGTTTACATCCCAGTTGAAGAGTTTACCATGGAAGGTTTGTTTTATGTTCCAAATGAAACACTTAACTCTTCAGGTACCAAAATACAAAACAGCACACATGCATGAGGGCTTTTACTGTACAAAAGATTGGATATCTTAACTAAATGCTAGTTTTTGTTTTGGTTACAAGAGCCATGAAGCATACTCCAGCGGGAATTTTTTTTTCTCCAAAATCTGTAAAAATGCATAGGACCAAATTAGGGTATCAGGGTAATAATCTTGTCGAGTTCATTAATTTCCATTGAAGATATGCAAGAACAATTCCTGGTGCTTTTTTCTCACAGTCTTAGTTAATTGATTGGTTCTAACTTTGTCTTTATGGTGGTCTTGGATATAGATTTTTTTTAAAGAGCTGAGATTTTTCCTTTAAATTTACACTTTATTCAGTGTATTTTTAAGTTGTTTTTGTTTTGTAATGACCATTCCCTTCTTTCTCTTTTTTCTCTCAATCTAATTTTAGAGGCAGACTTCCAGAGATAATCAAATGGAATGACAATCACACAAAAAGGTAATTTCTTTTTAAAATAGCAAGCTTAATATTCCTGGAAGAATCCGTGTATATTCCCTGTAATTAGCAACAAAAAAAGGAAAATATTTGCTTCTTAGAGATGTTTTACAAATGGCTTTTTGTCGCAACTATTATATATTAATTTTCAGCCCCACACATGCAGCCTGCCTTTGTTATTATGTATCAAGAAATAACAGGGATCCACTAGAGAAGAAAGAGCAGACTCAGCAATCACAGAAATAGTAGAATTGTGTTTTTTTTCTTTGTTTATTATTTTTAAAGCAGTTACAGTGAGACTTGAGATATGTAAATATAGGTAATGCTGTGGCTTTGACAAAGAAATAGACAAGCTTCTTAATGCTAGACTGCAGTGTACATATAAAAGAATCAAATATGAACTTGGGATTTAGTAGGGAAGGGATGAAAAAGGCCATCAGTCTTGTATAATGCAGCTTGATAGCAGCAGAAACAGGTTTTTCCACCATTCCTGCAGAGGAGTTTGTCCAGATCACTGAATGTTGGTTCTCCAAGGAGGAGCTGACGGAACAGCTTTCTTATAAGAGGGCTTGTTTGCTCCAAAGAAACTTTGATGGGATGCTTTACTTTTATGCCAAGATGTTCTGGACACCTATAAAGAGATTAGAAAACAAGTTAAACAATCACATCTGAATCTCCAAGCTATTAAGATAATTTTACTGGCAATTTGAACAGGCACATGTTGCTATGATTCTTAGCATGCAGTTTCTTTCAACAATGCTGGTTGGTTTTAAATGAGCATGTCAATATTTTCAGTGAGATTTAAAGATAGATAGATAGATAGATAGATAGATAGATAGATAGATAGATAGATAGATAGATATAAAAATTCCCAGCACTTCTGATAATAGTAACAATTTCATCTATGTTTGGCAACTAGATTACTGGTATCAAAGGCATCCTGTCTAATAGCTGAAAAAGAAAAGTAAAATGCATGTACAAATAAATATTCAACATCAAAGAAACCACATGTATTTACTTTTACTTACACTTATGTCCTCTTTGGCCATCTTACTGAAATTAAAACACTGACTTCATTGTAAATTTGAATAAAATGGATATGCTATTGGCATTGTGAAGATATTTTAGATCTGTTGCCAACTAAGAAACAGGAAACACTTTTCTTTATCAGCAAGTTCATACTTGCGAGGTTTGCTGCTTTCACATCATGAGGACTAGGATCACATCAGATACTTTGCAGAACAACATAGGTGAAGAAAAGCAATGTCTTGATCTCCAGTGATAGGAGAGTTGCTCTCAGACAAATGCCAACAAAATCAGGAAACAGTGTAGGTGTAGGAACAGAATAGTTCCCACCTACCTCCACTTGTGAGTGTAGTGGATCAGAAAGGAAAATCAAATAGTAAAACTAGAAATGTCTCTTGAACTATTATCATTTTATATATAATTAGCTCTGTATATATTCACACTTCAACATGCCAATTCGTATGCTACACCCATATAAACATAAGACCTGAGAACCACATGTTAGCTGAATATATTCCCATTCTCCTCCCCACCATTTTCCAAATCTGGTCTGTGTAATACAGTACATGCCTGCCTGATCAGTCACACACACTGCTGCCTTTTGCTTTTTCAAAATAACAGGGTGGGGTGGGGGTGGAGAAGGAAGAAGACTTTGTTCTTTGCTATCTGCCATTTCAGAAATGCTCATTAGACTGCTCCACGTGATCAGTGTCTTTCCGTATTCTTCCATATATTGGTGCCCAGCAGCTGGTCAAAACTAGTGCTTTATAGAGCTGTAGATGGTACTATGGCAAAATACAAGCCTTTCGGCTCATGTATACTCACAACATGAGAGAGATGCCATTAGCCAGGTTTATCTGTGACAAACGTCTCACTGTGCATAAATATCAAGATAGGAAGGCACTTTATAAAAACTGCAGTATTTGGACTCCATTTGGTTATAAAACGTCTTGTTTGGAATACCGGGAACATTTAAACAGCATTTTCTTCTACTAATATGGGACATTGTTCTATCATAATTTTGTTTTGCTTTGCTTTTCCCTGTACGTTACAATATCGAACTTTAGACGGTAATTAGACATTTTATTTATCTTTTTTAAACAGTATATGTTGGAAATGCTTATCCCCTTTCCACAATCACCCTATATTTCAGCCTTCAATGAGATTACTTTGCAGCTCTTGGCAGAGAAATGCCAGTATATACAGGCAATTCCATAAGTATCATGTGAACATGTTAAGGGGGGAGGCTAAAGCCTGTTGTGATAAAGAGGGAAGGCTTGAAGGAGGAAAAAGCTAATCTATGCAGGTAGTGTAGGGCACCAAAGAAGAATATCCTTTAAACAATTCAGATTTCAGATTGTCAGGATATGCTGGTGGTGGCAGCAGCCACAGTGCAGGTCCAATTCCTATAGGAAGGGGGGAAAGCAGGCATCGCCCTACTGAATTGTCAAAATGTCAATCTTTTATTACCTGGAGCATGATCTAGTCATTTGAGTGCTTTTATTAATTTGAACAGTAAATATATCCTGTTGTTAAGATTCCTCGTTTCCCTCCAACCGAGGGAGATCTTAATGTTTACATTTTACACTAGGAAAAAAATGTATCCCAAATACGTGGCTAAATAATTCATAGGATGATGTCTGCCTCCCCCTCGCTTCCTTTTTAACCTTTTCGAAATTAGGGGGTGGTCGTTGCAAGTCCAACTACTACTACACGGAAGGCATTTCCACAGCTAAGGATGGAACATTAATGATTCAGTTCTACTCATGGCATCCTAGTTCGCTTCTTAGCTACGTAGGGAAGTTTGAGAAACCACCCCAAGTGCCCTTTCTCCCGCTCCTCGCTTTTTAAGGCCACCTCTTACGAACCGAACCAGGAGGCAAAGGAGAGCTGGTTCCCTCCTCCCCCAGCCGCATGTTTACCTGTGTTGCATTTCTAAGGTGGGAGGGGTAGAGGCAGGGCGAGAGTGGCGCATCCGTGTGAAGCGGGTGCAAAAGGGGGGGGGGGTGTTTGCGCGACAGAATAGCTGAAGCCAAGCAAAGAGAAAGTCCGCTGCTTGCAGCCAGCCCAATTGCCACCCGAACTGGCTCCGTTGCACACGCGCGCCACGGCGCAATCCTCGCGGAGGCGGCTCGCAGCGCAGCCCCGGAAAGGGAGTCAGAAGTAAAGCTATTTAAAAAGCGCGAGAGAGGCAGGCAGGCGAGCGGGCGCTCTTGTGCAGTGACACCGGACTCGCTGCGTAATGCAGCGCCAATTCCCAATCCCTGAAATGCAGGCCCAAGGACAGCCTCGTTCAGTCCCACATCTCTTCTCCGTGCACGGCACATGCAGTCTGTCAGGGGAGAAACGCAGGCAAAAGGCTCTTCTCTTCTTTCTCTGCCCCCCCTCTCCCCCCCCTCTCCGGCCTGACATGCTTGTATGCATCCTGAGCGAGCGAGCGAGCGAAAAATCCTTCCAATCTTGTGGACGTTTTAGAGCGATCTGCGTTAGCAACCAGGAAGGTAAAAGGCCGCGGGCTTTAGAAACCTCAGTCTGTTCCAACCTCTCTTCTCCCGGTAGCGCTAGAGAAGGCGGTGCAGCGCCGGCTGGGGAGGAGAGGTAAACGGGTCCAAAGGCTGCCGCCGCCGCTGCCGTTCTCATTGCTGGCGCGGACGGCTCTCAGATAGCTGACCTCTCATGCATATCAATAACCGGGGTGTATTTGAAATTTCTCGTGACATCATCATTACCTTGGTCCCCTGCTGTCCAGGACCTCTGACCTTGCTGGGCTGGTCCACATTTGGGCACTTCAAGCCCACCAATGATAGCCCTTTTCTCCTTTTTTCAGACGGGGGGCAGCAGCAGCGGCAAGCCAGCAAGACTGCAGCTTCTCATGCCCAGCTCTGGGAATCCGGAGAAACCGTGGATCTGCCAGGTTGCTTCCCCCCCACCCCCAGCCCTCTCCAACCAAACCTGCAAGATATTTGCTGCCACCATTTGGTTAAAATAAGAATGTTTAGGGCGCTGTGATGCATAGATCCCCCCCCCCTCAAAAAAGAAAAAGAAAAAAAGAAAGCAGAAGGCAGAGCTGAATCCTCGCACCACCCGCATCGCACCGGCACCGTCATCTTGCCAGTCCTGCTGAAATGGGATTCCCTTCTCCTCTCCATCTTCTTCCTTTCTCTGCGCTGGAAATATCGCCGGTGGCTTTACATCTTTATAAGAGGTTAAAGACCCTTTCCTGAGAATGAAGCAATTTACAATGCAAATAGAGGCCTGTGGAGGGATGGATGCTTCACACTCTTAACAACTTGATGCACCTTAATAGCTGGTTTTATTTTCTGATATTAACAGATGAATAGTTGGTCCATTGCTACGGGGAATTACTGGATTGAATGGAAAGAAAAAGAGAGAGCGTGCGCAGGAGAGAGAGAGAGAAAGACAGAAGGGAAAGGAGAAGGAAAGAAAGTTTGGAGTAAAACTTTGAAGGCAATAACATCTTCTGGATGCGCCTTAGGAGCACTCATAGCTCCCACAAACTGTAGCAGGTCATGATGGCTTTAAAAGGAGCATTTTGAGGCGCAAGGTCGACTTGGAAAAAATCTATTTGTGGAAACAGTCTGGATTCTAGTGAGGAGGGGCTGAAAGCATTGCAAACCCTATGAGGGAAGTGAGTTGTTATCTTTGGTTATCTAGCTGTATGAGTGTGTTGGTCTTCATAAAGCTAGATAACCGAAAGTAAAAACTCCTTCATGATCTTCGTGCTGCTCAAGAAGCAAGAAAGGCTCCCGCAAGGGACAATAAAAACCCAACTCTAACAAGGATGCTAACTGAATGGCCCATTTCTGCAGATCAAGGCAAGAGAGAGGGAGAAAAAGAATTCAATGACACGCCTGTGTCAAAGACATATGTACATTTGTATCGATAGAGACATATCTGTAGGAGATACCAGGGCACAAGATGGTGAAGAATAAACCATATGCTGCAAAGAGGATATTGTACTCATGGTAAAACAAATGCATGTCCACGTTTTGCTTTTGTTTTGTTTTTGCTGTTCTGTGGGGAAGGGGTGGGGGAGGGCCGATGAAAGATGATCCTGTTTAAAAGTGCAATTTCATTCTTTCCTGCTTAATCCTAATCTGAATGCTCAGAAGTAAGTTCCATGAGGTCAGTGAGACTTGCTTCTAGGTGTTTGTATGGATCTGAAATCTTTCATGCACTTTTAAAATGTCAAGGGTGTTTTGCAAATGTACAGCTGTGGCCTAGTATGAATCTGAGATAATTTTAACAATTTTTGAATGGATATGTGTCTGTGTTTCTCTGTGAGATCTGCTTAACAGTTTTGGAGTGTTGCTCAAAGTATTGCTATTTCAATGGGGAAGCACAAATTCTTTTTTTTTTTTTTTTTGGTATGGTATTAGGTGACATTAAATATTTATTGAGGATTTGGAGGAGTACCACAAAACTGGAGATGTGTGTTCTGTGTGTCTGTGTTACAGGAGGCTTGGAGGAAGCTTATGGTTGATTTAAAAAAAGAACGGGGGGGGGAAAAGGAAATCAGTCTCCTATTCAAAATGCAAGCACAGATGCTTCTCTGTTCCTAGAGGGTTTCCTTGAGGAAGCTACTGAAGCAGAAAGACGTGATGGAGACGCGATTGCCTCCCCCCTTGTCAAAATGTTAAAAAGTAGTCTGTGTCTTATTCTGCGGGTAGCATTGGAAATGAAAGTGACATTAACTCCCAAACCCACGTGTGTGCGCCTCCTCTCTTCTTGTTTAAGGATGGCCAGATCTATCCAGGAAACTGCTTTGGCATCCCTAACTGAAATAATTAGGACGTATATAGACCTGACCAAAAAAAAAAAACAACAACCCCCGGAATAAAAGGAAAGGGGGAGGTGAAATCCGAGGGTCTGGTCTTGCCTAATTGATTCCGTTAAACGGAATGCCTGAGATGTGAACGGCTGGATGCTCCTATTCCCACGCTCAGGGGCAAGTGGCCATGCTATGGCCTGGCAGCCTATGATAGACAGCCCTGCTGGGGGCTCCCTATGAAAAAAACATCAAGTGCACCACAGACTCATCTCCATCCCTTAAGAAAGTAGAGGCATTTCCCACCCACAGCCATCTGCAGGCACCCAAGAGGGGGACCCCAACTGTTTGGAACTGCAGATTGTTGCTGTTAGCTCTATCATTACTCCTTCAGCTTCTCCTAATAAAATATAGCTTTGCTTCTCGTGTAGACATTTTCTATAGCTCAGGAAAGAGAAAACAAAGAACTGATAAAAAGCAAAGTTACCTTTCTGGTTAAATGCACAACACAGATTTTGGCCTAGCAAATGTTCAACAACATTCCCTCTCCCCGCCCCCTTCATTCTAGAACCTGCTATTGTACTTTGCTGAACTTTTTGGAATGGTAAATAAATGTAAGTTTTAAATAAGTTTCATTTCACAGTGAGCATTAATTCTAAATGCCTCATCTATCCCAATGAAAATGCAGACTCCTCAGAACCATCTTATTGTAGGTTAATATCTTGGTCTACCCTAACCCATTACAAGTTGAACTCAGCTCAAAGGCACTTTTTTTATTTGATAAGCTTACTCAGAAGTCATATGCATTGAGGAATCCTTGCTGCCAAGCAAATATACACTCAACTGACATCTTAACCCAATTTTGATTTAATCTCCCTCCAAACAAAAGGCAAATTTTAAATTATACAACATACACATGTCTAATCTTACTTGTATGTGTGTGTGTGTGTGTGTGAGAGAGAGAGAGAGAGAAAGAGATGAGAAAGAATTAAATGCACTAATGAGATGCACTTGGTCTTTTTGTTTTATATCAAATGGCATAAAACATTTTTATAGCAGACCTTCAGAGAGCAATATCTTTACAGCAGCTACATTTTAAGGAGTTTAGATAGTGATTCTTTGTACAGAGTTTTAAAGAGAGAACTGTGCAGGTACTCTTGTTTATAAAAGGCCCTGAGAAGCATGGTAGCTGTGCACGTGCCAGAGTTTACAACTGCAGAGACCAGTGAATGGTTTCTTGTTTGTTTACTTGAGAAGTTCTGTTTGTGCAACCAACCTTTCATTGTTAAGTGCCTTTCTGCTTTTTCTTTATTGCATGTCCAGGAGTGCTGTGTACCTAGAGCTATTGTCTACTACAATTAACATTTACATTACAAAGTACATGGTTTTCTTTTGCTAAGAAGCTTAATTAAGGCAATAAGATATTATGAAGAGGAGTCTTTTATTTAGCCAAAAACATGAAATGGAGCAAAATTATTTTTACTTTGCTAAATATTTTTTTTACTTAAATTTGTTAAGAAAAACACACCTATTTTTTTTCTTTATGAGATAATAATTCTGTGTTAGCCATTGTCACATCAGAATTGTTTTGTACCATGCTAATGTTACATGAGTATCAATCAATAAAATACATTTTAATGTTATTTTTTATTATTTATTATTTCTCTTCCACAAAACTTGTACAAATTAAGATAATTTTAATTTGCATTTTACATATTCCAACTTCTACCAATTCTAAGGGCAGTTCATTAAGTTCATATTGTATGGTATGTTTCTCTAAATAATACTGTTAGCAACAGGATCTTTCTTTTGAGCTCGAAGTAGCCTGAAAAATAAAATTTAAATCTAAAGAAGTATAATCTGAGTAGTCCTTTGA
The DNA here is from genome assembly GCA_023653725.1 of Bungarus multicinctus. Classification (NCBI taxonomy): domain Eukaryota; kingdom Metazoa; phylum Chordata; class Lepidosauria; order Squamata; family Elapidae; genus Bungarus; species Bungarus multicinctus. The sequence continues at coordinate 238,795,201 of CM042834.1, forward strand.
AGGCTAGCTTTAACACTGGAAGAGCCCAGATCAAATTTATTTAGCATACCATTGCATTGTAAAACAGTGGGAGTGAAGTTGCAGGATTGCGTGAGTATGCATGTTAACTAGTGGGAACCAAGCCTTATTCCTTTTGAAAAGGGAGCAGCAGATTGCTGTGCAAGGCCAATGTTAAAAAGGCAGCTGAATTTAACACCATCTGGAAGAAAAGATCCCTTCACGACTTTCTCACACCGTCAGACAAAACTAGTGTCTCTTGTTCTGAGCCCTTGTCTATGTGGCCATACAATACTGAGTCATTATACTTTTGCTGAGAGAAAATTTGAGAACACAATATGGGTAACCAGTGAATGACCAAGTTTCATTGTGCCCGCTTAAGTCGATTGAAACCTACGTCTAGAGCCATGAATGGCAGTATTGTTTTCCTCACTGGGGCTATGCTAAATGTCAGAACAGTGTAAAGAAAAACTTGAAGTCTGCAAATAACTTACCAGATCTCAATTATAATATTTTCCCACACTAGAACTAATATCATTGCTAGGCTGTACAATGCACCACATAACAAAAAAGACCACTAAAAAGTGTTCATTTAAAAGTTATTTCAGACAAGCAAACTTCCATCCCCCAGTTTGATAGAGCTAGACTAATCCTTTGTAGAGAGGTTCAGGTTGTAAAACTGTTCTTCATATAATCCAAAAAATAAACAAACAGTATAAACAGTTTACTCCATAAGTATCTCCAGCAATTGGTATTCCAGGAAGAACTTCTTGTAATTCTGATACAGTTCTGGTACAATTAGATCTTCAGTTTGTTGCATTTGGTTCTTTTTGGATATTAACAAATTTGAGCTTACAAACAACCTAGTCTGAGGGAGATTTATTGAAAAGACTTCATAGATCTCTGTAATATGTGAAATACTAAAAAAAAAACACCTAGGCACCTTGTGATACTAAATGGTCTATATTATATTCATGCTTACACTGCCCATTATTTTGTTAGTGTCAATTCATCCCCATGTTAAAATGAAAACGCAGGTCAATGATCACAAGCACTTTTCTTGAATATCTTGGCAACGTGAACAATATAAATCTAAGTACCTAATGAACAGAAATGTATTGGGTAATACTGGGGGGAAAGTATGAGATAAGTCAAAATGGCTTGTTAAAATTTGAACTGTTTTGTTAATTTAAAGAATACATTTTCATCACTGCAGTGTCAATAATAAACATACATTTTAAAAGCTAATTATTGAATTTCCAGAGTACAGATTATAATCTTCAAATCATTAAGAGTTCACTTAATATACTGGAGTAAACTGTTTTAGCTATGGGCTAAATATTACTTTGTATGGGCTAAATATTACTTTGTTTATAATAAATAAACAAATCTAGGCAATAATGCAGGTGTTTGGCTATTGTAAGGAACCCTTGAGCACACAACTGAATAAATCTGTTTCTTCTCTCAGATCAATAGAACTCTCCCCCACTTTCAAAACAAAATATAGGATTGGGCAGAAAAGGTGATAGAGATATGGATCTTTACAATTACTAAACGGATATTTGTGTCTATAAATAAATAAAATAAATAAAAATAAATATCCATTTTGGCTTCTTCCAATCAAGCACTTCATTAATTCTTTTAATTTTACTGCATTTGTTAATAAGTGTTCCTTTGTTAATGAATTGTTGGGACTACTTCAATTTTTTTGTATGGCATGAAATTCTTAATAAATTGTTATAGCACGACGGAGATTAAAAAACAGACCACAAACAGGTAGTAACATTAAGGGGAAAAAAGGCATTTCATTGCCAACTTGGAGTATGTAAGCTGATTTTTTAAAGATAAAACCTTACATTAATCTGAACAAATCTAGATGTGGACTAGTGGCTGTCAAATAAATTGAGAATACTACAGACAGTGTTTCCAGCCTATTGTTATTTCAAAATTTTGACATGATGTACATTTCATTACCCTCATTTATATAATCCCTAAGTATTGTTTATGGTGCTTCCTATATCAATTTGAATTATTATCAAGTATACTTTTTCAGGACATTTTTGAAGAACCTGTTAAAAATACTCTCAAAACATTCAACCAAGATTGAATATTTCAATTGAAGGCATTAATAGGTTTATTGTTAAGTTCACTGAAATAAATGTGCAACATTGTCCTATAATGTTTACATAGAAGTAAGTTCCATTCACTCAATCTGATTTCCTTAGGTAAAAAGAGATGAGGTTTCTACCTTACTGTCACTGCTTTACTGGAATCTCAGATGTTTGTAATGAAGTCCTTCAATGAAGTAGCTTTGTGGTTCAGTTGTAAATTTTCCTTTCCCCCTTCTTTTCTTTTCCAACACATTAAACCAAGAAAGGATTTATCCAGAGATGAACCCAACATTTGATTCATTTCAGGTCCTTTGCAGAATTGACAAGAAAGAGCCATTAGATCGGGAACAAAAACTTTGCAAGTGTATGGATTTCTGCTGTCCTGGGTAGCCACCAGGAGGGATTGCCATGTTGCTGTTATTTCTGCTGAGCCTGACTCCATGCTGGTTGTTCACTAGCACAGTGCAATGTGATCTTAGTACAGCCCTTTGATGAACGATGCTGAAGATCATTTAGAACAGGAAGGCAGCAAGCAGGCCAGGCAGCGGGCCTGCTGAATTCTTGCACTTGTTGCTTTAGAAATGATACTACTAAGAGCAGGCAAGTTTCTGCCAAAATGGATTGAAAGAGCAACATGAGATTGAAAAAGATATAAGTGTCAGTGCTGGATTTTAAAAAAATGATTATTATTTTGCATTGTGTTTCAAAGTAAGGAAAATAAACTCTTCCATCTTGTTAACATGAACTTCTTTGCATGTGTGTCCCTCTGCAAAGACTCATTCAGAAGAAGTTGCCCTCAATCAACTTGCCCCTGTCAGTTTTAGGGTCAGTCTTCTAAGACTATTACAGCAGTAGTAGCAGCAGCAGCAATGATTGCTGGCTTAGCAATGGCAGTGAGCAGAGAAGACGCTGGGCAGTACTAGGCTGTTGTATGACAAGCAACAGTTGCCTCTCAGGCACGAACAGTTATTGGTGTTTCCTGGGAGATGGGGTGGCTGAGCTCAGAGGCTTTCCTGCCCACTCTTCTCCATCTGGCGTGGGTTCTGCCTGGTGAGGGCAAAGCAACCTCATTCTTGTTATGTCCAAGTTCCTTATCTTCATCTCCATCAGCTTTTTAGGCATGTCCTCAAGTTGTCTGGCTTTTTTATCTTTATGTAGGCAATTCATGCAATGTATGCTTTACATCTTGAGTTGCTACCATTTACCATTACTACTATTGTACAAACCCCAATAACTGAATCTACAACTCCTTTCATGAAAATCACATAAAGACAATTTTTAGTTGTTCTTATACATACTCTTCTGAAAAGTGATGGGTGATTATTGATTTTTATGATTAGCTAGTTGTGAATAATGTTCTTTGGTGCATGGTAGGGAGAAAAGGGCAGCATGCTCGCCCTATATCTTTTATCTAGTTGTTTTTATTTTGGTGGGATTAGATTGCTTCTCAGTATCAATCTGTGCAGTATGAAGTCTTGAAGCAAAAAGTAAGTGGACGCACTGTTGATTGATTTTATAGGGATTAATGTGATTTTATTAGGCAAGAGTTGGCAGATGTAGGATTTGTATGACAGTTCTGTATATTTACTCATTACTCTGCCTTCTCTTCCTTCCATAATCTTCAGGATCCCATTCTAAAATGTGGTATGAAAGATATAGAAATGAATTTTAATTTCATAATTGTAGTTTCATAAGGTAATTCCTCTCATTCCTTTTAGTTCCATATATTAATATAATGTAATCTAAATAGAAATGAAATATTACCGCGGATTTTTTCAAAAATCTAAAATACATGTTTCTAATCTTGAAGAATGTACCAGAAAACATAAACATTCACAATTTGGTCCACTGAAAGCATCACTTGTTCCTCTTCTCTCATTGCAAAGTCATTGCAGCTGCCCTGTGGAACAGCTTAATCCCCATATTTGGATGGCCTCTGTAAGTCTCTAAAAACTTGGCTTCTTCCTGAGCACTGGGCCAGGAAGTTAAGTAAGTCCATTTTTGAAGGTCAGTTTTGAATGTGGACAGATACGCTGCCAGAGACCAGATATGCTTTTGGGCTTTTTATTGTTTATTGATATTGTTATTGTTTATTTATTACACTTCTTTGTTGAACAGTATCATATGTTGGGTGGGAAGTCATATCAATCAATCAAATAAATAAATATTTTGTCTGTCTGAAATTAGCTAGAGCTGTGTTGCTATGTACAGTAGGACTTTTTCAGAGGTAGTTTTCAAAATTGATTCTGAAGTATTTCTTAAAGCCCATTAATGACATCATGCATGGACATTTAAACTTGTTGTAAGTTTCAGAGAGGATTACAGAAAAACCATGCTGTGCTCAAGTAATGATACCAACTTAACTTTTCAACTGGGAGTTAAATCCACCCACCTCGGTCTGGCATTTCTCCCTTGCTAATGGACTGAAAAGGAGGAAAAACCTTGACCTATGGTTAAAGAAGAAAACTAGATTCAGAACATAACATTTACAATAATATCTGTGCAGCATTCATTTTAGTAGGCTCGCTTGGCAAATCATAATCTAAAGTGATTTTTTTTTCACATTAAAAATGCATCCATACATTTGCCAGATTAAATGCTGGACTACCATTGTTGACACCATTTTGTTTATAATGACTAATGCTCAGGAACCAAGCAATGTTCTTTTATAGAGGCAGTGGATGAGATATATTTTAGAAAATTACTTTAATTACTTTATCAGTAAGCTGATAAAAAACTAGATGCCATTTTTTTTAGTTGGCCAGGTTTTAGAACATTGAAATGCTCAGGTTCTTAAAGACATACTATACATTAGCTATTTTATGCTGAGAAAATACTCCTTTTGTAAAGTGAGAAAGAAAGAAAGAAAGAAAGAAAGAAAAAAAGAAAGAAAGAAAGAAAGAAAGAAAGAAAGAAAGAAAGAAAGAAAGAAAGAAAGAAAGAAAGAAAGAAAGAAAGAAAGAAAGAAAGAAAGAAAGAAAGATTGCAGACTTGCTGGTCTCTAGCTTTATATACTTCCTAATTTTAATTTCAGTCATTGAACAGCTTTTGATTGTTAGTAGAATATTGTTTTAAGGAGGTATAGTAAACGTTCACTCAGAATGCAGGAAACCAAGACACATCCAATTCCTATTCTTTTTCTATCTATTCTCTCTTTTTTTCTCTTTTCTCTTCTTCAATTCATAGTGATTCATTTTCAGATATCAACATTATTTTTAATCATGCCTAAGGTGTATATGGTTATGTACACACACATCCAAATATATATACATGCAAATATGCATTTATGGCTGTTTATAAAAAAAGAGGCCTTTGTTCTTAGCAAATTAGAGCATGATAAAAAAAATTGTGGGCATATCAAATGTCTGCCTTTTTTCTTTCTTCATCTTACAATTTGAAAATATATTCATTTTGTTCAACAGTTTTGTATTAGAACACTTGTTTGGCACACTCTGACCCTGGTTGATCTAAAAAACTGGAGGCAGTTAAATCAAGTTCCTTTAAAAAATAATATAAATGCACCAATATCTTGCTTAGCGTTTCAGTATAGATCTATTAGAAGAAAGATTGCACTGTAATTTGCTTCCACAGTGTTTCAGATTGTTAAAATGTAGTCCAGATCAGTAGAAAAATTCCAATGGATCTGGATAGTTGCAGATTGAATCCCAAGTGATCATTTTTCATTAGGCAATATAGGAAGATGAATGTAATGTATAATATTATGTCTTCATTTCATGCAGGCAAAGACTCATGTTTAAATACAGTGTAAGACAGAGGGAAAGAAATTAGTGAATTCTTTTTAAGTGTAAAGCCAATATAAAAATATTTTTCTATTTATGTGTATTAGAAAAACCATTTTGCTTTGAAGCAAATTCTGCTGTACTTTATTAGAATATTTATAATAGAAGACAAATATGTCCTGAAGAGACCATGTCCTAATAAATGATAAGTAATGATAAGAAAGTGTTTAGAGAATGATAAGGAAATATTTTGGAAAAATTTTAAAATATTAAGTTTTTAAATCCATTGTTACATTAGAAATTTATATTATTTTCTAATGGTCTATTTATAGAAATTATATTAAAAATGACATGCTCTAATGCTTATTCTGTACAGTACTAACACCAAGAAACCAAAGTCTGGTTTATACAACAATATTTTTATTTTTAGAATATTAGTCATATGGTGAATCTATAAGACCATCACCTTCCTTTGGTTTCTTGGAGATGATTCTGCTTTGAAAGGTTATATATCTGCACAAATAACTTTAGCCTCGTAATGATCATGAATAATTGTGAATATACTCAAAGAAATGGTAAAATTATCAGTTATAATAAATAGACAGTAGCAATTATTGTATGGTTTCTAGTAAAAATTCCTTGATTGCTCATTAAGAAGCTATTTGCTTATGTGGAAATGAATCTAAAGCTATACTTAACAAGATTATTCTGTGAAAAAACCCACTGCTCTTAATTTATTACAGCTGGTTGTGGAATACAATATGTATGCTACTGGAAATGATTTATTAGGGAATATTAATATTAATTTGGTAGCTTCAGATAAATTCTATAGTGCTGAATCGGCAAATATGCTGATACATACTTTGATTTTTAAATAGTTGTCGAAAACAAACCCAATGGATTTCAATATTTTTTTCCCCTACATGTTAAAATGTGGGAAACAAATAGAGTAGGTATGAGAATGATTCAAGTAAAACTTAAACATTTCATAGTCTAGATGATGCAACTGGCAAAATTAAATACTGGTTTACAATATTGGATTGAATCATGTCACTATATAATCTATAAAGATTTTAAAATTTAAACTAAACGGGGTGATTCAGAAAATAATTACAAAGCTTTTCATATATATAAGCTCAACATGCCTCTGATACACACACACACATCATTTTATATAATATATATGATACAAAAAAAGATAAATACTGACTCCAAAATTCCACAATATGACTTTGCTAATGAAAATCAATTAACTTGTTTCTAATTATACCAATGTTTTTCATGGGCCTTGGCTTTAACTATCATGCTTTCTTAAAAACAAAACAATTTTAGCTCAGTAGTATCTCAGCTGGCTTAAATCCGGTTTTCTTTTCTTATAAATGTTTACACATTTTCTGTAATTGGTTTGTAGATTATTTTCAAAGTGTTGTAGTTCTTGATTACAGTTTAGATCTGGTATCAAAGAAAAAGTATCAGTTTTCTACTAACAGTTTGTTTCAATATAGTGAAACGCTATACTAAAAAAATAAGACATTTTATTATTTAAACATGTTTAATTGAATACAGTGGTATTAGAGGTACCAGCATCTTACAAATGGTATTGCTATATGATGAAGTGAGTCTAATGCATAATCATTACAACACCCATATCTGCCTTTCTGATTCCTCTACAGTCCACTGAATTTTGAACAAGGATTATGATTTTTATAGTAATAAATAAATTACTATAATGGTAGTTAAAATACCACTCAAATTTATAAAACACTGCATTAAAAATATTAATAAAATATTAAAAATATTATGCATTGTTTAATTATTTATCAGGACTAATTTAAAATAACTACATGGTAAACCATATATTCATTTTTAAATTATGGCCCCCATGCAAGATACAAACATGTTTTGGTTGGCTAAAAAGGAGATATGGAAAGCTATCATGTGGAGTAATCTTTATTAAATGTGACCTGGTTCTGTGGCAAAATAATATTGTTAAAGATGCATAGCATTCATTTGCTTGAAATAAAATGAATAGAACATAATGTATAAATTTGAAGTAGATATAATTAATAAATAATGTGAATTTCTTTCATCAGAATCACTTATTGAAATAGCACTTGAGTGTGGCAAAAAAGCTGATAGACATTTGGACTCATAATATCTATACTCCAATGACCAAACATAAGCAGACACAAGTAAATATTGAAGCATAATATCATTTTAATCTTGCATTCAGTATCAAAAATGCAGAATTTTGCTGACATCGATGAATAGTATTACAGCTTTCAGAAAATCCAATTCATTACATTCTTCAAGAGAAAAGCACACAAACTCTAATCTTTGCATATAATCACCATACTATCATGCAATTATATTACAGGAATGAAACACAGCCGTTCTTTTCCTTCTGCTTCTTTTTCTGACCCCACCCTGTTTAAGCTGCTAATGAAATACTGGAGATTGATTGCAACATGCCTGCAAGGGCATATTTACTGTACCATATATAGTCAATTCCATTTGGTGCATTAGCATGTAGGCATTTTATGCAAATTTAGTGAGAAAATGACTCATGTATACGATTTAATATGCATCAGCAATAACTCGGAACATCCTCATATGAAGAAATTAAAAATTCATTATGGAACTAGACTAGTGTTGCTACATGGCTAAAACATTATTAAAGCATATTTCAGTGTTTTGCTTACACTAGGTTTCTCATCATGGTGCCACCATTTCATGACAAAGCCTGTAGAACAGAAAACATTCAACTTAAAATGTCTGCTGGCACACATCACTGGATTTGTATGTCACTAAACAATGAATGAGCCTAGCCTTGAATACCAACTATTTAATTAGCACTTTTGCCAGCCATGCATAAAAATCCAGCTCATTTACATGCATCATGCTTAACGATTATTTCCATAAAAGCCACATTTTTTTTCATGTAGCCTTGCCTAGTAGTGTACCATTGCATGTGTATGTATGTGTGTGTGTATTCTTTTAAAATCTCAACATTGAAGTAACTGATGAAAACATACAAATATATGATATTTCCAGTGGTAATACAATTTAAATATTTAATTTAACCTTCAATGTGGAGCAAAAGGCTGGATACACCTAATAATTATTACCCACAAAGGGCAACAGAAACTCTGTAATGGTCACCAGTTTAATTAAAGGTCATTATTGTAAGATTTTGGATGTACAATTATATTTAATGACAAGTGATATCTTGCAAACACTGCTTGAGGAAAGATATGAATATCTTATTGTAAACATTATTGGGAGATGCAGCTGTGAGGTGTAAATTAATGTAATAAGAACAATAATTTGTGAAAGGTAGACTTTCATATTTGCCTCCCTTTGAAATTGTGAATTCTGCTTAATTTTCTTCTCAGCTATAGTCTGAGAAATTATAACTTGCAAGATACAAAGTTCTTATATAAAATACATATTGCAGAATAAGAGGTCAGTAAATGAAACAGCTGTCAGATATTTGGTTATGTTGGCTGTGTCAAGAAGGATTGTAATTAAAAATGAACAATTTTATAATGAATGTAATCTACAGGAATGCCATTACAGCAAAAAGGGGAAATGATTATTAACAAATAGTAGTCTGCAAAATATTTCATTTATGATACTAGTCCATGCTTATCTAAGATTAAAGGTTTCTTATGTAATAAATATACATAGATGGAGTTCTTATAAAAAAGAACACAATTTATTTTCATTTGGGTGCTATATATACAACAACAATAGAATAAAAATCTGAAAGAATATTTAGTTTTAGGACCAATAAAACATTAATGTATATTATATATCTGATGAAATCTTCATATTTCAATATTCATAATTAAAACAGCATTAAGAATTTGTAAGCATATGGAATTATTATAGTAGGGTTCAAGTATATTTCCTTATTGAATAATGTAACAGATTAATTTAGAGCCTATAACATTCTAGAAAAAGAGTTATTTTAGAAGAACAGTAAATGACAAAATAATATTTAATTAGTAAATATATAGAAATTTTGCATTAACATTTTTAGGATATTGTTCTCATACATATTATTTGCTTATTAAATGAAAAAGATCAAAAGATATAACAGATAACAGATATAACAGATAATCAGAGTTGGAAGGAACCTTGTAGGTCATCTAGTGCAACCCCCCCACCCAAGCAGGAGACCCTACACCATTTCGGAAAAATGGCAGTCCAATCTCTTCTTGAAAGTCTCAAGTGATGGCACTCCCACAACTTCCGAGGGCAAGCTGTTCCATTGGTTGATTGTTCTCACTGTCAGAAAGTTTCTCCTTATTTCCAGGTTAAATCTTTCCTTGTTCAGTTTCCATCCATTATTCCTTGTCTGGCCTACAGGAGCTTTAGAAAATAGCTTGACCCCTTCCTCCCTGTGGCAGCCCCTCAAATATTGGAAGACTGCTATCATGTCTCCCCTGGTCCTTCTCTTCACTAGACTAGCCAAGTCCAGTTCCTGCAACCATTCATTGTATGTTTTAGCTTCCAGTCCCCTAATCATCCTGGTTACTCTTCTCTGTACTTTTTCTAGAGTCTCAACATCTTTTTTACAATGTGGTGACCAAAACTGGATGCAGTACTCTAGGTTGGTCTTACTAAGGCTTTATAGAGTGGTATTAGTACTTTCCTTGATCTCGATTGTATCCCTCTGTTAATACAATTTAGGATTGCATTAGCTTTTTTGGCTGCTGCTGCACACTGCTGGCTCATATTTAGTTGGTTGTCCACTAAGACTCCAAGTTCCCTCTCACAGTTACTGCTATTGAGCCTGGTTTCACCCAGTTTATATGTGTACTTTTGGTTTTTCTTGCCTAAGTGTAGGACTTTACTTTTCTCTACATTGAATTTCATTTTGTTAGATATGGCCCAGTGTTCTAGTGTGTCAAGATCCATCTGGATCTTGAGCCTATCTTCTTGGGTGTTAGCTATTCCTGCCAGCTTAGTATCATCTGCAAATTTGGTAAGTTCCCCTTCTATTCCCTCATCTAAGTCGTTAATGAAGATATTGAAGAGTAATGGGCCTAAGACGGAACCTTGTGGCACCCCACTGCTTACTTCCCTCCATGTAGACTTAGACCCATCAAGGACTACTCCTTGAGTACAGTTTGCCAGCCAGTTGCGAGTCTATCTATGGTGGTGCTATCTATTCCACTTTTTTTTAGCTTACTAAGAAGTAGGCTGTGGTCTACTTTGTCGAATGCCTTGTTGAAATCCAAATATATTATGTCCACAGTATTTTGCTGGTCTACTAATTTAGTCACTGTGTTGAAGAATGAAATAAGATTGTTTTGGCATGATCTGTTTTTAACAAACCCGTGCTGACTGCTAGTTATTACTTTACTTGTTTCTATATGTTGGCAGATCTGTTTTTTTTATTATCTTTTCCAGTATCTTCCTGGGTGCTATGATCAAATAAATTTTATGAAAAATGATCTTCAAGTACTATAACTTTTTAATCTATATAAAACATATGTATGTATGTAAATTAAACAAAATGTTAAAAAGTTATGATATTTATATAGTTACTTACCAAGCACAACTAAATTATATTAAAGTAATCAAAATATATTTACAATTCCAAGGCATGTCACAACTTTTGAGCAATCCTAATGTTTGGAAATTGAAACTTGAAAAATTTGACATGCCCTACATGTATATGTCTCATAACATCATTTATTCCTCAGACAAAATATAGCATTACATGATTTTGAGAATTTCTTAATTTCCAAACACTAATGTGTATATACACTCACACACACACACACACACACAGTATATCTACAAATATGTTAGATATTAATATAATGTAATATAATATAATTCTAGATATACAGTATATATACAGTATTATAAATATATAATATTTCTACTTTTAAAGGTATGGTCCAGATTTTTGATATATAAATACATATACATACATACATACATACACACACACACACATACATATATACACACATACATGCATACATATTAATATGGATCATGTCATTCTAAACAGAAATATAAAGTTCAGCAATGTCAATATATGTAGAATTATCATTTGCAGAATAAATCTAAACAGACTGATTTAATCATCTAAAGATTTAATGTCTAGTAATAAACAGCAGCAAATCAGGCCTCTTCCAAAGTAAAGGCTAACTTGGTATGTAAAAAGGTAGACTTAGATGTGGGAATATAGGGACATTTGGGAGGTGTGTTACAACATTTCTATAGAGGTAAATAAAATACTAAGCATGTAGGTGTTTATAAGGGGAAACACAATAAACAAAATGAGGACAAAGATTTAATTATATGGTACTGCATGTACCTGAATCTGTGTGGTATCTGGCTATGATCTAGGATACTTAGTATTATAATCTGCTGAAATTAATAGTAGTTATTACCAGATATGTGTTTTAGAAGGTAAATAATATTCTGAACCTATAAACATTATTTCTGGGAACAACAGAATAAGTTATTACAAATAAAAAAGATTTGGGATATTTTTAGTGGCTATGATGGAATAGTAATTTTGATTTTTTTTTTCTTTTTAAAAATCAGATGAAGATCTATAGTACATTGACTAGGACATAAATAATATGAATTAGAATAATTATTTTGTGCTTTTTCTAAAATGGAACAATATTAGAACAATATCACATGGGTGACTAGCATTTTGTTTTGTAGTCTCTTATTAATATTCCCTTGCTTTACTTATAAGCAAACAGAACAAATATGTTAACTCTTGATTAGTTCATAGCCATGGATGTGTCTCTACCATTAATGGCAGGTGACCCCAATACTTTCTTTTGAAACAACATTACCTTTAAATGAGGGAAAGTATCATTTGAGTTTGTGTAAGATGGAATAAAGTAAGTTCAACTATAGAAAATATACACAAGCTATAGAAAATAGACGCAAAAAAACCAACTTCCCTAATAGTGAAGTTTTTCTTCCCTAATAGTGAACTTCCCTAATAGTGAAGCAGCAGCAAAATCTCTGTTCTACCTTGTATCATAAATATCTAAAATGGTAAGAAAATCCAACAGATTAATTTTCATACAATGCTAAGTATAAAGAAAGGTGGGATGGATCACTCATTCTGATCCCTAATTCTTCATGAATCACAGTTTTTTAAAAAAATAAAAATACACACTGAATTAATTTTTCACATAAAATCCTGTCATTTTAGAGAATCCTTCAGGGCTAATTTGTGTAGTGATATAAAAAAATAGCAAATATATATACCCAATGTGGCAGTATTCCTGCCCAGGTACCATCTAGGGAATAATAGAAATACAAACATAGGTTTAAAGGATACACTTTAGACTCAGAAATGAAAATGGCTATTTAAGATGCATAAGCTTATGTTGTACATCTCTAGGGTATTATTATATTTAACACAAGAATAATTCCTCCTTTATTTGTCAGAAATAGATGACAATTGTCTACCATGCTATACAAAGATGTACTTTAGAACTTTGTTTCTACAAGAAAACATGAATAATGAACATAGTATGAGAATGTTGTAGAGATACTCTAAATGCAAATAGCTAGCATATACTTTAGTTTCATTGCAACATTCAAAAATTTCTGTGATGGAGCATAGTAAAAGTTTATTGCATCTAAAGAGGAAAGAAAAGGTTTGTGTAGCATAATGAACCAAGCATTGTTTCCTTTCAACACCTTCACATTAACGGGCTTTTCAGAGAAATTGATTGGAATAACATCAATTTTTAGCATATATGCAAATTATGTAATAGAAATAGCATATTAATTTTGATAAGAGTCGTAAATAAGTAGATGAGTAGATGAGTATGATAAATTTGGATGGAGAAATGAAGATTCAAATTTTTACTCAGTCATCACTTTGAATAAATCATATCTCTAACTCATGTTAAAAGCTAAAATAAGAGGACTCAATGTGTTTACTTATGATTTTTTTTGACTGAAGAGCTGAACATTAATGTAATAAGCTATAATGTACATCAAGACTGCAGTCTTGGTTATGATACATTCCATTGATTTAGTATAATATTATGTGTCAGCACAGTAAATCAACTTCCTTTAGGTGGCATGGTATATAGGAAAGAGGAACTCGTATTTGAGTGATGCAGCAAAGTTTTATCAACAGGTAACCATTAGTGGTAGTTTCACTTGAGGTAGCAAAATGTTTAAGCTAAGCATTGTGTATAGTTTAAAAGTTCTGATCATAGTATTATATTTAACTTGTGTCTTGGGAAACAAAAGTGGGAGGAAAGTTTATTCTTTCCACTATCATAGGCTTGTCTTTTTGTACTCTAAATCTATTGGGCTGGATAATAATATTTTCCTTTGCATCTTCTGCGTTCACCTTCTGTCCACAAGGGCATATCTAGTGTTTATTTCATTATTTCAAGATTAGTATTAAGTTTTTTGTGTTTTAAGAAAATAATCATTTCATTTCATCATCCTACTGTCTCAGCCTCTCCATAGTGACTGTTCTACGCTAAAGTGTCTCCACAGCCCTGTCTCTCCCAATGTATCTTTCTGGTCGTGTGTCTTGCTGATCCACGTTTCCCAGATCTCAACAAGAGGCTGACGTCCACCGATTCCTCATTTCTTAAATGATTTTTCTCAATCATTTTTTTCGCATCTGATTTGATGATTTCCATTTATTGATTCTTTATCTTTAAAATTCCCTTTTTAAAAATCTCTTAACTTTTGTAAGGTCTTAAAGAAAGCCACAAGCAAATTAGCTGTGAAGCCACCACCAAAGCGTTTAACTTCCCAAACATGGGCTGCACATTTGGTAACTATAAGCTAGAATTATTCAATGTAAATATTTACCTATTATTAAATAGATTGCAGATGAGCTCGAAAGAGAAAATGCATATGAAAAGGAAGACAACAGATATGTAAATTACTCTTCCCAGGAATGCAAGTTGGAAATTGTTTTAGAGCAAATGAAAATGTGTTTATTACTAATGTGCCACGTAATAATTTGGCTGAAAATTACAATAGTGCTGCCTTTTATTATGCAAAGTGTGTAGTTTCTAATCAGAAAAAGGGGTAATTTGTAGAGCTGCTTTACTCAGTTTGGCTTTTAGAAATTCCCAGGGTTTCTGGGAGATGTAGTCCAACTTACATAGAAGGTACCTGTATGAGAAAGACCAATTTAAACTATAAACATACGGTACATATTTTTCAAGCTATACTCGGTCACTTCACTATCAGTCAGAAGGATTACTGTATGGACAATTAGACAAATTCAAGCAGCAGTGAAATATATGAATTATGTATTATAATGCATATTTTTATATCCAATTTAGCGATAGCTGTATAATGATTCTTGCCCATAGCAGCCACTATTTTTTCAGTTATACTGAATGGTTAATAGAATTGTGGTTAATGCTTTGCTTGATAGTATTCTGCATTAATACTGTTGATCAACACACATAGAATAAAAAGTAAATGTTTACTTGATTGAGCCTTTATGGGTTGTAATCCATATTACATATTAATGATTCTATTTGAAGGCTGTCATTTAAAAAAAGCAGCTTCAGAAGAGTAATTTTGATCAGAAAAATAAGAATTATGTTTAATATTTCTTTACTTTTTCATTATATTTCATTATGAGCCCTGATGGTGCAGTGGTTAGAATATAGTATTGCAGGCTAATTCTATCCACAGTTCAATTCTGGACTAGTTCAAGATTGACTCAGCCTTCCATCCTTCCGAGGTCAGTAAAATTCACTCTATTTAGGAAGTAGGTTTAAGGAAAGGAGTTGCAGCAAAAAGTAGTTCAATTATATCTTCACACCAAGTTTTTGAAAATAAAATTCTGTCCAAAGTTAGTTGTACTGCATATTTATATATATTTGATTTTATATTAAATATGTAACTAGGCTCTATCATTCTCAAAAAAGGCATATAATAATAGATTTTAATAGCCATGCAATCATAAGCATCTACTTAGTAATTTGGTGAGCATAACTTTAATTGAATTTTGTATTAGGAATTTGCAGAATCTACCAAATTTAATTCAGAAATCTGTTCCAAAGTATTAGAAATCTAGATGAGGTCCAATGATAGTCCAGATTTGGGTTTCAAACTAATTGTGTGAAATTTGGAAACATTGAAAACTCAGTTTTTCCTTAGTGTAGCATGGTAAAGATGCTAGCATGATAAAGATGTTTCTCTTGTTTTTTGACAAGAATAGGATGACAGATTTTTATGCAAGATAGGATTTTATGTGTGAAATTATAACAGATTTTGTAGAAGTTGGAACTGTTGACTTATTCTTATTCTATCTTATTTTACCTTATATTTTTTCTGTAACTTACATTACCTAAGCATCCTAAAAGGAATGTGATAAAAATTGTATGGATGTAATTCGTTAATGAAGCTACTAATTTTACACATACATAGACAGAGGTTTTTTTATGGAAATAAAATTATTATATCTAACAAAGCCTTTTCTGAAACACATGGTAGTGGATTACAGTAATTGCTGTGTTAGCATATAATCTCAATACATAAAACTCATGAAACTAAGTCTATGTAATGCAGCTCTGAAAAGTTGTTACCAGTGAGAACAAGAGACAGAGCTTGGTCATGGAACAAAAGAAAAAAAGATTTCTCTCACCTGTGCCACTAACCTGCAACATTTTTGAATGGAGCAACCAGTTACAATATGATTGTAAGGGTCACTCTGATTTCAAAGCAAACTGGTTGGTCAACAAATCCCTATCTCCATCATGTTATTTTATATAAAGTATAATAGATTCCATTGTTGCCAATTTTTTGAGTGTGCTAAAAATGTGGAAAAACAGTACATTTCTACAGATTGTGAACCGTCTGTCTTAGAAAGGTGCCCAATGGAAGGATGTTTATAGATTTGTGGATTCCTGTTCGTCTCAGTCAGAGCATTGTATAATAGTCCTACAGAATAAGGAAGATAACACTCAAACCAGAAAATTAAGATCCCCAGTATAATTTTTATCAAGTCCTCCCTGTATTGAACCAAAAGAACAGGATGCATAGGAAAATCAGATAATCTCTAGCTAAGCTTAGTGAATTTGACTTTCATTGAAATAAAGGGACTTACCTCTTACCTGTAATTTCAAAAAACTGAAGGCTATTTTGAGCTTTTTTTTTATAATAAGCAATTTCCATTTGATATAAACAAGCACACTTTCTTTGATTTAAAACTCTGCTTTGCTATAGGACAGGTGCATAGTTATACATGCTGCACAATCAGTGCACTCAGAGTAAAAACCATTTTAGAAAAGATTCAGACTATACTGCTTACATTTTTGCATAAGAAATAGATAATGCACAGAGGAGTCTTGGAACAGATTCTTAATGTACCGGTTACTAGTTATATAGTATATATATATATATACATATGCATACATGCATACATGCATACATACACATATACATACATACATACATACATACATATATATAGTTGGTTGAGATATTAACAAATGAAAATTAATAAATATGCAGTGACTTGTACAAATCACATTTACAACAGAAGTTTTGATTTTAGATAGTAAGTCATGTTAAGTAATGCAGGTATGTATGTATGTGTGTATGCATGTACCATATGTATGTATGTACCATAGATATGTATATGTAGTATGCCTAACATTTCATATAGCAAGATATCTACTTATCCTTTTATTTAGTGGAGAAGCTCTCTCATTATTTTCTCAGTAAAAGAAATTGACTAGGATTTTTTCTTCCCCAGTTTTGAAAGGCTGACCTAGACTTCTGGCATTCAGGCAATGATTTATTTCTTTTTGGAAAAAGCTTTTAGTAATCTGTTCAGATACTATTTTTAAAAAATTAAAATACACTGTAAAATATACAGTGCCAGACCCACAGGAATTGAAAATACATTACATGGCATCCAATAAAATACTATTTATGCCTGCGTTAGATACACCTGGTGAGACAAACTGGTCCAAAATTTCTTAATTGTCATAGTGATGATAAGCAGTTTGGCTACAGTTCTAGACATTTTCCGGTCTTGGTTGTATAGTAAGTAGTGCACAAATTCCATATAAGAGCAGGCTGAATAGATGGCAGTTAGATGGGAGATTGTTTACTTTTCAGAAGTGATTGATAGATGGGACATTTCAGAGGCATGTGCACTTCTGCCTCAGTTTCAAAGTCTGAGCAAATATGCAGACATAAGAATACCATTGTATCTATCCAACAGTGCCACTGAGAGAAAAATATCCAAATATATTACATTTAACTGGCTAGATTAGAGAGGTGCCTATATTGCTGCAGTGAATATTTTTGGACATTTTAATATCTTAGCTCTAAAGCTATCTTGATTTAATTATAAATGAACCTAAATAATATTCACAATTCAAGTAAGTAAGGAAGAATTCAAATTGTAATATTTGGACACCTTTCACCACTTACTGTTTTTATCTGGAATAATGTTATACTATAGATAAGTGAAGTGCAATTATATAGTTTGAATATCATGTGACATTTATTTATACTTCTTTGTCTGAAATGATATAGGTATCATGAGTAGGGATTCCTGAGTAGGGGTTGGACTAGAAGACCTCCAAGGTTCCTTCAAACTCTGTTATTGTGTTTTGTTCTGTTCTACTTTTTCATACCATATTGAGCTATACTTACAAAATTATTTAATAGACATTCCTACAAATTATATCTCTGTACAGAATTTTAAAAGAAATACAGTACATTAACCAATGTTAAGAAATGATTTTATTTTTATTTGTGTTTATAATTTACATTTTAAAAAAATTGCAGATTTTCAAATGCAGATTTGTATATACAAAGCGTTCTAAAGAATGGGGGATTTGGATAGTCTCAATAGCTTACAAATCATTTCAGTTAGGTCCTGAATAGCTTGTATATTATGTATTTTATTACTGAGCTTTTCATATAGACCATTGTCATAACATACATGCTAAATGTTCCACTAAAAATGGGGCTGCTATTGACAGATGTGGCCTTGAGGCATGCACAAAATGTGACATTCAGAATGTAATATATTAAAGTTTTAAAAACAGACTCTGCTTTTTCACAAGCTTCTGAAAATAAAAAGCGTTCAGATTATAGTGAATATGATGCTGAACAATATTATTCCAAATGGCATTGTTCAGCATATTAAGAAGACAAGATACAGCAGACTGCTGAATTCCAGTAATATCAGCAGAATTAAATGTAAACGTTTTGCAGGACTGTGATATTAGTGTGTGTGTGTGTGTGTGTGTGTGTATCATATTATATTACCTAGGCTTAGTCCCCCCCATCCAAGCAGGAGATCCTACATCAGTTATGGCTAACCTTTCGACACTGCGTGTCCAAAGTGCATGCACACATCCCCAAAATGCAATATGTGCATATCCTCCATGCATGCGCCCCACCCTCCATGCATGCTCGGCAGAGACCCAAAGATCAGCTGGCCCGCAAGAGGCATGCACACGCATGCGCAGCAGAGCTGAACTGGGGCGATGGCTCACATGCCCACAGAGAGGACTCTGCTTGCCATCTATGGCATGTGTGCCATAAGTTTGCCAAATGGCACTACACCATTTATATATGTTTTAAAAGCACAATTATAATGACGTGGGAAAATACCTGAACAAAGTTGAATACCATACATATAAATACCCGCAAAAACTTAAGAAAACAATATATATATATATATATATATATATATATATATATATATGTGTAAGGTTTTTAAGCTGATAATTAAATAAAATGATAAACAAAAGGCAACGAAACAAATAGCTTTCTGTCAGTATGGTCTCTGGTGATGAGCCGAAAGACAGAAAAGAAAGCAGTATGCTTTCTCCCTTAATTGGGGCTTAACAGGGTGTTGTAATACAAAGTATATATATATATATATATATATATATATATATATATATATATATATATATATATATATATATATATATATATATATATATATATATATATATACTTTGTATTACAACACCCAATTAAGGGAGAAAGCATACTGCTTTCTTTTCTGTCTTTCGGCTCATCACCAGAGACCATACCGACAGAAAGCTATTTGTTTCGTTGTCTTTTCTTTACATGTGTGTAAGGTTTTTAAGCTGATAATTTTAAATATATATATATATATACACACACACACATTTACTTGTCTAAATAGGAACTACAAATGGCATCTCTTCTTTGTGTCAAAACAGTAAGTTCTGAAACCAACTTTACATAAGGATACAATTGCTCATACAGAGGAAATGTAAATAATGTTTAATTTGCTCTGCATTGTTTACAAATGTCCGAGAATTCCCCAAGCTTTTGGAAAATATTTGATATATGGGGATGGAAGAAATAAAACAATTTATTGCTGCAATAACTCCATTGAATGCAACCCATAGTAGTGTACTCAGAACTATTCAACTTATTTTTATATCTGGATCAGAAAAAACCATAAGTATTTCTATCTATTCCTTGAAGTAAAATACAATGCCAACAAATACATAACAATTTATTTTAGAACTGATACGTTTTCTAGAAGGTGCTCTTATTCCCATAGCCATTTCTACAAGGATTTCTTTGCTTTAGATAATCTTCCCTATGTAGCTGGTTTTCTATTCATTTTTTCCAGTAACAAGAGGAACACTTTCTAAGTGGCAAATGAGTAATAAGAATAAAAGCAATATGGTGATATCAGTCACTTAAGACTGTTGATCTTGGTTTCAGAATTCATCTTATAATCAACTCTAAATCTGTAGTGGTTTCATCAGCCTTGAGTAATGTATAACTTCTTGTACTGTACTTTTTTTTTAAAAAAAAGCTTCTGTTTTAGATTTAAAGTGGCAAAACATGTATATCCAACTGATCGGTATCCTTTTTCTCCCATGGTCTTTGAAACATCTACTTGTCTACTTGTAAAATGAATTCAAGATTCCTCTCTTATGTTTGCCTTGAATCTATTTAGATCCCTTTTTGTGTATTTTCAAGGGAGTTTGAATTGGCAGTTAGCTTCTAGAACAGCATCTGTAAAGTTGTCCCTTTGGGAAAAGAATATTGCAATTTCATGGTAATAATCATTTCCCCTCCAATACTTCAAGGCAGTCTTTTCTTCCTCAATTTGAAGCTATCCAATTCCCATCAGTTCCAGATAAGGATAATGGGAACTCATGTACAACAGATTTGGAAAGTGCCTGGCCAAGGACAGCTAGTTTATGACAACTCTTCTTACATAGTGTTTGTGTTTCTTGTTTGTGTATTTCTTCTATGGCCAGCCACATCCCACTGCTTCTGGATTTGTTCAAAAGCTATGTTATTAATTCATTTCCTATGCATGAGTTTAATATTGTTGTAATATTGTTGTTTTGATCAGTCTACAATGTACTGATGACTTTGTGTGAGATTTTGATTATCTGAAATATCTATGTATGCACAGGGAGGAAGTTTTTTGAAGCTGCTGAAAAAGAAAACTTCCAAACAAATTAATTTTTCCATTAGTAATGAGGGAAGGTCTTATTTAGTGGCTGTACTGCTATGAAGATGCTACAAGGCACTACTGAGGAAATGGCCAAAGATCCATTCAGTTTAAGAAGTGATCTGTTAAATAAGGAAACTGTGATGCTACTTTTATTTGTGATTGCATGTTCAATTCTTTTGGATCTTCTTGACTTATTGTTGGCATATATTAAAATTTTCCTATATTAAGATAATACTTTGTTGGGAATGCAGTAAATAAGTTACAGATGAACAAAAACCACTACCTGCTTATACCCCCCTACAGTGATAACTTTAACGTTCTCTCATGCGAGATCAAAAAACAATAGTGATCAAAGAAATCAAGGGGTGCATTAAAATGTATTTATAATTATAAAATGAATGCAATTTTTAAAAAATGGTCAGACAAGAATATAAAATTCTAGTGACTGTCACTAATATAACTCAGTATGTAACAACATTACTCTGAATAATACTTTATCACAGGTCATTTTATAACTATTTATTTTCTCAGTGACTCAAAACCTACACCCAGAGACCATTTGGTTAAAGAAGAACATTTACTTGCAATTTTATTTCCTGTTTTAAAATTTTGGTTTATGCTTTTATTTATGAACAAGGATGACATTCAAATAGGAATCACTGGAAGCATACTTCTTTTCTGATTATTGCAGAACAAGCTTTCTCATTGTTTTGTTTTGTTTTTTTGTAATATTGTGATTTTTTTTAATAGGAAAGATCACAAAATAAATCTGGAGGATGATGGATTAAAAATGCTTTACTTTAGAATGATCTTTTGTGAATAAAATATACTTTTGGACATCCAAAAAACTCACTTTATAAACAATTATACTCTACTCAGTATTTATCCTACACTAGTTAATTCTTTTGATTTGCAGAGGGAGTGGCTTCCACAACAGTTTGTTAATCTTTGTATAGTGATGGTATCCTTCTCATTGCAATGAGAAAGGCGTTAGCTGGAACTGTTCCTCTCTTAAATGTTTCTAGTTTAATGGAACTTACTCCCAGGTAAATGAAGATGACAACCTTGATAATAGGTTGTGATATATGCTTTTGGACTTGATAAATTCCCTCTGTGATTTCTCCTCTTTTGAGATTTCCTTAGGTTTCCCCCACTCCCATCAAATGGCTAGCAGGCAGCACTTTCACTTATTTGGTTTTGCAAACTGTGTTAAGTTTGACAATGTACCTCTGCTCATTTCACAAAACTAAATTAAAAATTTTGGCAAATAATTTTACTGCAAAATTGTTTGGTTGTTTTACTGCCAATGGTAAGGGGAGGATTTGTATATTTATAGTCAGCATATGTTTCTTTACATTGTTTACATATGATTTGTAGAGAGATTGCACAAAAATACAGCTAAATGTTTGAAACATGAAAACATTTTTTTAATGTTTCAAATATTTAACCACATTTCATTGTACTCATAGTTAATGTATTTTTTATCAGCAAAAAAACCTGCTTCACTTTTGAGTGGCATTTTGGTAGGTCCACTGAGAAAGTAGGCAAGATGAGATGAAAAGTAGGTAAAATCATACAAAAGTGGATTGGGGTATTTTAAATTTGAAATACAGAGACTCCTTATGACACAATTTCTGTTGCTAAGTGAGACATTTGTTAAGTGAGTTTTGCCCCATTTTACAACCTTTCTTGCCACAGTTGTTAAGTGAATCACTGAGGTTGTTAAGTTAGTGACACAGTTGTTAAATAAATCTGACTTTCCCATTGATTTGGATTGTCAGAAGGTCACAAAAGGTGATAAATAAATATGAATCAGTTGCCAAGCGGCTGAATTTTGATCATATGGCCATGGAGATGCTGCAACTGTTATAAGTGTGAAAACTGGTCATGTCACTTTTTTCTGTATCACTGTAATTTGAAATGGTCACTAAACAAATAGTTGTAAATTGAGAACTAGATGTATCTGTATCCAATCTCTATCCAATCTCTATCCTGAACTATATTTACATTTAACATATTGAAGTAACTAGGGTAGAAAGAAGAACAATACTCAGCTACATTTTGTTACCCAAATTTAAACCAGATTAAGTCAAATAACTTAAAATGTAATATACTGTCCTTCCAAACTGCAATGTTTGTCTCTTTTAAGATCATTAAGGCAACAGGTTAAGAATTTAGAAGAAATGTAGTTGTTTAAGAATTACATTAGTACTGTAACACTTGTTTCTTTTAAGAATCCCATTCAAATTCAAAGCTCTAAAAGGGAAAAAAAGCACTGCATGCATGAAACATTTTCTTGTTATTTCATAACTGGACCTTTTATCAGGCATTATACAGATATTTCAAAATTATAGTAAAGACTGTTTCCTACTTACAACCTGGTTTGAACATTTGTTATATTATGGTTCAGAAGCCTTATTCTCTGGCAAGTTTCTGGATAGGTTACTATGACATTCTTATAGAAACCTATAGATCAAATGCTATCAAAAGAGTCATAGAATTCTGTTTAGTTTTAAAAGTGCATTGCAAGAAGATCAAAACTATATTTCAAAGTAGATTTCTTTAAACAAGTGAGGCTTCCTCCTGAAAAATGGGCAAAAGATTGTAGTCTAACAATCAAACTCTGTCTGGGTCTTCCATAAGTTTCTACTTATAGAAAATATGATGAGACTGCAGCTCCCGGACAGTCAGATTGGGGACAAAGCTACTGTTCTGAGTCATGATTTTTCAAATCAGTCTCTTTTAGTCCTGGCATTCTACTGCTAGTAGGAAGGTAATAACTGATGATTTGAGACACAAAGATTACTAAAACCATTATTAACATTTGTGTGACTTGGTGAGTGTGGCAAGAGAAGGATACTGTAAAATCTCCAGTCAGAGGTGGTATTTGCCGGTTCGCCGAACTACTCAAAATTTCCACTACCGGTTCTCCAGAACTGGTCAGAACCTGCTGAATACCACCTCTGATTCAAACCTTACAATATTTAGAGGTTTTTTTAAAAATTGCACTGTAAATTGAGCTTGAAAACAACAACAAATGAGTATTGTTTTACTAAATTGGGGTACCATGCTTTACCTGAGTGGATCCAGACCGTAATATACAACAATATTTGATGTTAATTTTTAGTTGTAAAATCAGGAAAAAAGAGAGCATGCATTATTTCAAGAAAAGTAATGATGTCAAGAATCATTATTCGGCTATGTTCATAGTTGATGGTTATGGCAGTATGTTCAAAGCCCCATCCCTTTGCAAATGCAGGAGATAGAGGTGAGATTCCAACCACACTACTGCAATTGCCTTCTTGAGATTTTTAATTCCTCCCCCGAGGATGCTGCTACTGTAGCATTATTCCTTTCTATTTCTTTGTTGAACTCTCATCTCTTTAATTTCAACTGCACTCTCATCTCTCTAACATATAATCTCTCCGTACATTCTTGTATATGAATATGTACATGTATAGCAATAGCACTTAGACTTATACCGCTTCACAGTGCTTTACAACCCTCTCTAAGCAGTTTACAGTGTCAGCATATTGCCCCCAACAATCTGGGTCCTCATTTTACTGACCTTCGGAAGACTGAGGCTGGTGATATTCGAACTATCAAACTGCAGTCAGCTGGCAGTCAGCAGAAGTAACCTGCAGTACTGCATTCTAACCAATGTGCCATTATGGCTCATGTGTATATGTGTATATATATTATTAAATGGTTTTTTTTCCTTAACATAAAATACAAACAGAAATATAGACAATGGAAAACTGGGAAAGGAAAGGAAATAGAGGGGATGAAGTAAAGGAAGGGAAAAAAAGAAAGAAAGAAAGAAAGAAAGAAAGAAAGAAGAAAGAAAGAAAGAAAGAAAGAAAGAAAGAAAGAAAGAAAGAAAGAAAGAAAGAAAAGCAATTTCTGATTTTTTTTCAATGCAGTAAGATACATAAATAATATCAACTGTTTAGTTATTAACCAATAACCATTTCTATAACAATAACCTGCGTAATTGTTAAAATTCAAAGTCAGTGTGTCATTTTTTTCCCTCTTTCACACAGAAAGTCCAGAAGTGGTTTCCAAATAAAATCTTCCCATACTTTCTTAAAAATTAGTTCTTGTTTTTGAAAGCCGGTTAATTTATTTTATTGAATAATAGTGTGTGGGGCAGGGAATATTGTTGATTTCCATCTTATATTTGATATCTCTTTTTTTTCTTTGTACCCAGACCTGGATTCACAACCCATCTACTGTCAAGCTCAGGAGCGTCCTACTCCAGATTAATTTAATAAAAATAATAAACATAGGTTGACATAAATCTATGATAGTGAAACCATACTATCTATAAGGACAAAAGAAGTGCATATGCTCAATGTATTATTTAAAGCCTTTTTCAATTGTGACAAGAATCACAAACCAGTATTATACTACATTTTATAAATTCTTAACGATCAAAGAAGCAGTAAAAGGTGATCCAAATTTACAACTCTGAATATTATAAATCATCTGAAATATCACTTTGATATCTGCATACATATTCAGCAAAATGGAAATTTTAAAGTATAGCTATTTAGAGGTTGCCTATATCTTTTACTGTAGTCTTATACTTTAATAAATGCAAACCAACACCCGTAATATTTTACCCCTATTTTTATTTAAAGAAGTGAGATCCAGTTAAGCTAAGGATGCCATACAGATACATGTAATTATGAATTGCATGCTTGTTCACACAATATTTCAGCCCCTCCTCAGTTATGTTTCAGGTGATACTGAATAGTGTTCAGCTGTTTGTTGTTGGCAGCAAGAAGATGTATTCCTTATCCTAGACCAGAAATATGTACAGCTAGATCAAAAATATTGTGAGCCCTTCCAGTTCCATAAAAATTGAGACTTACATGTTGCAAAATTAAAAAAACAGCCGTTTAGTGACACTGTTGCTGTAGTTAAGCAAAAAGAACAACGCTCAGGTTTTAAGTTGTTTGAAAAATACAAACAGAAAAGTCAAAATACTTGTAAAAAATAGAGGAAGGGGGAAGATTACTGTAAAATATATGCAAAGAAGGATAGAAACAGAAAAATATAGTTCAATTTCTACATCTGATTTATTTTAATATAAAGTATTATATTATCCTTAAGATTCTCATACTTTTCCCTCCTCTTCTTTGGATATTGAGATTTGGATATTCATTGGATGAGAACCAAATTGATCTTGTGGATAAGATGCTAGAAACCAGAAGACTGTGAGTTCTAATCCTGCTTTAGGCATGAAAGCTGGCTGGGTGGCTTTGGGCCAGGCACTCTCTCTCAACTCAACTCACAGGGTTTTTCTTGCAGGGAAATAGGAGAAGGAGAAATAGATATAAGTTATTTATAAAAATAATAAAGGCATGATATAAATAAATAAAATATTGTTTAATGCTTTGTTCATTTTCTCAAAGTATCCTTTTTTCTGACAAACAACTCACTTTCTCTTTCAAAATGAGATATGGAAAATCAATGTAGCTCGCATGTTAAAATTTCCTCTAACTAGCCCAACATAAGATTGAGAACAATATTTTAAATTTGCTCTTGAATTAATAGTTATTCCATTTATTCCATTTATAATTATCTTTTCATATATTACATTGTACAAAATATGCAATGTGATCATAATCACATACTCTACATGTGTGGGTGGGTTTTGCATTCAGTAAAAAAAAACAAAAAAAAAAACACACACACGGTATGTGATTATGATAAAAAAGTTCACTGAACTTAGAAATTAACTAAGAATTAGCCCATACTTTTGTTGCCATTTTTTTCAGATTGTAAAGCCTGTTCCATGCTCAACACTTTCAACTAATGACAGTAGATATTATCAGAGCCTGATCACTGAGGTACGGTATCAGTGGTAGGATTCGAATTTTTTTCACTACCAGTTCTGTGGGCCTGGCTTGGTGGGTAAGGCATGGCTTGGTAGGCGTGGTTTGGTGGGCGTGGCTGGGGAAGGATACTGCAAAATCCCCATTCCCTCCCCACTCCTGGAGGAAGGTTACTGCAAAATCCCATACCCTCCCAATCCCACTAACCTCCTTTCCAACTCCGTTCTCCCTGTACAGGGCAACAAAAAAAGACCCAGCCAATCAGCTAGGACTTGGGAGGCAGTGAATAAATGGGAGTGGGATCAGTCAGAAGTGGTATTTGTTGGTTCTCCGAACTACTCAAAATTTTCGCTACCGGTTCTCCAGAACTGGTCAGAACCTGCTGAATACCACCTCTGGACAGTATACAAGAACAGTGTAGCTGGCATGCTGACTTGTCAATAAGTACCAGAGAAAACATCTGGTAAACTTAAAACATTGTTCTTTTGGAGTATGAAGAAATTGTTGAATTGTTGATTATTTAAATAAGCTTCTTCTAAATATTATGGTGCTTCCATTTTATCTGGATTAAGTTTCCGTTTATTTGTCTTCAATCATACTGTTCATATAGCTAGGCTTCTGCTTTCCTGGATCTAAGAAAAATATACCATCTTCATTAAAATAGAAAATAGTGTATGCTATATGACTTATTTTACAACTTAGTTGAGGAAGCTGTTGGGTAATTGACTGTACAAAGCATTCAGATGCTTCTTGAACGATTAAAGCAGCCTCACCGGTGCCTTTTTTAAAAGGCAACTGGACTGTTTTTTCCTTGGGGAAGAAGAAGAAGAAGATGTTTAGCTTCTCATCCAGAAGTGATGGAGCTTTTTGGATGAGAAGCGAAACTTCTTCTTCTTCCTCAAGGAAAAAACCACTTTTGAGAATGACTGAGAATCTCCATACACAATTAAAGCAATCACTTCTATTTTTATTTTATTTTTGTTTATTTTGATTTGTCAATCGCTTACAAGATAATAGGTATAAGTATATACATAGTTATGAATACATGAAATGGGTACATATAAGAAAAATAAAAGAAACAATAGGACAGGGACAATAGGCACATTGGTGTGCTTACAGCTTGATGTGATTCCTTTAAGGCTTTCGCTTGTCACCTATGCATGCACCAACAATTCTATGAAAATACGAGTAAAGTTCTATTATGGTACACACACCTGTGGGCTACTGTGAAAAGCCTCTGAAGCAGTAATTCATTGTGCATTCCAGGGGTGCGGCTGCTTTAATGCCTTAATGCTTTGCTTGTACAAATCTGTTTTGCAGCATTCCCTCCTGAATGCTCTGTACAATATTGTGGAATATATTAACTACATAATATCAGATGCTGGTTTTGTTTCTCTTTTGGATACAAGAATTTGCATTACCCTGGGAACAGGATAGTTGAGAAAGGTTGAAGGGAACAATAGGAGGGATGTGCTTTTATAGGTTTTTCTTCTGTCAAACTCAACTTAATTAGAGTTTTGATGACTCCACTGATGCTCTTGAATGAAATTTATATTTTTTTTTGGCTCTGGCTTATTTATCTATAAATATATTTTATCTATCCTAATTTCATGAATCAGGATTGTTTGCTGCCTTTTTATCTATAAAAGAACACTGTAATTTTTGCTATGAGAAAATTTCTGAGAAGTCAATACTTTGTTTGGGTCTGAGCAGCATGTTGACCAAGCTATAAATGTAATAGTATAACCTCAGTTCATTTGTTATTGAATTCAGAGTTAAAATGACAAATAAAATAAAATAAAAAACAGCTATGAGATTCTTCCATACCTGTTAGACATTATTGAAGGAAATTGGATTTCATGTAACTAGCATAAAATGTGTTAAAACAAACATAAACAAATGTTTTATTATAATCAAAAGCAGGTTAGCTGGATTAACTTTGCGATTCTCTATACAAATACCTATGTACTTACTAATATTTCAGTTTGGTGTTTACTTTTATTTTGTTGTAATTGAATGCAAGGAGATTTTGTTATAGAGGTTTTTGAACAGATGAAGGTGAAATGGGAATATTCAGCATTATCTTGATTTAAGTATACAAAAGAGAGACTTCCGGTGATATGGCAACATATATGAGCAATATTTAATAATTATAAATTTATACTATAAATATTGGGTAAAAAAAAGAAATCATGACCCTTCCACTCTCTCTTCTAAATAATCACATGTTGCAAAAGTCATTTTTAAAAATACAGGTAGTTCTCAACTTACAACAGTTTGTTTAGTGATCGTTCAAAGATACAACAGAATTTAAAAATGTGACTTATGACCATAGTTTATACTTACGACCACTGCAGCATCCTCATGGTCATGTGATTAAAATTTAGACACTTAGCAACTGATTCATATTTATGATGGTTGTAATCCCAGGGTCATATGATCACTTTTTGTGATCTTCTGACAAGCAAAGTCAATGGATAAATCATTAACAACCGTGTTACTGACTTAAAAACTGCAGGGATTCACATAAGATTGGTCTCAAGAAAGGGCAAAACTCACTTAACAACTGTCTCACTTAGCAATGGAAATTTGGGGCTCAATGGTGATTCTAAGTCATTAACAACCGTGTTGGGGGTGGGCAGCCAGGGGCCAATTTTATTAGCACGGTGACTGGGAGAGGTAGATATGCTGGGGGTAGAGGGCCGTATCCGGTAAGGGGATCGCGCTCCCGATGTTTGCAAGCGGTAGCACGCTCCGACCCTCCTTACCCATCCTGCAGCCCTGGTTGTCCGGAATCTCAGGCCCTGAATACCCGGCTGTTGTTGTGCAATGCCAGGTCCGTGGTTAATAAGGCTCCCCTGATCTATGATCTGGTTCAGGAGGAGGCCGCGGACCTGGTAGGTGTCACCGAAACCTGGTTGGGCCCAGAGGGCGGTGTCCCTCTGGTTGAGATGTGCCCACCAGGTTTCCTTGCATTTCACCAGCCCAGGGCTCAGGGAAGGGGTGGTGGGGTGGCGGTGCTTATAAAGGAAGTCCTTTGTCCTAGGGAGGCCACTGTCCCTCAGACGGCTGGCTGTGAATCTCTTTTTGTGAAGTGGGGGCAAGGGGTTCAGATGGGTCTTTTGATGGCATACCTGGCTCCCTGCCACGTCTCATCGGCCCTGCCCGGACTCCTAGAGGTAATAGCCGGGCTGGCGGTTGAGACCCCCAGGCTTTTGGTCATGGGGGATTTCAACCTGCCATCGCTCGGTGAAACCTCGGGGTTGGTCCGGGAGTTCTTGGCTTCCATGACGGCCATGGACCTGACCCAGTTAGTTTCTGCTCCCACTCACATAGGAGGACACATGCTGGACCTGATTTTTGTCTCTGGGCAGTGGTTGAATGACTGTAATTGTGGGGACTTAGTCATCACACCCTTGTCATGGACAGATCATTCCCTCCTTAGACTGGATTTCTGTTCCGGAGGTGGAGCCACTTAGATGGTTCCGCCCCAGGCGCCTAATGGACCCGGAGCGGTTCCAGAGGGAGCTTGGGCCATTTCCTGAGTCTCTGGCTCTCAGCTCGCCTGGAGACCTGGTGGCCACCTGGGATGGGTTGGCCGCCGGGGCTCTAGAGCGAGTTGTGCCTCTGCTACCTCTGACCCGGCACAGATCCCATTTGGCTCCGTGGTATACGGAGGAACTACGGGAGATGAAGTGCCGGAAAAGACGTCTAGAGGGCATTTGGAGGGCGAGCCGTTCTGAGTCTGACCGAACACAGGTGAAATCTCATATTAAGACTTACCTTGTGACGATAGGGGCGGCGAAATCTTCGTATTTCTCCGCCCTTATTGCGTCGGCAGGAAATCGGCCTGCCGCCCTGTTTAGAGTGACCCGCTCTCTACTTGAACCGAGAGCGCGGGATGACCTCTTGCAGGGTAGAGCAGAGGAGTTTTCTCGATTCCTGCATGACAAAATCGCTCAGATTCGGGAGGGGCTTGAATCCAATTGGATGGTCCCGGGGGAGGTGTCCGGGGCAGGTCTTGTGAATGTTATCTGGGGGGAGTTCGACCCTGTGACCGCCGAGGGTGTGGACAGGTTGCTGGGGGGTCTGAATGCCACCACCTGTTTATTGGACCCGTGCCCTTCCTGGCTGGTTTCGGCCGCCAGGGAGACGACACGAGGCTGGCTCCAGGGGATTATCAACGCTTCTTTGAGAGAGGGGTCGCTTCCTACCGCCCTGAAGACGGCGGTGGTGCGGCCCCTCCTCAAGAAGCCTTCCCTGGATCCAGCTGTTTTAAACAACTACCGTCCAGTCTCCAACCTTCCCTTTGTGGCGAAGGTTGTTGAGAGTGTGGTGGCACGTCAGCTCCCTCAGTACCTGGAGGAAACAACTTACCTCGATCCGTTCCAATCGGGCTTCAGGCCTGGGCATAGCACTGAGACGGCATTGGTCGCGTTGGTTGATGATCTCTGGAGGGCTCGTGACAGAGGGTTCTCCTCTGTCCTGGTCCTATTAGATCTCTCGGCGGCTTTCGATACTATCGACCATAGTATCTTGTTGCGACGGTTGGAGGGGTTGGGAATTGGGGGAACCGTCTTTCGATGGTTCTCCTCCTTCCCCTCCGACCGTTCGCAATTTGTGTTGACGGGAGGGGAGAGGTTCACCTCTAGGCCCCTGGCTTGTGGGGTGCCTCAGGGGTCGGTCCTCTCCCCTCTCTTGTTCAACATTTATATGAAGCCGCTGGGCGAGATCATCCGTGGTCTTGGGGTGAAGTGTCATCTATATGCAGATGACACTCAGCTGTACATCTCCACCCCGGACCACCCCAACGATGCTGTGGGGGCTATGTCTAGGTGCCTGGAGGCCATGCAGGATTGGATGGGCGGGAACAGGCTTCGGCTCAACCCATCCAAGACCGAGTAGCTGTGGTTCCCGGCGCCCCGATATAGCCAGCTGATTCCTTCGCTGGCTATTGGGGGGGAAATTTTGCCCCCCACAGAGAGGGCTCGCAATCTGGGAGTCCTCCTGGATGTACGGCTGTCGCTTGAACATCATGTCGGGGCCGTCTCCAGGGGGGCATTTCATCAGATCCGTCGGATGTACCGGTTGCGGCCCTTTCTGGATCGGGACGCCCTGCGCACGGTCACTCAGGCCCTTGTCACCTCTCGCCTGGACTATTGTAATGCCCTCTACATGGGGCTCCCTGCGGGGAGCACCCGGAGACTCCAACTGGTGCAAAATGCGGCCGCGCGGGTGATCATGGGGGCGTCGCGTAGCGCTCACGTGACGCCTCTCCTGCGCGAGCTGCATTGGTTGCCGGTGGCTCACCGGGTTCGCTTCAAGGTTCTAGTTTTGACCTTTAGGGCGATCCATGGCACTGGGCCAGGTTACCTGCAGGACCGCATCCTATCGGTGATCTCCAGCAGGCCGGTGCGTTCACACAGGGAGGGCCTTCTCCGGGTCCCGTCGGCCGCCATGTGTCTCCTGGCGGCCCCGAGGGGTAGGGCCTTCTCTGTGGCAGCCCCTGCCCTCTGGAATATTCTGCCGCCGGAACTGCGTACCGGCACGGACCTGAGGGCCTTCAGGCGCACGCTGAAGACCTGGCTTTTTGAGCAGGCCGGCCTGGGCTGAGATGGTTTTAATTTGTCTCCATTTGTTCTGTAATTTTAAATTGGGGTTTTAAGGGTGTGGGGTGGGTTTTTCTTATTCGGCCAATATTTAATTTAATTCCTTTTAACTTTTGTATTACTGTTGGGGTCTAGATTGGCTGTACACCGCCCTGAGTCCCTAGGGAGAAGGGCGGTATAGAAATTTTATAAATAAATAAATAAATAAATAAATTAAAAACTGCAGGGATTCACATAAGATTGGTCTCAAGAAAGGGCAAAACTCACTTAACAACTGTCTCACTTAGCAATGGAAATTTGGGGCTCAATGGTGATTCTAAGTCAAGGACTACCTGTATGCACAAGATTCTGAAGCAATTCAGTTCACTCGTCCTACAGTCAATGTGAGCAACGTACAACAGTTCAGTTCACTCATCTTGTAATTGATATGAGCAACCAGCATTTCCAGGACCCATGAAGTTTCGAAATCCTTGTCTGTACCACCAGGGGTGGGATTCAACTGGTGTTACTACCGGTTCGGTACTTAGGTTTTGCGCGTGCATGCATGCTGCACGCGCATGTAATACACTGAAAGCTGTGCCTCCCAGACAGTTGATAAGTGCTGCGCATGGGTGTGCAGCATTTGAAAAATGCCTTTTTTACAGCTTTTTCAATCGCAGTTGTGCCGCACAAAACAATTGAGGTTGAAAAAGCAGGAAATAAAGAACAAGTAAGAGCCCGGGTGGGCAGGTGGGCCAAACAGCAGCAGACACAGAACCAGTTCTGTGTCTGCTGCTCTTCAGAACAATTGGTTCTATAGAACTGGTAGCATCCCACCCCTGTGTACCACCAGAGAGTCCTTTGACCATGATTGCTGAAAAAATGACAACCTGATTTCCTGTCATTTTGAGATGGCTAACTCTAGGGTCAAATTTAAATAACAGGCATATGACAATTAATAAACAAAGAACCTCTCCAATCTCCAACTGGTGATTACACAGTTTTGACTCTCAATCCTACCAAAATGGTTCAATATCCACTCTTGGATATCAAAAGAAGCTTATCTCTGATCTGCAGAGAAAGTGAATTTCCATGATGATACTTTATATCACATATATAGGGCATATATGAATGTTATAGCATGTATATCATATTCTGGACTATACAAATCTTGATGCTTCTGTAGTTTGTATGCATATAAATAGGCATTAATAATGTCTGCATTTCAATGTCATCAATAAATAAAATATTTATATATCTTATGTCATACTGCATGCAATATATGAATACTTGGCAATCTGACTAAGAGATTTCAGTTTATCTCAGCTTCTTACACAGAAACCCTTCTTTGTTCTGGATTTGAGTCCATTTTATGTCTTATTGAACAATATTTCTTTTATTTGTCAATTTGTCAATTGCTTACAAGATAATAGATATAGGTAAAACATAGTTATGAATACATGGATACATATAAGAAAAATAAAAGAAACAATAGGACAGGGATGGTACGCTTATGCACGTCCCCTACAGACCTTTTAGGAAAGGGGTGGGGTCAATAGTAGACAGTCTAAGGTTAAAGTTTTTGGGGTTTGGGGAAGAAACCAAAGAGTCAAGTAGAGTATTCCAGACATTGACCATATATGTTGTTCCAGATTAATTAGCTGCACAATACCTGTTTTAAAATCTAAGAGGACTGAATTCAATGCTTCATGTTCTAATACCTAATTCAACTCTAATGAAAAAACAACAACAACACTCCATTCCAATTTGTAAAAGGAAAGAAACCAGTAAGAAAGCAAGGGACCACATCAAGGAAATGTTGCAAAAGGAGCTTTGTATTCTTTGCATGGTGCCATCTCCTTTTCAATAACCACTTTAGTAACTGTTTTTGCTCTCATGGTAAAACAGCAGTAGGCACGAGTACACAGAAGGCTGTAGGCTGCTGTTGGGAAAACACAGATTTAAAAGGAGCTAAAATGCTGGAGGGGTCTTTCTCACATGAGGGTAAAGATATGACACAGGCAGTGATCTCCTGAATTCACTGCTGAGATAACTTTCTCTTGACTTGGCAAACTGCTGTTTCTTCTGACCATCTGCAACTCCTAATGATCACACTATAATTCCTTTGTAGAAAAAAAACCTTTATTTTTTAAATTTTAAGTTTTTTCATTAAAAAAATCTGACTTCATCACTGTACCTGGAATGAAAGTGTATGGACATTTTTTTAATTGTCTAAAGGGGGCATATGTTTGTTAACCAATATTCTAGGACCCAGGAATTACTTGGAGATTCATGTCTTAGTACTATCCAATTATGACATTATTGTGTTCCTTTTAAGCTTATGAAATTTCATTTGGGTTAAAATATAACTAATTGTGATGAAATATAGAAAGTGTATTTCTGCAGTAATGTTTTTTAAAAAAATATTTCAAGATATAAATTAAAATGCCTCTTAAGTGAACCAGGATTGGCACATCTAATTATCAATTACTATCCATTCATATATATTAGAACAATTAGATATTGGTTCAGCAAACCATTCCTTTTGTAACATATGTACTCTGTTCATTGATGCAAGTCCTGAGGAATCCTTTCTCATTTATAATTTAGTGATGTGTTTTGATGTTTAGATTGAGAACCCCATAAATAATAGGTTACTGAACTTAGGCTTCTTGGAAATAATTTCCAAGTATCTGATAGAGAAATAGATGTAATCAATACAGTGACTTTCAAATAATATGCATTAGTAATAGACTACTGCATTTCTTGTTCCAATAGATTGCCAACCAAAAGTAAATCTATTTTTACAGTTGATATTCAAATATTGTTGATTTGATTTAATTTTACACTGGACTATGGATTATTTCAAATTTTCCAGAGTAGTGGCCAATTTAGGAGTTTTTTTGTAATGAACACATTTAATAAAAGTCGAACCAATCACTCAAATCCAATATACCTTGAATTAATTAACTTAATTAATTAATCAAGGGTAGGCCATCGCAAGAACTACATCATGGTAGACTGTATTAAATGATTTCGCTGGATAACAATAGGTTAGCATTTTCTTCACTGGGTCTCTTGTAGAAGTTTATTTTCAAGAACTAAGGTAAGCCTTTTAGTCTGGTTTAATTTAGTTGGGTTATTGTTTCTTTAAAATGATAATTCATTTTTTATCAGATTAGTCTGAAAAATGTGATTGTCCTCTAAAGCTTAGCCTATAAGGTAAGCTATTACCTAAGGCAGAGATGGTATTCAGGCAGGTTCTGACCAGGTCTGAGAACAGGTAGTGGAAATTTGGAGTAGTTCGGAAAAACCCGGTAAATACAACCTCTGACTGGCTCTGCCTCCAATCTATTCTCTTGCCTCTGAGTCCCAGCTGATCGGTGGTTTTCTTTGTTGTCCCTGCACATGAGAACGACCTGGAAAGCAGGTTAGTGCATTGGGAGGGTATAGGATTTTGCAGTAACCTTCCTGCACACCCACCAAGCCACGCCCACAGAACCAGTAGTAAAAAAATTGAATCCCACCACTACTAGAAGGATTTGTGTCAGTAACGATCAGTTAGATTGTTAGGCAGAGTAATGCTACAGTCCTTGTTTCATAGCAAAGAACTATCCAGATAGTAAATCTGTACAAGCATTAATCATCTCTCAGAATTTTTTTTCTTTATACATAAAGATATTGCTATCTTCAAGAAACAATCTTTCAAGAATGATTTCATAAAAAAACAGATACACTAGAAATCATCAGGAAATTTAACAATACTTCTCTTGATTTAAATAAAGAGGTGTCTTCTCATACTATATGTATCAAATTCATGCAATCATGACTGTGTCATAACTAACTGCTGCCTCTCTCTTATATTTGAATATTGTCCGTAGTAATTCTGTGTCTCATTGTTTTTGTCATCATTTTTAATTTTTCTCTTGCTCCACACCAGCTGTGTGTTATGTATCTGTGCGGCTATACTTGCTCTCAAATCCCACATATAGAGAGTTGTCACATCCCAGAATTCCCTCTCACATGGCCAAAAGCTGTTGGAATTCTGGAAGTTGCAGTGCTGATGCTTTAGAAAGGCATCCTATAGGGAAAGGTGCTTAACATATCAGGAAGTTGTTTATTGTATCAACTATGTATGTAAACTATATAAAATACTATTTTAATTCCTAAGCACTTTTTTTGTTTTACAATCTAGTGCAGTGCCAAATAAGAAACATTGTTTACATAGAAAGCTACCTCAAAATGAAAACAGAGCCAAGAAACAGCCTTTGCTTTCAAGGTTCCCCTTTCATTGTTCTTAATCTCAAAACCATTGACCACATAAACAAATATGATACTGCAGTGAGACAAGAAGCTGCTATTTTGAGATAAGTGATTGGGTAAACATCTCAGAGTTATCTAAGGGTAATATTTCATAAACTATGAAATTCAAAGAGAAAATAATTTCCTGGAGATGAATTGCAGCCACTATCCATTGTTCTTGCAAGTGGGTTATCTACATTATCAGTTATTGTTGTGACCGAGAACCTGTGTACTTGGCATTATCTTGACTGTTGAGATACTTGAATAAAAACAAAAAAAAAAACAAATCATTGCCATAAAAAACTACATTGTATTTTAATGTTACAATCTCTTTAAAAAAGTTATTATTTAATTATGAATCTAAGTACTACATAATGATTGACCACCCAATATACAGTAGTTTTCCATTTAGGCTATAAAATTCCTATTGAGAAAATTGATTGTATTCTTGTTGATTTAATATCTATCTACAGCAACTTACTACATTATGGTAGATGCCATGAAGATATATTAAATTATTGGATCGTTGCTATAGCCCATGGATTATGATATATTAATTAGCACACTTGCATAGCTCCTGATACTATTCCTCTTTATTTTGACCTTTGTTCACATAAACAGCCTTTGTGCTGAACTTTGAATATTTCTTCCTATTATAGATTTTCATAATATTGAGATGTGTGTAAAAATATATTATATTCAAGTGCAGTATAAGTAGTGATTGGTATGGTTTTAGGAATAGAACATTTAGTTTTCAAGTCTGAGTAGCCTCTGATAGTCTAATATATTTAAGTTAAAATCTAATTAGTGTGATAACTACATCTGATAGCAGCAAAGTCCACAACTTAATAGTATACAGTGTAAAAAGTATTTTGCTTTATTGATATTGAACGTTCTCGTATTCAATTTCAATGTATAATCCCTAGAGTCACAAAATTCTAATGTGAAAGAAAAAGAGTTCCTTTTGAATCACATTTCAGTTCGGAGCATATTTATATACATTAATTTAGCTGCATTGCTTTCAGCTAAAAAAAACCCCTATTATCAATAAAGTCTTTAGTCAAATTAATTATTTTGGTTTGCCCATATTTTGTGTGATATCTTTGTAGGTTTCTGTCTATTTGGAAGCTGTGGAATATGTGTGTGTGTTGTGTGTGTTTACAGTATGTATGTACAGTATGTGGAATTTGACTTTCGTTATAGCAAGTTCACTTTATTGAAACAGTCACTATCAGTTTTATTAAAACTTGTATGGGTATCCATCTTCATAAGTTGTTTTTATTTGTCCCCTTTGAGCGGACAATGTCTATACTATTGTTTCTTTTAAATATAAAAGGTAGAAGACGTCGACCTTGTGACAGAAAGTCTGGTTTGCTTTATCCTCACAACAAACCTGTGTGGACATATACTGTATATTTGCTTCAAACATTCAGTAACAGTCTTATGAAGATTTCCAACATGATAAAAAAAAGGATGGGGGGGGGCGGGATTTTGCAGAGCTCCAAAGGATATCTTTCAGATGATGGAGCGAGAGCCTTAAAATGGCAGAAGATGTTCAAGGTATCTAATGCAAATGTTGATGTATACTGGCTCTAAAAATCCCAGGCTTTAAGTAATCTGATCATAACTTACACAGTGGTTATACCAGTAGTTTATAGGGATGAGTCACACAGTGCATTGTAACATGTGAACAGAGCCAATCCTTATATAGATTTGCCCCTGGCAGAAAACAGTTTAGTTTGTTACATGACAATTTCATTGAGCTGTGCTTTAAAATGGAAAGGGGTGGCAATAAAACATTTGATCAAATAAAATTGGTCATAGAAATATATGCGCACATTCTAGAGAAATGGGCTAAACAATATAATTAGTTAAATAATGGGATTCTTCATATATTAGCATCTAGAAAAAGCACCCAGTGAATAGAAGGCAAAATCTCCTGAGAGATATTTTAGAATCAGGATGCAATGAAGTTTTCACTTACTTGGGAAAAAGTCCGATTGGGTAGCCATAAGTATGGGATAAGAATAGATATGTAGATTTCATATCCCAACGCAAAATACAAAGCCAACTATCCTTGGTCCATCCCCCGCCCTCACTCTTGTCCGTCGCCCCAGCAGATAACAAAAAGAGTGATGAGGAGGGTTCTTTTATTTTTATTCTTAATTAATGAACAAACATAAGAAAGGCATTCTTAAAAAAGATTTTAGTGTTGCAAAGCAAAAGATAACCAACATGCTATTTTCTGAGAGGGAATGACTGAGATGGCTGTTGGGCTGATTCTTAGAAGAAACCCAGCATGAGGCTTCTAATTACCAATCTAAGGTAATTCTGCTGAAAAGGGCAAGAATCCCAAGGATGTATGTCCAGCTGGAAGCCCCTTACAACTAAAAGTATTTTTATATCACAAGAACCGAAGTGGAATAAAATCCCAGGCAAGGACGGAGCTAAGCATCTTCCTTTGCTGTTATAGACAAAAAATTGAAATCTGGACCAGTACATTAGTAAACATGGGATGGCATATCAATTACAGAAGAATATCTGTATTTGTGTAATACAGTGGTAGAATTTGGCCTCTGGAGACTGTTTTTGTGAGCAGACGGTGAAATTCCTTTCCATGGATATTAAAATTTTCTTTAAAAACATTTAAAAAAAAAATGACTTAAACCACTAGCAGCAGAAAATGCAGTGAGGTCTGAGGTTTATCTAGCTCTGTTAGTAGTCTGCTATCCTTGGAGTTAGATAAATTATGTAATACCATTCCACTTTAAATATAGCACTGAAACCCGGAAATGATATTAATTATTACGCTAATAAATTATTTTTCCCCCTTGGAGTATTTTATAAAAATCAGTTTAGTGACAATAGGATGAGGAAGGAAAAGGGAATTAATGCTTGTTAATGTTAAGTTTAGTAGGTGTTGCAAAATAAAATCTTATGAGATTTGCTTAAAATTCAGGGCAGAAGAAAGCAGAAATTTTTATGATGTGTATTTTGACCCTTTGATAAAGAGAAACAAATATTTGATAGTGATAAAGGTGACATATTGATTAGATTACTTACCAAGATGTAAAATTAAAGTTTCTAGAAAAAAATAATATATTATGAGAACTTTGAAGATAAATTTTGTGAGATCTCCTTCGGTTTACTGTGTGATGGGCAAATAATGGAACTTCAGGATAGAAAGGAATAGAAACAATTTCATTGCTGCATATGTAATGTCTTATATATTTTGCTGTGTCTGCATTTCCATCAGAAAATGAAATAATAAAATAAAAATAAATAAAAGCATTGGCAGAAAAAAATGAGAAAATGGGAATATTAATGATGAAATAATGATTATTTAACTTCAGTTTTTGTTAAAAAGTTGGTTTATTTATTCAGTGAATATTTTCAGCAAACCAGTGTTCCAAGAGTTATTACTAACTATTGCAAGTTAGAAATTATTAATCTCAATGGACTCAAATAATTCTACATAAAACTAGAGGTTCTTAATTCATGCATAATATCAATTTTGTAAATCTTACCATATCATGCAATAAAGTGAGACCATCATATCTATCTATCTATCTATCTATCTATCTATCTATCTATCTATCTATCTATCTATCTATCTATCTATCTATCTATCTGTCTATCTATCTATCTGATTCTATTCTATTCTCTCCATAATTTATCATGCCTCCTCTCTCACTGAAAAAGGAACTGGAAGTTTGTATCTTTCATTAAGCTGTGAGGTATTCCAATTCATATAGTCCTAAGTCAAGAGTGAAGAATGTGCAACTTCAGAACATCTTCAGTGTGGTTATGGTCAAATGTTTGTGGAATAATGTATAAGGAGGAAAAATGGATTGTCCTAAAGTTTATAGAGGCTTAAAAAAACCATGTCATCTTTTTGGAGTACTTGGGCTTCTTGTTGCTTCAACACTTGGAATGAGATCCTTAGTGTATCATATAAAGGTCATAATGACTTTGACAAAATAGAAATGACACATTCCTAACTTTAGGATCAAATCATTACATTTGACGACTCATTTTATTCTCCCTTTTCTTCTTTGAAGTAGAAGAATTATGGGAGAACTGTCAGGATCAACCTTCTTTCTCCTTCGATAGATAGAAGAGCCAGAGGTGGTATTCAGCAGGCTCTGACCGAGAACTGGTAGCGGAAATTTGAGTAGTTTCAGAGAACTGACAAATACCACCTCTGACTGAGATTTTACAGTATCCTTCCCCTGCCATGCCCACCAAGCCACGCCCACAGAATTGTAAGTAAAAAATTTGAATCCTACCACTGAGAAAAGCATATGATGAACCAGAAATTGTTTTCACTTTACTCTGATCCTTTAATAAATAAATAAAATTGTCAAGTTTTCATCTCACGTTCCCCAACCTAATGTTCTTCAAATTTATTAGGATTATTATTAAAAGTAGTATAACTATGTTGGAAAATTTTTAAATTATACTTCCTATAAACATCCTTAAATAGGCAAGAAACATTTGCTGGATGTAGCTATCTTGAAAATACACGTTTAGTTGAAATCCCAGAATAATATACTACAACCTCAAAGTGTTAGTTCGAATTCATTGTTTCATAAGACTCT
This sequence comes from Bungarus multicinctus, assembly GCA_023653725.1. Taxonomy (NCBI): domain Eukaryota; kingdom Metazoa; phylum Chordata; class Lepidosauria; order Squamata; family Elapidae; genus Bungarus; species Bungarus multicinctus. The sequence goes on from CM042834.1 coordinate 238,836,867, forward strand.
ATCAAGTGAAGTGACACCTATACACATATTATATTTAATTCATATAAAAATGAATACAAAATTGGAAGTAGGTATCCACAGTATATATTGATCAAAGGCATGTTCATCCTAAAGCAATGAAGGATGCTTTGGAAATAATGCTTTGGAAGCATCACATTATTAGATGCCAACAATAGCCCAATCCTGTATAAATTAATAAGAAAAAAAAAATTCTAGAAGAATGTTGTACTTTTTCATCCAATTCTTAAATGGAACTTTTGGTTTGATGCTCAAAGCAAGCAAAAAATAATTTAGATTTGCATCCAACCACCTACAAAGTGATTCGGATCATCTCAAGAAATACTGTATATTAAAATCTCCAGGAATATATGAGAATGCCATCATGTTACAATTTATGACTCTAATTAATTCAGTTTTAAGGTGCTATCCTTGGAAGCCTCACACTATCAGTTGCCAACAATAGTCCAATTCTGTATAAATGAATAAGAAAAAAAAACATTTTATTAAATTTAGTCAGTAAAGAAATTACCCTTCAAGGTTTTTTTCTAAGTTTCAGTTTGCACAAGATGGTAACACTGTCTCATCTCTTGTATAATCTAAAAGCACTGTGCAGATGCTTTCTAACTGAAAAAAAGGAAGCATACAAGAGAAAGAAATAAAATGGAATTTATTTTTCTTAATTTTTTTCCCTTCATATAATCCACAATGCTTTTGCTACTGAATTTCTTTAATCAATTCCCAGATTTAATTCCACTGGATTAGTTTTTTCACAACCATATAGAAAGTGTATACCTGCATGTTAGAATAAATGCTAGTTTGCTTCATGATCCTAAGCTGAAGTAGAGCATTTTTGTGACCTTGGTCTTTCGCAATCTAGCATCTCAATCCTGCTATCAGGTTTTTTTTAGCTCCATAAAATAATAATAAGGGTACTAAAATAACTTGTAATGTAAAATATGTCAGTATTTTCGACAAGCAATTCCATGCAATTCTTCTTGGACTAACTCTAATAAAACAGAAATAAAGCCATCAAGGGTACAGTATTTATCAGTAGCAGAACAAAATCATTTAGATATTACTGAGTTGATTTCCAGTATCATATATGTAAATGCTTTCTGACAGTCATTTATTTATAAATTTGTTCAGGTTCTTAGTCACAATCTCTGATATTTTAGATACAAGGTCTTCCATATTCTTTCATGCTCGTCTCTATCACAATGGCTCAGGAAAACATTCTGTAAACTATTGTATCCCATTTAGAATTTGAATGATGAAAGATTCTGTTTCTGACTGCTTCAATAGTAGATCTCTTTTTCTGGAAATTGCATCTCTTGTTCACTTTATGAATTACATAAAGCAATACAATAGTAACATGGTTCCATCTGAAGTTATCAGTGACTTTGCTGAATGAATCTCACTTACATTCATCATGATTGAAGGATCTTGGGCACAGGAAGGTCATTTCTAATTATTAGGTCACAATAATCTGACTTTGGTCCTATAGAGCTGCTTTTGAATGGTCTGGAATATTCAACTGATATAGAATTTTAGCTAATTTGGGTTTAAATATTGAAACATACTAATGCATTGTAATAAGTTTTCACTGGCTTTTAATTTATTTTCATAGTTATTCAGGTGCAATTTGATCTACAATAATGTTAGTGGACTGGGATCTAAAAATTTGTAGCTTATGGAATATTTCCCCCAGACAACTTCATGGTAGCTGGCATCAGACAAGGCTTGCTTTCCAAAGCGTTGATACCTTAATAAAATATTTAATATCTTTTAATAATGTTTTTCTATTTTTATTTTACAGACATTGTTTATATATTTATATATCCTGTTTCCTAGCCACTGATCTCTCTCGGAGAGTGGCTGCCTAGAGAGGTACCGTATAATCAACATATAATCAACATATAAAAGTTAATTTTAAAAACAATTCAAAATTAAAATATGTTAATTATATAAAATTATGACATGACATTGTAAAATTTCAAGAAGATGAAAAATTCCAAGATGGCTTTGTAATTTATTACAGTTAATTATTACAACTGGGTTCTCATGGGGACCAACCAGCCCCACCAGGCAAGGCTTTGAACCTCTTTATAGAAGATAAGGAGTGTGGAGTTTGCCTCACCTCGGGGATAGGATGTTCTATAATGTGGGGCAGATGCAGAAAAACTTCCGATTCTTGACCAACAGAGTCTGTTGCATACTGTCGCTGCCTTATCAAGTGGGATGGGCTGTAAATTCCATAGGTAACCTGGCCTCATGCCATATAGGGTTTTATAAGTGATGACCAACACCTTATAATTGTGTCTGGAATCCAATGGCAACCGAGTGCGTTTGCAGAACAGGGTGTTATTGGTGTTCTTCTTTGGGAACCCATATACCACTTCTGGATACTTACTTTAATCCAATGTAAAGCATGTTGTAGTAGTGTAATGGGAGATGCCCATGCCATGAGGGACTGGAGAGCCTCCATGTTCAGAGAGAGGTGTACCTGGTGTGTAACTCAGAGTTGAGCAAGGCCATCCTAAGCACAGCCCCGCGCCTTGTTCTTTCGGCAGGTGCCATGAATCCAGGAACCCAAAGTTTCACACCAGAACTTTTGGTATGTGTTTTTCCTTTTAAGTTACATTTATATTTATTATAGGATATTATTATTGTTGTGCATTTGCATTTTTCTATGCCTGTTATATTTTCTATAGCATGTTAAGTGTACAATATTTACAGACGTCTCACTTTCTGGACATAAACTGTTTCAACTCCTACCCTCAGAATGATGCTATAGAATACTGCACACCAGAACAACTAGACACAAGAACAGTCTTTTCCCAAACTCCATCACTCTGCTAAACAAATAATTCCCACAACACTGTCCAACTATTTACTAACTCTGCAATATATCACTATTAATCTCCTCATCACTCCTACCATCCATCCCCTCCCACTTGTGACTGTACGACTGTAACTTTGTTGCTTGAATCCTTACGATTTATATTGACTATTTCCCAGTATGATTTGATTGCCTATTTGTATCCTATGATTATATTGAGTGTTGTACCTTGTGATTCTTGACAAATGTATCTTTTCTTTTTATGTACACTGAGAGCATATGCACCAAGACAAAATCCTTTTGTGTCTAATCACACTTGGCCAATAAAGAATTCATTCATTAATTTTATTATATTTATGGACTTAATTTTAGTTATTGAAATATGTAACATTCTATACTACTTTGTTGGGTAACTAATGATAATATTAAATAATGGCTAGAAGATTTTACTTCTAGTTACTTACAGAAAACCATGCCTCACAATGTTAAAGGTTATAATATAGAAACACTTAGAAAGAAGAAACACACAACAGATCAGTAGTCCGGATAAATGTGTTATCATAAGTATTGATTTTACAGTAATATTATGTCAGAATTTGAGATAGATATACGAGATGTAAATATCTGTGATTATACACAGATTGATTAATGAAACTAGCAGTATCTTCTAACTCAAGTTTTCTACGTAATGGCTTGTTTGGTAAATAAACACAAATTACTATATTTATCTGACTGCATTTTCTTGGCTGGAAATAATTGTTTATTGGAAGATGATTAGTGAACTTATTCAAATAGAAAAAAAGGCTTTTCTATGCATTCCCTGTGTGGTAGTAATCAAATAAAATACCATTTGTATTCGTCATAACTGATAAACTTGTATCAGCTCTGTCAGGCCATAGCTTATTTTGGACTGTATTGTTTGTCTTGTCCACTTAAATTGGAATAAATTCCACTGAACACAAATTGCTTATTTTATTGGAAAAATAGATTCATGTGATAATTTGAAAATGTTATAGATTCAGCCTACAGTTTCCTAGGATGAAAGAAAGAAAATGGTGCTTAGACAACAACAGAGTGATGAGTTAAGCAATTAAAGACAATACCTAACAAGTATAATTACTTTATTAACATTATCAAGTACCATATTAAGGACAAATCGAACATTAATTTATAATTAAATTTACAATGTTAGTTACATAGTACTTCTGCTTTCTAAACATGCTATGGTGATTGGAAGTAGAGATTTGATTGAAATATGTACACAGTTAATTTTGTAGTCTTTGTACTGTTTTTGGCTTCTTACTTTCTTCAAAATAAATGGAACAAGCAAACTGGCAAAAAAATAGGACTGAGAAAGCTCAACTGGTACATGATACTAAATATTGTAGGATAATAATTAATAATTCCAGAAATTTTGAAGATCTAAGATATAATTTCTGAGTGCTAATACTATATTTTAAAAGTAAAAAATTTAGTTGATAAAAAGAATAATCTTGGATTCCTGACAGAATGTATCATATTTGTATACATTTGTATACAGTTTGGGTGAAGGGGCATCCATTAAATATTATATTATGTGTAGACTTGGTTTCTTGATTTATTTTCTATTTCTATTGTGAAAGTTATAAATGTATCTTTATAATTCAAGTAGATTGGGCATTTTAAGACTGCAATAGTATTTTTATATAGTATATTTTACTTATACAGGTATGTGCTGTAACAAAGCATTGTACCAAGAGAAATGTTTGTTTATGACATCAATGTACGCAATTAGTGTTCTTTATTGCTTCCTGAAATTAAATTTAGAAGAGAAAATATATGTGTGTTATGGTTTCTTGTAGGGTTGGAAAAAGCAGAATTAGAATTAAATGCATCTCTATTTGTAGCATACCAATCAATGATCTTTAAAATTGTTTAAAAAGTTAGGTTTTGTTTGGATGTTAAAAAATAAACTTATTGGAAAGTTTCTGTTTAATTTAAAGAGACATGATATTATACATTTGACAACATCCATTATAGCATGTATAAAAGAGATGAAACAGGGTGATGCTTCTTTCTAACAAAGTGGTTGGTGATCTGGTTTGAGTTTTCTCAAATATATCCCTCACTCCCAAATATAATTGCCTTGCTATTGGCCAGGTATTCCAGAATTTGTTTCTAGCATTGGCCAATTTATGCTTCAAGGCACTCTCTAGTTGTAATGGCCATAAAGTTTCTCCCAAACTACAAGGATGAAAAAATATGATGAAATGCGTGCTTTGCTAATGTAACACAAACTTCAACCTTTTGCACTACTGTGCAACAACTATGATGTTGGATGCAACATGTACATCTTGTTGTCATTTACACACACACATATTTTGTTCCCATTAGGACAGTTTGCTGATGGTCTTCTTCCTCTGTGGTTTGTACTTTATATTTTATATTCTATATTTTATATTCTATATACAGTATGCCATATAGTGTATTCAGTTAGTAGTAGGCCTGGTGAGATGGCAGCAGTTCTACTTACTACATTACCTCAAAACTTTGACCTATAGTTTTACAGCTGGAATTGGTTTGCATTGCACTTCCTCCATGCATTAAATCCAGTCCTATGCACAACACTTGGTCCTATGCATAAGATTCTGGTGCTAAAAGAGATAACAGAATTCCTTGTTTGAAGGATAAAGAAAAAGAGAAATTAATAAAATTCTCAGAATGCAAAATTGTCCATAAGAAGGAATGACTTTAAGCTTTCCCATTATAGAAATAGAGGAATGTCTCTTTTAAAACACATCAATATATCCATTTTATCATTCCTATTGCTATATTATTACTTCTTAAATAAACACTTTTATCTACAAAGAAATCCTTCAAATTATATGTAGCATAAACTGTCATGCAGAAAAATAAAGAAATATTGTAAAAGTATGTTCTATTTTTAAATCCTTATTAATCAAATCTTGGACATTCAGCAGCTCAGATGTGCAAAGCAAAAATCTGATAGGGTTGAGTGCTTAATTTTTTGTGATTAGTCTTGCCCCATTTTAATTTTTTACCCTGGAGCTTGAGAGTAAGATTAGACAGCTCAGCACCAGAGTCTGGGAATCTTATTCACCCTCTGAGACTGTAGTTGAAGGTCATTGTTGACAGGACAAGTTTATGGCTGTGGTGTGTTTGGTTTAGCCTCTTTCCTTTCCTTTGAAAACTGCATATGCAGTTTAGATATCATTTCTACTCAGAAGATCTTCAAATTTCTTCTTTCAGAATATTTCTCTCTTCATTGGGGATTGTTTTATTTTTCTAATTTAAACCAAAGAAAAATTAATGAAACTATTACTTCTAAAACTTTAAAAATGTGTTCCAGTTCTAACTAACTCTACACATATAATCTAAATACATTGCAAATGGCATTTGCATATCTCAAAAGGTACACAAGATTTGCATTTCTCACATAATGTAACATTATATGTTTATAGACTATTACTAATATATTTCTTTCGTAGACTAAAGAGGTCAGTTCATAAACCAGCTGAATGCAGTTCAGGTACTGCTAAGGGCATTTGTCTTCAATGGATATGGAGGAGATTCAAGTACTCAATTGAGAATTTAAATCTTAAATCTTTTTTCTGGATTCTATCCAGTATAAGTTATGTTTTAAAAATGTTAAACTTTCAGATTTTACATTATGAAAAGATTTGTTACCATTAGAATTTGAAGAAACTGAATCTGGTCTAATAGATCACTAAAATATATGAATAATCATAACAAGGAGATTTACAGTTTACATTTTAAAATGGTATTGTTCAGTCTGCTGTTTGATTGACAATGTGCTATATTCCATATCTGTAGAACAAAGACTATCTGAATAATGACTAGATGCAAGTAAAAAGCAAAATTACAGGGAAGAAGCAGATGTAAAATACGGCAGTCAATGCAATGACCAGGGCATACCAAATTTAAATGTTTAATGCCTGCATACCCAGATTTATTTTTCTGTCTTAGATTAGATTGAGAATCCTGAAATATGAAAGAAAACATTTCCCTTTTGGATGTAGATGGTTGTGTACATATGTGTATGCATCTGTAGCTTGCAAATGTGTACTGTATAGATCACTGTACTTGAACAGAGGGAGATGTGATAATTAGTAGCTTGGGAAAAGAAAGGAAGAGAAACCTTTGCTACTTCTGCTTATTTTGTTTTTATTTATTTATTTGCGATACACTGACTGAATACAAGCTTTCCCATTTCCCAGTCATGATGGAAGGTTAGAGTACAATGGAATCATTACAAAAATATGAATTACAGCATAAGGACACATTTTACTATGCTAGATTTTTGCAAGTTAATGTCTTCTGCCATTGCAATTTACATGATATATGTAAAAAATGAATTGCAAAATAAAGGAAAGAAGAAATTTGTACAGAAATGCATGTAAAAATAAAATACAAAAAAAGGAAGGAAGAAAAAAAGAGGAAATATGCACAGAAATGAAACAATCATAAAGGGGTGAAAGAAATTATTTATCTTCCTATTTTACCTATGTGCAGGGCCAAAGGGGCTCCATTATGTGGATGAATATTTCTGAAAAATGTTTAAAATATTAATGTGCTTTCAATGCAGCTTATCAATAGATGCTAGTACATGCCAGGATAACAGTCTGCTATCTGTTGAGTATTTTATTTTTCCTAAATATATGCTATTTGGTATCTTGAATGTAAATGCATGCGTAAATTGATCTGCTTTTCCAAATTAGTGCTATTGGGTCAAATGAATTAATGCACAGCCTTGACAGAATGCCTCATTAATATACACATGTAAATTCAGGGACAATCCCCATCTCCACATCCTCACACACCCTGTTAGTAGGAATTATATTAAGACTGAAATGTGATTGTAAGACAGCTAGTACTTTACCAGACCTTTGATTTGTAAGACATATGAAAATATTCCTTAGTCCATCAATGTGTAAAATTTCATACACGCATATATATATGTTTGTAATAACAAACCCTTAACTTGTAAATATTAAAAATATTTATAAATTTTATAATTTATAAATATAATTATTGGTGAAATCCTGGAATTTTGACAAAAATCCTGGAATTAACAAAACAGTATGCAGGTATGTCTTTCATGCTTGTGGACTGAAAAGCTCCCTGAAAATTAACTACATCTGATTTCTTATGAACTGTAGAGCCCTGCCTTCATGGATGCTAAGAAAAAGGCTGAAATGAGTACATCTTTCTTCAGCATATTAGTTTTTTGTTAAATAATTAAGTATTGCTAAATATCAATCTTAACAAAATTGAGTAGCTTCAAGAACTTTTTCCTTCCAAATATTACATGTACATAAATACATTTTATTACCAAATGAACCTAACTGAGCCAAATCTATTACAAAGGCAAATATAGCCACAATTCCACAAACTTCTTAAAATGGTTTCTTTTTATGTAAAAATTGGAGAATATGAGCAATATTGAAGAATATTTGTTACACACATACAAGCACTCATTTATATTTTTATTTTGAAAGTCCATGGGTAAATATAGGCATAGTAGTATGAACTACAGATACAGATTGGTGGGGGTGTAGAGATAAGAGAATATAGCAACTTGTAAATAAACCCATGAATATCAAGAAGCAGAGATACTTAGATTATGCATTTTGCCACTACACTTCTGTACTTGTAACTCATAAGGCCAGAGATTTGTATGATGCAAGATGTGGAGCTGCCTAAGAGAAATTGGAAAGAAGAAAAGGCAGGGAGGACAGCCAAACACAATGAAGCATAATAGGATTCCAGCCTGTCTAATATCTTAAATATGCTATGCTTCACTATATCCACACATTATGAATAATGTCAAGGAATCAGTTAATATCACATCAATACTTTACTCTTAAATTAAATACCTTTGGAAAAATAAAGATTAATAGTTTGAAAAGAGAGAAACCCCAAGATTAGAGTTAACAATATCCCTCAAGTACAAGCTTTGCTGTCTTTTGCACATAATGCCAATCATAAATACTGCCTTTTTATTTATTTTATTTTATACTGCCTGTATATTTGAAGATGATACTCTGTTGCAGATCTAAGCAAATAAAAAAGATGTAGGCTTTTTTGGCAATATATAAAAACACCCACATTTTCAGTGGAAAATAAAAGTATTCATTGCTATATTTCACTTAAACTATTGCCTGGATGTATGGTATATTTCATTTCAACTATTGCCTGGATGTATGGTAAGAAAAGAGAAGGTGAGATTTTGCTAGTCTGTTGATTGGATAGAAACAAAGAAGGACTACATTGTCTTAACAAAGAAGAGGAATGCTCTGTATGTGTATGTGTTTATTACCATAGAGATTTCATCTTCCAGGTTTCTTCAGTCCAAAATTGGATGGGATGGGATGTCTGATATCTGAGGATGGGATGTCTGATATCTGAGTGGCTTTTATTTTCAGTAGCTTTGGAGGGTTGCCCCTCCTTTGCATGAAATGTCAAATTAATTTAAAGGGTGCTATTATGGATAGGTTTGCTTGGTTTGTGTTTTGCTAGGAAAGACAAGCAGCTGAGACCAAGTCTTAGGATGGAGGGGGGGGAGGGGCAAGATTGCCACCCCAGCCCAGAGTGTGGCCAGTTTCTGTAAGCAGCCTGCCTGTCTTTTGACAGCAGGCCAAAAAACTCCTCTAGCTTTCATTTGCATCTTGAAGAATAACCAGGATTAGCCGGAATTTATTTTCTTGCAAGATTTAGATCTGACATTTGTGATTTGAATTGCAGGCTTCCTGAAGAAAAGTCTGTTTTCCTCTTAGAGAAGAAAATATTTTTGGAGAAAATAAAGGTTGCTTAGCAAAAACAGTAAATAAATATATCCTTGGTAATTCTGAAATGGAACTTACCTAATACAATAAAAGATAGATGTTTATTGTTAAATTATTGAATTTGGTGTTTAATATTCGAGTAAGAAAGTAATTCTCTATCATTTTCAATATGTGGCTATTTAATACAGGAAATATATTTTATCATAAAATTAGCAAAGGAACTATTTTAAAAATAACAAATTAAAAAAGATTTTGAAGAAGAGTAATGTGTTAAACTACATATTTTTTCTGAGTTTGTGACTAATTTACAATCCAGTGGGGTGCCAGAAATAAGAAATTATTCTTTTGCTTATTTTCATCACATTTTAATTAATTTTTTACAAGTTAACAATGTAGAATATAGTACTGATAGTATCAAAATTTTCAATTATCTACATTTAAAACTTCAGGCCTCATTGAAGTAGATCTGGTTGTCCTTCCAGTAAGCACACAGGATTCCAACTTGACTAAAAACAAAGCTTATTTTTGATTACTATGAAAAAATATGCTGAGATTTTTCTACTATGAAGGGAAATGAACTGGGTTTCATTCTCTACCTTTAATTCATAATCATTATGTTGGAACTAAAACTGCAGGATTCTTAGACATTCTCCCTAAATTGGAGAGCATCAGGTTGGATTTGCCATTATGAAGCTTCTGAGGACCAAATGTGCAATGTCTGGAAGCTGTTTTACAGCTTTCGGATGTTTTCCTGATAAAAACATCCAGTTATTCTTACTTGACAACAATAAGGCATGAATTTTGGAAGTAACAACAAACATGGATACTATTCAGTGAAGCTGTCTGGCATCCATTGTTCTATTATTACATAAGTGTTTTTAGCTAAGATATTGGATTTTTTAAATATAAAATAACCTGAATACTACCACAGTGCAAACAAGTGCATGATTACACAGGTTATTGTGAGAGGTCATTTTTAATGTTTTTCCCATGGATTCAAGTAGATCACATCCTGAATGTGTTCACATCCTGAATGTGTGGAATTACTGCTAAGTGATAAAGAAGAACTGTTTACTGAAATGCAAATGGAAGTGCATATAAGGCTGCTTCAGCACTTTAAATTTTTGCATGAAAAAAGCCAATATACTATTAAAAGAATAGTATCCTTGAATATGATTTCTTTCAATGTTGCAACTGAATGAACTATGTACCATCAAATAATTCACTTTGCCATTAGTTTCTGAATTCTAAATAGAGTGTTCGTCTGTTTTCCATATTAAATGCGTCCTGTGTGTGTTCACTAGTTCATTATTCACTTATTTTTTTAAAGAAAAAAATAGTAATTTAGCTGAATTATTCTTTTGAGATGGAGGAAGTTTCTGGGTGATACAAGAGATATTTGCAAATCAATGCTGAGATTAGTTAACTATTACCTGATTTCCCCCCAAAAAAAAAACTTGATTCTAGAAAGCAAGTACATTCTGAATTGTTGAATATACTTCCAAATTAGCCTAACTGTTCCCAAAATGTTAAATTTGTTTTCATATTCTGTGTGATTTTGTATATAAATATAAGTCTCCAACACATTGCTCTACCCTAAAATTGTAAAAAGAGCATGCCTGAAAGGAAGATTGATGATATTCAAAATGGCAGATGTAATCTGGTGATCATGATCAAGTTTTACCTTCTGCTACAGAATTAAAAACATGTTTAATATTTAAAATTTCTGTAGTATATAAATATAATCCTGATAGGTATAATTTGCAAAAATAGTGATAAATTGGAAAGCACAATATCTACCCACTGTTCCTGAGCACTTAACATTTTCCAGACAGATTTAGTTAACATCTAGTATACAACATCTGGATGGAACCTAGAAATGATAGCATATGCATGACACAGATATATCAGGCTTAGATTTAAGAACACTCTTGTTTTTATCATCATCCAATTTAATTAGAGCCTGATTTGCACTTCTTAAGAAACTCCTCCTCCTTTGAATTTGCTATTATAGTGACTTCTTTGTATTCCTGAATTTTGACTGATCATGAGCCATCAGGTTATTATTAACTGTTTGTAATGACCTAGATAAGTTTTCTCCAGGACAATCTTTAGGTCTTCCAAAAGTTCAACCATCACTCCTGTAACTGAGTCCATTCACCTTCTTGCAGATTATCTTCTAATTAAAAAAAAAGGAATGTTTTTATGTAGCACCAGAATCAAGCCAATGGACACTATCTTATGAACAGGAGACAACTGAGACATTTTAAATGTTTTATTTTAACAGCATAAGCATCTCACATTTATTCACAAATTCAGTGAATTCATAAAAACCAATGAAGCTCTTCTCATTGTTGACCAAGGAACAATAGAGTATTTGAGTTCCCCTTGAAACATGCTCTGATGATAATTGGTAAAATGATAGTATTTAAAATTTCTCTTCCTTCCAACTTTCTTTATATAGGAAATATTGGATTGCTTCAGCTGAATATCATCATTCACTAATTTTTAATCATAAGGCATCTAGTAGTTAGGAATCATGGTTAGGAATCATGATGTCCTTGATTATGACCATCCCATAATAGATGGTACAAGAATAGTATGTTCAAAAATTATCTATCCGTTCACACCTTAGCCTTGGCACACTTTGAAATGAGTTCTTGTACTATACTCTGGGTCTATCATTATTTTTACATTTCAGATCTCCTTTTCAGAGAGTGCAACTTTTCAATGTTTCAGTGTTTTCATGTCTTCCACTAATTGCTCCACAACTGAAACTGTGACTCTTTTTATATCCCTAGAACAGTGTGAGACATATTGCAAAAATGTAGGTCTTCATCCATGAATAGACTATCATTTTGATGTCATTGACCTTTTATACATATCCCAATAGATGCTTTGCCTAAGAGAATAAGGATTGAGGCTGGCAAACTGAGAAACCAGGAGTTTCCAGGCTAGATATAGTTCTTCTGTTAACAATGCTATAGTCTCTTAAGGAACTAAGGGAATCCATTAATTCAAAAAGGAACAAGGAATATGCCTATATTTGACACATAAACTGTATAAATCAGGTTTAGGGTGGTCTTGCTGACTTTTTGGAAGGCCTTGAAGATCAAGCTATGTGCTTAGGCCTGAGATCCTGAATGTGTAAAGGGTCCTGATTCCTGGTTATATTGACCCTGGCAGATTATAACATCCATGGCTGCTACTTGTATTTACTTTCTTGTTTGTATTGTATTTTAATTGTTTGTTTTTATGATTGTTTACTGAAGAGTTTGAGATTGGCATCTATACAAATTGAATATCTAACTAACTAAATAAAATATCAAGTTTTTCCTTCATTGAGCTAAAAGTACTGTATTTAAATTTTGATTATTTTCTATAATGCATAAATTTCTGCCAAACCTAGTCAAGAGATGGATTATGATTTGTCAGAAGACCTGAAATTTACTGCCATGCCTGAGTATAAAGACTAATAGAAATATATATTCACATATATTGTATTATCTTTATTTGTTTTTAAAACATGTCTCTTATTTTTTTATTTCAATATTCAAGTGCATAGAAAATTTTAAAAATCCATAGTGTAAAATGTAACAAAATGAATACAAATTAAAATACAATCAAAATTAAAACAAATCATTAAAAAAAACATTGACAAAAGAAGTGTGATTGTATGATATTTCTAAATTTGGAATAGCGATCAAACCAGATACCTTGGAGTACATCCCATAATGTTGAAGACCCTTTTCTGCTCATGTTGAGTGGAGCTTCTAACACTCTAATGGGTTTTCCAATGATGACTGAACTCTGTAGCACGGTGAGAGAGTATGTACTTCGCAGACAAAAGTTCCAGCTTCAATTCCTGACATTTATAGGGAGAGCAGTGTTATGAAGCTGGTGTATGATGAGCTGGCCCATTAAAGCCAAGCCAATCATACATCTGCTTGGAAGGAATGCTGGTGAAGGAGGCATCATCAGGAGATGAAGTTAAACACTGGTGCTTTTGCAACCTATCAAGGATTTATAAATGGATTGTGACACATTTACAAACAATTTCTTGTACTGCTTGACCTCCTGGCCTCTCTTTGTAAAACACACAAAATATGTATGCTTTCACTCTCTCTTGTACTACTCAGTCCATTTCTCAGTGCAAGAGGTCATGTTTTGTAAACAATGAGTTCAATTTCAGTCCCTAATATCTTTTGATATGGCTGCAAAAGAACCATGATAGGAAAACTAGAGAACTACTCCTGGTTTTGTATTGAGTACAATGCCCTAGAGAAACAGATATTCTTCCGTAGTGTCAGGGAGGTTTCTATGTTCTTTGTTCATTACTTCATGTACATAGCAAAGTATCTTTTTGTCATAGCAAGTTAAGCTTAAAGGGTTGCAAGCTTTGATCTGTTGTTGCTGCTGCTGCAGCTAACTAACTTAGCTACTGTGCTGGAATGTGGCATGCCTCACAATGATGTTCTACTGCACCAGTACACCATATTTCTAAGTATTATTTGAGTTTTAACAGGGATTTAAAAAAAACCTTTAACAAACCTTTATATTAGTTGACAAATTTTTATATTAGTTGAACTAAAAAACTTGCCCCTTGAGCTTAGTTGACTACAATACGTAAGAGACAACCACTATGGGGAAGTGGTTGTGTCACCTGGCTGGAAACCAGAAAATTAGTTCTATCTTAGGCACAAAGCCAACTGGGTGACCTTGGGCCAGTCCCTCTCTCTCTCAGCCTTAGGAAGAAAGCAATGGCATAACATAACACTTTCAAACATCTTACCAAGAAAACTGCAGGGACATCATCATCATTTATTTTTATTTATTTATTTGTCAATTTGTCAATTGCTTACAAGATAATAGGTGTAAGTATAGTTATGAATACATAAAATGGATACATATAAGAAAAATAAAAGAAACAATAGTACAGAGATGGTAGGCACGTTGGTGCACTTGTGCACGCCCCCTACAGACCTCTTAGGAAAGGAATGAGGTCCATAGTAGACAGTCTAAGTTTAAAGTTTTTGGGTTTGGGAAAGAAATTACAGAGTCAGGTAGAGTATTCCAGACATTGACCACTCTGTTGCTGAAGTCGTATTTCCTGCAATCAAGTTTGGTGCAGTTAACCTTGAGTTTATATCTATTGTGTGTTCTTATGTTGTTATGGTTGAAGCTGAAGTATTCATTGACAGGTAAGTCATTGCAATGTATGATTTTATATACTATACTTAGATCAGACTGAAACCAGCATAATTCAAGGTTGTCTAGGTCTAGAATTTCAAGTCTGGTGGCATAAGGTATTCTACAACGAGTACAGGAGTGGAGAATTCTTCTTGTGAAATATTTCTGGACTTTCTCAATTGTGCTAATATCAGATACATAATGTGGGTTCCAGATTGATGAGCTGTATTCAAGTATTGGTCTAGCAAATGTTTTGTATGCTCTAGTTAGTAGTGTGATATTACCAGAGAAAAAGCTACGTAGGATTAGATTAACAACTCTTAATGCTTTTTGGCTATGTAGTTACAGTGGGCTCTAGCACTTAGATCATTAGAGATGAGTATTCCAAGGTCCTTTACAGAGCTTGGATCATCAACAAGGTCTTGACTATTCAGCTTGCATTTTATTTTCTGATTTTTTTTGCCTATATGTAAGACAGAGCATTTATTTGTTGAAATTTGAAGTTGCCATTTGTTTGACCATTCTGATACATAGTCAAGATCTTTTTTGAAGGGTAGCAGTATTGTCTGTGGTATTGAACAGCTTCATATCATCAGCGAAGAGAACATAGTTGTTCTTAATATGATCACAGAGGTCATTTATGTAGAGTATGAAGAGAGTTGGTCCTAGAACACTGCCTTGGGGGACACCACTGTTGACAGGTACAGAATTTGATAGGACACTCCAAATTTTGACCATTTGTTGTCTATTTGACAGGAATGCTTCTATCCAGTTATGCAGTTGTCCAGATGAATCATCATCCAATGATACATCAGAATCCTCTCAGAACACTAGCTGATATTTATACATAATTCTATTTCTTACAAGTAAAAGGTTAAATGTTGAGAATCCAACAAACAAAAGATTTACCACTATGGTAAAGGTAAAGTTTCCCCTCACACATACATGCTAGTCGTTTCTGGCTCTAGGAGGCAGTGCTCATCTTCGTTACAAAGCCGAAGAACCAACACTGTCTGAAGACGTCTCCAAGGTCATGTGCCCGGCATGACTAAATGCTGAAGGTGCACAAAGTGCTGTTACCTTCCCATCAAAATGGTCCCTATTTTTCTACTTGCACTTTTACATACTTTCGAAGTGCTAGATTGGCAGAAGCTGGGACAAGTAACTGCAACTCACTCCGTTACGTGGTGCTAGGGATTCGAACCACCAAACTGCCAACCTTTCTGATCGACAAGCTCACTGAGTCCCTTACCACTAAGCAAGCCCAAATTAATAATACTAGATTGTTTTAAAATAGGTACTTTGTTTTTTTTTCCTTTCTAGGAGAGTTAATACTGTGCAAGGAGATACTATTGAATAGATTGATAAGAAAGAATAAATGATTACTTCAGGGATAATTAGATCTTCAGTGTAATCACAAGCAGCTCCATCACTTTCATTTAAATCATAGGCTTTATTCTTAGGGTCATTCTTAAAATCCAAATAAGTAGTAAGAAATAAGCTGACAAAGGATACAAAATATGGCACACAAGTATATCCAATCTTTCCGACCCACATTTTGAAGAGTTTCTGATTTATCAATTAATTTGATAATGCTCAATAAATATATGTCTATGTAAATTAATCAAAAGAAAAATAAAAGGCCAGGAGCATAAGAGAGGAGGGTAAGATTTACATCATAGGAAAGTTTTGTTTAACTGGCATGTATATTTGTCATGCAGCTGAACAAAGATGGCTTATGGCCTCTCATCTGTATCTGTTTTTATTTTCTTATTAAAGCACTTAATAACTGAAAATATGCATGCATCTTTTTAAAGTAAAACATTTCAAGGCTTTGAAGACTATAGAATCACATTATCTATTTTGTATAATTCTTTGTTGATGACATGAGCTGTCATTGTAAATAGAAATAAATGAAATACATAGTAAAAGGAAAATCAGATAAATAACCAATTGCCTTTATATTATATACTTGAGTAGACATTAACAGTGAAAAACGGGATTCAAGAACAAAATGCTAGTAGCTTTTGATATAACTAAGAGTCCATGTACTAAAGTCCACTCAAATAAATATACTTCAACAATTTGATTTTGTGTGTGTGTACACATGTGCTCACATATACATCAGTTTTTACGTTAATTATCTTACACCTGAAGAAGTTACAATAGGTCCTCTTTTCTTCCAGGCCTGATCAGTCAAGGAAAAGCATATTGCTCATATATGCATATAATGATAATCTGGGTTATCGCTAAATACCAAGATACATGGAGTACTTATGGATTTTTGGGAACAGTTTGTGATGTATTTGGGAAAAAACAATTTCAAATATAAAAATTGTTTTGGTCTTTCAAACATTTAGATTATATACCAGTTTAAGGGATTATATGAGTTTATGGGTGCCACAGGCCCATTATGCTGTTCTGTTCATTGTCTATACTCACAGGAGTGTCAAACTAGTGGTGGTTGCTGTCACGTGATGTATTGCAACTTTTCCACTCTTTGCTAAAATGGGAATGGATGTGGCCAGCACGTAATGCATCTGGCCTGTGGATCACAAATTTGACACCCCTGCTCTAGAATGATCATAAGTTTAATGAGACAATATTCATATGACCGTATGAGTCAACTTTTTGAAACATCCCACAATTTTCTTTTGATGTGTCGCTAAAAGTAATGTTTATGTTTTGGATTTCATTTTTACAATGAGAAGATCTGGATATGAATGCTTAATAGTAATTAATGGCAAGCTGACTGCAACTATATGCAGATATTGTGGGTATAGGGTTTTTACTTTTTCTTCTACACATTATGATTTGCATATTACAAGATTGCTAATTTTGCAAATAATGCAAATTGTCTTGAGTTTTGGACCATAGTCACTGGGATTATTGAAAAACACAATAAATGCTGTAACTGGAAATTTATTTAGCAAATTGTTTTCCCTCATATTTTTTTCGACCTATAGACCTAATTTAAATAATATCTGCTTAGTTGTTGCTTTGGATAAGTCTTTTATAAAATCATAATTGACTTATGGGATAGAACCAATTTGTATTCATACATTTGTTCATAATTAATCTTTATAACAAACAAAAATAAAGCAAACTCTCAAAATGATTCAATAGATTTCACATGGTGTATTAATTTGCATATATTTTAGCATTTTGGAACCAAATGTAAATAAAACACCAGACAATTAATGTTAAATCATAAGATGAATGACAATTTAAAATAGATTGGATCTATGAGACAATTTAAATAGTGTATGATGACCATTTTTCTGTTATATCTTTATAGTTTTAGGTAGAAAGTACTTAGAGAAAAAAAGATTTATTTATTTCACCTAAAGAAGTAGAATTATCTTTTTAAAATCATGACAGGCTGTGAAAAAGATTAGCAGATGTTTTAAATAATTGTTGAAGTACTTTCTAAAAAAATCTCTAGTTTTTAGTGATTTCAGACAGCAAAAAATATTAAAAAAAAATGAATTAGAAACAAAAATAATTAGATATTTGTCAATCTTGTATAAATTGATGTTACTGTTCTATAAATGTCACATTGAATAACCCTGGGAAATTATCATGGATCTTCATAATTATACATATTCATGATGTTGCTTTGCATGAAACTAATAGCTGCCTATATATAAAAATTATGATGAAGGGAAAATAAATGATTTGAAATTAATACTAGCATATTAGAAAAAAATAGCAATCCTATTATTATTATTTTTTGGTTTATCAGAAAAAAGAAAATTTTATATAAATTGACATGTTTTGTTCCATATTTTGTAACAGTGCTAATAAGGAACATACTAAAATATGAATGCTTAAATGTGTTTTTTGATTACTGAAAATATCTAAACATCCAGACTGAAAAAGCAAAAGAATCTTTTGTTTACCATGATCTGTTGGGTAATATTTTCAGCAGGGGACCAACATCATGAGTTCTTCACAAAACAGACAAACTGATTGTAAATTATATTAGGCAAACTATTTTTTTTATTAGGCAAACTATTGTTTCAGTGATGAATATGAAATCCCCCTACTCCTAATTATATGGTACATTGCTAAAAGATTATGGACACAATCCACCAGAAAGTTTTCTCTAAGTGAGCCCTATTCAAATGAATGACAGCTGACTGCTGAAAACTGATGCAGCTCCAATGAATTTCAATGGAATTTGGGCAGAAGAAGCTCCTGGTGGATTTTGCCCTAAAGTGATAGAATTGTCCTGTTTGTGGCTCAATAGCTTTTTGTGCTGAGGCAGAGAGCAGAGTTAATCAGGAGCCTGAGAAGTAATTATCGGAAGAGTTTGGGTAGTACAAATGGTTGGGTAAACAGCAATTGTTCTTTCCACAAAATTCCGAATGGAAACAACAATGCTGGCATTGTCCTCTACTTCTCATTAAGGGGATTCAAAGATGGAGCTGAGCATTTTGAAGCGGATGGGAAACTGACAGGGAAACTGTACTCTGAATGAATCTCTCATGATCCCACTACAACAGGCTCTGGCTTTTGGCATCAGCAGTGCCAGCTGCATTGGGAGAAGCCAAGCCTGTCATACCATCTTCTCATCAAATTCTCAATATGCAATGGGTAAAAGCATAGTTAAAGCTTAATGAAGAAACAAATACAAAAGGAAAAATTAGGCCTTGTTAACACTTGCATTCATTTTTCCTTATTAAAAACTTGCACCAAAGACTTTTTCTTAACAGTGCTGGTTTTTATTTTTCTTAGCAATATTTATAAAATATTTGTTCTTGTAAATATTTTTCCCCTCAATATTTCTGCATAAATATTAGGCTAAAATTTGTATTGGCAAACAGTGATATTTGAAGTCCTTCTTCTGGTGACTACTATCACCACATCATCTATAATTAAGCTTTTTTTAAAAAATGATTGATCCAAACAAAAGTATAGTACACTTTTCATTCTTAAGAAAACATCATTTTATATCGTTTTCTTGCCATTTTTATTACAAATGTAACAGGCCAGCTTGATCACTAGCCAAAGACAGGTGATGATTTTGGATGCCATCAAATAGCAGGAAATAATTAGTTATTTAATGTGTTGTGGGTTTATGATGGCAATAGTGGTTGTTGTTTTTATTGCCAGAGAAAGGATAATCTGCTTTTAGGCTTTTATTTCTTTTGTCTCATTCCAAATAACCTGTTTGGGTATATTTATTGTATTATATATAGCATTTGTTCAGGAAAGGCAGTTTTTGTAAGGAGCGACTGGGATTCCTTTAACAGAAGAGAAGGTGTACAGTCATTTGTATCAAATTACCTTCCCTGAGAACTTTTCTTTGTGTGTGATGATTGGGGAGACACCGGTGTGTCCGGTGTCTCCCCAATCATGAATTTAACAGTCTATTGAGACAATGACTATGGGACATGTATAATAATTTGAATCCGAATAAAAGGATGGTAAAAGATATACAGAGCACTCTTGGTGCTAGAAGTATTTCCTTGACTAAAAATATAAATAATTAATATTAGATTCCATTAAACAAAAGGTTGTTTTGAGATTCTGTACTCTTCCAAAAAGTTTTACACTTCAAAATTAATGAATCTGCCAGAAATCTAGATGTTAATACTTCGAATATATTCGGTATTCAGCATTATTGCCCACCAACTGAGGAATCTGAATTGGCTTATATATTTGTCTTTTTTCCTTCGTATTTTTAGAAGTGGTAGCATAGGGTAGCGGTTAAGGCACTAGAAAATGTGATTTGTGTTTCTTCTTAAGCACTTTTTCTGGTCCTAAGAAAATGCTAAACCACTTCCAAAATGCTTGCCAAGGAGACTTCAGGGATTGGTACAGGCAGTTGAAGTTGACTCAAAGACACAAAAAGGAAAAAAAGGGGAATTAGGTTTTTTTTTGTTATCAATAAACTATCACTATCTTAATAAATTAACATTATTCTAAGACACAATAGATGTAAATTCTTCCATTCAGTATGTCACATGACATAACAAGATTCATTAAATATGTATCCTTTTTTTTACAAAATTATTTCTGGTACAACACTAGACCCTTTCCCTGTAATTTACCAGAATCAGCCATTTTTTTTCTGCTTCTAAGCCAAGCATTTGTATAAGATTCTATTATTTGCGGCAAAAAAAGAATGAACATAGACAAAGACTTAGGAAAGTTTGTTTTGCATAGAGAGGATGCTCATAAAATTTTGTCTTGAATAATTTACAGTATGATGGTACAAGTTCCCAGAAATAGTGTCTGAACATGGGTAGCCAGCAGATTGACCAGGAATACGACCTTCTTTGATACTATGGTATAGTAGTTTCTATGGTAGTATCTTAAATTGTGTTTCGCTGTTCAATGCTGCTTAATGAATGTAAAATATGGATTTGAAGCTCTTTGAAAAATTCAGTGAATATATCCAGCTTATCATGCTCCATTTTCTGACTACAGACTGTCCTTTGAAAGCCTGCATAGAAGAACAGATTATTAGCACCTGCTAATTCTTGGAAAATTGCCAGATTCTCAGCATCTAAATGGATGGCTATGTTATGATTCTGTTTGAAAAAAGTCCCTAAGTGTAAAAGCTTCCATTTAAATTTCCATATGTATAATGGAAAGGCCAATATGGGAAATTAAATTGGTGTGTCCTAGAATAAGTAATCTGACACAAAGACCACAGAAATGGTTATAGGGGAGAAATTAGCGGAGAATACTTTGCCCTTAAAAATCTACTCTAGTTGATGAAATATCATCCAGTGCAATCAAGTCTTTGCTTATAAAGCTATCCAGGATTTATTTTAATACTCTATTCCAGTGATGGCTAACCTTTTCGATACCAATTGCCCAAAGTGTGTGCATGTGCACCCCCAAAATGCAATGTACGCCTGCCCCGCACATGTACTCCCTCCCCCTGTGCATGCGCCCAACACTCCTGTACATGTGCACATGAACCCCACACACCCCTATGCATGTGTGTGTGACACCCATGTGTGCACCCTGGTAATGTGTATTTGAGCACCACCCCAATGTGTGTGACCAGATCCCACGCATGCATGTGCGAACCCTGTGCGTGACCTTTGTGTGCAACCTGCTTTCACCCATATACGGCAGACACCCAAATACCAGCTGGCTGGGGGGAGGCATGCATGTGCGTGTGTGCATGTGTGGTGGAGCTGAATTGAGGGACGGCTCACATGCCCTGAGAGAGGGTTCTGCATGCCACCTCTGGCACATATGCCATAGGTTTGCCATCACGGTTCTATTCTTTTCTGAAGAAACTAGGAGCAATGGCAATAACAAATACATTTTTGCAGATGAACAAAGTAATCAAAGGTTGTTTTAGAAAATATTTATTTTGTACATATCTTATGCCAATAGAGAGAAGCAAACCCCGTAAAGGCCAGTATGGTATCAGGCAGAACACTCAAACATGGTTCAGTCAAGACAAATTCATAAATCAATAGCTGTGATTACAACATGTTGGTCAGAGGAATACTAGCCTTTTATTAGGATGAGTTCATAATGGTAAAACAAAATCAAATCACTTGTTTGGGCTAATATTCTAATTTTTCAGCTGGGGAAAGATAACCACAAACAGTAAAAAATTTCTTCCCCACCACCATGCCCCAGAAATCAACGACAGAATTAGACATGTCTACACTAGTATAGAAATACATAATTTTATTAATGTCATCAATATCAGATTTGGGAAAAGGATATTGAAAATGCTTAAGCCAAGTCCCAGGTCCATAGATTCAAGTTGAGTTAAGGTTAAAAGAAATTGAAAGCATGACTAAGACTCATTGGTAGACCTGCAAGGTAAATGGTTTTCTAAAAAGCTAGACCTGGCTTAAGCTTTTTATATAACTTGGTTTTGATTTTCACAGGGAGCAGTCTAAAAGTGTCCCTCCTAAAAGATTGATATTCTGACAGATATATACATGTCACTCATGCCATCAGATTAGGAAAGTGAACCTGCATAGTCAAGTATTCAGAAAATGAAGCATCTCTTGGCCCTAATTCTGATCACATCTGCCAGATCTATAGATAATTTATTACACTGGTATGGCGCTACTGGCCACCAACATTTTGTCATACCTATTTTGCTGTAGCCAATTCACTATGGCCATCTTGCTGCAGTCAACTTGTCATGGGCCAACTTGCATGGCCAACTTATTGCAGGACAACTTGCCACAGGACAATCCATGTGGGATAACTCAATACAATAAATATAATCCACCACTGTTTCTCCTACATTGACAAAAATGGAAATAATGTCAAAGAAACAACAGCAGATAACATCTATCGTGTTGAGTTATCTCACATGGAATTGTCCCATGGCAATTGGCCATAGTGAGTTGGCCATGACGAGATGGCCTCAGTAAGATGATCATAGCAAAATGGCCGTGGTGAATTGACCACAGCAAGTTGTCTTATTCTGGGTGCTAATAGCACCTTTTACAGTTAGCTGTTGTCAGCCTCTTCATTGTTCAGTCCAGATCAGGAAACCGATTAATAAAGAAGAGGGTGAAGGTTCGTTCTCCAAACTTGTGGATTGGTTTCCAAATATTTCATTATAAACAGCAGAACGCTGACACTGGCATCCCCTAAATTCCACTGAAGATGTTACTTAGCTTAGCAACGGAACTTTCAGAAACCAACCTTCAAGGCCGGAAAATTACCCTCATCCTATGAGCTACATATATTCGCCACTATCATAGAGCTAAACTTTATCTATACTAATAGAATCTTGCTAATGTGATTGAGTTTTTCCTCCCTTTCTTCTCATACTACAATAACTCAGGGAGGAACTACCCTGACTTTCTTCCTAATACTATCTCTTTTCCTGGGCTCAAGGAAAGCTCGTTCCCTGAAGGGGAACATGATGAACTAAATACTAATAATCAGTATATCCTGTTATTTAATTGTGACAAATTAATAAAGCAGTTTTTTTTTAAAAAAACCAACTTCTTAATCTTTAAACATAAAGCGGGCTAAAAAACCCAACAAATTTGGACTAACTCAGGGGTCCCCAAACTTGGCAACTTTAAGACTTGTGGACTTCAACTCCCAGAATTCCTGAGCTAACATGACTGGAGGAGGAAGTCCACAAGTCTTAAAGTTGCCAAGTTTGGAGACCTCTGGACTAACTAAAAAGCATCAATAATATAAAGAGTATACTTCCTTAAGGGAAGCAAGGAAATGCGTATACTGTGCCCTATGCTATGCAGCTGAAGAAAGAGAAGAAAAAGTAACTGAATCAATGGACAAAAATAAAAAGTCACTTTGGATTGTGCTTGAAAATGTAAGTAAAAAATAAAATGATCATCATCATCATTTCACTTGTGCTGGTCTTTGGAAGGATTCCAAAAGGTAGAATGCTGTATCATTTTAAACTGCTGAATAATTTCTGAAAGGAGTGGAGGGAAAGCAAGATATATTCACTTATCAAGAGCTGGATTTGTATTAATAAGATTATATATTTTAACATATTTTTCTATTCTCTGTTATACTTTTAGAGCAGAAAAAATCTAAGGTGCTTGGATTTGAAAAGATGATTTGAAAAAATTGATTTAAATAAACTGATGCTGCAAATGGAAATGTTATTTATTTTGCCCATATTGAAGATGGGGTTTGAGGTTGTGTTTTATGTAAGGCCTGCAAGCCTAAAGTTGGGATTATAGCTGATCAAGAGGCTTAATAGATCATGTACTTAGACACTGTTCAACATTAACTCTCAAAAGAATATTGATTATCTGTCACTTTAATGTAAATTGCATTCAACGTTTAGGGACTAGAAAGACATCATTTAAGTTTTTATGAGTTATAACCTGTCCAAGATAATTATCATCTATATTTTAAAAACATTCCCATAATTTACAGGAGACACTATATTATTCTTTTCCAGCTTGTTGCTCTCCAGATGTGCTTGACTTTAATTTCCATAAACCCTAACCAGCACTTGACTTTAATTTCCATAAACCCTAACCAGCATATGTAGGTTTTGGGAACTGAAGTCAAATAAATCTTAGACATAACAGTAGCCCTTTTCATGGAACTAGAAAGACCAGCCCCAGTTTTGGATTGTGTCATATCATCATTAACATAATCTATAAAACAAAACAAGAAATTCCAAAATGAAATAAAAAAATAGCAAGTGTCTAATAGACCTATCTAAAATGGTCATACTCTGTTTGAAGAAGTATTTCCCAACATATAAACAAATGTATTTACATTGTCAAGGAACAGTAATAATTTATCTCACTGAAATATCCAAATTAGTTTAGGAACCTTCTCTGACATTTCCAGTAACAGGAACTGGTGGCCTACTGGTTATACAGAAGAATGTCTTTGAAATGACATGAAGTAAAGTGGTGGTGGTTCATGTTACTTCACAAGAACACCTCACAGAGTTGCTTCATTTCAACCTTCATCATGGAAAAGTTTTCTGAAATTTTGTACAACTGTATCTTGTCCAAATACCTTGTCCAAAATTGGATTATTGATGCATGGCTAAAAGTGATCTAATAAGATTTAGCACAATGATGGATTTTTAAAAAGAATTATTTCACTTTTGCAACTTTCTTTGTAAGGAGGGATTCCCCCCTTACCTTTACACAGATTCCTTATCATTTCAGAAGCAAAACTGAATAAAATCTCACATTCAGTTTCTAGTCATCAAGTAAAATAACCATATCTGGAGAAATCAATGTACCTGCCAATTGCTCAATGTGAAATATGAACTGCATTTAATTATGTGTACAGCAGCCTCCCCAACATGGTGCCTTCTAGGTGGGTTACTTTGGGATTCTGAGTAATATCATCTTAGTTCATTTAGGTGGCATTACAAATGTTATTTTATAGATTTATGACTAATGTAAAAATTAGTAGCTATACATCTACCAGAGATTAAATCTTTTGTAATTTGATTTCTTGTGTGTGTGTGTGTGTGTGTGTGTATGTGTGTGTGTGTGTCTACAGTAAAACTAGAGTGCAACTTAACAGGCATAGCTACTGCTGAAGTTGAACTATCAAGTTTAATCTACTTTCTATCAAGAGTTAGTAATACAAACAGAAATACATTAAGAATATTGTGACTTCATCTGATGGGGGAAATGTCTGATCACTCCTGAATCTAAATGGTAGAGACATTTACATATGGATGATTCAGCAAACTAGTGCTTATGTTTTTGTGTTATTCATTCATGTTCTGATTCCTATATAACTATACTAATATTAAAGATACAGTACATATGGTTTATAAATTTATTGATTTATTTCAGTTTATTTTTCTGTCCATTTCAGCATCATGATTCTGGGCATGTAATAATGGGCATCCACCACAACTCTCATACAAACACCTCAAAGGCTCTGCCTCTGTCCCAACTCACTGTGTCCAGTGACATAACCAAGTCTTTAAGACCCTATAAAAGGCCAACAGGGTTGGAGCCAATCTGATGTCTAGGGGGAGAAGGCGCCAAGACAGAAAAAGTTCTTTTTGTGGATCCTGCCAGGTAGCATTTTTAGTGGATCTCCTACCAGATCTAATTGAACAAGTACATTCAGCCCAAATCATGAAGAGCTTTGTAGATAACTACCAGCCTGTTGTTCTCCACCTGGACTCTCATATACTCAAAACACTGAAACAGGGTAAAGATACAAAGCTGGGTATTGCCAGCATGCTCCCAATCCTTATTAAGATAAAATTTTATTAAGATAAAATTTTATTAAGATAAAATTTTGGATTATCTAACCAATATAGCATCCAATGACATTTAACAGTTCCTAGATTATTCAAAGTACAAGCAAAATCAAGTAAGGTGGTGCCTGAACTTGTCACCAGGCCAGACTTGGGGCCTCTTTGCAATAAACTTATCCTCACTAGTAGGTGACCAGCATTGTTTTAAACTGGGTTTTCTGTTATTTTAAAAGCTATTGCAAGGCTGATTTGAAAGCTGTGCACTAGTATACAAATACATATAGCAAAAATGAATGATAGTTAAAACTAAGCTTGAGCTGACACAATAAAAGGCACTGTTGAAGGCCCAGCTGCAGTGTGTGTATCTACAGTATGTGAAATCACAGGGATAATGAAACTAATTTAGGTTCAAAGTTACTGCTGACATTCAGCTATCATGGCATTATTGTCTGCATTTCTTCCCTCCATCAAAACATTCAAGGGTACTTTTATAAGAACCACAAAGAATCAGTCAATTGATACCATTACACTTCATGCACATGCAAAATGCAAGCTTGTTTAGCACAGTCGATACAATCTAGCATTTACTCATTAGCTGAACTTTGCAAATCCCACTTCTAACACTTAGATGTACTTGTTTAATGCAAACATTTGGATTTCTTTGTTTTTTTTTCAAGTTTTGCACAGTCTTTTCCAATTGAAAGAACATAATCTGCATTTTAATGTTAGGCTGTGCAGCCTGCTTAAAAATTGCCTTAGAAGATTGAAACCATATAGGACTCATGAATGTTTGCAGGTAGAAATGCTTGATTAGATACTTTAGATAAATATATAGATTCAAGAATGGAAGGGTATTTATTCTGACCAAGCACACCATACAAATCCAATTGGTTGGAAGTAAAATAATAGTCTACAGTGAAAAAAAACATAAGTTAGGATGATTAAAGACATGGTAGAAAATCATGTTGATATAGAAAATAGAATGTTTTTCTATTCAGCACTTGTGCAAAAGATCCAAAGATATTTTAGAAGGTTTCAATGAATACAGATGCTACAATTCTATAACCAGTTATTTATAAAAAGAAAGAACATGAGCAAAAATGTAATTAACTTTGAGAAAGCTTGAAGATAACTTAACAGAGCTTATATTCACATTCTATTTCTTAATGTATATGGAATGCAAAACAGAAGAAATAAATGCTTATTTGATCAACTTTCTTCATGACAGCTGTGAACCAAGTCTTATTTGGTTAATGTTCAAGAGAGTTCTCTTTGATTGTTTTTAATGCCAGGTACTTATTTAACAGAAATATGACATCAAGAAAATGCATCACTTTTTATTTTATATCACAACATTGCACTACACATTGAAAGTAAGAAATTTCAGTCCTTAACAGATATGTTTGGAAGTAAGTCTCCCTAAACTCAATACTACAACAGTTAACAATGTCGGGTTGAATTATCAATTAAGTTTAAGATTACAGTATAATTATTGTGTCTGAAAATTGTTTTTTAACACCTGTGTGTATGTAGAATTACTTGTTTGTATAATTATGAAATGTCCTAAAAAGACCACAGAATGAAAATTTTTATTATCAGAAATGAGAAACAGGGAAAACCAACAAAAAAACCAACCCCAAAACACAGATGCATAAAATGAAACCACAATCACAACCCTCTTCATATATACTGTATTCTTACAGTGGTGTTTCAACTTTGATGAACAGATTGGTCCTGTAAAGTCTGTAAAGTTGTTGAGAGAATCACCAAGGGAAGCAATTATTGTTAATTATTATCAGGAGTATTTGCAGACAGGGTCAAAAAGTCAAGATGGCAACCACAAAGTATGTCTAGTAAGTATGCATACGATTGGCTCCTTAGTCACATTCTAGAAAGTTGAAACAAATGATATTAAGTTTGAAGTTTGTTCTGTGTTAAACAGGCCACAATGGTACTAATTTTATAAGCACATAGATATGATGTACATATGAGCTGATGTAATTAGAGAAAACTGCTTTGTAACCTTATTGACCTTTTGTTGCCAAATATCATAACATTCACTCTTCTACCATGATGTGAAAGCCAGTTGATTTATGTAATGTTTAACTATAAATAATATCAAGTAAAAGTTTAAAAAAAGATAAAATTAAAGTGCAAGGAATTAATATGCTTTGGCAAATTTAAATTTATAATGGAATTAGCAAGGTTTTTTAGTTACACCAAAGTAAATACCATACTAAATCAGGATAACTGAACTACCACAGTTATTACTAAACTTCATTTCTAGGCATGCTTCCTAAGGATGCTAGAATTGTAACTTTACAACATCCAATGTGTGATAGTTGTCTGTTCCTTTCAAAACTGTTTAGCAGGGATAATTCAGGAGTCAAAGAAAAACCTTGTCTTTCTCATCTAGGTATTATTTTATGAGTATCCACACTATTATATGCTGTAACCTGAAGTGTCTAGTTTCTCAACCCAATAGAAGTTTGTAGCTGCAATATGGAAGAGTCTTCAGTCTACCTATACAAGAGAGAACAAACAGTCTTTCAAAAAGCTGAATCAAATTAATCTTGATCTAAAACTCCCTTAAAGTAGCTGAGCATATTTAAAATATAAAGAACAACAGTTTTGTAGCATTTTGAGGGCTAACGTTTACTAAAGAAGAATCTATCCACTTACTGGAATACTTTTCTGTATTATAAAGCTTTCATGATATATAATAACTTTCATAAGCATATTTGTTCAAAAGAAGATGTATTGATTCTCTAGAAGTAACTTTGTAGTGAGTATATTTAGGAGTATATCTTAACTGCTGCTTTAAAGGATATTTAACCTTTTCCATTCCTCAGTTTGCTAAAATATGGAGACAAACTTTCTCAGGCTCCATGTCAATTCTAAGCCATTCACAGCTTTTTTAATAACTGCAACTAAGCAATCCTGTTGCAAATTTTAGATTATTTCAAGTATACAAAAGTTGATCATCCATGTGTCCAGATGTGACCGGTGTATACCAAAACAGAGATAATGGTGGCCATGCTCATGGAATCAAAGTCTTGCCACTTTTCATGACACACATTAAAAAATACACTTTGATCATAGACTTAAACTTTATTTTTAAGCCCCTTCTGTGGATGTTCCTGCATAGGCCAATACTTCCTAGGCAGCTGCAGGTAGGGATAGTAAAGGAGCCATGTTTTGAATCATCCTGAATGATTAAAATCAACAATAGTGAGGATGAATAATGGAATGATCCCATATAGGACGAACATGAGTTTCTGTGGTTGTACAGGAAGTCTAAACAATAGGATATCCTTGATGGATTATTGATTATATTTCTTTCTAGTAAATTGTACTAATTGTTGTTAGTCCCAATAAATTAGAATAAGATTAATGTGATGTACTGGCTAAAAACACTGTGATTTTCATGCACTCCCTATCTCTGAAACCCCCTGTATGGAATACCTATGGGTGTCAGTTTGATGCCTGGGATAATAGGTAATGTCTTTGGGAGTGATAACCAAGAAGTACCAGTTAATATTTTGGCAAAATGATGCTTTATCAATCTTCTCTAATAGCTATTTTTGCAAAGAAGCAAAGAAGCCATTTTGAAAGAGGACGTGCAACATAGTCTATTGGAGGTGTGTATTTAGCTGTATATTTGACTGTCTTTCAAATTGTGAAAATAGCTCACTTGCTCAAACAAACATAATGCTGTTGATTAATATGGTTTTCTTATGCACAATATACATGCATGCCTTTCCTATTTTGCTATGTGACTATGCTATTTTTTAATCTTTTACATTATTGAGGAGCAACTTCTTTATCATTGATAGAAAAGAAATGCTATAATATACAGTCCAGTTTTCAATACATACTAGATTAGTCTCCAGCCTAGTGGCCTCTACAATATTATTGCATTTCCAAAATGTTACTTTACATACCAAATGCATGCTGATTTTACTCCATTAAAGTAAACCAAAAGTTCATGGAGTTAAATATTTATAGTGAACATCTAAGTTTTGGACAACTTGCAAAGATTATTATAATTATTAGCATTACGGTTTTTTTTACTTATACAATAGTCAGATATTGCTTTCTCAGAGAGAATTAAGCGAATAAGACCAGCCTGGAAGGATCAATTATTCAAAGTAGATAGGCAGCTGGAGAAATTGTCACTTTAACATTCATAGTCTATCTTGCAACTTCTTTCAATACAGTGAAGGGGGAACCTTAAGCTTTTCTTTGTTTAAAATAAAACTTCTATTCTTACTTCTCAAAAATAACTCATGGCAGCTGATCTCTCAAGGTTTAAAAACAATAGTTAAAAGTAAGAGAGATCTATTTTTACTGTCCATATCCTGTTTGATAGAAAGATTATTGATATAAAATTATCAATACACTCAAATATAAACACTATTATATAAATGTCAGATGTGGTCTAAGAGGTTTCTGTTTTCTCCTTAATATCAGTCCTTCAAAGCATGCTTTTTGCTAGAAGTTATACTGATGGGATTCACTTCGTTAAAATGTTTCATTAGTTGATTTTAAATTAAAGTGAAAGTATTTTTTTTTAAATGTATATGTATGTATGTGAAATCAGATATAGAAACTGATTTGACAACTTTTATATTTTAAGGCTTTTTTTTTTATTATGAGCTTGGTGAAGCTTACTAAAAGAGACACTTCTTTTCACGTCTTACTCTTGGCACCTCGGGGTTCTCTTTTAGCCATATCAGCCTAATGGAATTAAGGCTGACATGTTTCAAATCCATTCCTTTGTAAAAGGAATGCAAAACAAAGTCTTAGATTCCTTTTAAAAAAAAAACAAAAACCAAATAGTAACAACAACAACACCCTTAAAATTTTCCCTTATTCCTTTTACACATCTGTATAAAGACCATTAAAAAGGAGCACAAGAGAATAAATCATCTCAGCTCTGAAATCAATCGTAGCACATTAAATGATGGAACCTCACTGAACAGGAGTGTGACCCTGTGGCTTCTTGCAGTTTGAAGCTAATTGCTTTGGTCAGGATGGGAACGTCTGGAGGTCCACTGCAGTGTCCCACCAGCAAGGCTTCAGTAACTGAGCTGGCTGGCAGAGCATGAGCCCACTTTGTAGCAACACAGCAGGCTTAGACACCACCTATTCTGCTTTCGAAACTGTCATGCATAACAACTTTATTGTGCTAAATTGAACTTGAAAGCAACCAAAGGCTATGAGAAGGCTATGAGAAAAGCATGCTGTCAGTGCTGGCAAAGGCTGACCTGGAGAGTGGGCTCAGAGACAGGAGAATAAAAGATCAGGGCCCATGAACACAGCATATTGTTTCATTTTAAAGCATGATTCCCATACCCAAGAAAGTAGTAAATGTGATGTAAATTTATTTAAATAGATTCCACTAGTAAAAAGTTTGCCAGCCACTCTTATCCAACTTTCCCAGCTTCCTGATTCGTTACATACAGTGGGAATATAATGACATATAGCCATCATTGTAACAGCTTCTTTGCAAAGGCACAATGATGATTAATAGCTAGCAGCAAATTTTCACATGGGCTCTAAAGCACTGTAGTACTAAGCAGCTAAACACTCCCAAATCCCCCTTTTCTGCTTTTTCTGAAAAGTCCTCTACTTGTACCTTGCAGTTATGAACAAAGGCTATCTTAATTCCAATCAGCTTTTTGCCATTCAAAGAGATCTTCTCTTTTTCATAATTGATTCATGTGCATTTTTAGTCCTTCAACATGCCTGAGCTATTTTTCTCCTTTTCTGTGTACTTTTCAGCTAAGCAGAATCATTTAAGCCATAATTTGTTTTTTTAAAGTCATGAATAGATTTTTCAATTAGTTCAAGTTTTTTTTTAAAGTAGGGTAATGCAAAACTAAAGAAAATAACTCTACTTCCTGAGGTCTTTGAAATGGGTTGCCTTCAGGGTCTGAGGCAGGAGCTCACACTAAAATTCTTGCAAAGATAAGTCAAGGATTTGAGATAATAATACTAGTTCTACTTAGTATACTGGTTCTTATTCCCAGGAAAAGCTTAGCTGAAAAGGCAGAATAGAGAGCTTCTTTATTTTTCTAACACTTTGGGAAATGTTAGCTTAATAAAGAAAAACAAATTTGTAAGTATTTTAGGTTTGGGTGTTTTTTATACCTTTAAAAATAGAACAAGGCTGCCTGATTATTTCAGAATTACTTGATTTTCTACAGCTAGCCAGTTTGCAAAGAAATTATGTGCCATACAGTATAACCAAAGTCCACATTTTACATTCATATTTAGATGCTTTTCATATTTGTAATAATTCTGTTTGAGGGGTTTTGTTGTTATATATGCATAAGAAATGCAATCTTTTCTGAGTTGTGTTTTCAATCTATTCACCATTAACAAAAACACTATGTCTAATATAGCTTGGGGATTATTGTTGCCTAAGTGTTGTCTTACATTCTTAACATTAAATCATAAATATTTTTTGGTATACTATATTTTAGATGCTTTCTTACATTTATGTTGAGAAGCACTATACATATATTGTCAATTAATTTAAGAGTGATTTTTATAGTAGATTACTGCATGAGATGCTGTTGAGTCAACAGAAAAGTTAAAATCGGTATATTTTTAGGTGTAAGGTTATTATCCTAACTGCAGCAATTTAATCATGAGTTACTTTTGAATCACTGGGAATTACTTTGGAGAAAATGATGTTAAGTTGTGCAAATTAATTTGAATCTGAATCATTATATTATATTGTTTTAACACCATTAAGAAGCTGATCAATGAAACAGAAATGCTTAATGTTTTTTTATATGGTTATAATAAAGGATTAGTATTTTCCAGGCAATCTAACTGAGAATGCAAACCTCAAACCAAATTTTTATTATGGCTATAGATTAGTACATAACCTAGGCAATGCATTTCCTGTTCTTCCCCCAACTTTGGCTTGAGTGTCTCTGATGGCTCAAGCATTTCTAAGTCTTTTTTTTTTTAAGGACTGAATTTCAGTGCCATTTTTGCCTAATTCAAGTTATTTATCCTATTTTTAAAGCCCTGAAATTTTTCTGATCTAACTATTTAGAAGTTAAATAGACCTTTTCTCATACAGCCATAAGGTGTAAGATCTTTGTATGAGCTCCTATTTTGCATTCTTATCTTTCCAGGGATGCTAAGAATATGCAGCTGAATTCTTGAATGAGTTTGGTTCTGGAATGGCTTCTTCAAAGAGGTAAACCTGGACATTATGAGATTCTGATAGCACATTAATACCTTTGTAGTTGATATTTTAGAGGATTATGTTGCATCATTCCATTGCCTGTCCTTTTATTTATTGTTAAACGGCATAGTGTGTACTATATTCATATTTAGTTGAAGCAATTATACCTATTGCATATAACAATGGAAACCAGATGCAGAACTCTTCCAAATTAAAGAACTAACTTCATCTTCTTCCTCATCCATCTCAAGGATCTGACAGTCAAAACTATCAGAGAACTATAACAAAAAATAAAAATAGTTGCACACATTTAAGATGTGCAATTTTAAATTGAATTTAAGAAAAAAAAGTGCTTTACAATGAGAGATTGTATCTGAATAGCAATTCTTTTAGAGAAGTTTCTTTTAAGCAGCGCTTAACTGCATCACCCAAATTATTTTAATAAAGTTCCTTCCAATTAATACTAGTGATGAAAGGAAATAGGCCAAGGAGGATATATGCCATATAATATAAATGCTCAAAGAAACTAGCTTTTTAGCTGCAACCACAATTGTGTCATGACATTTGCTTCACTGAGAGATGTATTTGTAGATAGCTTTCTCAAGTTTATATTATTATCTCTAGTCCATCATTTATGTTTCATTTAAATTGCTCAGGATATAAGAATTGTATTTTCTTATACATTGTAGAATATACAGTATATTACAGCAATCATTAAACAAAATATTATCTCACTCATAGGTACAAAATTCTGAAACTGCATATAAATGAGTTTGATATGAATCCAAAGTATCTCAGACAAAGTAACAAACCTAAATAATATCCCAGGGTATCATATTTTGTATTAAAAACTCTGAGATCATTCCACAGGATGTAAAAATCTTATATAGCTAAAGAAGTCCCCAATAAATGCACACTGAAAAGACCAATGAGTGTAGCTGGCTAAAGGAAATGTGTAGCAAAGCATACATTCTTGATGTTTTCTGGTGGGTGAGTATGTGAATAGCTCATATAAGGACTCACAAACTTTAGCCATATACTCTTATAGGGATGAATAATTGATGTGTATTACTTCATTGTTCTTAAAAGAAAATAAAAATTAATAGTTACTTCAGCTTTCAATGGAATACACCCTTGAAATGCACACTGGCTTCAGTTTTGATAATATAATTTATTCACTAAAATTTACATGAAGATTAAAAGAATGTAGCCTTTCCCAATCTGATATTTTTCAGATATGTTAGCTAGCTCCAAGAATCCACATTTACAGATTGTAAATTTGTATACCATATTTACTCAGTCTAGTCTGCCTCACAGGGACGAGAGTAATATATAACCTCACAATATTAGTAAGGTATTTCTTACACCAAAAATATCCAAGTGAAATAGGAAAATGTGTACAGCTGAAAAAAATGTTGCTTATTGGACTACTGTCTGGACAATGCTTAACAACCATGTGAAACAACACTGAAAAAAATGACTGGTTCATACTTAGGACCATTGCTGTGTCCCAAGATTATGTGATCAATTTTTGGGATCTTCTGACAAGAAGTCAATGGGGCAACCAGATTTACTTAACAATTAGATTACTAACTTCAGAACCTCAGTGATTCACTTAATAACTGTGGCAAGAAAGGTCATAAAATAGGGCAAAAATCACTTAACAAATGTCTCACTTAACAACAGAAATTTTGGGCTCAATTGTGGTTGTAAGTCAAAGACTACCTTTATATGACTTTGAAATCATCTGGAAGCTTGAATTTAATATTGATATCTTTGAATTGTGAGAATGGAAAATAAAACTGAGAATAACCTGGGCTGAAGGGATAACAAATAATCTCCAAACAATGAGGATTGCTCACTGGAGAGACTGATAATAAAAAGCTTAAATATTTTGAACACCAAGTATGAAAACAAGATCATCCAGAAGGCCTTGATGGTTGGAAAAACTGAAGAAAAAGTGGCCAAGGAAAACCATTTGGCTACCTACTATAACTGGTAACATAAGCGTAAGGTTGTAAGAACTCAAATAAATTGTTACTGACAGTCCTACTAAACTGTCCATTAGGTCAGAAAGAATGAAAAGCAATTTAACTACTCAAGTACACATACTGCCCATGGAGTCATATAGTCTCTGACATTTGATTACAGTGTGTCATTTTTGGGATGGATTAAACAAATCTGGTTCACTGTTTATCTTTTAACTTTTCAACTATGTGCCTTTTTTGAGAGTTCATATGTCATAGAAATTCCTTATTCAGGCAGGGTATCTTTAAGGTAAGTGTTTCTGTTATGGGAGAAATAGGATAAGGAAGCTGTATGCCACCCCACTCTTGTACACACACACCGGCACACAGAGAAAACACATTGCAACATATAATAAAGCTAAAATAAAGCCTATACAGAATATGTAAGCAGAAAAAATAATGAAGTTCTTGAAGAATTCCTAAAATTCCCAGGAGCAAGACTTTCTTTCAACATATGTAAAATATAATGTAGCTTCCAGATGTGCTTCTTTGGGGGAAAACTTCTACAGTCTGGTCTTCTTTTGTTGGTTGGGGTACCTAGTCAAGAGTTCAGTTGATGACCTTGTGGTATGGGGTTTAAGTACAAGTAACATGTTTAGAATTGTTTGGATATTAATTTTTAATTGTAGAAGGTGGAGTTCTGTCATATTATTGTTGCATCAATCAGTTCCTATTAACAGATCAGATGCCCTATTTGGTCTACAATTGTCCAACTGTTTTGCAAAATTTAGCACTCCAAGAATTTAGCAAATTACTAGAGATGTATTAGTATTACAAAGCTAATTTCTTTCCCAGGCGTTCTGATGATTATCTCCACAGCTGTGAACCCAAGCAATACAGGACCTATGTGCCCCACAATATTTTCTGAAATCTGTACCATCACATTGAATTTTGATTGCATTACTAACATGCAGTTACATTTCTATAATAGGAGAACACATGGCAATACCAAATACCTTCAGGTATTTGCAGCTAGCTGGAATAATGAACAATAGCAACATGTGCATAATGACATCATAGCACAAACCTCACCCTTTCATATTTGCATTATGATACTGTAATTGCATGTAAATCATGTTATATTTTAATGTAATGTATATCTCCTTTTATACTTATATTACCACATGTTTATATATATAAACAAACACATAGAAGAAATAATATGTGGAAAATGATTTGTGGTGCTTCATATTCAATATAATTAGATTATTATATATATACAAAAATGTGAAATCACAGCTGCCAGTTCTGTAGCTGGTGTTGGCCTTCATAAACATCAAATTCTTCCCAAGAATCTAGGATGTCCTAATGCATTGGCATAATCTAAGTGTGGGTCCAAACAGTGTACTCTTTTGTAACAGATGGAAAATTCGTCAATGCACAGACTGCAATCTAATTTTTTAAAATAGCATCTTGTATGTTGATAACTAGTGATCACCTTGGCCAGTTTGTACCATAATCTTTCAACTTCAATTTTCAGATTTTGAATTTTGCGATTTTCTCCAATTCTT
Source organism: Bungarus multicinctus (assembly GCA_023653725.1). Classification (NCBI taxonomy): domain Eukaryota; kingdom Metazoa; phylum Chordata; class Lepidosauria; order Squamata; family Elapidae; genus Bungarus; species Bungarus multicinctus. The sequence continues at coordinate 238,874,136 of CM042834.1, forward strand.
TGCCTTCTATTCTACTAACCTTGCTATTATCAAATCAATTACCCACATTTTCTTCTTTTTTACCACAGTTAAAGCTCATGTATTATGAGCCAGACTTTATCAGCTTGTATTTGGAAATCCCACAATATTTTAACCTGCCATTATGTAATTATTATTGTTGTTGTTGTTGTTGTCATTGTTATATTGATAATGGTGATTTTATCAAAGCCAATGGTGTTCAAGTGGTGTTTCAGTTGTTTTGGGATTGTGTCCAAGGCACCTATTATTTTACATATTACCTATGTTTCCCTTTGCCACAGTCATTCTACTTCTATTTGCAGGTCTCTGAATTGTATTTTCTTCAGTTCTTTCTCTTTTATTCTGCCGTCTCCAGGTAGTGCAATGTCCACTATCCAGTCTTTTTTTAGCTTCCTTATCGACAATTGTTAAGTCTAGAGTGTTGTGTGGCAGATGATTGTCTATTTGAGTTGTAATGTCCCAGAGTTTTTTAGCTTCTTCATTTTCTATTACTTGAGTTTGACACTCCTGCTCTAAACTGTATAAAGCTTGGTGGCCCGTTGTTAAAATGTTACACCAGAACAGGAGTTTCAAACTCTATTTCATTGAGGGCCACATCAGGGTTGTGTTTGACTGGGAGGGCATGGCCAGGGTAGTGTGACTGGGGTGAGTGTGGCCAGCTCAACATCACTCATCAAGGCTCAATTTTTGTGATGTCCTCCTATAGCCTTCTGCCACCAAAAAAGGGCTCCCCAGGCTCCGTTTTCACTGGCAGAGGGTTGCAGGAGACCATTGTGGTCCTTTTGAGCTCCATTTTTTTTCCCTGAAAGCCATCACTCTGCTAAACAAATAGTTCCCTCAACACTGTTCAATTATTACAAAGTCTGCACTACTATTACTGCTAATCTTCTCATCACTCCTTATCACCTATCCCTCCCACTTGTGATTGTAGGACTGTAATTTTGTCCCTTGTATCCTTACGATTTATATTGACGGTTTTCTAGTATGATTTGATTGTTGATTGTACCCTATGACTATCATTAAGTGTTGTACATTATGATTCTTGATTCTTAACGAATGTATCTTTTCTTTATGTATACTGAGAGTATTTACACCAAGACAAATTCCTTGTGTGTCCAATCACACTTGGGCAATAAAGCTATTCTATTCTATTTTGCTGGCAGAGGCACCACAGGATGGTCCTTTGCTATTTCCAGGGCAGCTCCATGGGCCAGATCTAAGCATCCCATAGCCAAATCCGGCCCATGGGCCTTGAATTTGACATCCCTGCACTAGAAGGTGTCACCAAAGTTCATACCAAAATTGGACCTTGGTTTGCCACAAAAATTGAAAACATACGGTATATGCATTTTAATTATTTAATAATGAGTGTAATGGAAGCTAGCTTTAGAGCATTCTAAGGGGGTGATCAAATTGTTCAATTATTGTCTTGTTTTCTTATTTTATGATTTTATGGTTTTTTTAAATATAATTTTTGGGTTTTAATGCTATTATGAGCCTCCCACAGTTGTTTTAAGGTGGGTGGCAGACCAATCTTTTAAATAAAGAAAAGAAAGGTATTTAAAGTGAAAAATATTTTCAAGTGAATGGTTGTGAGACAGATGACATAAATTTAATAAATAAACAATACATTCTTAGATACATTTAGGGGAGAAGACTCTAAAGATATATAATGAATCTGAGATTCATGTACATTCATTAGCTTTAACATTCTATTCAGGAACGGATATATGACTTATCTATCTCTCACACATACACATATGTATGTGTAAATCCATAAATATATGATCTTTCAGGAAAAATATTTGAAGAACTGAAATGTTCTTAACTGTTCTCTAATAGATTTTATGTGAATAAGCTGATATCAACAGCCAACTCAGAAGATATGCTATCAATAATCTATTTCATATTTCTTTTTCTCATGTACCCAATGGGGGTGATGTTAAAACACCTTTTGTGGGAATGACCTAGTCTAAAAAAGAAAGTTTTGAAGACATGTGGGAAAAGCAACTATTAATGTCAAGGATATGGCAGAACAATTTACTAAGATATAATTGTTTGTTGTTATCCCCAGACTTCTGTTAGTCCTGTTATTAATTTTTGATGAAACAGTATACACAATATGTATTTGTTGTTATTTTTACAATAAGCAGTCAATTGTAAATGTTAAAAAATGGAAGTGGTACAAAACTTCTTTGCAAGGATTGATATGAAGTAATTTTGTAAACATTAAATCAAAGACAAGGCAATATAAAAGTCATCCTGCCTAACAGAGTAACAAAATGGAAGTAGCCATCAATTACTAAAACTACTTTCTTTTCCCAGTTCTCTGGTATAAAATTCCTTTGACATATGCTAAAATAAGGTGCCTCTAATAATATAAAGTGACTAAGCAAGACAACAGGCTGTTGTTGTATCTAATCTTAAATGTTTGTACCCACACACCTTACAAAAAATTATAAAGCCTGTTCCATACTCTTGTTTGTCTTCTTAGAGAATCATGAAAGAATTGGAATCCAATCTATATAATAGTTAATTCAATTTGTTCTTTTGCTGAGGTAATGGCCAAGGAATCAGATGAATCTCCAATTAATAAGATTAATAAGGAAGAGATTCTGTACTAATTTGAGAGCAAGCTCCATTGAACTTAATAGACAGTGCTGAGTAGATGTTCATAGAATTTTGCTATTATTTTTTCTGTTGGGCAAATTGAGCCTTGTACTTTAAGTGCAAGTTACATTACATGATATCTTATTGCCTTAGATATTTTTATTTATCATCATTATTGAAACATGAAACTTACACTACAGAGGTATTAATACTAATTGTTCAGAACTATAAGCATAAATAATTATGTCACATTTTCCAAATACATTGAGGAACTTCCAAAAGTATCTTAATTTTGCCCATGTAGAATTTTAGAAATATAGTTTCCTCCAAGTACACTTCAATAATCTTTATTAATGACATAACTAAATGCTTTACACAACTGAAACAGCATCTCCTTTTCAATGGGAGTAACTGTCTTTTTTTCCTCTTAAAATGGAAGGTGAGTGGAAGGTCATGACAAAAACATTCTTATATTTTGTTTACAAACAAAGCAATCTAGGATATATTTTGTTCTAAATACTATTTCTGAATAGTTGAAGGAACTAGAAATTTTAAATTGTAGTGCATGATAGATTTTCTAAGGTGCCATTTAAAATTCAAGTCAGAAAAAATATCTGCGTCTCATTTTCATCTAACATCTGCCTTTGCACATGACTTAAGCTATTGACACCTATAATATAATCAAGATTGCAAAGCCTACTATTTGGGGTTCAATGTGCAAAATATTACCCTTTCTTGCTTTAACATGATTTTTATAATTAACAGAAACCTGAGTGTTCTTTCTAGGAAACTCTGACAGTATTAGATATAAATGGCACAATAACTTTGTAATTCGGGTATTGCTTTTGGATTTCTTTGGGATTTTTTTCTAAGTTGTTTCTTCTGGTGTTAAATTCCTGGTGCAATGTTTAGTTAACATCACCCAAAATCTAATTTCATATTATTCTGTAAGATTTTTCTATATAATGAATTTTTAATTAAACACACCATTCTACCTATATGCTAAGCATATGGTAAATGTATTTCCCACACACATTATGAATTGAATGATAGTAATATTATCAATGTTATCTAGTACATGGATGTTAAAAGCATAATAGTATCTTGCCTTTTGCATACATGAATAATTGTCTGATTGTCAGGTGTTCGTGCTTTCATTAAAAAAATAAAATAAATAAAATACATTGTAGATAATGAACAGAAATTTAGAAAGCAAGAAATCAATGATTAAATGTAATATATAGTGAGGCTGTTCTGTCATAGACATTAATAGATGCAACCATTTAAACTATTTATATAAGAATAGATGGATTGCCATTCAATAGCCATGGTAAAAGTGGTCTTCCTCAACTGCTTAACTGCAGGCTGCTTTACCCACAGAATTTCATAGGATGCGTTGCATGTTATGGACTATATTGCAATGAATTTATAGGGAAAGCGAAGACATCAGTTCAGGTAAGGCACTGAAATTGAAGAGTGTGAAGTCAAGTAGGTTAATACCATGGACAGAACCTGTCAAAGATGTTGGGTTTTCAGGACTTTGGAGACAAATTCTGCTCCTGTTAATTTTTAGAATTGATCAAATAGTAATGCTTTCCTATAAAGGAGTCTTGGCCATTTAAAATACTGGCTGGGGAATTCTGGGAATTGAAATCCACATATCTTAAAGTGGCCAAGATTTAGAAACACTGCTTTAAAGCCTACAAAGTGTTTCTGGAAGAACCATTTTCTAAGTGCAGCCTTGTTCTGTTATTACTCACTTTTTTTTGTGGTGCTGTAAGAAGCAAAGTGGAAAATATTTCTCAGGGATTTACTGCTTCTAGAAAAGTTTGAGAACCTCTCCTTTGATTGTGGAGACAGCAGGACCACTTAGATAGGATGGATAGATTGAAAAATTGAAGAAGAGGGCATATTGTATTAGAGATGGACTCTGATGCTTTAATGAATTTGCTATCATTCGAGTCTTCATTTTCTATTTCTGGTCTATGCCCACCCAGCAAGAAAGATCCCAAAGGTATCTACATCCATATCATGACTAGCAACCAAACAGATTCATTATTCAGTAACAAGGTAGCAAATTCTTATTCAGGCACTGACCAGGTCAATTCAGTAGTTTCTGCATAAAATCTAAAGCAAATATATGCCAACATTTCAAAACTTCCTGCTTAAAAGAAAAAGAATTTAGTTGCCCAGGATAACTCTACAGTTAGAAATATTTTGCCAAACAAAACTTAAGTGGGTTTTACTTAAAATCTGCCTTCTCTTTTATTTTTTTAAGAAAAGAGAGATAAAGTGGAAATGCAGAGGACAGCTCTTGCCTTTATGCTATATTCTCCTATTACTTACATTTATAGTAATGTTATAGCTGTTTTTCTTGTGTCTTATGTCTGCAGTTTTCTTCATGTGTCATAGTCTGACATTTCAAGACATTTATACATGCTTCTGATGCTTAAAATAAGACTAAATCTAGTTTCAGAAATTGAAATTTAATGTTGATTGCCACAGCTATTCTGCCTCCACTCTTAGTCTAAAAGGGTAAATTATTTTTATAGTAGGAGTTACTTATTTGGGTTTTGTTCCGCCTTGCTTTAAGTATGCATTATTATTTAGCACATGAATATATATTTGTTACAGAGCTCCTGTAACAAATTTAATTAATTACAAATTTAATTAATATAAAAATAATTATCTCATCAAGGACATATTGAAACAGCACAAATATAATAAATATTCCCTTGAAAATTCTTTTTTGCATTAAAACTAAAACTCAGTATTTGCCATTCAACTTAGTCTATGTATTATTATTTTATTTATCAACTTTATATGCTACGCAACTTATGAGATGAAATGTAAAGCTAATAAATACATATGGAATTAGACTCCATAAGTACTAAAAGCAACAAGGCTATGACAGTCACTGTCACTTCTGCCCTCGTCATCTCCCGCTTGGCCTACTGCAACGCTCTCTACATGGGGCTCCCCTTGAAGAGTGTCCGGAGGCTGCAGTTGGTTCAGAATGCGGCCGCGCGGGTGATCTTGGGAGCTCCTCGGGGTTCTGCCGTCTGATTGTTGCCAGTTAGCGACCCCAAGGGTGCGGACCTTCTCTATGGGGGCCCCCTCCCTGTGGAATGATCTGCCCCCGGAGATACGGGCCATTACCAACATCCAGACCTTCCGGCGCGCAGTAAAGACCCTGTTTTTCCAGCAGGCCGGCCTGGCCCAGTAAACGGTCCTTGGGTTTTAAATTAATTAGGTTTTAAATTTTTAAATTTTTAATATAATCCTTGAATTTTAAATTTTGGTAATATTTTGTACTTGATGGGATTTCGGCCGGATCAATTCTATTTAATTTGTTTTTAACTGTACATATTGTTCGTTTTTTAGTAGGCTGTACACCGCCCCGAGTCCCTTTTTGGGAGAGGGGGCGGTATAAAAATTTAAATAAATAAATAAAATAAATAATAAACAATATGTTGCAGCTTTGTTGGCCATCCATTTGGTTATCCCTCCATCCATCTCTCTACCCATCTTTCCGTTTCCATGAACAAGTCATGACTTAACTACCTTAAACTATGATTAATTTTCGCAGGCCACTCTTCCAAAATTAGTAAGATTGTTCATGATTTCTGTTATGGGCAGATACTACTAAATATTTTATATACTGAGAAATTCCTTCAACACTTTGCAGAATTATAAGAAAGTAGGTCTAGGAAGTAAGACATTTATAAGCTAAAGAGAAATAGGACAAGAAAATCCTGACAATGATGTTACCTAGTCTGGTAATGAAACATTCAGAAACTAAATTGAAACAAGTTTGGAAAGCAAATCACTGCCAAAAGTAGGTCTATACCTACAATAAGGACTAAACAGAAGAAAATTTTAGAAATGTATTTATTTCAGTGACATTAGTATTACTAAAGGATGAATGGTTAAAGTGCCAATATTTCCTAAAAATTGCTTCAGAAAGAATTTTGTTCCAGTGGAATGTCTGAATTTTCAAACATTCTCAATTACTAAAATGTTTTCCTTTATTTCCCCTCCCCCCCATGATTAGGTTGTCTCATGTTCTTCCTCTCACCCCATCCTTGTGGACCTGATTCCTTTGTTATGGGATCTTTGCTTCAGAAAAGTATTATTTTTACTCATAAATAGCTAATCACTCTATTTGTTGCTTCCTTATTGTTAAGTGCTACTGTAAAGTTGGCAATTACATCTTATTTATAAAAAATAATCATCAATTTTGAAGGTGTGACAACTAATGGGGGGCAAATTTGTTATTGTCAATAATACAAGTCTTGGGCTGTTGCAAAAAGACCAGGTTACTGATTTATGAACTGCCTTAATAATGATCCTATTTACCAAATTTATAACTGATATAAATCTAGTTTTATTTTTTTGAATGTGTTAATCACTCATGTATCTTGACTTTATATCAGTATGTATATACTTTTAGTTGTAGGATATGGGCAGCAATATTTTAATTCCAAGCTAAATTAGACATTCTAGTTTACATAGAACAAGAATATGCATATTTAGGATAAATTACTTAGCAACCATTCTCATTGACAACAAACCCTCCCCCAAAGCTACTGATAATCTGTTTTTAAATAAGTCAGTCACACACTTGCAATCATGAGATTGTCATTTGCAGCACAGTCATATAACTGTGATTTGTGATGTTTTTTTGCCTGTTTCTGGCATTTACTTCTGATTTCTAGTAGAACAAAACACATATTACGGAGAAATTGACTTCCTTTACAACTTCAGTATTCATTTAATGATCACTATAAAAGCTGTCAAAAAATTAGTACTAATAACAAAGACTCAATTTACAACTGCAATGATTTATGACCATAATTCCAGGCTTAATTCTAGTTGTAAATTGAGGATTATGTATACATTTATTTATTTAAAACAGTTATTTGGCTACCCAAACAAACTTCATGATTGTGGAAAATACAAAATGATCAAATAAAAATACAAAAGGACAATTAAAAAAGGACAATCAGAACAAAAATGCAAGTTTTACTCATTCTGAACCAAGGACCCAGAGAAAGATCCAAGGACCCAGAGAAAGATCCAAGATGCAAGGTTGAGGGCCAAGTGTATATTGGATTGGATATCATTTCACATGACATGGGACATGCTTCCTGGGTCTTACAATGTAACATTGTTTCATAGGCACCCAGAGTAACTTCTCCTGGTCAAATGTTTGGGACAGGAAGATACTTTTGGGAAAGGATGACCTAACAAATAACCTAGTCCTATGCCATGCAGACTTTCATTCACTTTGAATTGCATCCAGCATATATAGGTAGTGCAGCCTGTAAAGTAGAAGTTTTAGTTGGGCATAATAACAAATGCACTGCATTTCTTAACTAATTGAAGTACCATTAATGAATGAATGCATGAATATGGACTGAATACAAAATCAGTGAAAGACATGAAAGGTTTCTTGGTCATTTAGAGAGAATCAATAGGAAACAAATTGCAAAACAAATATAAGAAGGAAATATTAACGAAAAGAAAGGGATATGAGTAGAAAGGGAAGAAAGTTTGGACTCAATGGAACGGATGGGCTTTGAAAAAGAAAATGTTGAAATGTTTAAAAATGTATGAAGCAAAAGAAAAAAAGATAGAAGCAAGGATGTTTTACACTGTATGAATAGCAAGGTATGGAGAATTCTGGTGAAAGGTAGAGAGTATGGGCAAACACTACTAAATTTAATTATATTTTCCTTTCTTTTTCTTACCTCATGATTCAATTTATATTCCTTATTACTTCTTGGTTCTTCATTGTGCTTTGCACAATAATGCTTAACTTGAAATGCAACATTTTCTGGGTAGGTAGCTAGGACATTTTTAACATATATAATATCAGAAAAGGCAACACTAGTTTTTAGATGCTCAAACCAACTACTTCTGTTATTGCAACACTGTAATTTGAGTTAATAATAATAATATTATTTAGTTAATAGAATTGTTACAATGAGCCCTAAAACTGTGCATGTATTATAACACTTAATGATATATTCACCATTCCTATTCATATATACTGAGCTATCAAACTAACATGTACTTCATTCAGGAGAACAGTAGCTAATATAATAAGATAGCTGACATAGATAAACATGTAATTGCATGATGCTTAACTAATTAAAATGCACATAGATACATCCTGAAAATTGCATCTTAATGACACATATCTTTATTAGGTTTTTATCCACCGTTATTATTTTATAAGTAATTGAGTGCAGTGGTTATACATATTTCTTCCTTCTCCTATAGTCTGCACCACAATCTTATGAGGTAGGTAGGACTGAGAGACAGTGACTGGCCCAAAGTCATCCAACTGGCTTTCATGCCTAAGACAGGACTAGAACTCACAGGCTCCTGGTTTATAGACCAGCATCTTAAACACTACACTAGTATCTACACATACTGGAAATAATAAATAAAATAATTTCATCTTTCATAGTTATTCAAGAAAAAGAGTTTCAATAATAGAGAAACTGTGGTGAATTAAATAGAATGTTTTTCCAACAATTGCATGTACTTTGTTTTGGATTTAACAAACTATTTAAGTTAATTATTATGTTAGATTTAAAACATATGAAATTTATATTGTTTCTGTTATTAGCTATTAATTTTATACAAGCAAAGAGTGAGATAGTGAACTTAATTTATAAGTAGATAACTTATAATTTATAAATAGATAAGATAAATAATAAATAAGATTTATAAATAGATAAGATAAATAATAAATAAGAATCTCTTCACTGGCGTAGAAAATTTGAAGAATTAAACTTCTGTTTTACAAAATTAATGGATTTTTATTTTTCTGAATGTACTGTAACCAATCTCAGCCTAGGATCTAATCAGTTTTGACAGGGAGTAGTACTCTGCTGAATTTTTGCTCAAAATATTAAGCCTGCTATATTGATATCACCAGAATGTCTCATATGTCTGTGATCTGGATATAGCTATTTTACTGCTGAATTCCTTCTATTAGCTACCAAAATCTGACTAGGCTTGTATAGGTAATTAGCTAATATTAATTTAATATTAGACCAGGGGCAGATATTGATTATATATTAGGGTTTTATAGAAACTTGGGAACATTTGTAACTCTCTCATGACTTCCCCTATTTCTATTCTAGAGCTACATGGCATACAGCTTTGTCAAATCAGATCCTTCCTTACACTTAGGATATAAATAACAATCAGTTAATGCTTTAAACTAATTATTTTGAACAATAAATATATAAATGACTCTGATATTTCAGGTTGTTAACCTATGACCATTGAAGAGACTTTCAGAGAAAAGAACAGTTTAATACTGAGCACAGCCAAGTCATGTTATCTTAAGTCATTAGGCTCTCTTACATCTGTATCTACAAATAAGTCTCTAAGTAAGTCCCTAACTTTTAAAACCTTTCAAAAGTAAATTAAATACTTACATTTACATAACTATCTGGCCAGTCAAAGTTTCCTTAGAGAAACCCCATAGAAAGGAACTAATGGGAATGTAAATCCATGTCATTTCATTCATTCACTGAGATCATTTATTGTTCCACAATTTGAGGGTAATATGTTTAGGCCACTTTTTTTATAAACTAGTTACAGATCTTAATTTCTTCACAGAATAGTTAGAAAAAGAAAAAATTGTTAGTAAGATTTTCTGCTAATTCTTCAAATCCCAGAAAAAACACAGAATTACAAACATGCCAGTCTAAATTATTTATCAAGCTTTCTGCTTTAGGAACCTTGACTAAGTAACATTCCCAGGATCCACACAGAGAAGGGAATCTACTGTACTAGAAGACAAAGCTTGGAAGGCAAATGATGCATGAAGATGATCTGTGAATGGCAAAAAACTTATGTAACTGGAAAAATACTCTACCTGATCGCTGTGGTTTTCTTCCCCAAATCCCAAAAACTTTAACCTTAGACTGTCTACTATTGACCTCACACCCTTCCTAAGAGGCCTGTAGGGAGCGTGCATAAGCGCACCAATCGTGCCTACTGTCCCTGTCCTATTGTTTCTTTTTATTTTTCTTATAAGTATCTATTCATGTATTCAAAACTATGTTTATTCTTATACCTGTATCTTGTAAGCGATTGACAAATCAAATAAATACTAAATACTAAAATTCTCATATTTCCTGTAAAGTAACTAACATCCTATCCCTTTAAGAAAAAAGGTTACTATCTCCTGCAATACCATGTCACACTACCCAATTTTCAGACAAATAAATCAGTGTCACAGGATTAGAGGTTCACTAGATTTGAAATCCTATCATTCCTTCATTTTTAAAAATATTCACTGATTTTAAAACTAGTACGCCATTCATTAATTAAGTTGCTCATTTTATGATGTGCACAGAATCACTCTTTTGCTTTAATGATTGGGAAAAACCCACTTCCAAGTTTCTTACCTATAGATAAACATATCTCTATTGTTCTAATTTGTGTATTTTATTCATGGACTTAATAATAATTTAGAATAACCTTTTCAGGAAACCCTTTGGTTTATATTTTGGCTTCCCTTATAGATATTTATAAAAAGATAGTTATATCCCTTTAGTTTGTTCTCCTAAGCAAATTACTTAATGTAAAGCCCCATGGAAAATGTTAGATATTGTTCTGAGTAAACACTGTACTTTAGGAGATTTAATTAATATGTCCAGCAGTGCCATCTTAAAAATGTCAATTCAGAAATGTAGCAAGTGGATATCAATTTATTTTAGAAAAAGTATGTGTGCGTAGGGAAATGCCTCTTCTGATACAGTTAGTTAACTAATATTGCAATGATGCCATAATCAGTGCAGAATTAAAAAATAATTCAGGTGGTACTGCAGACATTTCATTAAAATGCATTGTGGCTGCAATCCCATGCTTATTTCCTTAAAAATAAAAACATCAAGTTAGTAAGGCTTCTGATTAGACAGAGACTAATGCAGTATGGCTATTTCAAAATATTCAACCTTTTAAAATATTTTGTAAATTATTGTAAAAAAATTCAAATTGAATAGATAGTAACTTTATGACCTGTATAGGAGTATACACTATTAACATGCTCAGTTTTTAAAGCATGGTTTAAACATTATCTTTGCACCATATTTTGAGAGTTTAATTGAATTTGATGATATTGAAATTATTTTCATTAGCAAAATGGTATAGAAATCTAGTACTTTTCTGTAGTGATGCTGACTTGTAATCCAAAAATACATTTCACTATTTTTAAAATGTATATTCGTTTTATTGAATATCTTGTGAACTTTAAAAAAAATTAGAGGTGAAAATCATGCTAACCTTTTCTATTGTAGAAAATCATTCTAGAACATTTACCATAAAATTTTTGAATAGGATTGTCTTGCTGTCTCTAGAACTAGAGCTTCATTATAAAAAGAGAATTATATGGCTACATTTGGATAATACCAACTGAAAAATTTTAGATTCTTTTCAATTCATGCTTCCACGTTTATTTAAAAATGTAAAAATGAATGTTTAATGTAGGAGTAATAGACTTTACTTATTTGACTTACACTATTGCTAGAAAAAAGTGATTTGTACATCTGAAAACAACAACAAATAAATTCATTGAAGTCTCTTAAATAAACTCTAACTGTATCTGCTAAATATTTTCCAACTGCTCCAAGCCTGAATAAAAAAATCCAGGAGGCAAAGTAATGATGAATAGAAACAATGCTGGTCAGCTGCGTGTGTTGCCTGTTGTTTGAATAAAACCTAATTTATCACTTCAGAAATAAAAAGCTGTTTATTCCCAAGACTCACTGTCTGTAAGAATCTTTACAATTTATCTGTGGAAGGGGGAAAAAGTGAGAAACTGTACTAGTATTAGCATATGAATAGTTGACACATGAAATTGGCTGTACAATAAAAGAAGGACATTTGCTATTGGTGTATGCACACAGACAAAGCAGCCATTTTGAAAAAAAAATGAAATGGTGTTGGGGTTAACCCTTTGACTGTCTATCTGGTTTCACATTATTGCTTTGATAAGGAGACCCTGAAAGTAGCGTTTAAATACTGGGATGATGTACATATGCATGCATGCGTTTGTGTGTGTGTGTGTGTATGTAAACACATACATACACAGATTAGGTCGGCTGAATCATTAGCTAAAAAGGAAAAAAATAGAAGAAAGGAAGAGAAGACTCAGTGCTAAGGCAAAGATGAAAAAGAAATATTTCCATTACAATATTAAAATTATTATATCAGCGTTTTATGCATATATGTTTCTCCTGGAGAAGATCTAGGCAGTGGCTTATAAGAAGAATATCCAGAAATGAAACCCTGCCTGTATACACTTCTTTTTTTAAAATCATGGACAGCAACATTATGCTCCTTGGGTCAGATGTGTGAAACTATTTCTCAAAGAAGCTGCATACATAATTGAGGCCCAATGACAGGTTCTCAGTGGAAGTTGCCAGGCTACACTCATTTCAAAAGCAGGCCCATTTGTTATCAAATTTAAATTAACTCTCTCCACACTGAAGGCACAGATTTTGAAGGCAGCAATTTAAAACACAGAGTAAAAGAAAAACTGCATATTTTAAAAAATAGCTGAATAACTGGCAATGAAGTGAACATAGACTTTTAAAGCAATTTTGTAAAAATATTGATTTGGAGTGGCACATTTTTGATACCAAATTAGACATATCTTATCAAATTGAAACACCACTTTTATTTAAATATAATGTTTAATATTTTAGCTGTCACCAAATATAGGGTCAGAATGATGTTCTGATTGTTCATATATTGAATGTGTCAAAGATAAATATATAGTCAGAGATTGTTTCATATAGCTTAGAATTTAAATTGTGCCTGTGTTTATATATATGGTACTTCAATCCACTCCCTGTTTTATAGTAATCCTTTATATAAGATAGTTGAAGATACCCAGTCTTCTAGGACAGATTTTCCGGAACTAAAGAATACAAAGAGAAAATTAACTTAGAAACCTCTATGTCATGAATTCCTGCAGAAAAAATGACCCCGTATGAACACAGAAGTGTAATTAGTCTGCTTTTATCCATTCTAGTAAATTTTAAGGGATAAAAGAGTGATAACTGATTTTAGTGATAAGGAAATAAGTTATTACATTTGTTTTTATTTATATAAATGTTTATAGAAAGTATAATGGTTTCAGAAATAGCACATCACATTCCATCTGCCATATCATCAGTACCCAGGAACTGAAATCAAGAACTAGTCCAGATTTTCATTTTTTTTAGAGTGAGTTATTAGAGATTTTGACGGTTGTTTTTTAAACCATGCTAAACTTATTCTAGTACTTACATATTTATAGTATGCTATTTGTCTCAAAAAATATGGAAACCTCACAACTTAAGCCTTTTGAGACTGCAGAAAAGACATTTTTGAGGCCTCAAGTAACCTATTTTTCCTTTAAAGCTGAGTTATAAACTTGAGCCCTGAGTTATTTGTAAAAAAAATAAAAGATAAATACAAATAAAAACAAATACAAAAGTAGAACTTGGATGTTTTAATCTCTGCCAGCAGGTTCTTACTTGAGCAATTCCACAAATGTTTTTTGAAATAGGCATAGATGCGTACCTAAATTAAATTTAAATTTAAAGCATAAATTGTGGACCATGCTTCCTTAAAGTTCAATTTCAAAAGTCTGAGTAACAGATAGACCTTAACTGAATTAAATTTAGAAATAAATCCACTTCAGTTTCAGTAAATTTTACATTGTAGGGAAACGTTAAGTTTAATATCAATGCTCTTTGTGAACTGATTATTATGGAGTGTGCAAAATAATATATTAAATAAATTACACACAGGCCTGATAGGCAAAGTTCAAGAGTATGTATTTCATGTAACTGTAGTTGAGACTTTACACATGCAGCACAGGTTAGCATTGAATTCCATATGAAATAGGGAACATAGTTGCCACTGAATGTGGTTGATATTAGATATGAGCAGCAGAATTAAAATTTTAGTCTTCTGCAAATGATACACAGTCACACACACCATTGCAAGTTCAATCCAAACCGAACAGTTGTTTTTTGCTTAGGAACAAGCCGATACTGATTTATTAGTAAGATGCTGTACAAATTACCAGGTCTATCTGGATCACAGTTCTTTAAAAATACGTAAAAGTTAAATTTATTATAAAGCTGCCTGGTTCAATTCAGAGTGATCTTTTGTGCTTTTCATGACTTAAAAAGGTACTTTCTACTTTTTAATAGACAAAATGTGAAAGCACAATAAATTTTTAGAAGGGATGAAACCTGACAAATATCAAACAGATGTAAGAGAACTAGAAGGTCAATTATAGGCTGCTTTAAAGTATTTTAAATTTTGAAATTATAATCAAAAAATAATATATATTATTACCTTTATTATACTTTAGCTATTAAATTTTATTATTATTATTACTTTTATAAGCCAAAGCACACTTTTTGTAATCTACATTTAAATTATCAATTTATTGAAGAAAAAGAAAAAAGATTTAAGGAAAATATTGGAAATAGAGAACAAAGATTAGAAGGTATACTTATTTGGTTAGGACTAATAATAACAAAAGGCCCCATTGTTTGGATCCTCACAATGCTATGCAGATGCATTATGTGATTATGTCATCCTAGATTCTTTAGAACTCATTGTGAATTAATTTTTATTTATTTTATTTGTCAAGCAAGTATTAGATAACATGTATAAGTATAAACATGATTATGAATACATGAAATAGATATGAATAAAAAGGATCATTAGGACAGGGACAGTAGGCACATTGGTGCGCTTATGCACGCCCCCTACAGACCTCTTAGTAAAGGGGTGAGGTCAAAGTTTTTGGGGTTTGGGGAAGAAACCAAAGTCAGGTTGTGCATTCCATACACTGACCAGCTAAAGAACTGGCATTTCATACACTTATGTATATAAAAACAATACAATTACAACAATAATTTATTAAATTTATATATTACCCAACTCTCAGTGACTCTGAGCAGTTGACAATTATTTAAAGCATTTAAAAACAAAAATTATTCAAAAAAAAATATCACAAGACAAAAAAACAACTCTAGCAAAGAAAACAAACCCAAAGGGAAACAAAAAGAAAAAAGGATATAACAGTATATAACATATAGTATACACATGCAACAATATTAATAAAAATAATTGAATAAATAATTCTATACAAAACAATCATTTGATGCCAACTTCAATCATTGCTTGAAGGCCTTACAAAGCAATGCTTGCTCTGTGGTGGCAAGCTGTTCCAAAGGAAAGAAGTTTTATAGAGACTATCAGAAGATATTCCCACTTTGCTCAGATTGGGCTTTGAGAAGTTCACAATCAAGTTTTAAAGATTTGAAAACTTTGCTTGTAGACCTTTGCATATAATTGATGGATTGAAAAATATACTATCACTTGATAGGAATTAGTAGATCTGTAACTGCAAAGAAATGCACATTTGTTTGTTGGTTTGTTTGTATCCCACCTTTGTTTTTATAAATAACTCCAGATGGCATACAGATCCAACACACCTTTCTTCTCCTATTTTTCTTATAACAACCCTGTGAGATGAGTTGGGATGAGAGAGAGGGTAACTGGCCAAGATCATCCAATTGGGTTTCATGGCTAAGGCAGGATTAGAACTCATAGTCTCCTGGATTCTAACCTGGTACCTTAACCACTAGAGCAAATCAACTAAACTGCTATATATAAAATCCTAAACCCTGAAGTTGAAATCACAATAGTATAAATGGGAAAAGAAAAAATAAAACTAAATAATATAATCCCTAAAATGGTAAAAGTAAAGGTTTCCCTTGCACATACATACTAGTCATTTCTAGTTCTAGAAGGCGGTGCTCATCTCTGTTACAAAGCCAAAGAGCCAGTGCTGTCCAAAAACATCTCTGTGGTTATATGATTGGCATGACTAAATGCTGAAGGTGCATGGAACACTGTTACCTTCCCATCAAAGTGGCCCCTATTTTCCTACTTGCATTTTTACATGCTTTCGAACTGTTGGCTGAAGCTGGGACAAGTAATGGAAGCTCACTCCATTTTGCTGCGCTAGGGATTCGAACTGCCAAGCTGCCAACCTTTCTAATCGACAAGGTCAGTGTCTTAGCCACTGAGCCACTGCACCCCTAATTTTCTAATTCCTACTTCTTCCCTTAAATGTTAAATGTTAGCATTGAGGTGCATCTTGCTTTCACTTGCTGCACTACATTCACATTTACTGAGCAGCAATTGTATACTTCATGCATAAAAGACACCACATTGCTTGGAATCAGTAATTCAAGATCAGTGGTAGCTGAATCATATTATTTTATTGAATTAAAGTAATTTGCTATACATAAAGATACTGACTATAATTTTGCAGGTGTTCAGCTTCTCCCTTCTTCTATTCCCTTCTTTACTGCAGTTTAAATAGTCATCAGAATACTGGAATGTTCCACATTTTAACTATTGTTATGCTAACCCTTTGAGTTCTGTAAAATAATCAGGTGTTCCTGCTGAATCTATTCCAGGGACAACATGTGTAATCTGTATTCTGTTATACCCATCCCTGGTTTTGGATAATTTAAACAAGTGTTTCTTCAACTTGGCAACTTTAAGATGTGTGGACTTCTATTCCAGAATTTCCCAGCCAGAAATCCATACATTTTAAATTTGCCGAGTTTAAAGGACACTGATTAGAATTGATCAGTGATTAGCAAATTCAAGTCTCTCTCCCCACCCCCTGTATGCGGAGAGGGTGGGGGCGATGGGGAAAGAAAGAGGGAGGGAGAGAGGGAGACGGAGAAGGAGAGGGAGGGAGGGAGAAAGAGAGAGAGAGAAAGAGAGAGAGAGAGAGACAGAGAAACCATTGCTATTTGTCAACTAATCAGTATCTGTCAATATATCTTCACCAGACAGGAAATATCTACTGTAACATCAGTAAGAGAACTGTTCTGTTGTTACTATTGTATTGCAAGAACAGAATTAAGTTGTAAAGGTTTGTGTCAGTTTATATTTGTGAGTCATAATAAAAAGAACAAAATGTACAAATGGGTTTTTTGATTATTCATAAAATAAGGATAATAACAGGGTTTGAGTTTAACACTTTCATGAAGATAAATATATGGATATGCTTCTTCTTCCCTACGTATTAGTTTAAACCCTCGAGCATGTTTTTATTTAAGACTTTAGTAGCTAACTATACTACAAAGCTAGTAAATCCTACAAGGCACTCTTTCAGAATCTTCTCTTTTTTTAGTAAGGAAGTAATGCACTTTACTTGTGTAGCCATGACAACCATGTAACAGGCCAGAGCAATACTAGAGGTTTCCTTGCCATTGCACTGTGAGATTAAAAGTAAGAGGGTAAATCTTATTAAGCAGCAGAAGCTTTTCAAAAGATAAAAACATAAAGTTTATGGGTGTATATGAGAGTTGCTATCATAATATATTTGTGCGTTTTCTTTCTTTGCTTAGGTCTACCCATTAACTGTAGAGAGCCCTAGATTGGGGAGGGAGCATATGCTTGGAAAGATACCATTGAACAATTCCTATTCTGTTACAGGGAAAGATAATTTCACAATAGTAAATGTAAGTTGCTAACAGTACTTATTTGAAGAAGCATTAACTAAGATCGGTTTCTAGCTTGTTTTTATGTGACTTTTTATAGGTGATTCTAATTATACATTTCTGATCCAGTGGATTTGATGCCGTTTTTCCAGTAATGCTTCTAAAATAGTTGAACTTTTTTTTTTTTTACAAATTTGCCTGTCTGGACATTTACTGAAAGAAATAAAGATCAAGTCAGTCTGTTAGATCTGGCTATAAAATTCTGTTAAATGTTGGCTGTGGCTGTTAAATGTTAGCAAAGACTGAGAATTCTGTCCATATGATGATCATCTGGATATTTATCATCCAGATCTGGTAGCCATAAATTCATTCATGAAGAGATATGTCAATATATTGTAAAGAGGAGCATTTTAGCAGGAAGTGGAAGGAGGATTAAAAAGATCAGAAGTGACATAAGTATGTGGCCACTCGCTTTTAATATGAGTTGTCTACCACAGACATGTAAAATAGGTTGGAACATTGATCATGCAATTGCACTCACTGTCTTAACCCTAGTCAGATCCACCTATCTGTAAGTGAATAATCCATTTTAAATGAAATTGAAAAGGGTGTGTTTATTTTAAGTAATAATATGGCTCAAGTTTTAGCAACATATTAACCAGAATGAAATCATTTTTCTAAATTTACATTAGGTTTTTGAAATTTATTTCAGGTTGTGCTTAAACAACATGCTAATCTATGGAATTATGAGTTACAAAAATAACTCTGTTGCCTTTATTCCCACAATACATTGAAACATTAAGCAAAATGATAGGGTTTACAACACTTAAGCTGCAAACAGTCAAATCATATTTCAGTTTAGTGTAGCATAAGAATAGTCTTAACACTGATGTTACAGTAAGATCATTTGCCATCTCTAACAAGAATGCATGCATGAAATCACAGATCTTCCCACCTCCTAGTGCAATTTTAATAATACTTATAAGTTAAGTGAGCATTCACCTTATAGTAATAATAGTATACTTTATTAATTAGTCAGTTGACCAAATCAAAGCATGTGTATCATCCACAGTAAAATACAATAAAATGAGTTAGATACAGTGAAATGTGATAGATACAGTGAGATAAAATAGATTAAAATATACCAGATATTTATAAAGATAAAAGAGTATAAAGCAAACATATATAATAAAACAAATCTTAACATTCAAAAACTGTGTATTTAAATAAATTCATCATCTTTGCATGCAACCCTAATGTGTTCTATAAAGCATGTTCTGTGTTGGACAGTCCTGGCTATAAACTTAACAGTTTTAGTGACTGTATATATATTTGCACCCTAAAGGAAATGAAATAATTTTTGTTGGTGTCCCAGTTTTTTGTTCTGTGAAGTTGAGTCTATAAGTACTAACCCTCACTGAGGCATATACTTGACAATTATTAGGACATATGCAATGTCTTCTATCTCTATTTCCCCACAAACACATGGTCATCAATATATGGCACTTTATGAAATTGTTTGCATTTGCTTATAAAATCTACGTGCTTGAATCTTGATCTGGTAAGGGTTATCCTATCATCTTGAGTCAAACCTATTGCCAAGTGTTCTTGTGTTTGAGGGTCATGTTATTTTTGGCTAGCTATTTCAATGACCCGATGTTTGCAAGTGAGTTAATATCAGTTTAGATATAAACTGATATGGAAGTTTAGTTTGAAAATAGTCTGTTTGAATATTGCCTTGGTCTGATGGCCAATTGAAGATAGATATTGTGTTGAAAGACACAATGTGAGATGATTTGGAGAAGTTGATTGATCAATGTGTATAGGTTGTAGTGTCCATATGTTCTTCAAGGCACATTTTTGGTAGTCTGTCAGATTCCATGGAGAGAATCAGTTTAAAGACTTTGATTACTGTTAAGACTAAAGGAGTAAATGCCTGCTTCAGCTCTTACTGCTACTATAAATGTATTTCTATTATTTCCTAAATTTGGTTCTTAAAAAGTGCACTTGATTTTGTACAAGTAAGGGGGGGCTTTCTTCACTATATATTAACATTGGTACAATTTGTGCCTTGTGCACCTTTAAAATTGGAAGCAGAATACTTATTTAATTAGCATTTTAGAGATTGCTTTTGCCTTTGCAGAACTTCATTTGAAGTGCTTAGTCCAAGCTCCTATGTCTGTGAAAACCATTCCTAAATATGAGAAGGATTCTTTGTTTTATAGAGTCTCCAACCAAATCCCAACTGTATTTTGGCTATTTTTCCCAAAAAGCATACTTTGGATTTAGTCTTATTAATATTCAACCAGTTAGAGGAAGAATAGGCACCAAATTACCTTATCAGTCTTCTCAGATCTACAATCTGTTAAAAATCTTTGGCATGTAAACATTCTTAGAATGGAGAAAACTGGGATATCATTGGCATAAAGATTGCTTCATAGGTCTTATACATAGAGTTCAAAAGCATTATGTCTTTACATGTTTGAAAGCTACATGGTTTGCTGGAAGTTGATTGTTTTATTCATATATGGAAGGTCTAATCCATAAAAATATGTGTGCTGAATTTCTTGGATATTAATTATTGATAATATAATATAATAATTTGGCTCTCTTTCACTATTAAATCAACTCAAAACTGCCACTCAAAAATTTGTGGTAAAAATAAGTAAATAGATGAAAAATTCCTGAATAATGAACTCCTCCTTAATGGTGATGATAGAATCACTACTGAAAAAATTATTTAGGAAAAGTTCACACATGATACCTTCCGATGAAAGAAGCAAGGAGATTGCTGTTGTTGGAGGGCTGATTGTTCAATTGAACCCCATCCCTCGATTATCTTGTTAACTAAATGAATGCAAGAACTTTTCTGGAATTCTTTTACATTTTGAAAGAATTGCTAAAGCATTTTTTTTCTTAATTTTTTTTCCTTAAATGTGAACCAATTGGAGAAATTGCAACAGAATTTCTACATATAACATAAATGCACACCAGATATTTTACTTGGAGTAGCTTGTGCAGTGATACCTAGATACTTTTTTATTATTCTGATGTAATATTTTCTCTTCTCCATGTGTGTCTGCTTCATTGCATTGACAGTGGTTTCTTTTTCCTTAATAACATATCACACTCTTACTTCTAAGCTTTAAAAAGCTAGAATTTTTCCAAATTTCTATTACATACATGTATTCAATCAAAAATATTTATTTTTGCATATACAACTTAAAATCAAAAGGAAATCATTTTTTAAAAATTCAGTGGGATGCGGGACAGCAAACACACAGCATATAAAGAAAATGTAATGAGAATTATACTAAAATAATAGTACTACCATTGGTTCAGTAAAAGTTAACTTGAGATAGATAAATAGATCTATTTGAATACATCTGAGCAAACAGCCCTAAATTCATATGCAATCCTAATGGTTAGCTATATGGACTGACTATAATGCCAACATTGGAATGCTCCTACAAACCTATGGTATGACTACATCTGCAGTATTGTGTACAATTTTGTGATTGAAGAGGGCAGAGATCAGGGGGCTTGAAGAAATTCCCTATAGGAAACCTTTAAAATTTGGGGTACTCTAGTGTGGAAAAAGGCAACTGGGAAAATGACTGAAATTTATGATATCATGGATGGTAGCATAGAAGAAATGGTCAGGGAATAGACATTTTTCCTTTTTCAAAACATTAGATTAGGAAATTCCCTATCAAGTTGATTGGCAGGAGATTAAAATGTACAAAAGAAACCCTACATCACATACTGCATAATTAATCTCTGGAATTAATCTCTGGGATTAATTATAATATGATGTGGGGATCACCTCTAAGTTGGGTTGTTTGAAAAGGGAACTGGATAAATTAATAGCGCATAAGTCCCTCAGAGGCCCTTTTTTTGAAGTTTTAATGTTACTTCTGGCTGGGGACAGCATGCTTCCAAATGCTATTTGTGGGAGAACAACAGTGGGGGATGAGTAGATCTCTGTCTTCTGTTTCTAAGCATCTAGGGGCATCTGTATGGAGATTGTAAGAAACAAATGCTAGACTAAGATGGATCTTTTATCTGTATAAGAGCTGTTGTTATGCAGAGCTCTATAGCTTTGAATTGGAATTGGCAACCACATTGCCTTAGGGATACATTCCGGAAGGCAAAATAATTGGAGGGTCTGAAGAGGGTGGCTTCAAAGAAAAATCTGGACAGGAATACCCATTCACTTGTTTCTTGACATCTTCCATTTTTTTTCCTGATAGCTGCTTTTCTCTATTAAGCAGTAGCTGAAATAAAGAAACCAATAACTCTTATCAGTGGACCTATTTGCCGGCAGCTTCTGACACTACAGTGAATAAGTTTGTGCCATTCAGACATTTTTGCAAGGAGTCTCTCAAGCCTCCAGACCTGGAGTCTGCTTTGCTTTAGTACCATTGGAAAGGAAGGTGAAAGTACTGGAAGTGTAAAAAACTAATTAAAAATTAAGAAACAAGAAAAAATCGTGACAAAATATCACAGACCAATCTGAAATGTTTGAATAGCATCTGTTGGAGAGCCTGTGTTGAGATGTGAGATGTTGCCAAACTGTTATTGCAAGATGAGATAAAAGTGTTGAACTAAACAGAGAAGGCTGAGGTTACTCTTAGCTATGGAAACTAATTGGGTGAATTGGGGTAAATCATGCACTCTCTCTCAGGCAAATTTATGTTACAGTGTTATTGTGGAGGGAGAATGGAGGAGAACATTTTATCAGATAGTCTTGAGTTGAGAAATCATGACATGTAAAAACTTACAAACAATAAGTCCCCTGTAGGGCATCCACTGGTCTTATTGTTCTTTGTTTTTTTCCCCTGGTCACAAAAAAGCAAACATGGTGAAAAGGAAAGGCATAGAGCATTAGGTAACTACAATTTAATTCTTCATTTAATCATTTGAAGGAACCTTTGACAGCTCCGTTCATTTGGACAAAATATTCAGAGTATGGCTTCTGAAATAGACAGATTAGACATAATTGAAAGAGGGTATTGCGTATCTTCTAGTATTCTAGCTTTATGTTAAGAGCAAGATAAAACTATAGGAAATCTGGAAGAAATATGTTTCTGAATAAAGTTTCTGAATGCAAATGTTTAATAATGATTGAGAATGCATGATAACATGTGTAGCAAAAAAGAGAGTATCAAATAATACTTTTATATTCAAATATAAGGGGATGCAGTGGCTCAGTGGCTAAGACACTGAGCTTGTCGATCAGAAATGTTTGCAGTTTGGCAATTCGAATCCCTAGCCCACATAACAGAGTGAGGTCCCATTACTTGTCCCAGCTTCTGCCAACCTAGCAGTTCAAAAGCATGTAAAAATGCAAGTAGAAAAATAAGGATCACTTGTTCTGTGCACCTTCGGTGTTTAGTCATGCCGGCCACATGATCATGGAGATGTCTTCAGACAGCGCTGGCTCTTCGGCTTTGTAACGGAGATGAGCACGCCCCCTGGAGCCAGAAATGACTAGCACATATGTGCGAGGGGAACTTTTATCTTCACTTATTCAAATATAAACAAATTAAAATTCGGCCGGTCCTCACTTCATACCAACAAGGAAAACCCTTCCTTTTTATGACCATGTAATAATCCCTTATTTTGGGGCAGAATTGGGATGATTGGATGGAGCTGAGCATTTACTAGCCAGATGCCCTCATGACACCATGCAGAGTTTGCAGCAGATAGAAACATCAGCTGCTATCTAGGATTGAACTCTCTATCTTCTGTATGGAAGAAGAGAGTCTTCACTACTAGATCACCACACCTAGTGGTGGCAATTCGCTTGCATGCTAATAATGCTTTATTAAAATAAAATACAACAATAACTTTTTAGTTGTAACTATTCTAGCAGAATTTAATCTACAGCATGCAGTACAAAACAGTGATTTGACTGCAAATCAGTTTCTTAAAAGAAAAATCAACCTACTTTTTAAAAAGCTAATCTTCCAATATATCCAGCAATAAAGTATGTGCATTTGAAAACATCCTAACAATTGTAGAGTCATTGGCTTAAACGATATGAATATGGATGTGTGGGCCATTTTTTTCACAATCAGATTTTTTTAAAAAAACATGATAAATGTGCATTTGGTGACCATTGATAAGGCACAAACATTTCCTTGAGATTTCATTTCTCTTACTGAGATACTGCATTTCCCCATTATTCAAACCATTATATCTTGTATCTGAAAACTCATCCTCTGGTCGTGAATTTATTCCATTGAAATACCTGTGTGGAATGTGATTGCACAAGAACTATGGGAGATGATTGGACATTGCCTTCAACATCATTAGTGACAAACAATGCCTATCATTTCACATACTGATATTATTCTGAATATCTAACAACTAAAGGTTCCCTTGTGTGCTTTCACATTTCCCTGGTCCTGTTTCATAATAGATTTCTTAGGGGTGGGGGAAATCAGCTTTGGAACATGTGGTTTTCTTTGTGGTGAAATACAAATCTACTTCTTTTATTAAAAAAGAAAAGGAAAATAACAGCAATCTTTACTCTCTTTAGCAAGCCATATTCTCTCCATGTGTGGACTTTGAAGGTGCAAATGTAGAAGAGAAGGCAAGAAAAGTTAAGTTCATCCTTGTGCAAAGTGGGAATCCCAAGGAGCTAATCAGGGAATTATTGGTGCTTAACTGACACATTTTGGCCTGAGGAAACCATATTAGAGTTATATGACAATATGATCATATTGAAAAAGATGATGACAGGATATCCTGTCTTTTTATCCATAATTACATTTTCCTTTCTTGCTCATGGATAAGATTAATAATAAGGACCCCATGTGGGTATAGGGACAATTTCCACTTGAGTTATGCTGTCATTCTATGTCTAATCATTGGTATAGACATATCCTAATTGCTGGTTTGGAAAACTTGTTAATAATGAATGCATTTTGAGAAAGGATTGCTTTCAAAAATTTTAATGGTACAAATATAATAATTTCTTTGTAAGCTTCCCAGATCTCAGCAATTTTAGTTTTAGAAAAACTTTGGTTTCTACTCCACTTAAAATCAAGGCAATTTCTTCTGCTTTTTATAAAACTCTTACATTAAATATGTTAGATTCTCTTGAAAAATCTAAAAATCTAGGAGCATGACTTGGGATTTGTACTTAATAATCACCAATGGATTTTCAAGAAGAGGTTTGACAACTATTTGTCTGTAATAGCATAAAGTCTTGTGGGGTACCTCAGGGGTCTGTGCTCTCACCCCTGCTGTTCAACATTTATGTAAAGCTGCTGGGTGAGATCATCCGTGGCTTTGGGGTAGAGTTCCATTAGTACGCTGATGATACGCAGCTGTACATTTCTACCCCAGGCCACCCCGATGAAGCCGTAGAAGTGATGACCCAGTGCCTGGAGGCTGTGCGGGGGTGGATGGGGTGAAACAGGCTTCAGTTCAACCAGGCCAAAACCGAGTGGTTGTGCTTTCCGGCACCCCAATATAGCCAGTTAGCTCCATCACTGGCCGTGTGGAGGAAAATTCTTGCCCCCACGGAGAGGGCGCACAATCTGGGTTTCCTCCTGGACATACGGCTGTCGTTAGAAGAGCATATAGCGGCAGTCCCCAGGAGGGCTTTTTGTCAGGTCCGTAGGATCTATCAGTTGCAGCCCTTTCTGGATCGGGGTGCACTTCGCACTGTCACATCCGCCCTTGTCATCTCCTGTCTAGACTATTGCAATGCTCTCTACATGGGGCTCCCCTTGAAGAGTATCCGGAGGCTCCAGCTGGTGCAGAATGCGGCTGCGTGGGTGGTTTTGGGGGCTTCTCGGAGCTCCCATGTCACACCACTTCTGCGCGAGCTGCATTGGCTCCCAGTGGCCTTCCGAGTGCGATTCAAGGTGCTAGTGGTCATCTTTAAAACGCTCCATGGCTTGGGACCTGGGTACTTATGGGACCACCTACTGCCACCATCAGCCTCCTGTCGGTCAGTGTGCTCCCATAGAGCGGGCCTCCTCAGGGTACCGCCGGCTGGACGGTGCCGGCTGGTGACCCTGAGGGTGCGGGCCTTCTCGGTGGGAGAACCCTCCCTCTGGAACGAATTATCCCTGGAGATGAGGACCATCCGTGACCTATTAGCCTTCCGGCGCGCACTGAAAACCCACCTATTCCATTAAGCCGGTCTGGTCTAGAGTTATTGGTAGAGTTTTTTAATTGATTTTAAATGGTTTTAATTTTTAACTTTTTAACTTTATAGTCTGTTTTATCCTCCAGCCACTCATTTAATATTTTTAATTGTATTTTAAATATTGTATTTGATTGTGTTTTATTTGGCTGTAAACCGCCCGAGTCCTGTTGGGAGATGGGAGCAGTATATAAAATTTGGAAATAAATAAATAAATAAAGTCTCCTGCTCAAACAGACTAGAAGACTAGAAGATCTCCAAGATCCTTACAACCCCATATTCTAAGACATCCTGCCAATTTCACTATCTTGAACTTGGAAGAGTATTGTAGAAATGAAAATGTATTTGTTGATACACACTTTTCTTGCTTCTTGTATCTACTCAGCGGACGAAGAGAAATAAGATTATGTTTGTAATGGAGGTCTTTCTCAAATGCATTCTAAGATCTACCCTCATATAAAATATTCAAAAAACAAAGTAAACATGTATTTTATTGTGAATTGCCTCAACCCATCTGTGGTCAGATTTGGTTGGACTGTAGCTTTGTCCCAAGTGATAAAGATTGTTGTTGTTATTTTTTAATGGCTAAATCATGACTGCAGTAGCATTATGTAGCTGGCAACATTTCAGAAACTGCCTAGTGAAAGGTAACCACAAAAGTAGGTAACCACATAGCACTCCTTACTAGTAGATACAGGCATTCTGGGATTGTCTTGAATGAAAACATCTCGACTTTGCTGCTAGTTTGAATAATTATTTGTTTTTCAATTTAGATATAGGTACTGGATAGTAAAATGCTAACTAAAAATGTATTTTTTAAAAAAATAAATTTTATGACAAATTTGGAATTGCACTGGATATGAAGCTGTGAACACGACATTTGGATGAAAATACATATACAAATAGTCCATACTTATCAACCACAGTTAGAACCAGCCATTATGATACTAAGCAATACCATTATAAAATGAAAAATAATCATATGACTCTACCTGACATAGAATGACAATTTCAACTGAAGTTGCTAGTGAATCTCCTGTATGAATAACCAATAAAAATTATATTCTATCCCATCCCTAAAAGTCAAACGCCATCCTACTTTAGGTTTCATTCACCAAATATATTCAAAGCAGATATTAAATATTTGGTAGGAAACTTTAATTTAGATTCCTACTACATACATAGGATTGGATTAA
The DNA here is from genome assembly GCA_023653725.1 of Bungarus multicinctus. Lineage (NCBI taxonomy): Eukaryota > Metazoa > Chordata > Lepidosauria > Squamata > Elapidae > Bungarus > Bungarus multicinctus. Next base: position 238,901,696 of record CM042834.1, read on the forward strand.
AGATTTAAATAGCAATAAAATTTAAAAGTTGGGAAAGACTAACAGCCCATGCATTTGATGGAGTGGCAATAAATGGAAATGAATATCATAATAAATATATTAATTTTTAACCACAAAAGATTTATATCATAGCAATCTTTCTTATGTTTGCTAAAACAGTAAAATATACATTTTAAAAACTTTATGTTGCAACACATAACAATAAGTGGATTTAACTGTGAGAAAAAAGTGTGTGTGCATATGTGTACATATGCAAGAATTTGATATTTATTTCTTGTATATGCATTTTAGTTTTGTTGTATTTATTTCATTTCTCCCTTTTAAACATAAAGAGAAATTTGCAATTCTAAAGAGCTTATATATTAATATAAATATACAGATGATTTAATCAGTAATTTCATATGTGGTGGATCATTTTGCATTCTGAATCAAGAATTAATTTGTACAATTTGTTTATCCTGAGAAAGATTTCTGAATGGGTGTCTATTAAATATGCTAGATCACTCTGTTAATATATAAAGTATTCTGGCTATGAATCCCTATTTTTTGTTCAACTTATCTGAAAAGAACCATGTTAGGAGACAATTTAAATTCTGTTTACTGTAGGTGTTTAGCATGTAGAAATCTACCATCTTTATATCAATGTTGACTTTTAAAAAGACTATATAAAAGCATTGTACTGTTGTACAACATTGTATTGCTTGTTTACAGACTTATCAGAAGGATCAGTAAAGTTTTTCCTATTTAAAAAAACCATTATTTTTAGATTTACTTTTCTAAATATATCAAATAGGTAGGCAGAATCAGAGATAATACTATGGGCATGGATCATCTCTTTGACCTACATGGAATATTTATTGAGAATATATCTTTGTTCTAATAAAAAAATTTTTTTTGTTTTTGCAGATGGAGTTTCTTCGGCTTTTCAGGAATTTCATTTGAAAGGATGGAGAGATATTTCCTGGCACTGCAACTTATCTGATATCAAATATACTGCAGGAAGAAAAGAGGTCTTAATCACCCTGGACAGAAAAATGCAGACAAGTCTGCTGTTGGTCATCTGTCTTCCATAGTCTGTAAAGGAAATGTCCAATGTTAGTTCTATAGGACCTATAGTCTGTTAGCAGATGCATTTAAACTTCAGTAGATTGGTTCCTTCTCTGGGCTATTTCACAATTTATGAACCATTAACAAGATGTGTTGCAAAACAGAGGAAGCTGTCATCAACCATGTCAAACGGGAAATCAGTCTATCATAGTATAGAATAGATCAGGGGTGTCACCTCAAGGCCCAGGGGCCAGATCCAGCCTCTGGGATGCTTAGATCTGGCCCACAGGGCTGCCTTGGAAACAGCAAAGGACAGGCCTGCGATGCTTCTGCCAGTGAAAATAGAGCTCCATTTTTGCTGGCAGACGGTTGCAGGAGGCCATGCAGCCAAAAATGGAGCATACGACGGCTGTGGGCGGCCCTTCTGAGCTCTGTTTTCTCTGGCAGAGGGTTATAGGAGGTCACAGCCAAAGACGGAGCTTGAGAGCCCATTTTCACTGGCAGATCACTCAGGCCACCATAAGCACCCCCCCATGAGTGACAAACTGGCAACACCTATCCTGGACATGCTCACCTCAGCCCCCCAAGGTCAAACCCAACCCCGATGAAGCCCTCAATGAAATTGACTTTGACACACCTGGAATAGATGATGGCTGTCCAGGATTATAAAATATGTAGTACTCGGTGCTGCTCCAGGCAGCTACCTGATCCTGAGGATTCTGTCAAGAAGGGCCCTAATGTGTGCTTCAAACCCCAAGCTTAATCCTCAATTATTTGTAAGTGGTTCTGTCTGAAACCTTCCTAAAGTGCTAATTATGCAGCCTGGTCAACTTCCTGGTTTTCTAATATTAGATCATATTTTTTGTGTCTTTAGTTCAGCACAAGCAAATTTGAATTATTGTTTGTGATAATTCATATAATATTCCTCTAATAATCATCTATATTGTGGTAATTTGGTTCTATAAAAGGATGAAAGGCCATTCACAGATCATCTCATGTTCACTTGAACAAGGATCTTTCAGTGGCATATGACACAAGCATGGCAAATGAGAACACCTGTTGGGTGGATCCAAAATATCAACTGGAAAGGATAATAAAGTCCTTGATGAGTCTTTGTGCCTAAGGGGGGGGGGAATCTAAATTTGCTTTATGGATCTTATTCAGCCTGGTTCTAACCATGTTTCCTGATGTTCTCAAAAAGAAAGTAGGAACAACAAAATACCACTGAATTTAATGAAGAAAGCAGATTTAATCTATATATTTGTCTTTGGTCAAATACAACTTCGTAGAGATTTTTCACTGCAGTCCATTAATCTTACATATTCAAGATAATTTCCCAACCATACCTTTATTATGAACATTTTCTTTTAGTAATTGTCTACTTTGATGTTGAAAAAGCTAACTTCAAAGGAAACTATTGCCACTCAGAATGTGTGGAGGCAAGCCATCTTGTTTTTTCAGTGGAAAAAGACAATCACAGATGAATTGAATTCAATGCCTCAACGATAGTACTTAATTTATGACCATTCATTTAGCAATTGTTCAAAGTTACAGCAATCCTGAAAATGTAATTGTGACTGGTCCTCACACAATTGTCACATTATCAGTGTCACATAATCAAAATCCTTGGAATTGGAAACAGTATATATTTACACTCTCCAGGGGCCAAGTGATCACTATTTGTGAACTTCCCAATAGTCTTCAATGAATGGTCAAGGGAGGAAGTTGTATTTGCTTAATGAACTCATGATCCATTTAATAACTGTTGTCATTGCTTAAAAACAGTGGCAAAAAGGGTGTACATATGTGCATGACTCACTTAACCACCGCTTTGTTTAGCAACTAAAATTATGGTCTCAAATCTGATAATAACTTGAGGATTACCTGTACCAGAGAGCATTTGAGTTTAAAAAAGGGCATACTAAAAGCAACCTTACTTTTATTGATTGTACACTTACCAGCCCATCTTTACTGATGTTCTATTGACATCTCATATATCAGATATTTTCATATACGAATGAAATAGATTAGGCAGAATGTTTGCTCATTGCACATATAGCTACTGATGAGAAGGAGCGCATTCTCTGCTTTGCACTGTGATTTGGAAATGTGCCTATTGAATCCAATCTGACTGCTCAGAGCAATAACTTAGGAGGAATGAATACAATTGTTTCAAGAAGATGGAATTTGTTTCATTAGTATTGTTTAAATTAAATTCGAGGGAAAGATCATTTGTAGTGCAGCATCTAAAGTATATTTGTAAATAGGTAGCTTCATGGAAGATGCATAAGCCATCACCCAACAGAAAATAAAAACTAGAAAAGGATTTTTGAAATGTTCATTTTTTAAAAATGCATATTTTATTTAAGAACATGTTTGTAGAAAATGCTGTTGTCATATGCCTTAGCCTCAATCAAAATCATAGCTTTGTTTTTTGTTTTGCTTTTGTAATGTATAAAAATGAGACATTAAAATATTCTGCTTGTCTTTTATACTATTTTGGTGGAAAAAATGTAATGATATATAGAAAATGTTGTAAGCCCTATTTTTAAATAAACATTTCCTAATCATATGTAATGAATTATATATGTGGGCTTTTATCAATTATATGTAAACAATTGTATTGTCATCATTACTATCTTATATTTTAGCAGTTAAAACACTGCTTCTTAAAATATGTTGACTATCAAATTAAAAAATTCTGGTTCATGTAATATATCTATATTGTTCATAGATGTTTGATTACTTAAAAGAATGTTATTTATACAAATATACAATGCAGCAGAACTACTACTGCTAAAATCGGTTGACTAAAATGGAAGGCACCACAGGAAGCAGAGCTCTGGCTAGATTACATCAAAATGCATGATAGCAATACCGTGATCTGCAAGAATGGTTTGGAACAGTTCCTGATACAGTGTTGCTTTCAGACATTGTACAAATAAAATGTAAATGGGAACTAAGGTTTATCAAAACAGCGATGTGTGGTCTTGAAGATTCTATCTCTGAGTCTGTTGTCTCAGGTACAAGAAAATGCAGTGCAATAAATAACTAGATATGAAAATGATGTCATTTGTGATGCACATTTTGATTTAACTTACTCTAGCAATGTGTCACAACCAACAGTGGAATTAGACAGTCTGTACTTGCCAATTCTAGAAGTATGCATTTGCCAGAGAGGTTGTCATTTCATGGTAACCAGCAATAAAACTGATTTTATTGTGAGGATTTCTCAGGAAGGAACATATTTACTGAGGCATAGTTGGGCATTATATACAAATACACTGAAAATGGACAATCAGATGTAGGCTGTCCATTAATGGAAGAAGTTTTCAATACTTAGCATAACATGCTTAATCCGGACAGAAGTATAGCATCAATATTTGCATAACATAAAAAAACTTAATTTAAAGTTTGGTTAGGATTCTTTTTTCTCCAAATACATTAAAAAATCTAGCCCTCTACTATTTGATTAGTTTTGATTCTTCCTATTGTACAAACTGAGAAACATGCTAATAAATGGACAAAAATATGTGGAAAACAATAACATGGATCAATCACACTCAGTTCCAGTAATTAGGGTATTTGTAAGTGATGCCATTGGAGCACAATTAATGAATGAAAGATAGAAGAACTATCTTATTATTTATAGACATAGGTGTGACTACTGAATTTGTTTGCATTTCTAATCCTTATCAAATTTATCAAAAGGATATATATTGTATAAATGTGTTTTAGGAGAAAAGAAAAAAATATATCATGCCATGTTTTTGTCTGGGGTGTGGGAAATTCTATTGCTTACCCATGATGTGTTGTCAAAAGATAAAATTCATAACATAGAATATGAACTAATAAATTGGCTACATACAGTACTGTTTAGCAATAAAACATTATTTATTGCTTTATTGAATTTGTATTAGATATACAAACTTTATTTCTTAAAATACTACTATAATATGTAATACTGCATTGGTGAGATCACAATATAATCTTATACCCATAGCACTTTCAGCCTGAACATTGGTATACTTAAACTAATATGTGACCTTCTGTGTCTCTTCAAAGTAACATGCATTTTCTGAGGATAAGATATTTTGTACACTTGTAGATACCTGACCATACAATCTTACTGATACAGCAAATTTAAGACTGTTCATCAAAAGCAGCAGATGGACTTCTTCTAAATGCTATCTAATGTTCTTCAATTTGTAAAAAAATAATAATAATGAAGGGAATTTCAGAAGGATCAAACAATATCTAATCTATTTAATGACTACATTCATTTCCTTTTTCTACCATTTATTTATTTATTATTCAAACTTCTATACCGCTCCCTCTCCCAAAAAGGGACTCGGGGCGGTGTACAGCCTACTAAAAACACATAACATACATCTAGAATAAATATAATTTAAATACAATTTAAAAATATATTAAATAAACAAGTCCGGCTGTATCCCATCCAATTAAGAAATTTAGAGATTTAAAATCAGGGATTAATATTAAAAATATAAAATTCAGCAATTAAAACCCAATTTAGATCTAAAACCCAAAAACTCATTACTGGGCCAGGCCGGCCTGTTTGAAAAATAGGGTTTTAACTGCGCGCCGGAAGGTCAGGATATCCGTCATGGCCCGTATCTCCGGGGAAATCGTTCCACAGGGAGGGAGCTCCCACAGAGAAAGCCCGCACTCTTGGGGCCACCAGCCGACAACGATCAGGTGGCGGTACCCCAAGCAGGGCAACCCTGTGAGAGCGTACTGGGCGGCGGGAGGTTGATGATGGCAGTAGGCGGTCCCGTAAGTACCCAGGTCCCGAGCCATGGAGCACTTTAAATACCATCACTACCACCTTGAATAGAATCCGGAAGGCCACAGGAAGCCAGTGCAGCCTGCGGAGAAGCGGTGTTACGTGGGAGCTCCGAGGGGCACCCACGATCACCCGCGCGGCTGCATTCTGGACCAGCTGCAACCTCCGGAGACTCTTCAAGGGGAGCCCCATGTAGAGAGCATTGCAATAGTCCAAGCGGGAGATAACGAGGGCGGAAGTGACCGTGCGAAGTGCGCCCAGATCCAGAAAGGGCCGCAACTGGTGAATCAGACGAATCTGATAGAAAGCCCCCCTGGCGACGGCTGCAATATGTTCTTCCAAGGACAGCCGTACATCCAGGAGGACACCCAGATTGCGCGCCCTTTCCACGGGGGTCAAAACCTCTCCTCCCACGGCCAGCGAAGGAACAAGCTGGCTGTATCTGGGCGCAGGAAACCACAGCCACTCGGTTTTGGTCGGGTTGAGACGAAGCCTGTTACGACCCATCCAACTCCGCACGGCCTCCAGGCACTGGGTCATCACTTCGACGGCTTCGTTGGGGTGGCCCGGGGTGGAGATGTACAGCTGAGTATCATCAGCGTACTGATAGAACTCCACCCCGAAGCCACGGATGATCTCACCCAGCGGCTTCACATAAATGTTGAACAGCAGAGGCGAGAGCACCGACCCCTGAGGCACCCCACACAGTAGGGGCCTCGGGGCTGATCTCTGCCCCCCTGTCAACACAAATTGCGAACGGTCGGAGAGGAAGGAGGCGAACCACCGCAACACGGTGCCTCCCACCCCCAACCCCTCCAACCGCCGCAATAAGATACTGTTATTCTTGGTTATAAGCCAATTTACAAAGCATTTTCTGTGGATGCTTTATGTTAGTTTTGTTTTGGGATATTACGCTGTAAGTCAATCAAAGAGTTAATAAAAATGCCTTGCTTTAAAAGGTCACTTCCAAACTAAATGCAGCAATTCAAAGTGGGAAATGGAATGAATGCCAAGAAGATGTTTAATGAAGTAACATTTGAGCTGTATCCTTTCAAGAACATTTGCAGAATTGTTTGATTGCCTTAGAGTACACAGGAAACAATAAACCTACACTAGCAGGGTCTCTGATGGTTACGTTTGCTGAAAGACTGCCAAACTACTTGGAATTTTAAGTACGGTACAGTTAAGGTTGAACAACCTCATGTGGTAGAAATTTTGCCATGTATACTGGATATCAGAGTAGTTTGGGGCAAGAATTCATTTTATTTATTTATTTATTTATTTATTTATTTATTTATTTATTTATTTATTATACTTAGAATTACTCAGCCTATTCATAGTGTACATTACACATCTATCTAAATAGCACTAGGAATTATTCTTGGAACACATTCACACAATACTATTATGCCACAAGTCATTGCTGCCATGAAAGCTGAATTAAAATCATTTCCTGCTGTAAGTGAGAGTGTTTGCTACTCGTACACAAAGCATGTCTTACAAGTTTATTTTAGATGTGTGAAGGAACAAATGGGGCAGAATGGCATCTCTTCAAATGAATCCCCAACATTGTGGATTAAGTGTAGTGGATTGTGCAGGACTTGTTCTCAATTCATAGAAATTCCTTCATAGATAGCACCCACCTTTTCTCAAGTCAATGTTTCTAATATGCATCCTTTTCTAACTTGATTCTCTGACAATTAGAGATGCCAGTTGACTATTGATTCTATAAGCATGTTGTTGTTGTTATTACTTTACTTGCAGTCACAGACCAAAACACAAGTACAACAAAAGAAGAACATGGGAAAATTAATCATGAACAATTGGTCACCAAAAACTTGTCTAAGAGGAATTACAGCGTTCTCCTCTGATGGTTACAGCTCTTTAAAAAAATTGGAAATCTGAGAAGTAATGTATGAGGAGCCATCCCCTAGACAATATAAGAACAAATTGCTATCATTGGATCTAGAAGGGTCTGTTCCAAGGAGAGACTATAACTTAGATCTGCCTGCGTTATACATAGGACAATATAAAAGGACATGCTCCACAGTTTCAACCTCAGCTCTGTCACAGGGGCATAGCCGCTCGTTAATCGGGAGCCTCTTAAATCGCCCATCTAGTAGTGCTGAGGGCAAGACATTAAAGCAAGCTAAGGAGAAAGCTCTTCTATACTTGGGAATGTAAAAATAGGAAGCCATCCTCAGTCCGTAATTATTAAATTGGCTGAAGATCAGAGGGGAACAAGTTTTGTTAGCTCTGGCTTGTAGATATTGCAAGTCAATGTCCATAAGCCATTGGACTATCCTAAATTGGGCATCCTTAAGGCCATAATCTCCCAGGGCATCCCCCATAAAACCTAGCAAGTATAATTTCTTCATCAATTACCTCTCCCAATGAGAAATATGACAGTCAGCAAAGGCCAGGGAGAGGTAGCTACCAGGAACTGCCAGAAAGAGCATCCAAAATCACCTGTTGTTTTAATCGCAGCCGTGTCTGACCTATCACGACCCTATGGACAATGTTTTTGCAGGCCTTCCTGTCCTCTATCATCCCCCAGTGTCCACTTAAGCTCACGCCAACTGCTTCAGTAACTCCATCCATCACCTCATTCTCTTCTTTTGCCCTCAATCATTCCCAGCATTAGGCTCTTTTCCAGTGAGTCCTTCTTTTTCATTTCATCTTCAGGATCTGGTCTTCTAAAGAGCAGCCAAGGTTGATCTCCTCTAGGACTGACCGGTTTAATCGCCTGCAGTCTGTAAGCATAATGATATGCTATTGCTGTAGAAGTTAAAAATGAATTGATGAGGATGAGTGAGAATTGCACATAGTCATACATGATGTGCACAGAGAGCAGGACTCCTTCCAAGAAAAGCTGCAAGCTCTAGAAAATTCCCAACTGGTTCTGAATATAACCCATATATGAAATTGCAAAAAATTACACATTAAGAGCTACACTTTAATTGCTCTGCCAGTTACCCCACAATAGATGGATAAGGAAGAATGCTAGGACCTTATTATCGCAGGGAAAACATATTATAGACAAGCACCAATAGCAATGGGCCAATAAAATTATGGCATTATAAAATCAAACATTATTCTTAGGGCTGGTTGAAACTACAGCTTTGTACATGTATGCAGTCGAATCTGTTGCTACCATTGAAGATCTGTGGCTAGTAAGGGCCCTGGAATTATGTGAGTTCTGACTGCTTGCCTCTTTAGAGTCCTTGCTAACCAAGGACCTAACTGATGGCCTATTTTGGAAAATACTGTGATTAAAAATGACAGATGACCACAAGTTTGCTGTTCATGGTGGATTCTGGCTCAAAAAAAAAAAAAAAACAAGCCAAAGGGAAGAAGAGGAGCGGGAACTGTTCCATTATTTTGGCTACTGCAGATGTTGGCTTAAAAAACAAACAAGCAAACACAAAGCAGAACCGTGTCCCATATAGGTCATGCTGTGAGGGGAGTGATCAAGGGAAAAAAGATGAAAAAGCATAATGGTCAGCGGAAGCTAAGATGGGCATGATGTATGTAAGAGATCACTACTGAGGCAATTAAATGGTTAACCCGGCAAATCATGAGACATGGAAACAGGGTTTTCCTCGAGATGAAATGCCCCGAACCGAAGTCCAAAGCACTCTTTTATTTAGAAAAAGCAAGGTTACAGAATTCTCAGCCAAGCAATAATAACACAAAGTCAGTTCATTAAAATCAGTTCATTCCGTTACTTCTTTGTTCCAGATAAGACCACATTCCTGGCTCTACATGAAGCAAACTCCCTGTTCCATCAGCCAAGGTCAGGTTGCACGTACATTGAGCATCATTAATCAGAACAATTAATCCCACATCTCCCCCTTTTCTATTTCATAACCATCACGAGCATAATAAGTAGTAACATGTATTTCTTGCGTTTGTTGAAATAAACCTCTTACCATGGCTATCAAAGAAGGCAAGCACTGAATACAGCAACAGACACTTACCAAGAGCAACCAGTATCAAGATGATCGATATAGCCATCCTTCGGATCCAAGACCCATCGGCAGCCAGGACCACATGGCTCCCCATATGTCTACGGTACCAGAACCAGTCCCTACCAAAGGATTCTGAGCAATCAAATTTTCCATGGCGTCAATAGTAAGGGTTAGATTAGGGCCGTGATCAGTCACATAAGTACAACAAACAGCACCTACCAAGCACAGACTCCTCCTTTAGATGCTAAAAGGTAATCCAAAGCATAACGGTTCTGTAGAGAGACCAATCTGATCTGTTGAAGCTCTTCATTGATATCTTTTAAAGCTTTGATAGTCAGATTAAACATTTGTGTAGTCCAATTATTTAACAGGTGTAAATCTCGATAATTCATAGCCACCCCAAACTAGGAAACAACTTCTGGCTAGTTGAGTTGACCAGCTGCCCCCCATTGTTAAACCTGAATCCTAAGTCGTCGGTGCCCTTGTTTATTCCGTACTACGTAAGCCCTGTCGGGAGTGTGTCCCGAACCCCAAATAGCAGGTGCAAGCAACCAAGCGTACAAGTGCCATACCAACCACTCGGAATGACAGCATATGCATTGTGCCCACATAACTACCAAACTTCTCCCACAAATAAGGGGAGACTACGGTTCTCTACAGCAGAAGCATTTGCTGCTCAATAATCATACCAATTATCTGACACATAGAAGAAGGCATAAAGTTGCTAGTAAAACAATGAGTAGCCTTAGCATTTGCCGGGTTTTCGTTGGTTGGGTCAATAGGTCTCCTTTAGCACAAGTTAAATTGTGTTGAACACAATTTCTGTCCAGGGTGCAATTAAATACCGTCCCGTCGGCATTGAAGGTCTGAATTCATGTTAGTCCATCCAAACGTGTAAAGATTCTTTGCATTAATGATTACTGTCCGTCTACATCGAGGATAGTCCCCCAGAAAGATCCCACCTGTCTGGTTCACTATTTTAAAAACAAACAATCCGCTTCTTCCTGGAGACGGTGACTAAGAGCAGTCACCGACTTGTGGAAAGGGTCGTCTGACAGTAAATCTGCAAAAGTTCCTTTAAAGGTTGCATGGGAGGCTATTGAAGTCAGATTCAAAGGGACACCTTCCAAGACTAATCCGCCATGACCTCCTGTTGGTAAATGCAAACAAATCCAGCAGTTCGTTCTGTTAAGCATAGAAGCCATCTGAGCTGCATCATTTACCAAGGTGTTCTGCTCCCAAACTCCCAGGTCCGCTCTCTTGTTCGGACCTCCGAGGTTGCTGGCCACACATATATGGACGAATGCAGCGACCAGGCACCCACCGAACACCATTTTCATTTTCCACTGCAGCATATCCGCGGCCCCACGTAATAAGTTTAAATGGGCCGCACCACGTAGGGTCTGGGAGAACCGAGCCCAGACCAGAGGGCGATTTTCTGTAGAAGAAACAGAAGAAGGGAAAAACCGGTCTGCCGTCTGTAGCTGGAGGCGAGCCGGTGGGAGTTTAGAAAATTTAAAGAATATAAAGCAATATTTGAGAGTGTCTTGTATTCCGGAAGTCCCGGGGGAATTCCCCCTTGTTGTTGTTTAAATTTTTCGAGCATGCGTTTTAAAGTGCCGTTTGCTCGTCTCGCAATAGCATGTCCTTGCGAGTTATAGGGAATGCCAAAATTTATGACAAATTGACCAACGATCACAAAATTGAGCAAAGTTTGAACTAGTATAGGCAGGACCATTATCTGTTTTTAGCTCCTTAGGTGGCCCTGAGGAGGCAAAAGTGCGGAGACAATGATTAATGACATGCTTAACAGTCTCCCCCCTTTGTGGGGTAGCCATAAAACCCAGAAAATGTGTCAATACTAACATGTAGATATTTCCACGGGGCAAAGGAGGGATACTGCGTGACATCCATTTGCCAAAGGGCATTACGGTGCAAACCCCTAGGGTTTACTCCCATGGGTATAGCTGTAGCAATTTTACCTGCAGGTAGGACATTGCTGGACAATTGCAGCAGCTTCTGTAGCTGAGAGGCCAAATTGTTTGATAAGGGCTTTGCCCCTTGATGGAAGTAAGAATGCCGCTGTCCCACGGAGTTGTTTAGATAAATGTAAGTGCTCCACGCGTGTGGAGGCATCAGCTCGCTGGTTTCCTTCAGCAAGGATTCCAGGAAGATGAGAATGACTACGCATATGCCCAACAAATAAGGACATTTACGCTGCTCTAAAATTTGTTGGTACGATAAGAAAAGAGCAAGTAGCCCTTCCTCCAGTTCCCTGGGGATACATATGCCCCTGTGAGGCATATAGTTAAGTTGTAACATATTGACTATCCACAATTAGATTAAATGGCGTGTCAGGAAAAGTTTGAAAAGCCAACATAGCAGCGGCCAATTCTGCTCGTTGAGCTGATTTTTGAGGGGGGGTAATTTTCGTATGCCACTTCTCGTTTAGTTTCCATACGCACGCACCATATGTTTTCCTCCATCCACAAATAAGGTCAAAGCATCTGGGAGAGGAAAAGAGCAGCGAACTTCTGCCAAAATTATATGTGTATTGGTGACAATGGACAATCTATGATCTGATGGTAAATGATAAGCAAAAGTGCCTTGCCAATTTGCTAAAGACAATTGAAGTAGCTCAGAGGTACCAAGAGTTGTTCCCATAAGTGAGCCGAAAAGGAACATAAATAATAATAGGTTCAATGCCCATTAATTTAAGGCATCGGAATCGACCCCTTAAAATCAAAGTGGATAAGGTATCTTCTCCTGTGGAGACAGATTTTTCCCAACATGGCCTAAAGTGAAGCCACTCAAGAAGCAAGGTTTTTTCTGACGTTATCTGCAAAATCACACCAGTAGGCAATCGACCAGGCAATAACGCTAAATGCGGAGGGGCATTTCCTGACATCTATCTGTCCATTGCTCAGTCAGCCGACGTTCAACCAACCGAACAACTTCTAACTGTTTCTGACTAAAGGATATTGGATCAGCAGGATTTTTTCCTTGACGCAGGGCATCAAACAAAGGGCTTAATTCCTGGGTAGAAAGATTGCAATAAGGTCTTACCCAATTAATATTTCCTAACCACTTTTGTAGTTCTACTAACGTAAACACTGGTGGTAAATCGAATTTTACCATCATAGGCGTGGAGTGAGCTGCTGTCAACTTGTGGCCTAAATATTTAAAGGACTATGAGTTTGAATTTTTTCTGAGCTTACACAAAGTCCATACCTAGATAAGTGTTTTATTAAAAGAGCCATTGACTGTGCTACGGTCCCTTCCGGGCCAGGAGCGGCCACCAAAATATCATCCATGTAATGAATAACTTTCCACGCTGGCCGTGCCTTACGGAAGGGTGACAGCGCCAGAGACACATACATTTGACACATAGTAGGACTATTTAGCATGCCCTGAGGAAGGACCTTCCATTGATATCGCTTAGTTGGTTCTTCATTATTTAAAGCGGGGACAGTAAATGCAAAGAGCTTCCGATCATCATAATGTAAAGGAATTGTGAGAAAAGCATCTTTTAAATCTATAACAACTAAATCCCAGTCCTTAGGATCAGATGGGATTGGCAGACCACATTGAAGAGGGCCCATTGGCAATATTATCTGATTAATTTTTCGCAAATCATGCAAGAATCTCCATTTACCACTTTTCTTTTTAATAACAACACAGGGCTATTATACGGACTAGTGGAGGGTTCAATATGGCCAACTTCTAACTGTTCCTGTACTAATTGATGAAGATTATATAATTTTTTCACTGGATAAAGGCCACTGCTCCGTCCACACCGAGACAGAGGATAACAAGCGTAATTTCAAAAGAGTCTCCATAATTCCACCACTATCAATCCTCTACTGTAATGACAGCTTTCAGCTGACTCATCAAATCTCTCCCCCACAAGGTTGACATGTAATTGCATGACAATAGGTTTAATTTTCGCTGTTGCACCCCCCTGCTCAGCGTAGCCGGGAGCCATTTCTCGCTAACCTGAGCCTCTTGGAGACCACAACACCTCGTACAGCAGGAGTAGCCACTAACGGCCAAAACTTTGGCCACTCAGCCGACCGAACGACTGAGACATCAGCTCCTGTGTCCAACAAACCAGAAAAAGGTTTGCCATTGATTAAAATCGTCATGATTGGTTTATAGGCTGCTATCTGTTTAGTTACTGTTAAAACAGAGCTCTCAAAACTGTTCTCATCAGTGGATCCAAAACCTCCCTTCCCCCCCTTATCTAGCCGAATCTCCAGGGGGGGTTACACAGGGCAGCAATATTAACTGAGCCACTGCCATCCCTTTAGGTAGAGAAACGGGAGTATTTGCATGAAGCTGCACCTTGATAATTCCTTCATAATCTAGCATCTATCACTCCTGGGACTACAAAACTCCCTTTCTTCCCTGCTGATGATCGTGGTAAAACCAAACCAACCGTACCCTCTGGCAAAGGCCCTTTCATTTCTGTGCTAACTACTTCAATTAAACCTGGAAAAGTCAATGAACATGGGGTGGCAAGCGGCAAATCTATGCCCGCAGAATGAGCAGTTGCAGGTCTATGGCTTAAGCAACCACTATTAGACTTATCTTGGCAGAGTTCCTTATTTACTCCTGGATTTGTGCCGGGGGCTCTGCCACCTCCCCCTGAGTTAGTTTTTTTGTTGTGACATTGAACGACACTGATTCGCCCAATGATACCCCTTCTTGCATTTGGGACAGACTGTTTTTGGCTTACTTAATTGTCCCTTACGACCTCGATGTTGGCCACCACCAGGGGCCCGGCACTGAGCTTTGAAGTGACCGGGCTTCCCACAATTAAAACAATTTCCCTTCCCTTGCAAGGTTACCTCGAGTCATTGCTGCAGCCAGGGCATCCATTTGATGGAGCTGGCTTCCTACAGCAGCACAAGCTTCAATCATTTGTGCAATTTCCTTCGGTCCTGTAGCTATCAAGGGCTTCAGAATAGCCTTACAGTCTGCATTAGCATTTTCTACGGCTAATTTTTGGAGTAATTCTGCAGCCGCCATATCATTATCTACCGATCTTTCAATTGCAGTTTTCAATTTAGTAATAAAATCCTGATATGGCTCAGCATTTCCCTGCTTAATGGTAACAAAACTGCGAATGGAACTACCTCCAGCCTCATCTACTTTAGTAAACGCAGCCAACACACAAAGGTTAATCATAGGGAAAACATTATCTGCCAGATTATCTCGTTGTGACTCAACCGTGTTGAATTGACCTGCGCCATATAACTGATCGAGGTGTTATTTGTCCTGTCCCTCTGGCTAATGCCTGCTGCCGATACTGAAAATCCCAAACAATATATTGACCAGAGGACAAAATCATTCTGGCTAAAGCTTTCCAATCCTCCTGGTATCATCATTCGACCAAATGCCAAAGCTTCCAGCAAAAGCAGTTGTATATTTACTTTTTAAACCCATATCTTTTACTGCTGTGGTAATTTCCCGAGAGTTCTTAATTCTAAAGGACGCCAAACACGTTCCTGATTCCCTACTCCATCCATTTCTACAACAACAGGAAAAGCTGAGACCGGAAGGTTGATCAATTCCTCCGGAGACAGCTCCCCATTCTCCATTGCCTTTTCAAATCCAGCATCCACCGCATTTTTCACTCCACGAGGGGCTAGCGAAGGCTCGCTAAGAGCAGGGGCAGAAGGAGGGAGCAGCAGCCCATGATTACGAACCGCTGTGGTATCAGCTGGCTGAACAAGAACCGGTTGATAGGGAGGTGGGTGAATGACAGGATCAGAGGGGGTTGTAACAAAGGATTATTTTGAATTTGCAGTGCCTCAATCAAAGAACGCCATGTACAGAGTATGGGTGCAGGGGCGCGAGGCGCATTATGCAAATCCTCGCCTATCTTCCTCCATGTAGACACTTTGTGCTGCCTGACAAAGGGTAATATGACATATGTTCCCATACATATTTCAAAAGTTCTTTGATCTCTTTTCCCTTAACTTGCCGGGCTTTCCCAGCTGAGTTAAACTGAAAGTAATTTCGCTTAACTATCTCTTTCAATTCCCTGACGTGCTCTTCTTGAGCCTGAGATAGATCATTCCCCATACTTTCGATGAATCAGATGCGGTCCAGCCGTGTACCTGATGAAAGCGCTTAAGCCAATGCCTGGCGAAGGATGGGGACAAAGCGGACGTATCCTTTAAGAATCACGTCGGAGGTCACCACTTGAGGCAATTAAATGGTTAACCCGGCAAATCATGAGACATGGAAACAGGGTTTTCCTCGAGATGAAATGCCCCGAACCGAAGTCCAAAGCACTCTTTTATTTAGAAAAAGCAAGGTTACAGAATTCTCAGCCAAGCAATAATAACACAAAGTCAGTTCATTAAAATCAGTTCATTCCGTTACTTCTTTGTTCCAGATAAGACCACATTCCTGGCTCTACATGAAGCAAACTCCCTGTTCCATCAGCCAAGGTCAGGTTGCACGTACATTGAGCATCATTAATCAGAACAATTAATCCCACACACTACATCTCTACAGAAATGCATACCAAGGATGAAAGCTTCTTAGAATGCATATGGGTTAATACAAAAGGAAAAAAGAATGACATTGCCATAGGTGTAAACTACCAACTACCTAACCAAGCAGAAGAAACAGATAGCCAATCAGTTAACAAATGTATGTAGAAAACACACCACAATAGTAACGGGGATTTTAACTACCCTGACATCAACTGAGAAATAAAATTTGCTTCAAGTGGAAAATAGATCATGGTTCCTAACCAACCTAGCTGACAACTGAGTCATCCAAAAAGTAGAGGATAAACTAGATGATCAGTTATAGTGGACCTAATTCTTATTAACAGAGAAGAAATGTATAGAGGGGTTGAAGTTGCAGGAACTTTGGGGGAGGGTGACCATGTCATATTAGAGTTCAATATAATACAGACACAAGCAACATAACATAATCAAACCAATGTCTTAGACTTTAAAATAGCTGATTTCAACAAACGTAGAGAAAGCTTGGGAAGGATATCATGGATGAAAATCTTAAAGGGGCAAACAACTCAAGAAGCTTGGGAAACTCTGAAAAATATTATTATAAAAGCCCACTCTAGCAAATACCACTAAAAAAGAAAAAGAAAAATCCAAGAAGAAATCAGCATGGTTGTACAAAAAAACTCTCTGATGAATTGAAAGACAAAAAGGGTAAGTGTAAAAATGAAAAACAGACATAAAACTAAGGCAGAATAACATATACAGCTCAAATCTGCAAAGATGAAGTCAGGAAAAGTTCAGAATGAAGCAAGACTTGTAACAAATGTCAAAAATAATAATTAAAAAAATGATTCAATATATAAAAAACAAACAAAAAAGACAAGGAAATAATTGGTCCACTAATGAGAGAAAGCAGTAAGGAAATGATGGGCAGCATTGCTTAATTCATTCTTTGCATCTGTCTTCAGGTAAAAGGAAACAAATAGGCCAAACTACTAAAAACAGAACTGTAAATGATAGACTAGAAATACAAATTACAAAATACAAGAAAATTGTAAAAGAACACCTGTCGACTTTAGATGAGTTCAAATCACCAGGACCAGATGGATTATGTCCCATAGTTCTGAAGGAACTGGTAGACATGATCTTAGAATCATATCTTTCAAAGATCCTGGAGCACCAGAGAACTACCAGAGAACTGGAAAGGAGCTAATGTGATTTCCATCTTCACAAAAGGGGCGGGGGGCGGGGACTGATCCAGGAAATTACAAATCAATCAGCCTGACATCAATACTGGGGAAGATCCTAGAAAAGATCAAATCACAGATCTATGAACATCTAGAAGCTAACAAAGTTATAACCAGAACCCAACATGGGTTTATCAAAAACAAGTCAAACAAATCTTGTTTCATTCTTTGATCAAGTAACTAATTTAGATCAGCAAAATACTGTGGACATAGTGTACTTGGATTTCAATAAGGCATTTGATAAAATAGACCATAATCTACTTGGTAAGCCAGAAAAAGTGGAATAGACAGCAGCATCACCAGATGGATTTGTACCTGGTAGGCAAACTGCACTCAACGTGTAGTCCTTAATGGAACTACATCTACATGGAGAGAAGAAAGTGGGGTAGCCTAAGATTCAATGTTAGGCCCAGTACTCTTCAATATCTTCATAAACAATCTAAATGAGGGAATAAAAGGGGACTCATCAAATCTTCAGATAAAACCAAGCTGGCAGGAATAGCCAAAACCCCAGAAGATAGGTTGAAGATCCAGATGGAGTCCAACAGGCTTGAATACAGAGCCCTAACCAACAAAAGGAAAATTCAATGTAGAAAAAAGTAATGTTTTATGCATAGGCAAGAAAAAACAAATCTAATAAAGGTGAAACCTGGCTCAATAACAGTAAATGAAAGTCCTAATGAACAATTACTGCGATTCAAGGTATTGGTGATTCAAGGTATTGGTGACGGCCTTTAAAGTGCTCCATGGCTTGGGACCTGGGTACTTACAGGACCGCCTACTGCCATCATTGATCTCCTGTCGCCCAGTGCGCTCCCATAGGGTGGGCCTCCTTGGGGTGCCGCCGGCTGGACGGCTGGCGACCCCGAGGGTACGGGCCTTCTCCTTGGGGGCACCCTCCTCTGGAATGAGCTGCCCCCGGAGATGACCATCCCTGATCTGTTGGCCTTCCGGCGCACGTTGAAAACATACTTATTTCATCAAGCTGGTCTGGCCTAGGGTTTTATAGGGTTAATTTGGTTTTAATGGGTTTTAATCTTTTATATTCTTGTTTGAATTTTATATGGAGCCACTATATTTAATCTTTTTAATTGTTTTTTAAATACTGTATTTATATCATTTTTTAACTTTGGCTGTACACCAACCCGAGTCCCAGAAGGGAGAGGGGCGGTATAGAAAAATAAATAAATAAATAAATAAATAAGTAAATAAATAAATACTTAAATATGAGCCAGCAGACTTTTCTCTCCTAGGACGCAAAGAAAAAAAATCTGCTGGGATCAGGAAGGGCATCTGGCCATTAAATGCTCAGGTCCATTCAGTCATCCTGACTCTATTCCAAATTAAATGATTATAGGGTCATTAAAAGGGACAAATTTTATATTTTGATATTACTTTACAAAATATGGGTTTATGTTGTACATTGCACATAGTTGTTTCTCTTTACACACAGAGAGAAATGTTGCTGTTAAATGATTTCCCAATGGGGGTTAATTGGAACAGAGAAATTTCGTATTTCCCAAAGTAACTTTCTAACTCAGGCCTGAATTAAATCTGGTGGCTTCTAAAGCAGTCCAAGTCAATGTGGGCTATTTTCCTAATTATCAAAGCAGATTTCAAAGTAAATGTTATGGTCACTATGGTCTCCTCTTAGGGATACCTAGCAGAAGAAAAGAGGGGCTACTATCTAATGGCCTACCTCCATAGAAAACATGATACCCACAATGTGTGTCCCAATTGTAGAGGAGCTTCTCTGGTAAATTCTTATCCTATTAACTTGACTAAAATCAAGGCAGAAAAATAAATTATTTGGAAAGATGAAAAAAACAGTAGTGAGTACTTAAAACTTCTTTAAGAATGTCAGTTGAAATGCATTTATATGTGTTAATGATCTCAAACTGATACATGAGAATCTTGTATATTACTCATAAGTGAAAAGATAATTCTATTTCAGGTCTCATGTTAATTTACAGAAACCAAGCTACAAAGCTTAATTATGATTTTATCATCACAATATTCAAGACTGCAAAAATTGCAGAAGTCAGAGATTTACAGCATTTCTTATAAAATGCATGATATTATAAAGCTAATTTCAGCCTAAGAAGTTCTCTTTTTGCTTTGCCATCTGTGCTGTTAGTATAAGGGAGCCTTTTTCGTTTTGCTTTTGATGAAAAAAAAAAGAAATAAGTGTTTGTCTAATTGAAACACTATTTCCGTCAATGTCAGCGGAAGTGCTCAGAGAACCACATAAGCATAATTTGAAGAGGTGATGATATTTACTAAGTCATATTTACACAAGGATTTGAAATAATGGCTCTCTAGCCATGCAGAGGTCCCTCTGATTAACTGTACTGCATTCTGTATCATACAGGCTCCTTTGCAGTCACAAAACATTTTCCATCTAAATATAAAATCTACTTCATTTTTGTGTAAATATCTTTGTCAATATAAAAGGAAAGAAAAATATAGCAAAGTTGCCTGTTGAATGGTGAACATATTCAGAAATAAGGATGCAAATACTACCGTGTGACTGACTTTGTTTTCATTTAAGGGTTTGGTCTAATACTAGATTTGATGTGACCTGGAAAAACTAACAAACATTCTGTAACAGAAAAGAAAAGAAGGGGTTTAAATGTCATTGTAAAGCAGGGATGGGATTCTACCAGTTCAGAGAACCGGTTGTTAGAAGAAGTTACTGGCCTAATCCTGGAAGGAAGGCAGGAAGGAAACATTCTGGTGTGGCTTACAGAAACTGCCTCTCCATTAACCCTTATTACATTCTTGGCAGGACTAGACTTCCTGTCTCAGGAACATCTCTGGAGTTTTTTTCTCCTCCTTTGCTGGTACTTTGCTTGTGTGGAATGACCATTCAAAGTGACAATGGCACTGAAAAAAGTGACTTATGACCATTTTTCACACGTATGACTGTTGTCATGAGAGGCCAGGCGAGGAGATGCATGCCTCAATGTGAGTGACATTGAGTTGGCCACACCCATCCAATAACATGACCACCGGGCCATGTCCACCCAGTCATATGACCACTAAGCCCGCCCACCACCTAAGCCACTCCCACAGAACCAGTTGTTAAAAATTTGAATCCTACCCCTGTTGTAAAGATATAATTTTAGTTTGCTTTTCTAGTATGGCCAGTGAGCAGGAGGAGAGAAACTAAAAGAAATTAGATTTGCCAGAATTATTTGGGGAAAAAAGATCATTCAATGAATAAGAACAATGCCAAATCCTTTCTGTTCCCAGATATGCCAGCTACAAATCTTTCTGTAGTAAATATATAACTGATACAAATACACCTCTGGTTGTATTGATTATAACCTTAGGAAATCATCTTTAAAAAAACATTTTTTGGGGGAGGGCTTCCTGTGTCTAAAAAAGTCTTGGGGGATAAATGCTCCTATTATATCATGTTTTGGTATTTAACTGAAGGGTAGGGAGCTGGCATACTGTAGTACCAGACAGTTGGATGAACCCTGAAATTCAGAACAATCACAAATGTCCTTTCTCTGTGTAAGGTAAATAGGGAAGAACTCTCATCATCTGCACTCCATCAAAATGTTCTTATCTTTTGGGGTTGGGGGAGGAAATGAAAGCCAGTGATGGGATTCAGCTGGTTTGGGCCAGTTCAAAAATTCTGCTGGCCCCACCCTGCCCAGTCACTCCTCATCTCATCTGCTCGTCCGGCATAGCTTCTGCTGCTCCCTGTTTGGCTCCCTGGCTCGCCTCAACCACACAGTCTCTGAGGGCCAGCTAGCTTGCCTGCCTTCGGCTGCATCGCACACAGCACTCTCCGCGTGGCCCAGCTGAGCTGCCTTGATCTGCCTCGCAATCTGGGTGAGCCTGCAAGCAGCAAGACCCAAATCCCAGCCTAGTTGCCTCCCACATGACCCAGCAAGCTTGCCTGCCTTCCAGCAGCTGAATCCCACAAAGCGCTCTCTGTGGGGCCCAGCTAAGCTACCCTGATCTGCCTGAGTGAGTGACTGCTAGCAGCAAGGCACAAATCCTGGACTAGCTGCCTCCTACATTGCCTCACAATCCCTGAGGCCCAGAGCGCTTTCCTGCCTTCCTTGCAGTTCCCATGGCCAGGCCCAGTTGCCTGCCTTTCCTATTCCCTCCTTCTATTGACTGACTTTCTGGGGAAAAAACATCATTTAATGCTGGCTAGGCAAGGTCCAATTACTTCCAGAGTAACTGGTAATACAATACATAATTAAGAAATGTTATTTGAAATAGGTGCTTTATAAACTTATCTGTGGCAAGTCTTTCCAGCCACTGTTTTGCAAAAGCATTCACAACAATAAATATGCATCAGAATCCAAATATAGAGCTCCAACGTTAGGTGACATTTATGGCTGCTTGTTTTGTTTCTATTACTAGTAAAGAAATTAGTGAGAAATCATGTTTTTTATAATTATTCCTGAAGTGGGGTGTGTGTGGAAAAGGCAGCACTGATCACTGATCATAACAGCACAAGAATAGCCACTAACCACCAGATCCATAGAAGCAGGGATTTATCACACTAGATAGAACCCAAGGATAGATCAGTGTCTCTCAGCTGAAAGATGTATGGACTTTAATTCCCAGAATTCTCCAGCCAGCCATCAAAGAGTTTCCACAGAAGACTGTGGAGAATAATACAGCTAAGAATCTGTGGGAGTTCCGGATCCAGAAGGACAGGCAAGCAATTGGATAATCAACCAGACACTGTAGTAGTGGACAAATTAATAGTCAAAGACCAGAATTGCTTGGGAGGTGAAGCAAGCGGGGCAAGGTAAGGCGGCCTTCAACATGAGTGATACTGAGTTGGCCACACCTACCTAGTAACATGACCACAAAGCAACACCCACCCAGTCACATGACTACTAAGCCACATCCACCAAGCCATGCCCACAGAACCGGTTGTTAAAATTTTTTAATCCAACCACTGATGAAAGCAAATTATTTTTCATAAATTTCAAAGAAATACGAAGAGGAAAAGGAAATTAATCAGCTTACATTCATTAACTTACATATATATTATAACAGCTTTAAAGTATGAAAGATATACCTAGATTCAAAAAGCAAAATATGGTCTGGATGCATATATAACAGTAGCCAAAGACATCTTAAGCTAAACTCATTTATTTATTTTATTAGATTTCAGTTATCTTCAACTTCAGATAATTCTGGTGCTCAAATTTAAAAGAAACAATGATATACAAAACATGTAATAAAAAGTTACAAGGATTGTTTTATATGCAGAGGTTAACCATGTGAGCCCAGAAAAACTGCAGTTGTTTAGGATGCTCCCATCTGGAAGGCATGCATGACCATTTGTGCTCAGAATTACATTTGTTCTTCAAAACTGTATGTATGTTAGCACTACTAGAAAGGGAATTAAGAACTCACTAAGATGACTGATTGACAGACAGATAGATTTTTAAAGCCCAGGATTCATGATTCAGTAACACAGATTTCATTCAGAAGATTCCAAATTCAGTCCTGAGAGTTTCAACCAAAAAGGATTCATTTGTGCATCCAGTGATTTCTTATATATGATCTCAATCAGTCCTTCTTACTAAGCATTTACTGATGATTGTTGTAGAAGCAGTTCAGTTCTTACAAGGGTCTCCTACAACTAACTTCTTATATTCTTTTTCCTACTGATTCAAGGAAATGCATGACTTTATATTATATTCCTTTAGCAAATATTTAAATACATACACAGCAATTTGTATGTCTTTAAAGAAGAAAACTATTTTTAAAATTCAGAAAATAAAAATTTCAGTTCACTTAGCCATCTATGATTTGTCCATCATAAAAATTGCACAGCAATTTTTGCATTAAAGAATGGCAAAAAAAATAAAAAAATAAAACCTATAACTAAATAATATACATTTCCTAATTATTTATTTACTTGTAAATCACACCCACATTTTGCTATTTCAGAAGAATAAAGTTTTGTCACCTAAAGGACAAAGAAAAATTCAACTCCCAGTTCAATAGTATTGTGCCTATATAAGAGAAATACAGAATAAAGGATGTTAATGATGAACAAGTGATAAAATATATTTTGACAGAAAAGGGAAGATAAATGCAGAAATCCTAACACTATTTGCCCAAGTATTAAATGCATACCTCTTACTACAATAATGCTGTAGTTGTTATGTAATAAATCATATTAAAAGTATTGGGTTACTTCTGAGTAGGTTTGCACAGGATTATGCTATACATTATTAAGCACATAGATAGGAAAAGAAGTTATATTAGCTCATGGTATTGTTATTTTAGTTTTGGTCTCTCAAACCACCAACTACAATAGAGACAAGGTAGCTATAAAGAAAGACAAATATAAGATCTATCAGCTCTAAAGGCTTGCTAAAAAGAAACAAGAGTTTGCATTGTGGCAAAACCAATGATATGCAAAAAAGAAAAGAAAAAATAACAAAGGTTATCTGAGGAACCCTCCCACCCATGATGGCAAAAGAGGCATGCTATGGACCCCATCAGTCAAGGAATTCTGACTTTTTGGCCATAGCTCCAATCCTCTGGAACATGGTGCCTCCCAAGGTGACATCCATACCCACCCTTTTGGCCTTCTAAAAGGCCCTGAAGACCTGGACCTGCCAACTGGTCTGAGGTCCCAATGGGGGCATGTCATTCTGGAAATGATTAATGGACTAAGAGCCACCTCCTTCCTTTTGTGCATCTTGTTCTTTTCCTCTTCATCGTTGTCAAGTTTAAATCAAGTTTAATATTACTTTTTATTGTTTTTGAGTTTTATATAGGCATTTTAATTATTGTAAGCTATCCAATATTGCATTTTGTCAAGATGGCAGGATGAAAGTTTAATAAATAAATAAACAGCAACCTACAATTTTCAAACAGATACAACAATTGGTTTTCCTTGCCACCTTGCTGGTCTTTGCAATCATTGGCTAATTTGCTCTATTGTAAGAGACCTGAAGCTACTTTCAGAAATGAAAATGTATATTTCAGTTTGTGCATATTATTGTAGTGCCTCTATATTGTGTAATTATATAAAAACACACCCATATCTTTTACAGATATATTTTCATATGCACTACACATAGATTTCATGACAATTGGACAGATATAGAAAGTCATATTGCATGTTATGAATTCAGAAGCAATAGCTTTTACATTTCTTGCATATTCATTTGCAACTTCATTTCATAAACTATCTGAACTGGGAGTCATTTAAAGCCAGTAGAATGAAAATTCATATACCTTAATAATGTACTCTCAGAACTGTTACACAGAAGCCCTGTTTATCATGTCATAATTGGATTGCATGCAATGGCACATCACAAATCATATGATATATAACTGTATTTCAGTACAGTACCCAGTCTAATTTATGTATTCATGGGAAAATGCTTTGCCATGTTTGTACACATGTAATTCCATTTGTAGAGAAAGAGATCTACATGCATGAGTCTCTATGAAGGCCTTCCTCAAACCAATGTCAATTATATTGTAGCCAGGACAGCATGCCCAGGGTACATGCTGACCAAAGGAAGAAATGTTCTGTTCTGTGAGCATTAACTAGCCAAAGGTAACTGACTAGGGTTTTATTATTATTAGAGTTGGTCACACAGTCAGCCAGTTGTTTAGACTGGATCTGGCTTTTTATCCACCTATTGAAGTGAAAAAACTTGTAATAAAAACAGAAAGACTGGAGAAAGGAGCAAAGAAGATCAAGAATTGGTCAGCACTGAGTGAAGATGAATTGCATGTTTCTTGGCTGAAACATTTGATTGGTTGTACACTCACAAAGCAGTTTAATAACAAACTGCAGGAAAATGAAAATGAAGATTGTTTAATACCTGGTAAAATCTACCTGATAATAAAAGATCCAGCAAAAGGAGAAACATACAGCAACCATAGCCCAATTTCTTGCTTGCCAACAACATTCAAACTGATAACTGGTGTTGTGATGACCTGGGGCATGGCACAAAGGCAACACAGTCAGATAATCAATAAGAGTCCCTTTATTATCTCCAACTTTGCCCTCAGTGTCCAGGTCACCTTCTGGCTGGAGAAAAACTCTCCTAGGAACAGCCTTTGACTGCAGAAAATTCAGTCCAAAGCAGGATAAACACAAACTGTAACTTAAAGTCCAAACAAGGCAAACTGAAGTAATTAGTTTGGCAGGGCAGGAGCAAGAATTTCAGATTTAAAAACACAGCAAAACTCACACATTTGGGAAGATGCCAGGAACACAGATAAGCTACGACAATACAAGATAAAGTCACGTTGCTCTCTTCTCCATTCCTCCCTGCATGCCCTAGGATGAAGAGGGGGTGGGCCTGGGTCTTCCTCTAAATTCCCTCTCCCTTGTTCTACCTCTTCCCTGCTCTGCCCAGCCGGACTTTGCCTTTCCCCGGTTTCCTCCACAGCCAACAGAACCACACTCCCACTCCCTGTCAGATGTTCGGTTTCCTCCTCCGATTCAGACTCTGACAGGAGCTTGGCAGGTGTAGTAGCTGATGCAATTCAACAGTATCTAATTGAAAACAAATTCGTTCACCTGAGCAGAAAGGAAGCTGCCCAAACAGCAGAGGAACAAAACAACAGGAGAAAAACAGTGAAAACTGAAGGAATCAAGATACTCTAAAGAAATAACTTCAAGAATCTGGATGAAGACAATCACTACAAATACCTGGGCATCCTTCAAGATGACAACATCAAACACAGTTTAAATCAAAGAAGGTTAGAAATGAATATATCATGAGAATGAAGATCTTAAAATCCAAATTCAGTGGAGGTTATATCATTTTATTTTATTTATTTTATTTTGTCAATTGCTTAAAAGATAATAGGTATATGTAAAAACATAGTTATGAATACATGGATACATATAACAAAAATAAAAGAAACAATAGGACAGGGATGGTAGGCATGTTGCTGCGCTTATGCACGCCCCCTACAGGGAAAGGGGTGAGGTCAACAGTAGACAGTCTAAGGTTAAAGTTTTTGGGGTTTGGGGAAGAAACCACAGAGTCAGGTAGAATATTCCAGACATTGACCACTCTGTTGCTGAAGTGGTATTTCCTGCAATCAAGTTTGGTGCGGTTAACCTTGAGTTTGTATCTATTGTTTGCTCTTGTATTGTTATGATTGAAGCTGAAGTATTAATTGACAGGTAGGACATTGCAATGTATGATTTTATATACTATACTTAGATCGGACCGAAGACGGCATAATTCTAGGTTTTCTAGATCTAGAATTTCAAGACTGGTGGCATAAGGTATTCTATAATGAGTAGAGGAGTGGAGCTCTTCTTGTGAAATATTTCTGGACTTTCTCAACTGTGCTAATATCAGATACGTAATGTGGGTTCCAGACTGAAGAGCTGTATTTGAGTATTGGTCTAGCAAATGTTTTGTATGCTCTAGTTAGTAGTGTGATATTACCAGAGAAAAAATACGTAGGATTAGGTTAACAACTCTTAATGCCTTTTTGGCTATGTAGTTACAGTGGGCTCTAGCACTTAGATCATTAGAGATGATTATTCCAAGGTCCTTTACAGAGCTTGGATTATCAACAAGGTCTTTACTATTCAGCTTGTATTTTATTTTCTGATTTTTTTGCCAATATGTAAGACATAGCATTTGTTTGCTGAGATTTGAAGTTGCCATTTGTTTGACCATTCTGATACATAATCAAGATCATCAAGGCAATTAACATCTGGGCAATTCCAATCATCTCATAATACTGGAATCTGACTGGAATAGTGGGCTAAAGAAAATCCAGAAAAATAGTGACTGAATCATAATTTTCACCTATGCAGTGATATTCATATACTTCACCTACAAAGGAAAATTGGTGTAGTTGGACATTTCATGCCCATATGACAATTGAAAAAGGGAAGAAAAGGTTTTGGAAGAATATCTGAAGAACAGTGAAGGAGATGCATTGAAGCTAGCATACCATGAAGATTGGAGAAACCAAACAGTCCTACAAGAAAGACCAAATAAAGAATAGGAAGAAAGAAGGGAGATACCAAATCCAATAGAATTAATTTGGCAGTTTCAAACAAAGCATACTTTTGCCTTGCATGAGATGGTTGTTCGTTGTTTATACAGGGCTAGACCCTGGTTTCCCCGCCATAGTTTCTGAGTTCACTGCACATTTGTCAACTGATGCCAAGAAAGTTTAAAATCTGATGCAGTCTTGGTTGACTCAGGCAACAATCAGTATAGTAATCTTTTTCTGTTTTCTCACTATATTAAGTGGGTTGGTGGATATGCTTCGTCTGTCTCTTTTGCTAAGACCTATCTGGCATGTGTGATCTTTCTGGTAGAATACACTTATTGTCAGCATAGTTTTATCCCCCTCAGAGCATTGCAACCCCCTTCCTCATCAAAAGGAAATATCCATGGAGGGGATAATTGTTATGGATGTTTATCAATCAATAATCTTCCTTGTTTCAGGTGATATGTCTTGATCAGATATACTTTGGTCTTCCTGTTCTTCAGCTTTTTTTTTCATCTGTTCTAGCTTGCTTGCATCGAATATAGCGTGCTGATCTTATTTTCCAACTTGATCCTCCATTTTGGTGGTGCACTGTTTGACTTTTTCCTCATTTGTTAATTTTGCACCCCAGGTATTCAGTTACAACTACAGCCACTTCTCTAATTCTTTCTCTTTTATATTATGGTATGTCGTAGTATTATATGTCTTCAAATCAGTCTTATTTTCTAGTGAGTATATGCACAAGTCCGTGCAGTTTTCTTAGTAAGATTATTTTTGTGTCAAAGGCAGGAGTCTAAGGCTCCTTCATGTCTAAGTGAGTAGAACTCAAATTTCCTAGATTTTAGCCAGTGCCTTAATCACTTCAACTGACTCTATTCACCATTTTGTTTAGGTTGTGTGTATGTTTGCTTGTGGGTAGGGGTGTGTGCGTGTGTGTGTCTGCATGCTTTCAAATCATGGTTGACTCCTGGAAATTGTATGGTTAAGTTCCCTACATTTTTCTTATTAAGATTTTTGGAAGCAACTTGCTAATGCCTCCTTCTAGAGCTAAGCAAGGATGTCTGACTCAAGGGAACCTAGTTTTATGCCTAAGGTCTGGTGCATTAACCACCGCACAATTAACGTATCCTAAACCTAAAAACTATTATTTGCCTTAGTTTTTGTACCCTTAGGTTCAAAATTTTACATTTTTGTCAGCTATTTTTTGAAAATGCAGCATTATTAAAGAATTTTCTTTAGGGATTATAGTACCTAGCCATGTAAATTTATTTTCCAGCTATTGGGGGGAGGAGGGTTTCCAATTTATGTTGCTATTTTTGAAAGGACATGATTTATTTTCTGTGATAGCTTTTTCTTCTTTGATATAAAAAAGACAATTTGGGGCTATATTTTTAAGTGTAATATAATTTATCAGTCTGCATCATTTGACCTAATCCTGTAAATCAGGGGTGTCAAACTCAAGGCCCAGGGACCAGATCCAGTCCACAGGGTGCTTAGATCTGGCCCATGGGGCCACTCCGGAAATAGCAAAGGACTGGCCTGCAATGCTTCTGCCAGTAAAAACAGGCTCCTCAGCTCTGTTTTCAGCTGTCACAGCCTCCTGCAACCCTTTGCCAGTGAAAACGGAGCTCAAAAGGGCTCCTCCTGAGCTCTGTTTTCATTGGCAGAGGATTTCAGGAGGCCGTGGCAGCCAAAAATGGAGCTTGGAAGCCTGCTTTCACTGGCAGAGCGCTCAGGCCACCATAGGCGCTCCCAACATGAGTGATGTTGAGTTGGCCATGCCCACCCTGGACAACCCACTCCGGCCCTCTGAGGTTAAACACAACCTTGATGCGGCTCTTAGCGGAATCGAGTTTGACACTCGTGCTGTAAATTATTGCAAAAAAAAGACAAAGAAATCCCCATTTTCTTCAAACCCCCTGAAAATAAAAAGTCTGTTTTGTAGATGCTTTATGATCAAAAAGTAAATTAAATGATTTATTTTGAGCAATTCTCTAGACCAATAAAAGCTTACAAATATTTATACTTCTATATTTTTCAATCAACCCAGTCTTAGATTTACCAGAGTAAAACAGATCCACTTGTATATTTAGGTCAGTGATGAACCTATGACATAAGTGTCAAAGGTGATACACCATGACATTTTGGTTGATATGCCAATATTCATTAACATCCAACAACTATTCTTGAAACATACCCCATTCTTCTGCTATTTTTGTAGGCTGCAGAGACTGCACAAAAATGGGGTGTGCTCTCCTCCACAGTCTCTGAACCTTCTGGAAGTCACTATGGCTGCTCACATGATGTCATACCCATTAGAATCTGATTCTGAGGGAGGAGAGGAACAGCCGACAGGGAGTTGGAGTGTGGCTCTGGAGATTTGGAGGAAATTGGGGAAGGGCCAGGCCAGCTGGGCATTCAGAGCAAGATCCAGGCTCATCCCTCTTCATCCTAAGCACGCAGGGAGGAGCGGATAAGGTAGAAACATGAATGATATGGTCTATGGGGCAGGAAAGGGCCTTGATCCCCTTCATGGGCTGCAGCTGTGAGGACTGTTTAAAAGGACAAATTGCCCATGGGCCAGTGCTGGAAGCAAAGCATGAAAATATTTCTACTCTGTCCGTTCTTATCTGAGTTCTGGCATCCTTCCCAGTGTGTGTATTTCGATATCTGTGGATGTCTTCGAGCCCTTATCCTGCCTGGTTTCTTTTTCAGGAGGCAACTGGACTGGGCAACTGGAAGAAACGTCTTCAAAAGAAAAAACAAGAAAGTCCAGTTGCCTCCTGAAAAAGAACCTTTGAGACTAGGGGGTAACAATTATTATGTGAACAAAAAAGAAATTTTATTCCAGTCCTTGACTAATAAAAATACATTCTACAAATAAAATTATCTCCTAACTTCAATAACTCTTTTGCTGTGATTACTATGTGCTATTCTTGCATTTTCAAATTCCTTCCATTGGAATTTAATGGGGCCATGATATTAATTTTCCTAAATGTATTTACAAATCTCATTAATGCAGGATTTACTTCCAAGTAATACATTTGGGGGTTGGGGAACTCAACTGATATGGGTGATAAATCAGCCCACATGTCTTTTTCTTCAGATTAATGCACATTGCTAAGCTTTGTTTTTTAGAGGTGTTTTTACTAGCAATAAGTAGAGAGACAAGTGCTATCATATTTTAAATCTTAGTTCCTATTGAAAATAACTTAGTATAGATTTCAGCATCTAGTTTATCAGTAAAACATGCTTGCTGGATAGGCTTACCAGGGCTATTATCTAGCTTTCATCAATTAATACAACTGATCTTGGCTGTACATACCTTAATCAGTGCTGGGTGATCTTGCACTTTCTCTACACTCAGCATGATGAAACCCTTCAGTGGAATTCTATATTCCATGTATGTTATGAAGTGGAAGGGTTCTGCTGTGGTCAGGATCCCAAAACATTGACAAAAGGGATGCATGTTGATGAAATTACAATATGGCAGCACAAATTATACTTCTGCTTCACATCCACGTATGTCAACTCTCCTACATTTAATATCTACTACAAATGTACATTTCAGATGTGCATTTTATTTTCATATAATAGCCATATCATCACTGATTTTAAAAAATATTGCAAAAAGATTGTCTCAGTATACATTATTAAAATATACGATGTTTCAGCTGAACTTTAATATACACCAATATGTCATTCATTATTAATATTAAAAAGGTAAAAATATTTGAAGTAATAAGCAAGTGGACGTTCACTGAAAAATCTGATAAAACTAAAGGGTAAGTGGGTTTTTTATTTACAAAAGAAACGGATAAAAAGTTCATAGAATTAAGCAATAAACCCAATTTGGTTGGGATAATAAATCTAGATTAAGAGTTGGAATGGCTGGAATGAAATATTATCTACGGAGCATTCTTTTTTGTGGATGTATATATTTTTTTATTTTATGAAAATTAGTACTGCATATTATAAAAGATGGATTCTATAGTTTGCAGGAAGTACCTCCTCCTTAGCTTGTGTATAAATGCCATAAGCTCAATCCTTTTGTATCTCCAGGCAGGGATAGAAAACCAACCACCTAGAAAAAAAATGTCATTGTTTGTTATTATTGGCTAAATGGATCACTATTAATACATTTTTTTTTTATTTTTATGTATCATATTCCAGAGCTGGTTTTATCAAAATATCTATTCTGATTACAATAGGTAAAAAGAAAATATGATCTTTTTTCAGAAAACTGCTTAAAAGTCAGACTAGTTATAAATCCATGAAAACATAGTAAGGATTTTTGATTTTCTCAAAAATTGTGACATTTTATCTTGCTTTGACAGCATCATATGATCTCAGGGCCAGTTCTCAAGTGGCTGCATATTCCATCAAGATGTTTCCAAAATGTAAGTCAAAATCCACAGTGTGATGGCATCCAAACCCCATGTCAGAGAGCAGAGTACTGTGGACCACAATAATTAATGTTTATTTCTATGAATACCTTAAGCATAATCTAGTAATGGAACAAAACCTAATGAAAAACAGTGATACATCCAAATAAATTCCATATGGAATACATTACATCTTTGGACAAAACTGAAAAATAATTTTACAAATGCTACACTTCAATATTTATCTTAAAGTAAGATCCAAACTGCTTATAGATTGTAACATACCATATGGGCTAATGGACAATGGATAAGCAAATACATAAAAATAACCGGGGCCAACCTCTGATAGCAATGAGAGTGGACAGCAACATTTTATATCTATGTTGTAGAATTCACATTCTACAAATGTGAAAGAAGAACAGGGACTAAAATTAAAGGTTTCACCAATCCGCAGTTTCACTTCAATAGATAAAGGAAACCCGAACTTTGTCACCGATCGGGTTTTTCTTCTATTTTACATAATATGAAATATATACAATTAGGCAAATATATACAGGCAAAGTAAGTTTTGCTTGTAACTGATTTTGCAAACTTTTTTTTCAAATGAAAAACTCATTTCAGCCTATTTATGTATCACTTTGTGAAGTTTTACTTTTAAAGGATGTATGAAAATTCATAAACCATTTGATAAAAATGTGTGTGATGCAGCAATATATTTATTTCTTCCTAATTATATACTTTTTGTGCACTTTTTCCAGGAATTTTACACGTTCATATGAATTTTTTTATTGCAAAATGCAATATAAAATCTAGACGTTACATGTAGCTTTTTTATTTCAAGTACATATTTGTGAAGTGCAAACTGGAAAATTTACATTCAAATGTGAACTGAACAAATTTTTACCTCCACCACTTTTTTACTCTCTCTTCCTGCCTGCCTGCCTGCTTCCCTCTCTCCTTCCACATTTGAGCTGTTGTTTTTTTCAAATTGCAAAAAAAAGGTGTATTGTTGGTTAGGTGACCAGATACACCTTATTATAAATTATTCTTCCAGTTCTTATGCTTTTTCGTATTCTGTACAATGGGCGAAATAAAATGAATTTTATTTCCTATTGCACCAAAATGAATAACATCCTAACTGTCCACTAGAAGCAATGGTGGGATTGCCAAATCCCACTGGAAGATGGGAAATTATAATTTTAAAAAACAAAGGTCAAATGTTTGTGTGTGTACCCACTGATAAGATATAATGCAGAAAATCAAAACTTCATACTGTTTTATATTTAGAAATCTTTATTCTCAATTAAATTGGTATTGTAACCTCAATGCCAATCTACAGGATCTGTCAACTTAAAAAACAATGTTTATTTTTTTACTTTTTCATTTTCTTATGGTTGTTAACAAATGAGTAAATGAATGTGGGAATGGGATGATCTTCAAGATCTCCAGGATTTGAATTTGTTATTCCTTAGTAGAAAATCTATCTGTATCTGGTTCTTGAGGGATATGGATATTTGTTCACGTTTGAACTATTTTTAGACTAATTCTAATTATATAATAATAATTATATAATAATAAAAAAATGTTGATTGTACCCTATGACTATCATTAAGTGTTGTACATTATGATTCTTGATTCTTAACGAATGTTCCTTCTTTATGTATACTGAGAGTATTTACACCAAGACAAATTCCTTGTGTGTCCAATCACACTTGGCCAATAAAGTATTCTATTCTATTCTATTTAGACTAATTCCTAATGTCATAGGATGATATTCTTGATTTCAGATGTATGACTTCAGATATCTTTCCTCCTCCAAAGAGATATTAACTAGCATGATGATCCTACACTATAGTTGTTGACTTTCTTATCAGTGTAAAGTCAAGGAAGAAGAACTAGTGTAATGCTGTAGATCAGGGGTGTCAAACTTGTGTCGTCATGGCGCGAGAGACGTATCGTTACTTTTCCCCCCTTCACTAAACAGGGTATGGGCATGATCATTGTGTGATGCATCTGGCCTCCAGGCCGCAAGTCTGACAGCCCCGCTGTAGATGGAGTAATGGATGGTCCAAAGGCTCTGGATTTGATTCTTCACACTCATCCATGAAATCTACCAGGGAATTTTTGGCCTATTGTTGTCTATCAGCCTAACCTATTTTTCAAGACTATGTGAAGACCACATTGATTGGTATTATTCCAGGACACTGGCAAAACCAATTTCTTGGTAACTAAAAACATTCCAGTCCTCTGCCTCAAAGTAATGTAAGTAGTAGTCTCTTCAGATACAAACTACTTAAGTCTAGGAACAGCTAAGCTGGCATTGGTTGATCAACAGCAGTGGTTCTACTTGCTATAGCTCTATAATTTATCTGCTCAGCTTATATATTTCTAAGTGAACAGATTATTATAGTTATGATTAGTTTTAAGTGCTCTCTTTTATGTGCTCTTAGAAAAAAAAAGTCTGGCTTTGCCCTGAATAACTGGAGTTCTTGATCAAATGGATCACTGTAGTATAGAAAACAAAATGACATATAAAGCCATAAATGAATTTGTCATTCTTTGAAACACAAATAAATAAAATCATGTTTCTGCTCAAGAAAAGGAAGTGACAAGTAGAAAAATAAAATTGAGCTTTCCTTATTTTTTTCCAGTATGCATGACTCTCCCACTTCCACTTTCCATTTCCTGCCTACAGATCTATACCAAGGTATCATGGCATGATTTTTAAAAAGTTCATATTATGCAGTGTACTTATTTTAAACATTTTGTATTTTAGCATTGTCCACTCTTTCAGAATAGTTCTTCATATGGATGTTTTCATACTCATTGTACATATGTAGTATATGATATTAATGTAAAGCAATGACCTGAATATATATTTTGACTGTAAGAAATCATCAAAAACCTAAGCAACTTTAATGGTCAGCCAGACCTCCTCATTCATCATTCTTATGACTATGGTATCTAATTCTAGCAAATCACATTTTAATTACTTGGAGAAAAAGAACCAGTCTTATCTTGCATATTATTTGTATGCTAAGTGTATAATATCAGAACATGTAATGTTGTAAGAACAGGATGGTCTTTTTATACTTGCTGCCAATGAAGATTTATAAAAGCAGACCATGGTTGTAAGGATGGCTACACTGAGAATTCATATGCAGGTTTTATGTCATACATTAAATAAAGCAGGGAGAACAGCTGATACACAAAAGGGGCTGTCTAGACAGTACCCCATCAGTCTGGCTAAATTTGGTGTTGGCATTCCCAAAGGGACTGTAATATAATTGTTCTGGTGTCTGCATCCATTTCCCCTGTCAAACACCATCACAAACAATAAATATACATCCCCTTTCACAGAAAGCAGGCCCAAACCATACAGCTGAGTATGGTTTAGAGCTTAGAGCATACCAATATGGAAGCAATATTTAAAACAAGCAACAATAAAAGATAAAAAGCAAAGGATGGCTAAGCACTTGAATAATTTCAGGGTTTAAAACCACATTGGTTTAAAATTCAACTAAATTGTTTAATTGACTTACAGAAAATATAAGCCATTCAAAACTGATCTTTTCAAACCTCATACTTTTAAAAAGGACATCATTCCTATCCCCACCCCATGCACATTTTATGTTTATTAACCTCCCAAAGAAAATTTAACACAAACTCAGAGATGTGAAAGTGTAATGATGGACATGGATCATAAATTCTAATGAAGAGGAAAAAATGAAGGAAAAGGAAAATGTGATAATAAGTGAAAGCATGGCAAAAATGTAAATGTCATTTCATAGTTAAAATTACGCTTTCCACCTTTCCTGAATTCCTTTTTTTTAAAAAAACTACACTCAAGTATAGAGCCTTACATAAATGTTAAAGAGGCAATATTTGGAAAAATAAGACTAGGATCATTGAACAGAACGTTTTCAACAGCAGCACTGTACTAAATGATGATTATTTCCTGTTACTTAAAAACAAGAGATTCTAAATTAATCAAACTGTTTCAAACAATAATATTTCTCATAATATTTTATTACTATGTTTGCATATAGAAAGAACTGCATTAAAAATATGGAAATACAGCAGTTATGTAAAGATATGATTTGTATGTCATAGTTCTAAGCAAGAAATCATATTCCAATGATATAAAGAATATTTATTTGGAAATTAGTAATCCTGATTGATTGATTTTTATGGCACTTAAATAATTCTTCAGATTTTTTAAAAACAATTCAACAGAAACAATTGAGTAAATAGACCTTCCTTTCAAAGTACTGGAAACATTACTATTGATTATTTGTCTATAGATACAGCCTCTAATATATTTTATGATCAAAGTAAAAACAATTTAAAGTTCGCTTTTGCAAATCTTTAAAGGAACAACTTCCATCCATTATTTAGATTGGTTCTTAAACAGGGCAGTTTGAAATTCAGTTAAACCTAAAGTGATTTTGCTAGCTTTTCAGACTGAAGTGATTATGTCTTAGATTCTAAAAGAAATAAAATGAGAACAATGTTGGATAATATTTAGGAAATTACCAAGCCATCTCACTCTATCTGGCTCAAATAATACAAGAAAACTACACTCAAAATCCAGTAAAATAAAGTAACATATTGCATTACAGATCTTAATAAAATAACAAACCATTGTGCGAAATATTTATAAAATCATAGCATTGCCTATTTTTTAAAAAAAAATAAAATTTAAAATTAGTCACTGTTTAAACAATAAAAAAATAAGAAAAATCAGTCATGAAAAGTCTTACAGCTGAGAACACCAGATGTGTTTCTATGTATAAAGCCTCAAAGACATCTGATTAAAATGTATATTTCTATAACTTGGTCAGTTTTGAGCCTCTTTTGAAAGTTTGCCAGATTATGACACTGTACAGTATTCCAAAACAGTTGCCTGGGGAACCATAACAGAAAATAAGTGTGTCAGGCCTTCTCCCTACCCCAATTAATTTGAGTAGTATACAGAGCAAAGTGGCTGTTTTGTGGGCTTTCTTTGCACAAGAAACAGAAACAAAGCCCTTCACAGATTATTGTGAATAGTAAGATATTCATCTGAATTAGCAGCTTATTCTGCTATGAAAAGTAATACAACTGCCTTAATCTAGGAGTTAGACCCACTGAACTCAGTAATGATTCAATGTGTTTAAAATGGCTTAGAATAAAGGGAGTCATAGTAATATCACTTTTTATTAAAATCTAAGGTATTTAATGAAAAGAACTCAGATATAATTCTGTGCAGTATTGAACTATATACATCAGTGTTCAAAGTTGTGCTGAATCACAGAGCTTCCTATATGGCCTTGTGAAAATTGATCCTATATAATCTCATGTCATGGGTTTCAGGAATACATAAAGAAAGCAAGAATCTTTTAAAAATGTGTTAGCATATTAGAAGAATTGCATCATTTAAACAGTTATGTATTTTACTTCGCTACTGAGATTTTAAAAAGTTACACAGTCTCCTTTTCACAAGTTCTTACCCACAGCCAGATATTAAAATGCCTATTTGATTTAAAAAACAATTTAAATAATGCCTTCCCACAAAATACAGAGACATCACGTTTTCCAAATTTTGAGGGAAGATGAAAAAAAATTTCAGTGATTTCTAAACACTAATTTCTGAAGGGAAATAGCTGTCCTGTTCTTTTATCTATATTCTACCAATGGATCTGGGTGGGGTAAAAACTCAGTACTGTCAATGATCTCCATTTCACAAGGAGTTCAAATCAGCTTTATGAAAATGAAATGCCTAATTGTAATTTTAAAAAGCAGAAATATCAGAATCTGCCTGCTGTTATGCAAACTGTGTATATGTGAAAAAAGACTGATTTGCTCTGAGATCATTCAAGTCTGGATAAATCAAAAGATCGCACTTGTCCACTTTCTATGGGAAAGGCAAACCCTCAGAGGGATAGTATATTTAAAAATTAGAGAGAAGAGGAAGATAACCAATGCTTGGGACAGAATGGTTCTCACCTACCAATTGTCCCTTTGAATTGGTAGATTATGGAAGAACAAAAAAAAGATGGATTTTGTGACTGTTTAGAAGGAGGAATGATATCTGAAATTGTTACCTCAGTATAGCTGAATTCTTCTTTTTGCTTTGTTTTGACTGCCTGGGAAAAAACAGGGAGGAGGAAAAAGTGTTGGGGTGGTGTAAGCAGTCTGAAATTTCAGGTTCATGTTAGAGTGCAAGAAAAAGGGATCGTTGCTCTGTGTATATGAATTTTGTAGACTTTCACTCTGGATGCTGCTCTTGAACATTGCAGCCAGGAGGGGGGACAGGGTGGGGAGGGCGTCCCGTCTGCAGCTGCCCCTCACACTTGAATTTTAAAAAGAAACAAGAGGGAGGAGAGAAAATCCGTGAATGCCTCTCCCCAATAAGAGATGAGGCATATTGAAAACTATATTAAATTACCCTGATTAACAATTTAACCACGAAGAGGGGAGCTTTGGGTGATCTCTATAGGAAGGGCTGAGGGCTATTCAAGCCCGCAGCTAAGAGGTCGAAAGGGTTCTGAAGTTCACAGGCTCGGAGCTTTTGTTATGCTAACCGACGATCTCAAATCAGCTGCCTAGTGGAGTGTGAAATATAAATGATTCCTTGAGAACTTCCAATAAGTTGTCATTCTTGCTCTTGCCAAATACCAGAACAGCCTGCAAATTTTAAGTCGGCCCCTTTGGCAACGTCCCGAATCGCCCTGTGAACGAATGAATGAAGGCCTTTGTAGGCCCCCGTTAATGCCGCTGTTATCTTCCCGCCACCCTCCCCAAACCTGGCCTTGACACGGATCCCCAATAAAATTGGGATTGGTCTGGTTCGCTACGGGGTTGGGGGACGGGAGGGAATGTAGGCAGGCTTAGCGCATTTCGCTTTTCCTCTCTGGTTTCCGCAACCTTAAATTAACAAAATCTGCGGGAAACGTAGTCGCTCCGTGATATTAGAAGCAAGCGGCCCAAATCCATTAACAACCAACCGGAGTCTCCCAGCGGCTGAGAGCCCCTCATCCCTCAATCGAACAAATCCCGAGACAGCGAAGGTGTAAACGAGTTGAATTGTCTCTCCCCGCGCAGCCCCAATTGGCGCACCCACCACGACCTGGGTTAAGGCCAGGGTCGAAGCAAAAGGAAGTCGAAGCCAGCCCTTTCACTTTATCATTCCTGCCGTGCGACGCCCAGTACTCTTTTTTTTTGGCTTCCTTCCTTGCCATCTAACTCAGGATTTTTGGGGGGAAGAAATGGGGGGGGGGCGATTTTGCATTGAGTTTACTTAAGCTATTTGGTCTCCATTATGGAGGATTAAGTAAAACCAGTAGAAAACATAACATATGGGAAAGGGAGTGGGCAAGTGAGCGGGAAAACGGGAAATAAAGAGACAGGTAACGAGTTAATTATCTTTCCAGAGAAGAGAATTAATCTGTGCTTGGGTGTGATCTCCTTCCACACAAAGGTAGGAACTGGAAAAAAGCTTGACATGGGAATTAGCAAAGTAGAGTGGATGAATGAGAACGCAGGCACCCAGGGTGCCAAGAAACACCTGTAAACCCAGAGCTTTGTTTCCCAGAGCTGAGTGACTAACGCATACAGACACCCTCCCCCCCAAAAGGAGGGTGGGTGGAATGGGAGGATCGCCCTCTTTCCTGTATCTTCCATAGTTTCACCAAACTAATAAAGGAAAGAGGCAGGGAACACAAGGCTGCCTTTGAACATGATAAAACAATTGTGACCTACGAAACTTTGAGGAAATAAAAGATAGAACTATATGTCCATCCTTGGCTATATCTTTAAGGTTCAAAATGCCCAGGGGAAAAAAAGTCCGATTTCTAAACATGTCAATACAGTATGTAGACAATACAGAGTTGCTTTGAAACAAGATGGGCAGAAAATAGAATAAAGAATAAATCTAAAAATTCACAATTCCCTATATTTCAAGTGGTCAACTTTTTTCATTTTTAGCGGAGAAAATTCTTTTCCAGTCAATAAACATGTTTTTAAATGTTCCTCAGACAATAGAGTTTCCTATCTAATCAGTTATTTATAAAGCTATATTAAAATGAAAAATATGCATTTCAATTAGCCTATTTGATCATCATTTAGAATTTTTTTTATTCTAAAATAAAAAAAAATCTAAAATTAGAATTTTTATTCTAAAATTAAAAAGGGAGGGGGACAACTCTTTAAAATTATTATTTAACAGATAAAGAAAAATAGCTTCACTTTGTATAATTATATGTTTTATCTAATAAAATACCATTTCCCAATTTATTTAGATATATATCAAATGCGCCCTTATCAATACCTAAACTTCACTATGTTCTTGTTAATTTCATCCCAAAATGTCTCTATGTATTCCATAATATTTATTGATGCAGTTTGAAGCCTCCATTCAATTTCAGCATGTGTAAAAATGGTCTTTTCTTGAAATCTTTAATAAATAGTACTGATAATTTCTTTTGCAGAGCTGTTGTGCTGATATTCCCTCTTTAATCATTTCCAAGCCTGCAGCACGAGCAATTGCAAAACCAGAGACATTCACACTTCATCTGCTAAGAAGGGAGTTCTACTAAACTTACATAACTTACATGCATCAGGGTAAAGAAAGGTAATTCTCAGCAATTCATGTATTCCTTATTTCACTTCTTGTCTAGGGAAACATAAGTATGGTGGAATACCAGACAGCCCAAACTTTATTTGGAAAGAAAATGCATCCATGGGGAAAGGGTCACTTTGATTTGGGGGATCCCATGTTTATATGAGTAATATCCCATATTTATATAAATAAATATATAATATCATGCAGTTACAGCTTTTGTCCTAATTAGGATTTTCTACAGAAACAGGAAGAAGCAAATACTTGCAATAGAATATAAAAGAGCAAGTGACAGTACAATCTGGTATCTTTTGGACTAGATGTTCTTAGGAAAGTCATAATGAAGAAAAAGAATTAGGTAGTGAGATTCAGAGGAATAAAGAGACACCCACAAGATGGCTACCTTTTCAAGGTCTGTCTCTAATTGTTCCTGATTTTGAATTAATGTAAAGAAATCAACCAGTAAATCAAATGGAAAGAGGGGGAGTGAGGTTATCTACTTATACGTTTCCGCACAGTACAAAATATATATTTTATATTATCATAAGTGTATAATAAAAGGTGCAATGCTATATATATCAATCTGTTAGCCTCTCCCAATTTCTCGTCTAATGTTTATAGTGACAAACTAGCAATAGAACTGCAAGTCTATGTAAAACAGCAGGGCTTTAGGAAAGGAGCTTGAATAAAAGAAGATAGCAGGAAGATTACATCACCTCCCTCTTTTTGAAATGGGAGGAAAAAAGAGGGTTAATAGTACTGCTTGGCTCTTTTGTTAAATATATATTTGCATATCTGATCTGAGGAACTCATCTCATCCTTGCTCAAACCTACAATTATGAAACATGCCTCTCCCCCATTTCTTTCTTCTAAAGTATACTGGGGTTTGTTGGTGGTGAATCTTTCCATAATACATTTTCCAAGCCAGGATAAGGGCTAAATACAAATGGATATATTTCAATGACTTAATATTAATCATCATCCACTCAAGAGCTTTAGGTTACAACAGTAAATTGTGTGTGTGAGAAGGAAAGACAGAGATCACACATGTTTATAAAAACCTTTTCAAAAAAAAGGTGAAAAGGTTACATTCTGAGTTGACACTGCAAAAGAAAACAAAGGCAACAGTTTAGTTCCAATAGGAAATATAATAAAATCGCCTTTATCTAAAAGCCATCAGGGACAAGCACCAAATGCAAGTTAACAAGCAGGAACTGATAAGATAACATTTATATGAGGTCAGGAGTCAAATGCCAGTCAAAGGCATTTAACCTCTTAGGTCATCAATAGGAAGAGTTAAAACACAAAGATGGTTATTTATCGTGTTTTCAAAGTACCTGATTGTTGTCACAAGCTTAACAGAATGATTCAGCTGATGGGGATTTATACAAGGAGGACTTTGAGGTCACATAACAGTCAAACCCCCATGCCTATCGTTCATCTTTAAAAATAGAGTTACTTCTGACAGCTATAAATCTTAACCACCACCCCAGCAGGCAAGTCAGGTGGCCAAAAAGCTAGATTGTTTTAAGCATACATTACAGAGTACCAGCACGATTTTAGGCTACTTAAAACATTAATTACTTGACCAATTTTACAAGAGACAAATATGTGACTTTCAAAATAGCAGCCTTTTCTGTTGAAAAGTACGCAAAAACACATTTTCAAAACCAAAATTAAATCTTGCTATGCAATAGCAATTATGGACAGCTCGAGCTAAAAATCCTTTTCCATGCAAGTCTGACTCAAACATATTATTTAATAATTCACTTGCCTCCAATCTCAAAAGCCATTATTTCACTCATCTTGTTCAAAAAAGTACAGTACTGGAACTCTATCAGCATGAATACATTTACTGTATGTTTAAATCAGTATTTGATCTTATTGGAACATCAAACAGGATATAGTCCATTTATATCAGAGAAGGGTAGAATGAAAACAGGTTGCAGGGCCTTTTTAGGCCTTCCCTGAACCAGAGTTCTCACAAAACATGTTAGGTTGATTTCCAATGCTCTTAAATATTTATCAGAAGCATCTTCTCACCAGACTCAAATGACACCTGAAGTGCACTCACCTTTATTGACAATTTCAGTTCTGGAAGTCCATTTTCATCCTAAAAGCCCCCCAAGCAGAACAAAGGCGACAACCCGTTTTCATTCAGTTAATGTTTAGTGGGGGGAAGGGGGGAGAGAGAACCCACAGCAACCTTAATCAGCATGCTGATTGCATCGTCAACTAACAAATAATTTACTACTCTGTGCAATGCATTCCATTAAAAGCTCATTAAATTTCCTGTTCTCCAATGGGAGCTTTTGCTTCTCAACTGCATCCTTTGGCTTGGAATTAGCACTTATTCAATTTTCACAAGAATCTCTCTCTCCTTTCATTTCTACTCCCCCTCATAAATGAACATTTCAGAACCTATAACTATCCAAGGCAGAACAGGGTTGAAGGAAGAGTAACCTAAGCAGGTGTACTTTCTCCTCCTAATCTTAAATACACATTATTCTACTGCAAACCTCAGGCAGAGCCAGCTTGGCATGAACCATATCATTTCTTAACAGACATTAGCAGTAATGTAAAAACTTCAAGCACAAAGATGTGATCATGAGTAGAGCATTATTTTGGTTGCATATGATTTCAAGGTCCTTTCTTTTATATATGTGTGTGTGTGTGTACACACATATATATATATATTTCCATATATATTTATGTAACACAAAGTATATATATATAGATAGATAGATAAATATAGATATATATATATGGAAAGCTATTCTTGCATTTCCCTGTTGGGAAGGCACCAGCATAGTCTACCTCCCACAATTTGAGTAGGGAAAAGGAGCCCTTACGTCTGCAGGGATAAAAGAGGCAGGCATCCATATTTTACCCCATCTAGTAAACTGCACATAATAATTATATTTAATAAATGAAAGGCAAGACAATGTCAGCTCCTAAATTAACATGCACTTGGGCCTTGCTAATTGTGCCGGTTGCAAATGTGGGTCATTTTGCATGAGTGACTCTAATATAGGCTACGCTTGCCATTGAGCCGGGTGGATTTCTGATTCCCTTTGCTAATCTTGAAGTCCTTGATTGTGTCAGGTGCAGCCCTGAACGCTCCAGCAGCTGTCTCTTCCTCATCAATGCAAATAAGGCAACTCCTACAATCAAAGCCTCGGGAGCTGAAAGCCTGATTGCTGAGGTGAGCCGAAGGCAAGTAACACAGAACCCGCGCGCGCGCAGTCCTGCCAGCCAATCAGGCTAAATGACAGGGCCACGGGAATGTCCCGCCAGTTCAAAATTAACCCAAACAAAGGCGGTAGAACTTGTCTTATTATGGTTTGTGGAGATACGTACGCGCGCTCTTGCTTTCACACAAGCACAACGTTTAGAAATACAGAGCTTGAACTTTACGTTCACCGGGAGCGAGGAGCGGGAAAAGAGAATTTACTAAGTTTGGCGCCTCCTTTTCACCGCCTTCTCAGGCGCTCGTATGACTTCTCTCGCTGCGTTTTTCTCTGAGCCCCCCACTTTTCCTCCACAGAAAGCAAGTTGATAGAGCTCTACACCTGCTGTTGAACAGGTGATTCAGCTTCTCTTTAGGACTCCGGTGGCATTAACAGAAGGCCTTACTATTGAGAGCCTTGATCCCACATAGAGGGGAAGCGAGATTCTTTGAGGAGCAAGCAAGGCCAGGCCAAGGCTAGGCTGTTCTGTCCGCGTGGAGTGCTTGAATAATTCTAATTAAGGCGCCTCCCCGAGCAAAAGGTGACCTTTACTTAGGGATACTGGCGCGCGTTGTACCATTCTAGTTGGATCAGGCCACAAGCGCAACTTGCTTTCGTTTCCAAGCTCCTAAGGGGAACAGTTTTGGCGGCTGCGATTCCGCCAGCTCCCCCTGAAGGCATTTCAGAAGGGCAGACTTTTATGATGGGAAGATTTAGTGGTCTCGACTCCTCATCGCTTCCCGCGGCTTTCTTAACTATGGGTGACTCGGTCCGTTTTTATGGATTCTTATCTCACACGGAATCATGATCTGGCTCCTGCAGCTGAGTTTGCATAACCCGCCGAGATGATAGTTCGACAGTGTCGGTGGGATATGGCGGTTCACCATCTTTGTATAGAATCCCAGGTGTTTGCTTTCTGCAAGAACAGGCAGAAAGCTCCGTATTTTTCATTGGGCAGAGATGGTTTGTTTTTAGTAGTACTTTCAGGCAGTAATTCAACAGATTCCACTTTTTCTTGAGGGTGAGAAAAATACATTTGTTGCATTTTTCTCCCAACTAATCCAACTGCTCTTAAAATACAGGAGCCCCGGGAGAAATTAAAGTACCAAAC
This sequence comes from Bungarus multicinctus, assembly GCA_023653725.1. Lineage (NCBI taxonomy): Eukaryota > Metazoa > Chordata > Lepidosauria > Squamata > Elapidae > Bungarus > Bungarus multicinctus. The sequence goes on from CM042834.1 coordinate 238,946,574, forward strand.
ATTCCCCCCCCCACCACCACCAATCTCTTTGAAATCTAATTCAGAATCCTTAATGTGTTAGTAAAAAATAATTTAAGTGTTTCAATCTTCAGAAATATAATTGGCATTGGCACTAAGCACCAGTAACAATATGCTTGTAGAAACACTGTGGAATATTGGCAAATAAGTTTCATGTTGATTCAGTAACACCAGTTCTTTCATTTATATTGGGCAACCAACCACCAAATAAAAGGATGTAAATGAAGTGTATATTGTATACTATATTCTGCTCTCTGTGATTTGAAGTGGCAGAGTTCTTTCCTGAAATACCCAATTCTCTGCTTGATACTTAAAGTTATGTAAACTTTCACCTCTAGCATTTAAAAAAAAACAGGTGAGAGAATAAATGAGATTTCTGAGATTCTAATATGCTTACAACTCCCAGCAATTCTATTATATTTTATCATATGATAAGTAGTTGTAAAATTTTGTCAATGTAATTTATTACCCTTTCATGATGAATTAGAAAAGTGACTAATTGCATAGGATTTGGAAGATTCATTAAGTAATTGATTAATCTTTAGAAATAAACTTATGGAAAAATAAATGTTCTAACAGATGGGGTAAAAAAATGAAAATCTGTTTCCAGACTTTTAGAAAGGTTAGGCTAAAGTAACTTACAACAGGAGGACATTGTAATTTTCAATAATTGAAATCAAGAGCAATACAGTAGCACAAATGCTCCAAGTTTTTTTTTTAAAAAGTGCCTCTAAGCATATGATACAGACCAAGAACTTGTTTGTAGTGCCAGAAAATGATTCACAAGGTTTTCACTTGAGAATACATTCTCAATTCCTCATAAGCTTTCCTCCTTTTTTAGCACCACAGAAAAAGATTTCAGTATTGCTGCTTTTAAACTACTGGAAATTTTTCAAAGATTAGTCACTAAGTTCTGATCTAATGTCCATCCAGCATCTTGTTTTAATACAAATTTTAACAGGTTGGCATTCAGATAAGAAAGCAGTTTGTTTAAATTTTCCCCAAAAAAAGGCAGAGTAAAAAAGTAAGCCAATTCAGAAATGCTTTTTCTGGTAATGATATCCAATAAGTTAGGCTTACTGTCCATGTGTTGTGATCAGATAGTTGGGTTTGCACAGTATAAACTATAATGGGATTGAGTTATGGCTCACACACACACACAGAGAGAGAGAGAGAGAGAGAGAGAGAGAGGGAGTCTGATTCAGTGTGATATGAACACAGACTATGTAAATAGTCTAGAGTTAACTTAGTTGTCTATTTGAGTTAATAGGTAATATCTAATGTTTTCTTTGACAGTTTTTATAAGTCTCATATTTGACAAAAATACTAACAAAACCTGCATAAAATTTCCCCAATCCACCTCAACTACAATAATTATAGCTGGACAGCATATGGATTTTATTAAAACAAAATGCTGTGATAGAACAATTACATCACCTCAGACTGCAAGCGCAGAATCTCTTTTTCAAATGTTTCCATGAAAGGGCTTGTTCAGCTTTTTGTAAATAGTAGGAATTTTTATTTCCATGGGAAGGTATTCGAAAAATGTTAAATATCAGCTGCAGTTTGAAATGGTTTATTCCAGATTTTTTTTAAAAAATCATTGGTGCATAAAGTAGAAATCTACCAAGTCTGTACCAAGAGTTTGACATCTATTGTCATATGACTTATTCTAAATAGATATTAAAAACAGAGTTTTGGTTTGACTTGACTTTTGACATTTATTACAATAACAGCTTACAATTCTAAACTGTGACTAGCTCATATAATGATATGGTATGTAATATTTCCTCAACTTGCTTTTTGAATAAGACAAGTGGCTGTAATCACATAATAGGTTAAGCCATAAGGTAGATAATAAGCCACAGTGGCTAACTTCATATAAAATTCCACACCATGCCAGAATGCCAGAAGTAAATAAATCGGATTAAGATTAAGGAAAGAGATACACAACATGAAGCCCACATGTAAACACATGAAAAGATGTGTTGAAGCCCCTATAGACTTCCAAAAGCTGTTCCTAAATTTCAATTATGACAGAAAGAGAAAATGATTAAATATATGATTAGAGAATAATAATATCAGTTATATTTAATTTTTTACAGTAAATTAAATAAAAAAAAGGTTTTGTCCTTACCCTGTCCACTGTTTTGTAGAATGCAGCTCCTAGCACACTAGTCAAAGATCAGCTTGTGTGCTATGCCTCAGCTTTTAAAAAAAGTGAATCATGTTGTGGTATTCTCCACTGAGTGTGCAAATGCAGCCAATATCTCCTTTCAGTACTAAGCCATCCATAGTCCAAAATCACAGGTGTCAAGACAAACATTCCAACTTTGTCAAAGCAGGATAACAGAAAAAGGAGGTATTGCAAGAAGGGCTTAATGATTATTAATACATAAAAATGGCATATTTTCCAGCTTCTGAATGGTGGCATAGTGAAGGTGGAGAAGTGAGCAAGTGTGAGTATGGATATAAAGTAAAAATTAGAAAAAAATAGATGTTTGCCATATATTTTATCTTTTAGAAATGAATGACATTTTTATTAAATTGAAATGAATAAGATGAGCTGCATATTAGAGAATTGGGTAATATTATTTTTTTTATATTTAAAGTTAAATGTATTAAAATAGAATGCTAGACTTTAATCTGCAATTGTTAGAAGTGATTTTGTCTAAATAATGTAACTTTATTACATTTTTGTTTTTTAGTTCATCTTTCTCCTTATATTACAACCTGAGCTTTAGTACTTAAATAGAAAGTGCATAAAATGCAACTGTTGTCAACAGTGATGCATTCATAAATTTCCTTGTATAATATAATTAAGACATTCTATTGACATTGCAACCACATGCATACTTTTCTGGAGAGAGGGTATCTTAGTTTGGACTAAATGTACATAGAACACTTATATAGGAAGTGGTCATATGAGATAGGGCTAGAAAAAATAAATTAATAAAATTTACAGATGGCACAAATTAAATTGCTAAGTACTTATAATTCATCTTACATTATTGCAACTATAAAATGAGTGCAAATTCTTTGGGAACAAGAGTGGTATAGATTAAAAAAAAACACTGAAAAAGTTAAGACATATTTCTATTTTCCACCCTTTCCAGTGTATATGGGTTTAAATACATCCACACATGCCCTACCACCCCCTTCAAATACACACACTGTTGTCGTTGTTAAAAGTTCTGGAAATGTTACTCTTTTGCATATGACATTGTGGAAAATGAAGAGAAACTGAGCAAGAAAATTATGTTTTTAATAGTGACCAAAGGTTCTTAAGGAAGAAATATGGAAACTTTGAAATGTTTATTTGGGGAGGGGAAATCTTATGGATAATGGATTAAAATGTATTACAGAAAACAACTCTTCTGTGGAGATAATTTTGTAGAAAAAATTATATATGATTGTTAATCCTGTATAATCATTAATTGATTAAAAAAACCAACCAGTGTAAGAATTTCTTCAAACTATTTTTGTCTTTTTCAGATGCATACCAGTAACTGAAGAAAGATTCAGAAGTATTTCAGCTGGCACATTTGATACAATTCCAAATTGTTCCCCCTCTAGCTTCTTTGCAATAGCATCCGATGAACAGAATTTTACCTTTGGAAGGGAATCTTTTGTCTTCTAGATATTATTGAACTTCAGTTAACTCATTACAATATTAACATGGTATTTGGAGGTAGAAAGTATACCAGTTCTGCAACATTTGGAAGGCAAAAGGTTTACACCCCAATGTAAATTTTCAGTAATCTAGAGGTCTGGTTCACAAGATACTTGAATTTTGAAAAGCTTTCTGAAATGCTAATTGCAACTGTTTAAATCCTAATGAATATTCCATATTTTTCTCTTTTATTCTTCAAATTTTACTGAATTACTTTTAAAGCAAAACAAAGCTGACCAACTCTTATGGTTGATTAAAGTGAATTGTGCTGGTTTTTTGCTTCATCTTCATTTTAAAAGTGTTTTCAGTGATTGCAATTAAAAAGTTTTAAATTGTCTAGGTGAGGATTTTACATAAATTAAATAGATATAGTAATTTATTAAATTGAGAAATGAAAACATTATAATGTATACTGATCTGAAGTGCCAATTGGTACAAAAACACATTTTGCTAAGTTCTGTGATATACAAGCTTTATTTTTCAAAAGTGAAAGTTTCTGCATAATAACCAGGGAATCGTCTCCTAGTAGAAATTACCACTTTTCATTCTTTCAACCCATGTGGAATGTTGGAAAGAAATTAAACAGGTTCCAGATTCTATCTATTTTTTAGCAGCAAAATTATCTAAAAAAACCACAAATTTATTGTGGCAAGAGAAAATAACGAAGGATGGAGTTCAATAATAGGTCAGATCCAGCCAGTTTGTGAGAGAAAAAAATATTCACTATGTTCCTATGAAAAGAGGCAGTTGGGTAGTGACTTTCAATGATGCTGCCTGCTCCCTTGGAGTCTAGAACAATTCACCATGGCCAACTTGACACAGGACAACTCACTATGGGACAATTCAATACTGTATTACAATTTTAATTCAGTTATTTATTATTGGTGACCATGTTTTCAGCAAAATTATTGTAACTCCTGCATTTCTGGATTGACTTTATTATTATTGGCCATAGTTGGAAATTCTGTACAAAAGTTAAATTACTATTGTATTTGTTGAATTGTCCTACGGTGAATTGTCCTGTGGTAAGTTGTCTGCAGTGAGTTGCCCATGGTATGTTGATGTAATGAGTTGCCCATGGCAAATTGCTCTATTCCAGCTCCACCACCCTCCTCTCCCCGGACCATAGCTTTTCCAGGCACATTGCCCAGAGCATAGCTATTAAAGGATAAGAAGAAACTAGAAGCAATACTCTGCTTCTTTTCCCTTCCTTGTTAAAACTGAATTGAAGATGTAGTATATTATGGTTTGATGAATCCTTTTCTTAAAGTAAAGTAGAATTTGAATTTTATTGGATATAAGATTCACACATACAACACAGTTGAATGAAGGACAAAAATAGGAATGGAATAGAATTAGAATAGAATAGAATAGAAGTTGGACGGAATCTTGGAGGTCTTCTATTCCAACCCCTTCCTCAGGCAGGAAACCCTATAAAATTTCAGATAAATGGTCCAATTTCTTCTTTAAAACTTCCAGTGTTGGAGCATTCACAACTTCTGGAGGCAGATGTACTAGTTTCATCTTCTCTGTGCTTCAAATATTCTTCCAATGCCTCTTTCTTCATCTGTCTGATGTACTTGCAACATTCCATTCCCATCTATGCTCCTTAGTAAGCAGTCTATCATTGTTGCTGCATAGATAAAGAGCATGATTCACTGTCATTATTTTTCTGGTCTTCCTATCCAGAGTTTTATTCTTCTTGAGTCCAGTCCCATCTGTGTCTGGAATTGTACTGGCACTAATTGCCTTGGTGGTATTTTAATTTCTAGTTCGCTCTCATGATGTATTTACTACTAACCTTGATCTCAATTGTCAAGACTGTCCTAAATGTTATCTAGAAAGATGCTTTGGAATTTGTAGTTATTTTCTTCAGCTTCCTTATATTATTTTCGTAGGGCATCCTTTCTTCAGTTTTCACTATTTTTCCCGATGATGGTGAGGTTGGCACATTTATTCAGTCCAACTTCCATTGCAATATCTTGGCTGTATATTCAGACTATGTTGAGTGATTCGATTTCCAATGGTGTTTTTCCATATCGTTTCAGATCATACATGCAAAGGATGGTGGAATAGCTGGCAGATACTTTTAATGTTGTTCAGTGTTGTTGACAAAGAAATTGGTGCAGTAACAAACGGTAAGTGGTGATTGTCTCCTTGAAAGATTCCTCTATATTAATCTCTTCCAATCTATCACCTTTAACCAGCACCTGTGTCTTACACTATGCCATTGATCTTTGCACAAAGTGTCTGATGTTTTTACCCACTCTTGTTATTTCTAGACACCTAATTATCCAATCATGTAGCAGGGAGTCAAACATCTTCTTATAATCAATCCAAGCTACATTCAAGTTGGCCTTCTTTGACTTACAGTTTTTCGAAATCATCTTGTCTACAAGGAGCTGATCTTTTGTTCCCCTATTATTTAGGCAGTTTCCTTTCTGTGCAGGTGAAAAAAGCTTGTTTTCCCATCATGCCCCTGGTGGAGACTGACTCTGAGGAAGAGGAGGAACAGCCAACAGGGAGTGGCAGTGTGGCTCCAGAGGTGGTGGAGGAGGCTGGGGAAGGGCAGAGACCAGCTGACCAATCAGAGGAGGATTCAGGCCCATCCCCTATCCAACCTAGGGCACGCAGGAAGGAGAAGATCAGGGAAAAGTGTGGTCTACTCGGGAGGAAAGGGCCATGATCCTACTCATGGGTTGCAGCTGTGAGCTCGGTATAAGAGTTTGTAACTGCATGTTCACAGACACTGAAGTCAAATTAATGTTTTTCCTTGGATGAGCTTTATCTTTGTTGGTGTTCTTCCCATGGACTCTCCCTGGTTATCTTCCTGGAATATGTGATTAATTATCTTAGTTTACCTTGGAACTCTCATCAATACGGTTTGTTTCTGGTTTCTTACTTCATTATCTACTTTTGGAATTTAAATTGTGACTAATAAAACAGCGAAGTTAAGTTGAAGGCATTGCAAGACCTTGATTCATGTTTTAGTTTTTGTGTTATTTTTGAGATACTACGGGTCATCACATTTCCATTATTTGCTGTTGGACTGCATCAGCTTCCACACCAGTTAGCAATTTGAAAGGTGTTGGTTATTATTGTTACTTCTACTATTTTCCACATTACACAATAATTTTTCTGTTATTATTACAAAGTAAATAAGATTTTGGCGATGTCTACATGTACTGGTTATCATTTGTCAATTGGGCTGTTATTGTATACTTTTTGTGGGTTTGCCTTTGGCAATGATATGGAAATAGAGTTGCATTCAATGATACAAGTAGAGTTGTATCATTGCATTCTTCCGAAGAGGTTTCCAGGCTCAATTAAAAGTGCTGGTCAATACTTTTAAAACCTTGTACGGAACTCCACTGATATATTGTACCAGATAATACTTTGCTAATATCAGACCTCTCCTCTGGCATATTGGAAGTCTCCTTTCTGGAACTTGGAATATGGACCAAGTAATAGGAATTCTTAGTAACAAGCCCCATTCTATGGAATACTCTAGTCCAGAAGTAGAAGTGACTCTTGCCATTTTAAAACTAATCAGTGCAATATTGTTTCATTGGAATTTGGTTCTTAGGATAATTCATTTGTATCTGAAAGGTTTTCTTTTGTTTATTGGCATTTTTAATTATGGTATTTTTCTCTTTTTGTGTTTATTCTGTCTGGAATCCTTATCGAATGGGGTAGGTTGTAAATATTTTTAATAGTAAAGATATTATTTACTTTGTGTTGCATGTATAGTTTTGCAGATATTTTACCATTTTTTAATAATTTGGAAAATGGAAAAGAACAATAAGTATTTTAATTTTAGACATCCTGTTAACGAAATTTTCTCAGGCTCTGAAAAGACTCATCCCACCTGGGTTGACCAATTAGCTGATCTTAGTAGTAGCTGTGAATAAATTTTCTTAGAATGAAGATGCACTTAAGTGCTATTTTTTAATATCAGCAGTAAAAAAGGTGAATTAAATCTGCTGGATTTAATATGTAATCCCAGCCAAATCAAGCTGAAAATTTCAGTCACACCCACTGCAGTAGATCATGATAACCTCCAGAGACTCTTGGAAACTGAAGAAATTTTGTGGACTCCAGCTCCAAAGTATTATTCCTGAAAAAATATATTTGAGAGTTCCAGTAATTCACCTGACATCCTAATAGTGAAAACAAAAATGATATATCAATGCTAAAATTTCTGTTTTAGTTATTTAGCATTTTGCAATGATAAAAACATTTATTTGTAAAAAAATGTAATACTGACCTAAGTATTATATTTGTCTCCTTTCCAAAAAATTGATGTTATCCATTGCAGTTCCTAATATTATAAATATATGGATTTTCAGAAATGAGGCTGTTTTCTAACATATTAGCTTCTCAATTCTTAGGAAAGGCCATATTTTTCCTTTCCTTTATATATTTTAAATTGCTTAAGTACATCTTAAGTAACATCTAGCCACTTTTCATTTTTATCGGTTCTTTTCCAATTGCATCCAGTTTTTCTAAGCATCAGAATGTTCTCTAATGATTCATGCTTTCACATGATGCATCCAAAATATTTAAGCTGTAGTTTAATTATTGGTACTTCTGCTGAGCAGGCTGATTTTATTTATTCTAATACTGAATTTTCTCATAGTTCAAGATATTTTCAATTGTTTTCTCCAGCACAATTCAATGGCATTTTTTTTCATTCAAACTTGATTTTTCTCTTTTAGTATGAATGATTAATTAACAAAGGTACAGCTGCTAGATCATCAAAAATACTATTTGTTTTGCACTTTGCTTTTACCAGATCCTCAGCTTAGGTCAGAGTCATATAGTTGTGTGGGAAGGAGACTGATAAAAATGGCGGAATAATTTCTCAGAAAAATCAGTGCTATTAGTCAAGGTGGATATATGATATCTATTAGAGATTATATAAATTATTTTCTATTATCCTCCTATCCTTATATAGTTAGCAGCTGTAAACAATAAGATACTGGGGTACAGTTCAAGTGGTTTTTTTAGTTTGATCCAGCATCTTTTCATTTTTTTCTTCATGGTATATTTGTATAGGATTCCACTGTCTGAATTAACTGGTTGGGTTACTTTAAAAAATGTGGCGGTTTTTCTGCATTTCAAAATTAGTCCAATTTCTGTTGCATCAATATTTAATACATAAATTGATTTTCAAATTAATCCACAAATAGTTATTTAATAAGTTTCATTTGAGGAAATGAGCTTTTAGAATCTATACATTTTAAATTATTGCAATGCTGCCATAGCATACATTATAAAATATTAACTGAAAATCAGAACCAATTGCTATTATAATCTTAAAGTTACACAGAAATTTAATGCAAAATTTTCATTGAATTAATGTTTTGAGATTGATTTGAATTATGATTAATTTGTGATAGTTTTCCATAACGCAAAGAGCTTTGGATGTCATTTGAGATAGATCTAATAATGGAGAAGTGTTATACTACTTGGATAATGGTTAAATTTCAGGCCACATGGTTGTTCTTGCTAACAGTGGTCTATTAGCAGTAAGGCCAAAGTAGCACCTATTAGGATATACAGTACAGTGCAGCACAGGTGAGCTTCTTTAAGATATTTCTGATAATCCTACTTGTCCACTTAAGTCCTCAAACTACCTTTTCAATCTGCATTTCTATATAGCCCTACTATATGTGTTGAATAATGTACGCCAATAGGGCTTAATAGATGGTAATAGCTTTGTCATGCCTCTTCCAATGTGAGGTTCCAACTCAAAGCTCAATAAATTAAAATGAAAGCTTAAACCACTACAACCACCACTAAAAAAATCCCAGTCACATATCCCAGTGATCTTAGCCCAAGCTATGGTTTATTGTTCTGAAATGTCGGACTTAATATATATTTAATACTTATAAAGGAATGTTGGACTGTCAGGACTTGTATTCAAGAAAGATCTATGTGAAGTAACAATTGTACAATAAGGAATCACATCTTTTGCTATGTGCAGATGTGCCACTTAAAAGCATACTTAACTGCAAGTGCCAATTCATGCAGTTAGTGACCTATGGGAATCCCATTGGACTATACATTCATTGATAATATTAGACATTCCTGCAGGTAACCTATCAGCCCATTTAGAAAAGTACGTAATAACTTGTGAGATCTATCTTTTGACCTACTGAGTTACCTCCAGAATTGTAATGCTCCGACAACAGTAATTTGCCATCAAAAACTCTTATTACACTCCCCCTCCTATACATCAGTCACTTCTGTATTCCACATTTCATCTCTTTTTTTAAAAGTCCCAGTTGCTTGAAAACCTCTGTTCAAACAATTGACTTGATTATCTTTATTCAAAGTTTTGCTCATTTAACGGCTGATGAACTAAGGCCTGAAAAACTAGATGGGTGATGTTTCATAATTCAATCATTTTTTCTATATTCCATGTATAGTAGTATGCAGAACTAAAAACTTAAATGATATTTAGAAAGCAATTTAACTGAGTCTATGCCAAAATAAAAAATATTTTAGTAATTTAAATATTTTTAAAATCACAGTTTATTCAAAAAACAATAGTTCTGTTAAATGCCAGTGAAAACTTAAATCAGCATCTTATATCTGTTCTCTCTCTATAAATGCTATGCCTTACATGTAGAGCACAGATACTCAGTGTTTTTACCTTAGGCTTACTTTAGATTCATCTTAAGGAACATCTGGACATAGTTGAAAGTACATAATACTTTTTTAAATATTATCCTCACATTCTAAATAAATATTGTGCATGAAAACCTGAGCCATTTCATCACTGGTGTAATTGCTGAAGTCAACAAATTTGCAGCAGGCTTGATTTTTCTTTCAGAATTAACAACCTTGTCTTCCCATAATCAGCATGCATCAAGAAATCTTCAAGGTTTCTATTTCAACCAGAGCAAACAGTCATTTAAATAGGTCTCTCAAAAACATATCTTGACTAATATGTACAGACAAGAAAAATCTTCCAACAGTTTTATTCTATGATCACACATTACTTTCAGATAATGCTACTGAAGCAATGACAGATTTTTACTATTAGGTATAAACAATATATAATGAGCATCTATGGGACACTGCACAACTCCCATCAGTAAGAGAAGAGCTTCATAATTCACATGTTGGTTTACCACTTCAATTTATTTAACTCTGTTATTAGGTAGCAATTGTGTCCTCTGCTAGAAGTGGCAAATGCATGTTTCCAAGGCAGCAAAAGCATAAAGAGGTCCCATCTGGGTATTTTCAAAAGGGTTTTGGAAAATATAATACATTATGTATATGTGTAGGTATTCCAGCATTATTGTGGAATCGGAGGCCAGTACAGGTAAAAGTTAAAAACTGACTGTTTAGGTGCTACAGGTTTGAATGACCCCTGAAATTTGGTGCTTTAATTAATGAGCTAGTTTCACTTTAAAGGCTGCTGGAAAAATAATAATATTTCGATTCCAACTTTGAGTCTTGCATTTTTCACAAGAAAAAAACATTCCCTTAAATTAATGCAGTGATATTCATCCTAGCATCTGCCCTTCCCGATTCTGATTCAAAGCTTTTTATGCGTTTATCTGAATATAACAAAGACACATTACAAAAATAAAATAATAAACATAAATATGAATATAGGTTATATGCATAAGGGATAAAAGTGTTCAAAGTTTTTGCAGACCAAAACAGTACATTCCTGGCAATATAGCCTATAGGTTTCCATTTACTACTCATCTGGGGCCTTTTTGTAGAGCCATTGAAGAAGATTGCTGTCATGTTGTTAGCTTTTTCCTGACTCTCAAACCATATTGAAATTAATTTGTTCATTGCTTTAATTTTCTTTGAAGTAATGATTGATTTTCAGATTTGATTTTTGACCTTTGGGACTTGCAGTGAAATTCTTGTACATACTCTCCTGTTTATACTTATTTAGCTTACCAGAATCATCATTTTAATTGTGTTGTCGTCAGGTATGAAAAAATACATAGTTCACATTTCATTTATATTGCTGTCTTCCAGAATTCTTTATTTTCTTGCAAATGAAAATACATGTTTATATAAAATTAGTCACTATCTTTTAAAGATGTGCACAACAAACATGTGATTAGTCAGATTCTGATAGTTATAATGACAACAGTGTTACTTCATGGGATATACATTATGAGTATCTTTAAAAGTCATAAAATGGTTTTACTGAAAATGAAAAAAAATTATGAAAATCAGTACATTATGATAACAAAGCTGAGCCACATCCTTGCTAGTTCTATAAAGTAAACATTGATTACAAAATATATACTGACAAGGAGAAAAGAACAGTGATTGTATTTTATCACAAAAACCAAGGTGTTATAATATAGTCCTAAGGGTTCAATGTACTAAAGATTACATATTTTATTATATTGCAATTGCAATTGAATTTATACACCAAGGCTGCAATTGTATTGGCTGATCTGCAGTGTACTCAATGGGACCTATTGCTGACAAAACATCATAGGGTATTGTGTCTGTAGCTAGTGATATATTTCTTAGAAACACAACTATACCATTGAGCTAAAATTTTCACACAAAAATGTGAAATTAATTTGAACTTAAATAATAGAAAAAAGAGATTGCATTTTTTACTGTAAATCTGTGTAGTCCCATGATAAAGCTTGTTTCATAGAAAATATATAATTTTGACTCCTAGTTCATGTCAACATGTGGCTCTTTTGTTGCAATTATATTGCTTTCTAGATGGCTTGTTTCAGCATATTTTACTAGCAAATTGTTAAAAATGAAATCAGGTATTTTTTTCTGGAAAACCAACTAGTTCATAACACAAATTTATAACTATAGAATAATACATGCTGCTCTGAAGTAGTAACTCTTAAGTGAGTAATTAAGAAAAGGTTCTTTTAAAATTACATGTTACTACTCACCAATGATGCAGTATACGTTTGAGAACCTTACAAAAGGATTGAATTCTAGAAATCAATTCTAGAAAAAGTATTTACTCCTGTTCATATTTTCTGAATACATGCATATCTTTACCAGTAAATATTCATTTAAGATCTTATATATATATTCTCATTTGCAATACCATATATACTTTTCTAACACCTGCTTTTTGAAAAAAAAAATTTGAGAAGAAAAGTTCCCATCTATCAATTGTAAAAATTCTCTAAAGCTCTAATATAGTAGGATAGATGGAAGAGGACACTATTTTACAAACAGATATAGTAAATATAAGAAGAAACTAAACTGCAGCTGGATATAAAGGATTTATTAATATGAGGTAGAAATAAGAAAAATTAATAATGTAGTGAATGAAGTCATTTTATTTAAACATTTCCAATTTTCAATGCATAATTTTATCATTTCCCCCACAATTTTAACTTGGCAAAGTTCATTCCTTCAGCAATCTACTTACTTTCTATAAACTTGACAGCTTTAAGACTTGTGGACTTCAATTCCCAGAATTCCTCCTCCAGTCATGTTAGCTCAGGAATTCTGGCAGTTGAAGTCCACAAGACTTAAACTTGCCAAGTTTGAAGACAGTTGCTGTAAGGGGACAATTAGTTTGATATATTTTTCACATCTGCACTCATCACAATCACAACTTTTACCAGAAGACATAGGTATTATCTGCTATGAAAAATTATACGTACAGATAATCTTATTTAGCGACTGCATGTTTAGCAACCGTTCATAATTATAACAGTGATGAAAACATAAATTTACAAGCAAAATTACATTTATGAACTCTGCAGGTCTGTATAATAAAGTAAAACTGAAATAAGATCAGAGGCACAGTCACAGCCTCACTTAACAACAGCTTCACTTAATTGAATTGCTGATCCCTATTATGGTCACTAAGAGACTACCTATACTCCTTTATGCTATATTGTATTGATTTATTCTACTTTAACCCCAATTCTTGCTCTGGTACAGGGCAAAATAATGACTTGCTTTATGGGTGGGAGTTAAATTGGGAGCTTCAGGCAATACAGAACATTGCATAGCTTCAGTATAGACATTAAAGTAATAGTATACCTAGAAACAAACATTTTACAAATTAAATGACACTACTAAAATTTATTTATTCCATCACATAAAAGATAAAGATAAAGGAGTCTCTGAGGTTTTTACTCTGCAAGTCCTTGCTGATTATAAGGGGTGGTGCTCATTTCCATTTCAAAGCCATTGAGCCAATGCTGTCCAATGACATTTCTGTAGTCATGTGGTCAGCATATCAAAGTGCTGTTACCTTCCCATCAAAGTGGTATCTATTTATCTATTTGCATTCACATGCTTTCCAATTACTAGATTGGCAGAAGCTAGGGCTAGAATGGGGGGATCTTACATAGACTTCGGGTGTCAGCTTTCCAGCCAACAAGCCCAGCATCTTAACCACTGAGCTGCTGCGCTGCCCATTCCACACAAAGGTGTGGTTATTTCCACAATTTGTTTTTATGCACATTTCTAATACTAGCAATAGTACTTAATATATCGCTTGATAGTGCTTTACAGCCTTCTCTAAGTGGTTTATATAGTCAGCAAATTGCCCCCAATAATCTGGGTCCTCATTTTACTGATCTCGGAAGGATGGAAGTCTGAGTCAACCTTGAGACAGTGAGAATCAAATTGCTAAACTGCTGGCAGTCGGCAGCATCACAATTAGCCTGCAATACTGCACTTTAACCACTGCGCCATCTGGGCTCATTACTAATTACTGGTATTTTATGAAAGTTATATCATATTATACATGAATAATAGTTAAGCTTTAAATTAGGATTGGGGAAATTCAAATTCTAGATCAGTGTTTTTCAAACTTGGCAACTTTTAAGATGTTTGGATTTCAAATTACAACGTTCTTTGAAGTCCACACATCTTAAAACATTTTTTAATCTACCATTTAATTGTGTCTGATTTTTGGAGACTTGCCTGGGAAAGTTCCTGCCTTTTCTTGGCAAGGTTATTCAGAAGAGGTTTGTCACTGCCTCCTTCCTAAGGCTGAGAGAAAGTGACTAGTCCAAGGTCACTCACCTAACAGCTAACAGAGAACTAGAGCTTATGACTTCAGGTTTCTGGCACAATGCCTTAATCATTGCATAAATGAACTCTCCCTTAAAAGTTACTAAGTTTTTTTGAAATAGTTTCTAGTTCATCATCAGACACAAAAGTGCAGTGGATGATCTGAGACCAGTAATTCGATTTCAAAGTAGCTGTGGGGAAAAAAACAGATCTTATGCTGTATTTAGATTTAAGTGCATAGTAAATTATATGAAACAATGACTGACCTTCCTCAACTTCTGTAAACAGGCAAAAGCAGAAGCATTACTTAGTTCACAACATTTTAGCCTGTGAACCCAAAACAATGTGATTAGTTAATGATAGTGTGACATTGAAGCCTTTTATCTTTGCAAAGAGGCTTCTTTGCCCACCCAAAAGTACAAATCATCAAATAATTCAGGCAAAGCAAAAAGGCCCTTGCTCAAATTCAGGGTTCAAATTCTTATCAGCTCCACCCCAAACACAGGATGTCTGAATTTGGAGGCAACAATGTGAACTCTCAAAATTGGCTTCGTTCCATGAGCAAATTTTATATTGTAATTCCAATCTTGATTTATGTTCAAAAGATCAAACTGTTAGCAAAATGATCATGACGCAAAGTAGCTTTATTTGTACCAGTAGATGGATTCACAAATGTTAAGCTCTTCAGTGGGTAAAAATTAAATATATAAAATCAATTATTTGGTGATAAGTTCCACACTAGGTGGCTTCACGATGTTTTCTAAGAAATGATTAATAAGTAAATGTAAAAATTATCATTACACATCATCAGGCAATGTATAACAGGATGTCCAAAATATGAGTAGTCCTTGACTTACAACCACAATTGAGCCTAAAACTTATGCTGCTAAATGAGACACTTGCTAAGTAAATTTTACCCCATTTTACAACCTTTCTTGCCACAGTTAAGTGAATCACTGCAGCTGCTAATTTAGTAACACAATTGTTAAGTGAATCTGGCTTCCCCATTGATTTTGCTTGTCAGGTCGCAAAAGGTGACTTACGACTTATGGCCTGCAACCCTCACACATATGAACCAGTTGCCAAGTACCCAAGTTTTGATCACGTGATTTACTGCAACGGCAGTAAGTGCGAAGAATGGTCTTAAAAGTCACTTTTTTCAGTGATGAAACTTCGAGCAGTCACTAAATGTACTGTTGTAAACATATGAGATATTCCTCATAACAGCACCGCAGGCTCTGCTTTTTCCTCTTTCTCATAGATCAAAAGCGCTTTTTCCTTTTCCTCCCGGTTTCGAAGTTCGCTCTTCCACAGAAGGCTAAAATAATAAGGGCCGCTGAAGGAGCGGAGGGGACGGGCTGCCCACGTACCGTATAGAACCGCCTCCGTAACTCGCGCGAGACTCCCGGCCGCACTAGCATGCCTCCCTCCTGCTCCTCTAATGGCACGAGACACGCCAGCCAAAACTTCCGGGTTAATGCCGTTTTACGTTAAGGCAGTGGTTGGTTCAAAATAACGCTTCCGCGCGCCCACCCACTTTACCCATAGGCAGCAGTCCCTTGTCGCGCTTTGAGGTGACTAACAACTGGGCTGTTTTCTTCTTCGTGGGTTCTTAACATTTCTGCCACACCCATTACTGTTTTTACGAGATTTTTTTAAACAGGTGTCCATTTATTCTGCTGTCTGTGCTCTAACATACACGCGCTGGAACCTCAGCGGAACGCGTCCTCATTCCACCAGGTTTTTTTTTTTTTTTAACGCCGTCAGCTACGAAGAGCGACTTTAGTGACCTCCAACATCACGTGACAAAGCACCCCCCCCCCAAAATCGTTGTAGTTCGCGCTTTTAACTTCCAAAAAGCTGCGGAGTTTCCAAGTTTGTGCCTGTTGAAAAGAAAGTGTAGGAAATGGGTCTTTGCGAGCAAATTTATCTTGCTTTTCTCCTGGGGAATTTTCCGTGAGGCAAGTTCATCTCTAGCGCAGTGGGCAGAACAAACCGGTTAAGCCTGCAACGGAGAGATGGTTCTTTTTTCTATTCAGGCGGATCCGGGGACAACCTACACGGGGTCCTAATGGATCTGGGTCCTGACGTGACCTTTGTAGGCTCGAAAGGCGTGAGCCGGGCAGTAGAAACCGGCGCTGGTTAGGGAATAGGCTCTTGAGCACCGGCAAGATCCCGCTTTGAGGATTTATGAGCTGGGTGTGGGGAGCGCACGTGAGGAGGAGGAGGCGGTGGTGGAGGCGGAGGCCGTTGGGACAGCATGGTGAGTTTGGGGAGAAAAGTAGAAGGAAAAGGAGTTTGGATTGACTTCATCTAATTATTCTGTTCTCGGTTGGAAAAAGAGGTCAATGAATATAGAATTTCTCCTCAGTTTGCTCACGTTAGGGGTATAGGACACTTTAGATTTCAAGGTATATTAGTAGACACTCTAATGTTACTTGTTTATTATAGATCACAAATATTTGCAGAATTTAATGGGAGCATACCTTACAAGCACTACAAACTGTTGTAAATAAAAATGGCATATATATTATTTAAAACAGGGCAGCTGGTGATGCTGTAATTTACTTTGTAGGGAGACAGAGTCCAGCTTGAACAGGCTTCTGTGTTTGTTGCTTGCCTTTCTTCATCTCTTAAGGAATCTTTTCCATGTTTTTTCTGTGTTAATAATATGATTGGCCTTGGTAAGTAGGTGGTGGCATGTTTATATCTATAAACAACAAAAAGGAATCCAGTGATTAATGATTAGCATATGTTATTACTCCATAAGGAGTTTCGGATGATTCATTTAATTGATAATAGTTCTGATGTAAAATAATTCAGATGTGGATGTTCAGCAGCACAGTTTAATGAGGTAAAACAAATATCGGAAGAGACATTTTTGTTTAATACTCTAAAAAGTTACTCCTAGTTTTTAGTTATTCTAATGGATTTATTTCAGAGAAGATAATTGAATTATTTGCCTATTCAGTATTGATTAGTCAATGTAATCCATTTGCCATAATGGAAGTTAAACCATACAAAAGGTTAAAGAACATAAAAGAGTATACAATATTACTGACATACTGCAGACATTAATGGAAACATGATTTTTTATTTATACAATTGCCCAGGTGGCCAAGGGCTACTATTAGTATTTTAAGTTGATATGCCATCCAACTCCCAATGACTCTGAGCATCTCACAAATAAAAATACTGAAAATAAGAAAAACTAATACAATAATAGAGAAAAGTAAAGGAATAAAACGGTAATAACAATGGGATAGGAACAAAAGAGAATCAAACCTCCACAAGAGGCTTCAACAAAGATGTGGTCAAAGATCCAGGTCTTTAAACTAAAACACCAGCATCAGGCTCTCAGGGAGAAGAAGACTTCATTGGAAAAGGCATGGGATACTACAGAGAAGGTACAGTTCTGGGGTCTTAGTAGATGGCATTTGTAAATCAAAGGAATCCAGAGTGTGTGAACCCTGCTATATAGGCTGGGTAGCTACTGTGAGAGTTCCCCCTCAAGTAAGCAGACCCTATGCACTGCAGTATTTCCATGGTATCTTATGTAAGGAGAACATCTTCATTGATCAGAGAAGGATTTGATTAATTGAAGAACTAAGTTACTAATGTTCAGTGTTATGAATAGTTATTTGTTTTCCTCTTAACCTAAGACAACTCTTGAACATTAGTTTGGTGTAGTGGATAAGACATCAAGCTAAAAACTGAGGCTGTGAGTTCTTGTCTCACTTTAGACATAAATCCAGCTAGGTAATCTTCAGCCAGGCACTCTCTCTCAATTCTAGGAAGTAGGCAATGGTAAACCACTTTCAGAGAATCTTGGCAAGGGACTGGTCTAAGCAATTGCCATGAATAAACACTGAATTGAATCTAACCCCATCTCTCCAAAAAAGCAAAAGCCAAATCTAGTGAGACATCTGTAATGTACCAAAATCAAGATTTTAGTCTTAGTTTTAATTCTGCCTACTCTGTAGAAGAAAAATGTAGTTCCCATTATGTTAAGTTTTATATATCATTACAAAAAGCTAAATAGTTTTCTCATTTTAATGCAGAATCTTTATAAATTTTTATATATGTATTTGTGTTTGGTTGTTATAATGTCTTATGAAATTGCATCGACAGTGACATTTGGGAATAATTATATATCATGTGGATAAGATATATATGTATCAGACTTAATCTTTTTGCTTCATGTCATGTATTTTATTTCTATAGCATATATTCCTAACATTATGAAAACAAAGCAATGAACACAATATCCCAAATTCAACATATTAAAATTAGATGGAAAGATTAAAATCAGTCAGAAGGAAGTTAAAGGGACCATGCTAAACATATTATTGTGTAAGGGTGGATAATTTTTGGCCGTGATGCCTGACACAAAAGGAGCTAGTATTAAAAGAGCTGTTATTTGAGTAGAAGCACAAGCTCTGTATCAACTAAAAGAAAGATGAAACTATGCTCAACACTGACATGTTTCCTTCTTAGAACTTTCAACCCAGATTGCCACCCAGAACTTTCCATAGGAAAAAAAGATTGCCACCTCTATACTGTATAATGGATGAATTTTGTGAACTAAAAATAAAGTCCTGTTTTCAAAAATAGATGGATATGTCTAAGGACTTAATGCATATAGTGGAATTCTTGGTTTTAGTTTTTCTGGACTTTTAGAGTACTTTGGCACTGACATAATCTCAAAAGCAGCTTCTCTTGACCCAAGGATCTTTTTCTTCATACAATAAAAAAGGTAAACATCCACAGAAACTGAATTTGTAGTCATGTTTCCTGGGTTATATATTCTGGCCAAATGTGTTCGCATTCTCTCTCTCTCTCTCTCTCTCCCTTCCCCTCTCCTAATCTTACTTTCTTATTTCATGCCCTTTTTATTTAACCTGTTCCATCAACCTAGAAAAAGGTGCCTGGCATGATGTGGTCCCTTACTATTGACTTATAAATATTGCTTTAATATTGTTTCATATTGTCCAAAACAAATAGTCGCTTAGAATTAATATGGGGCACAAAAATATGTAATCAGTTTTCTTGCCCTTGAAAAAGTACAATTGTTTGCTGTAAGAAATTTAGTGATATGATTGTGTTATGTTCACTGCATTTTTGTACTATATCTGATGATGGTCTATCCCAAAAAAAGATGATCAACAGATTTATTTAAAGGTAAAAGCTTTGAAAAAGTGTACAATTTATTGATAAACCATATTGATTCACAATTGTTTTTACAAAATAAGTTCAATAGAATGAATAACAGAATAACAGAATTGGAAGGGACCTTGCAAGTCTTCTAGTCCAATCCCCTGTTCAAGCAGGAGACCATTTCAGTTGTCCAATCTCTTATTAAAAACCTCAGTGATAAAATACCCACAACTTCTAAAGGCAAGCTGTTCCACTGATTAATTGTTCTAATTGTCAGGCAATTTCTTCTTATTTTCAGATTGATTCTCCTTGATTAGTTTTCATTCATTGCTTCTTATTCTGCCTTCATGTGTTTAGGAAGTAGCTTGACCCCCTCTTTCTATCAACCCCTTAGATATTGTAATACTGCTATCATGTCACTATAGTCCTTCTTTTCATTAAACTAAACATACCCAAATCTGCAATGGTTGTTAATAATGGTATGTTTTAGTTTCCAGTCCCCTAATCTGTCATGTTCTTTCATGTACTCTTTCTAGAATCTCAACATCTTTTTTATATAGTGGTGACCAAAACTGGATGCAATATTCCAAATGTGGTCTTATAAAGGCATTATAAATAGTGTTCTTTGCTCATCCCAGGAATGCTTTTTATTATACAAATATTTAAATTAGAAGAATGTATCAAAAAGAATATATATACATGAATACTATATACAGTGTAAATTGAAAAATCTTCAATTTATGTATGTAGTCAAGTCAGAAGTTGATATGACTGGGGTCTGTTTCATGATCCTACATAATCCAGCTCTTTATAGAACAGTGAAATGGTTTGTTCATTTTTGTAATGCTCTTGTTTGTATAGTAAGAGTTTTGAACTAGCACTGAGGAAACCCCAGTTCAGGTACATCCTCAAACCAGGGAAGCTTGCTGGGTGATTAATTCTTCTTCCTATCTACTTTAAAAGATGGGTGTGATAAGGAAATAAAATAGGAGTGGTTATTGCTTACACTGATCTCTTGAATGAAAAATGGGGAATACATCAAAATGATTTAAATGTTACATTTCTCATATTTGATAGAGCTTAAGATTCTCTATTTATTTATTTATTTATTTATTTATTTATTTATTTATTTATTTATTTATTTAACTTTTATACCGCCCTTCTCCCTAGGGACTCAGGGCGGTGTACAGCCAATCTAAAAACCCCAACAATACAAAAGTTAAGAAAAAGATTAAATTAGATTAGGCCGAATAAAAAGCCCACCCCACCCCCTTAAAACCCCCTAATTAAAATTAATGGAGACACATTAAAACCCTCTCTCAGCCCAGGCCGGCCTGCTCGAAAAGCCAGGTCTTCAGCGCGCGCCTGAAGGACCTCAGGTCCATGACGGTACGCAGTTCCGGTGGCAGAGTATTCCAGAGGGCAGGGGCCGCCACAGAGAAGGCCCTACCCCTTGGGACCGCCAGGCGGCACATGGTAGCCGACGGAACCCGGAGAAGGCCTTCCCTGTGTGCTCGCACTGGTCTGCTGGAGATCACCGGTAGGATGCGGTCCTGTAGGTAACCTGGTCCAATGCCATGGATCGCCCTAAAGGTCAGAACCAGAACCTTAAAGCGAACCCGGAAAGCCACTGGCAGCCAATGCAGCTCGCGCAGGAGAGGCGTCACGTGGGCGCTACGTGACGCCCCCATGATCACCCGCGCGGCCGCATTCTGCACCAGTTGGAGTCTCCGGATGCTCCCCGCAGGGAGCCCCATGTAGAGGGCATTACAATAGTCCAGGCGAGAGGTGACCAGGGCCTGAGTGACCGTGGCAAGGCGTCCCGATCCAGAAAGGGCCGCAACCGGTAGATCCGACGGATCTGATGAAATGCCCCCCTGGAGACGGCCGCGACATGGTGTTTCAAGCGACAGCCGCACATCCAGGAGGACTCCCAGATTGCGAGCCCTCTCTGTGGGGGGCAAAATTTCCCCCCCAATAGCCAGCGACGGAGTCAACTGGCCTATATCGGGACGCCGGAAACCACAGCCACTCGGTCTTGGATGGGTTGAGCCGGAGCCTGTTCCCGCCCATCCAATCCCGCACGGCCTCCAGGCACCTGGACATAGCCCCCACAGCATCGTTGGGGTGGTCGGGGTGGAGATGTATAACTGGGTGTCATCTGCATAGAGATGACACTTCACCCAAGACCACGGATGATCTCGCCCAGCGGTTTCATATAGATGTTGAACAAAGAGGGGAGAGAACCGACCCCTGAGGCACCCCACAAACCAGGGGCCTAGAGGTGGACCTCTCCCCTCCCGCCAACACCAATTGGGAACGGTCGGAGAGGAAGGAGGAGAACCATCGAAGGACGGCTCCCCCAATTCCCAACCCCTCCAACCGTCGCAATAGGATACTATGGTCGATAGTATCGAAAGCCGCCGAGAGATCTAATAGGACCAGGACAGAGGAGAACCCTCTGTCACGAGCCCTCCAGAGATCATCGACCAACGCGACCAATGCCGTCTCAGTACTATGCCCAGGCCTGAAGCCCGATTGGAACGGATCGAGGTAAGTTGTTTCCTCCAGGTACTGAGGAAGCTGACGTGCCACCACACTCTCAACAACCTTCGCCACAAAGGGCAGGTTGGAGACTGGACGAAAGTTATTTAAAACAGCTGGATCCAGGGAAGGCTTCTTGAGGAGGGGCCGCACCACCGCCGTCTTCAGGGCGGTAGGAAGCGACCCCTCTCTCAGAGAAGCGTTGATAATCCCCTGGAGCCAGCCTCGTGTCGTCTCCCTGGCAGCCGAAACCAGCCAGGAAGGGCACGGGTCCAATAAACAGGTGGTGGCATTCAGACTCCCCAGCAACCTGTCCACACCCTCGGCGGTCACAGGATCGAACTCTCCCCAGATAACATTCACAAGACCTGCCCCGGACACCTCCCCCGGGACCATCCAATTGGAGTTAAGACCCTCCCGAATCTGAACGATTTTATCATGCAGGAATCGAGAAAACTCCTCTGCTCTACCCTGCAAGAGGTCATCCCGCGCTCTCGGTTCAAGCAGAGAGCGGGTCACTCTAAACAGGGCGGCAGGCCGATTTCCTGCCGACGCAATAAGGGCGGAGAAATACGAAGATTTTGCCGCCCCTATCGCCACAAGGTAAGTCTTAATATGAGATCTTACCTGTGTTCGGTCAGATTCAGAACGAGTCGCCCTCCAAATGCCCTCTAGACGTCTTTTCCGGCACTTCATCTCCCGTAGCTCCTCCGTAAACCACGGAGCCAAATGGGATCTGTGCCGGGTCAGAGGTCGCAGAGGCACAACTCGGTCTAGAGCCCCGGCGGCCAACCCATCCCAGGTGGCCACCAGGTCTCCAGGCGAGCTGAGAGCCAGAGATTCAGGAAATGGCCCAAGCTCCCTCTGGAACCGCTCCGGGTCCATTAGGCGCCTGGGGCGGAACCATCTAAGTGGCTCCGCCTCCCTGCGGTGGGGGGTGGCGGAACAGAAGTCCAGTCTAAGGAGGAAATGATCTGTCCATGACAAGGGAGTAATAACTAAGTCCCCACACTTACAGTCATTCAACCACTGCCCAGAGACAAAAATCAGGTCCAGCATGTGTCCTCCTATGTGAGTGGGAGCAGAAACTAACTGGGTCAGGTCCATGGCCGTCATGGAAGCCAAGAACTCCCGGACCAACCCAGAGGTTTCACCGAGCGATGGCAGGTTGAAATCCCCCATGACCAAGAGCCTGGGGGTCTCAACCGCCAGCCCGGCTATCACCTCTAGGAGTCCGGGCAGGGCTGATGAGACGTGGCAGGGAGCCAGGTACGTCAACAAAAGGCCCATCTGAACCCCTTGCCCCCACTTCACAAAAAGAGATTCACAGCCAGCCGTCTGAGGGACAGTGGCCTCCCTAGGACAAAGGACTTCCTTTATAAGCACCGCCACCCCACCACCCCTTCCCTGAGCCCTAGGCTGGTGAAATGCAAGGAAACCTGGTGGGCACATCTCAACCAGAGGGACACCTCCCTCTGGGCCCAACCAGGTTTCGGTGACACCTACCAGGTCCGCGGCCTCCTCCTGAACCAACTCAGAGATCAGGGGGGCCTTATTAATCACGGACCTGGCATTGCACAACAGCAGCCGGGCATTCAGGGCCTGAGATTCTGGACAACCAGGACTACAGGATGGGTAAGGAGGGTCGGAGCGCGCTACCGCTTGTAAACATCGGGAGCGCGATCCCCTGACCGGATATGGCCCTCTACCCCCGGCATACCTACCTCTCCCAGTCACCGTGCTAATTGAAACAATTAGCTAGAATATCTTTGGTAAGTTTCAGCGGACAATTTTTACTTAAATCTTAAGGGCATATAGTATGCTATCTTCCTAGAGAAAGTTAACAAACTACTGTAGTTATTTTTGATATATAACAAATAGTTACAGTTCCTTAATACATCTTATGAGACTGGGGTATACCTTGAAGATTATCACTGTTTAAGAAAATATCTCTAGACTCTGAGTATTATAAGAATTATTGATGAGTTGCAAACTTTATCAAAGAAGAAGACAACTCTGAATTTAAAAGTTGCCTTATCAAATAAATAAATGTCTTTCTCCCCATTCCCCTCAAAGTTCAGATTAAGAGAAACAACAATTATTAATTTATCTCCACTGCCATAACGCAGTGGATCTCTTTTAAAGCTGATTATTTCAGTGGAAAAAACTATTTTTTCTTTTTAGATAGACTGGCCAAGATAATCTAATACCGTGGTGGGTGAGCAACTTGAGAATTTTGTAGGGCAATTTCAGTTGGATTCAGATCTAGATTTGATCAATATAATGATCTCCCTTATCCAGAATTAAAATGGGCAACATAATTCTATTAATTTTCCTTTTCATAGCATCATCACTGAGCATAATAACATGTAGAATCATTTAAATGAGAATTGGGAGCCATAATTTGAGTTTTTTAATTGACTGAAGTTTGCACAGGTGAAACTTGTTCCTCACAAAACACACCCTATGTAGGTAAGGAAAATTCAGTCTGTTTTTGAGAGGATTACATTGTCCCTGAAATAGCTTTTCAGTGGTCCTAAATTTACAACTGCCCACCATGGTTATAAATTAGGCAGTCATGTCATCAACCCATTTTTATGCCCTTTTTTATGGTCATTAGGCAAACACAGTAATCATAAAGTGAATGCAATAATCGTTAAGCAAACCAATAGTTATTTATAGACATGATTTTGCTAAAAATGAAATAAATGCCAGTTTTTAGCAAAACATGATCGCATGGCCATGGGATGCTGCAAACAGCCATAAATGTGGCCAATTGCCAAGTGTCTGAGCTAAGCAACGGTCATAAGTTGAGAGCGATCTAGTCTGACAATAATGGTAGTCTTTGAAGATAGTTCAAAAGCTGCAATTAATGTAAAGCTTTAATGTTGCTTTTGAATTGAGTAAATATTTAGCTAGGATTTGAAATATTTGGAATGATTATAAGATCAATTCTGAATGCATTTCCAAAACTAACAACAAAACAAACCTTCACAGTTTAGGACTCAAGTAATTTTAAGGTGGTTCTCTTATATCAACAATTTCTTTACTAATATATTTATCAGAGGCCTTGTCAGAATGCTTTCAATTTCAAAGATTAAACTATGTGACATCAAATTAAAAATACTAGTATTCTAGTTTATGCTTTCACTTCCTTGTTATTCACTTTATTATTTTTGAAAATAATGCTTTGGATTTTTAAGTAATGTTTAAAATGCATTGCTATTTTTAAGTACAGTTAGTCTTCAATTTACTACCATTCGTTTAGTGACTGTTCAGAGTTACAATAACATGGAAAAAAGTGACATGACCATTTTTCATACGTATGACCATTGCAGCTTTTCCATGATCAAAATTTGAGTGCTTGGTAACTGGCATGTATTTATGATGGTTACAGTGTCCTAGGGTTATGTTACCATCTTTTGTAATCTTCTGACAAGCAAAGCCAAAGGGGTAGCCAGATTCACTTAACAATGATGTTACTAACTTAATTGCAGTGATGCATTTAACTGTGACAAGAAAAGTCATAAAAATGGGACAAAATTCACCTAACAACTGTCTTTTAGAAATTTTGGGCTCAGTTGTGCTGTAAGTTGACAGCTATCTTTATAACAATCCTAAATAAGATTTGTCCATCTGCATATCTGATCCTTCAACAGCCCCAGTGCCATAGCTTGGCTAGGCGGAGGTCTTTATTTGTAATAATGTATTACCTCTGTCTGGGGATTGTTTCCTAAGATAACTTACGTTGCATTGGCCACAGAGAAAAACTTGGTATTCTGCTGGCCTGCTTGCTGCCCAGAAGGACTCCACAACATTCATAGTGACCATAAGTTGTTCTAACTAATCTTGGGACCTTATACATGTAGGCAGGCACATGTTAGACACTGTTTCTCTCAAATCAGATATATTATCTAGATCAGTGGTTCCCAAACTTTTTCAGTCCACCGCCCCCTTGGTGCTACAAACTCATCCTCGGTGCCCCCCACCCAGGGGTGGGATTCAAATTTCTGTGGGTGTGGCCTAATTTGAGGGTGTGGCTTGCTGCTCATGTGACTGGGTGGGCGTGGCCAGGTGACTGGCAAACCAAATACAAGTGATCCTCACTTAATAGCTGGTTGTTTAGCAAGTGTTCTAATTTATGACTGGCCTCCCCAGAGCTACTTGACCTTCTTTTTGGAGTTTTGACAGCCTTACACACTCATACACACACACTCCCTTCCAACCCTGCTGGAGCAGGTCATTGGACTAGAATCGACAAAAGCGTCTCTGATAGAATATAATCAGAGATTCTTTGCCGATTCTTGTTGATTTTTTATTTGTATTTCTTTATTTTATGTTGCTGAATTGCATTGACATGTGTGTCCCTTCTTGTGCACAACCCAGAAGCTTTTGTGATTCTTTGCAGCAAAAATTACCAACCTCTGGCTTTGCTCTACTTTTCAAACATGCCACAACTGCGCGTTCTAGGTGCCGGCTCTGCAGGTCCACCCCATTGAGCCCGGTGCATTGGAGGGACCTGCCCAAGCAAGTCCGAACGGAGCGGTGCACCAAGTAAATGGGGTGAGCCTGACAGAGGGAAAGAGAGAGAAAAGAAAGAGAAAAAGAAAGAGAAAAGGGAAAGAAAGAAAAAGGGACAGACAAAAAAGGCGGGGGATGGAAGGAAGGGACAGAAAGAAAAAGAAATAAAAAAAGAGGGAGAGAGGGAGGAGAAAGATAATGAGATATCTATTCTAGTACAATAACCTGCTCCAGCAGGGTTAGAAGGGAATGTTTGTGTGTGTGTGTGTGTGTGCTTCTTGTAATTTACAAGTACATTTTGGTTTTGCCTTCTTCAGAATTGGCACTGTAATACGTTGGGGAAAAGTAATTTTTAGGATGGAGATCTGGTCCAATGGATCCTGTTTAAAGCCTCAACAAAATGTGAGCTTCCTGATAGTCTTGACCATGTTTCGTCCACAAAACCTTTAATAGAAGCCAAAGAGATTTCAATGTGCTGGCAAAGATGTTTCAATGTGGAAAAGGGCCTCAGTCTAAATTAGGCCTCATTTCAATCTGATGCATCAGGTCTCTCCCTCTCTCCCTCCCTCCCAGACTGGCTTTGCTCTACTTTCCCGATGTGCCTGCAGGGCCGGCATAGGTAGATAGGTAGATAGGTAGGTAGAGAGATGCATAGGCAGACAGGCAGACCTTTTGGATGGATGGATGGGTAGGTAGGTAGATAGATATATTGGTAGATAGATAGATAGATGCATAGGTAGGCAGGCAGACTAGGATGGATAGGTAGATAGATATATTGGTAGATAGATTAGATAGATAGATAGATAGATAGATAGATAGATAGATAGATAGATAGATATTGGTAGATAGATAGGTAGGTAGGTAGGCAGGCAGGCAGACCTTTTGGATGAATGTATGGATAGGAAGACAGGCAGGCAAATAGGCAGGAAAACAGACAGACAGACTTTTTGGATGAATGTATAAGATCGATCAATCGATATTGGTAGGTAGGTAGACAGAAAGAAGGTAGGCAGGAAGGCAGACAGACAGACCTTTTGGATGGATGGACGGACGGACAGAATGCGACAGCGGCAGCACTTTGGGAAAGCCGTGGCGGTGGCTTTTCGCAACGTACTGTCGCCTTGGAGGTGCTGGCTCCGGTGCGGTACAACAGTCAATGAGGTGAGCCTGCAGGGCCAGCGCCTCAAAACCCCCCGCCGCCTCTTAGCATCCCCAAGTGGGCCAGCAGAGGGGTGCTAAGGCGGCAGGAGGGCAGCACGTCGAACGCAGCGGCACGTGATGTGCCAGCTCTGCCGCATTGGAGGCGCTGGTTCTGGAGCGGTGCAACAGTCAATGGGTGAGCCTGCAGGGCCAGCGCTTCGAATGTCCCCCTGCCACCTCTTAGCATCCCCAAGGGGACTGGCAGAGGTGCGCTAAGAGGTGTCAGGGGGGCTTTTGAGGCACCGGCCCTGCAGGCTCACCCATTGACTGTTGCTCTGCACTGGAGCTGGCATCTCCAATGCAGAGGAGGCAGCTTTTCCCGACTCGTTGCCGCATTGGAGGCACCGGCTCCAGAGCAGTGCAACAGTCAACGGGTAAGCCTGCAGGGTCGACGCCTCAAACGCCCCCTGCTGCCTCTTAGTGCCCCTCTGCCAGCCCCCTTGGGGAAGCTAAGAGGTGGCAGGAGGCGGTGCATCGAACGCGGTCGTGGCGGCATGTCAAATGCGGCTGTGGCGGCACATAATGTGCCACTGCTGCCCCATTGGAGGGGCCGGCTCCGGAGCAGTGCAACAGTCAATGGGTGAGCCTGCGGGGCCGGTGCCTTGAACGCCCCTCTGCCGGCTCTCTTGCCTCTTAGCACCCTCTAAGGCACCCCACTGCCCCCCAGGGGGCGGTACCGCCTACTTTGGGAACCACTGATCTAGATACAAAGGACATTTCCACAAAGCACCAGCCTGAAGATGGCGAGTGAGATCTCGTCGAAACGTTGCCCAGATATTCTCAATCTTACACAGGAAAAGACCCGAACACACCAAGACCTGCATACCTATATCCATGAAAATCTATCTATCTATCTATATATATATCTGTGTGTGTGTGTGTGTGTGTGTGTGTGTGTGTGTGTGTGTGTGTGTGTGTGTGTATTGGCTTCTAGGTGCTCACTAAGAAAGGATTTTTTGAAATGACTATCAGAGCATTAGTACTTCCTATATTATTATTAACACGCTCTGATGCTAAGGAGTTCTACTCCACCTCCCCACCTGAAAAGAAAACTGTTCCAAATGCAAAACACAAGCAGAGAGGAGTTTCAGTTTTAGTTTCACAGCAACAACCAGGCTTAGTACAGAACAGTTGAACTAAGCCCAGGCTCCTTGCTATCTCCTTCTGGCTCACACAGCAAAAACTGTATCAGTTTCCATGTTTCAGTTTCCAAACAGCCCTCAACTCTCTCTCACACACAAATACCAATGGATGCTGGTAGGCAGAGGCACAATTTTCTCCCCTTATTTTCCTCCTCAAACACTAAGCCTGATCACATAGTTTCATAGCAAAGCACAGGTAAAGAGCTACTCATTAAATATGACTGAGTTAATATTTAATACTAAGATCTAATTATTTCACTTAGACATGATATGTGATCTAAGGCAGGGATCGGCAACCTTAAACACTCAAAAGAGCCACAAAGGTTCTAACCAGAAGCCCCCATTCAATTCTGGAGCCAACCAGAAGTCCGGTTTTCCTACCATAGAGTCTCATCCTAGCGCAGCATTCTTTTTCCTCTACTTGCCCTACCTGAAAGCCCTATTAATTGTGGAGCTGACCGGCGACGGAGCCACAGCAGAGGGATGAAAGAGCCACATGTGGCTCCAGAGCCATGGATTTCTGACTCCTGATCTAAGGCATTGCAATTTGAAAAACCATAAACATGTAGAAGGCAACACTGTCCTATTCTGGCAATATTAATGCTATCGGACACTTCTGTTAGCTGATCTTCAAGTGCAATATTCTATAGGGTAAGAGGTAAGACTATTAAAAAGAATAAAAGGATGTAACATCAGAAAATAAAATTATAAAAAAACCAGAATATTAACTTTTAACTTTCCAGTATATAACATTCAAAAATGATTGTAGTGGTAAATAATTGAACTAGAATTCATCAAGAAACTCAGCTTGTATCATCTGCGGTTAGAACAAGAATATTTCTTTAAAAAATTGTACTGCGTATGTTACATACCTGACCAATGCAGGAATTTCTGTTAATTTGCTCACGTTCTTTATAAATGCCCAACATTAAGTTATCACTTGATATTTTTATACATTTAAATTCACCTTGACCTCTGCTTATTATTTCACCCCAACCTTATGCATATATGTAATTGAAGTTCAAAAGAATGCCTCCTACATCTAATTAACAGATTGTAGCCTATAGAATCTTCTACTATACCATAGTACTTTTCTCTGTTTGACTTTCTGTTAAGGTTTCTTGTTTCTAAAATAGATAATCACTGACTAATTTGAATTGGTTTTTTTTTTGTAAATCTTTTGAAGGGTAAATTTCCCCTGGCTTAACACTTCAGTACAAGGCAGATCATATTTAGAATTCTTAACTAGTGTCTGAAACAGCTATTTTATCATTAATGATATTCCCTTTTTAATAGCAATGTATGTTTTCCATAAATAATATGGTACTGATAGTACTCTGTCTTCTTTTGAACTCAGGAGTCACTGACTTAGAACAAACATAGTCATTTGTATAGCCTAAGTAATACATGGTGGTCAGATATTGATCTTAATATAGAGTATAATGGAAACAGTTTGATTGCATGAAATAGGCTTAGAAAAGGAAAATAGGAATGTGAGGTATTTTGCAGCTAAAATGCTATTTTTTTTGTGGGTAAACAATTGAAAAGCAATTAACTAACGTATTATTCTGCCTTTATAACATGAAGCATATTAGAAAATGCTATTTTTAATTATATCTCTATATGTATTATGATTACATTTTTAAACAGATAGTATTATTGTGACGATTGGATATTAGAGCTGTCTCTCAAAGCATAGCAGAGCACCTTTAATAGTTTATATTTCAGAAAGAAAAGGAAACCAAGGAAAGACAGATTTGAGAGATATGGGTAGAAGGAGAGACCTAAGGAAGCTTGGATCCTAACCCAAGGAAAAAAAACATATCTTTCAGAATGATAGATGTATGTGTATACATTTAGTGTCAGGAAAGGGAAGGGTTTACAGTCTTTAGATACTTATCAAAACAATTTCCAACAATTTCAGTGTACATAGTGAAAATTAATGTGATTCCTTGTTTAAGTGTTAAAGTGTGCTTCTGATTTATCCTAGTTTCATATTATATTACTGTGATAACTAAAAGTGGTATGTTACAATATGTACCAGAAATGCAATTCTAAGTGGGAATTCAGTACTGTTCTGTCAATAGCATTCAGTTGTCTGAAATATTTCTTATAAGTAGTGCTTTGATCTGAAGATACTATATTAGTGTTGTCATATTTGTTAAAATTATTTAGCATTTTCTTGAAAATCAAATGTTCAAATCATTCTGTGTCACTGACTTGCTCATTTCCTGAAAGTTTGGATTACTCTAAGTTAGTACAGAATCTTGAGAATTATTTTACACAGTTGTATTAATTCTTTGCTATCTAGGTATTTTTGACAATAGTCATAAAGTATGACATCGCATGACTGTTGCTTAGCAATAACAGTTCTGCTTGTCCTGTTGCTGTCCTTAAGGTAAGACTATATAGGTCATTAAGTGAGGACCTCATGTAACTGCAACTTCTAATTTCCTGCTAGCTTCCCCATAGACTTTACTTTTGGGAAGCCAGCAGGGGATGTTGAAAATCACAGTCATATGATTGTCGGGAATTTTGTAACCGCCAGAACTTTGAGGGCCAGTCATTACTCCCCCTGTTCTGTGCCATCATAATTTTGAATGGTTGCTGAATGAATGGATATAACCTGAGGACTATCTGTACTTTGTAAATAGTAGGCACAAATTATTTTATATTGACAGGAATAACAAGAGAGACCTTGCAATGCTGGAAGTAAGGAATAGAGTTAGAAAATGGCTTGGTTGGTTACCAAATGGTAGGTACCATTGATTACCTACCAGATGTTTTGCCATTTTAAATAATCAGAATTGTTTATTTTTCTTAATGTACACTGAAATGAAATAATTTACATAGTTTGTCTTGTATATATCCAAGAATTATTAACAGGTTTGAACTTGATATATTTGTTATTTGGATTTTAATATTCTAGTTCTTAGCCTTTCTGTTTTCTGCCATCTGAACTTCTATTTATTTAGCCTTATCCTTAAATTGATATTTCACTGCTTTTCATTTTTTGTTCTTATGGTAATGGTTGAGTTGGCACCTCTTTATTTGAATCTCTTTGTCTTAACTCTCAACTGATAGTTTTCTGAACCAAATGAAACACTGGAAGGCTACTTTAAGATTCAGCTATTGGGATGCAGAAGGAGTGAGAAATAAATTTTAAAGGAGACTCACAATGAATTTAATCACTGGTATCTCTATGGAACATCTAAGCAATATTAACTTTGTTTGTGATTTCTGATAAGCAAAGGTTATATATTGAGTCTAAATTTGTTTACCAACTTTAAAAAAGTTTAATGTGAAATACTGTTTTTTATTTTCAAATCCATATGCCATTTTATCTGTCATATACATTTCCAATAGCCCTTAGATAGAAAGATTTCTCATTTTTATGATGGAACTGGTAATGCACATTTTAACTTCAAAAAAACCCCATAACTATAGCATACCGTATATGACAGTAGAAATTATAGATATACTACTTCTTCATTTTATGCAGTAAAATAAGTATATTGTTCACTATTGTCTCATTGGTTATACAAATATTTTTTTTCAAATGGAATAAACATGAATTGGAGAATTATTGGGAAGCATAGTTATTGAATTCATTGTTGATTTTACCTTTCTGCTTATTTTAGTAAATGGTGACATCTGGTTTTCCGTGTACATAGAATTGTGGGTAGTTATTCACCAGATTTTTAAAAACATAGGTCAAACATAAAGTTAGGAAAAATGTTGATGCTTTATACTTATTTTTCCAGCAAATTGAAGAATTGGTAAGAATGTTGACACTAATGTAGATAATAAAGTATAGAACTATTTTATTAAAATATTAAAAATAATTAAATGTGTTTATATAAACTGTTACTTTGAATATAATCTATAACATTAGACAAATATTCATTCCTATTAAAAGCGTACTCAAATTTGGTATTTTACTGATGTGGTAGATTATCAGGCATGTTGCCCAACATATTTGGGGAGCATCAGACCGGAGAAAGCAGTTATAAAGCCATATTTTAAAATGTCAGTGCTTTAGATTAGAACTAATAATAATTCACAGTTATAAGAAAATGATGCTATTTAAAGATTGGTTTTAGAGAAGCTGTGAAATAAAGTTTGTTCATGTTAACATATATTGGTTTATTCTTCTACAGGGGGTGATAGGTGTGCAGCTGGTGGTTACCATGGTGATGACTAGCATTATACAGAAGATCATACCTCACTACTCTCTTGCCCGGTGGCTTCTTTGCAGTGGAAGGTAAGATAAGAAACCAGAACTAAACATCTGATAAAATGGGTTCTTGCCCATGAAAGCTGATACTGTAGTAAATTTGCTGCGAATGTAAGGTGCCAGTGGATATTTTGCTGGCCTATTCTGTTGTGTACCAAGTTTGTCTCGGAACTGATTATAATTATAATTGGTCTGGATATGTTGGTTCTAAAAATATTCACATTAAATCTTTTCTAATCTTATCTAGAAATATGCATTATGCTGTAGCTTAGGGTCTTCTTGAGAAATAGGTGGCATATACTTTATTATACTATTACATATGCTGTCCATGGTCTTTTTCTTGACAATTGCTATGCCCCATTTATAAAAGCAGATACTTTTATCTCACCTTGCTAAATAATATGGCCATACATTTTGTGCATAATTGTCTCAATAATTAAAATATGCATCCTGTAAGAGGAAAATCAGATTTGAAATTTAAGAAAAGAGGTTTATTTAAAGGCAATAGTCATTAGTGACAATCATGGTACTTGTGACAAATTACTTAATAACTTTAAAATAACATTCACAATCATTAAGCTCCTTGTGCTAAAAACAAGAAAGAAGCAGATATGGGCTATCCCCAGGCTCCCTAAATCCTTTAGAATTACTTGTGAATTTCCATTTGAAAATATTCTATCTTTTGTGATGTTCTTGCTAGGAAATCAGAATAATGGGTGATCTTCAGAAGATTAATTCTCTACTTAGATATTATTTGGCTTTTATAAATGCACTTAAATTTCAGAAGGAATTACTCTAAAAATTATAAAATAAAAAATAAGCTCAATTTCCTGATTAAATAATTAAGTATCAAGGACCCCACAATTTCATATATAGTTATAACAGTCGCTGTTCAATGTATGCAGCCAGGTGTTCTTTTGGTTGGATTTACTAATAACTGATGATTTGTCTACTCAACCTAAATCTTCTCTGTCTTCATCAAGAGCTTAATTGATGGATGATTCTGAGACATGGAAGGACTGTATAAGCCAGATGGCTGCATGACAAATAAAAGAGAGTCTAGCACTCATAATTGGCAGCTGCTTGCCAGTGTAGAAATTTGCTCAAATACCTCACTAGAGAGGACAGGTGGAAGGACAAAGTAAGTAGATATGGTAGGGTAGCTTTGGCCTTGCTAAGCGTTAAAAAAGCAGCCTCCTTATTGGTCCTCTAGAGATTCCTGTGGGATATTGAACAGATGGTCATGGACTATTGAGTTTGTCATAATTTATCTACAGAATTATCTAGATAATTATCTGGTGGCATCTTTTACTAAAAATCAAATTTGAACCTTGCCAATCATCTTGACAAAGATACTTTTTTGCTTTTGTTTTTTAATAATTTTATATTTAGTGTATAAGGCATTGGTTAAAAAGCAATTCAGAGAGTGATGTAGAAAAAGGGTATATAGCTAGTCCTTGCTTAACCTTAATTGAGACTGGAATTTCCATCACAAAGCGGTGGTCATTAGGCACATCACCAGTTCTGGGAGTTCTGGTTGCAGGTGGTAAACAAGGACCATGCTTCTCTTCTGCTGCATTGTTCTCTGCTTCAACTCCCCTTTCAACCTATTTCCTCCCTATCTCTGCTCTTTTGGCTGCCCTTAACTCTGTCACTTTCTACTCCTGCTGCCCTTTGCTGTCCTCTTCCTCCTGCTGCTGATGGAAGGGGCAGCAGCTGCTTCAACTGGGAATGGCTTGTCAGCAATGGGAGGAAGAAGCTGGCAAAGCTTAGCTGGAGGCAGCAGGGGTAGGTGGTAGAGAAGAACAGCACAACCAAAAAAGTGTGGATGGCTGCAGATAGAGAAATGGGCAGAGTGAAGTGCATGTGCTCATAAATGTGGACAGGCTGCCAAATGTTCAAATTTTCATCATGTGATTGCAGGGGTGTTGCAACTGCAACTGTTAATTTCAAGGACCAGCCGTGACTACCATTCAGCACTACTGCAATTTTGAATGGTTGTTAAATGACAACTACTTACAAGTTAAAGAAGACCTGCTAAGAGTTTAGTGTATCTATGTGTTACATTTTTTCCTACCTCCATTTCTGTTTCACACGTCAGCATCGTATGTAAGATAATCATAAATGAAGAATACAGTGCTATATTGCAAAACTAGCAGCTATCATAGACAAGTATGGATATAATTAAAACTATTTTAACCTTACTATTTGAATTACAAAGGCTTGTGATATTATATTTTGTTAAATGTCATTCAAATTATTAATTTTGGAGGGGTTATTTTTTAGTTTGCGGTGGTACCTGCATCCCACAGAAGAAGAATTACGTATTCTTGCAGGAAAACAACAAAAGGGAAAAAGCAAGAAAGATAGGTATGAAAACAGTATGGGTAACTAATTATTTCCCAGTCTTTAAACAGTTGTTGTGGTTGGTTATTTGATATTCCTTAATGATTACAAAAATAATTTTTTTAAACTGATTTTGCATAGAAAGAAATCATCTGGGTATCTATATCTGCTTTTAATACATTAATACCATATTAAAAATCAAAGGGTCTCAAAATACTTATGAATATTTTTGGGATAAACAAAAATAAGACAGAGAAAAGGGAGATACATCATCTCTAATATACTTGCCCTTGTCGCTATTATGCATTTTACTGGTTTAAAAGGGTAAGAAAAGACACAGAGTACAATTAGAACTGATTTACCTTGCTGACTTCCTTGTTTAATTTAAATATATATACATCACAGTTTTTCTGGAAGCATTTAAAATTAACAGGTATTACAATAAAAAGAATAACACTAGAATGCAGTCAGGAATTACAACTTCTTTCGTCAGTTAAAAAAAACTGTTATCCAGATGACAAGCCAAAATCTGTATTGTATGACCATCCAAGGTGCAAGATCTAATGTCAGGATGTCTTGTTCTGCTGACAATTACTGTAGAAAGACTTCTACATAGATACTTTTAGAATATTAACATAGAAAAGTTATATTTTCCTACACCAATTATAGTTTAAAAGTTAAAGTAAACACCACAGATAACCTGTAAGATTCCTTTTACTAGAGCAGGGGTGTCAAACTTGTGTCATCATGGCAGCGTCATGTAATGTATTGGGACTTTTTTCTCCTTTGCTAAACTGAGCGGGGATGTGGCCAGCACATGATACATCTGGCACATGGGCCATGAGTTTGATAGCCCTGTGCCAGAGGATTGAAGTCTACCATGTCCATCCACTGGTGAAACTAATATATTCAAAAGTCTCTCTTAAAATTAATTATTTGTATGTTTTATTTAAAATTATTGTACAACAATAAATGCCACCAAGTCAAACTTGGGTTTTGATCATTATAAAGATGGGGCTGTGCTGTTTTCTTGGCAGTTGTAGTTTAATGGTTTGCTTGTGTTGTCTTCTGTGAAGTTTTTACTAGTTGGCTTTCAAGCGTAAATGCTACTCTTGAGAATGAAGTGTACCACAATTTTAATGTCATATGAATGGTAAATAAAACATATGAATATAAAACATATGAATGGTAAATCAATTAACCTGTTCTACCACAGAATAAAAGTTAAAATATAAAATATTTATTTATGGGCCTGAAAAATACTGTCTGATATCAAAATATTATACTGATCAAGGCATTCTAAATATGAAGGACTCCCACCAAAAATAATTTAACCTCAGGCAGCCATTTCTTACACCTTATTCTGTCACGTACTATGCCAAAGTTCTATTTGTTCAATAGTGTATTCCATCTGAAAGGTTTATATAAATTGTGCATCAACTTTTTTCTCCATTAAATTATAAAGACTAGACATTAGATTTTCTAAAGGAAAGTTTAGCTGCCAAATGCTCCTGAGGATTTAGTAGATCCTTGAGAACCTTGTTTCATGTATTATGGAACAGTTATAATTGTATTAAAAATAAATTAACAAAGGTAGAAGAAGACACGTGGAGGATGCTTGGTATGCAAGGTGATTTCGGTTATTCTTCAGAAAAATTAGTCATAGAAAAGTAATTGATAATAAAGCCTGTATGATTGAAGGAGCATCTTTAGGACTTTTTGTGTCCTTGGTTCCTAGAATTTTATAACTTCAATTATTAAAATTTTCTTGTCTAATTTCATTTCTTGCCACTCAGCAAAAGAGTTTCCAGAATTTTATGAATGGGTTTGTACATATACTTATGAAAAAGTCTAGCATAAAAATGGAATGATATGATACTCATTAGTTTAACTCAGTTAAATAAATTCAAATACATTTGCACGTGTGCACATATACCCAATTAGATAAAGCTGAATAACAGTGTCTCTGTTTTCAGGCTTTAGATTCACAGATCAGTTTTCTTTTCAGCAAATAAATTTGATAGCATTTCTGTCTATTGAATAACATAATATTGAAAGTAGCTTTATTAAAAGCTATTAAATACTCATTGAGTTGTTTGTCATCCTCCTTTTTTTCTTATCTTCATTTATTCTTTTCAAGGGTGAGTAAGAAGAAAAAGGAACAAAGAATATTCTTTTGCATTAATGTACCCTAATTCCAAACTCCTCAACTTTTTCTTATTTTCTGTGATTGCTGTATAATTGTATGGTAGCCCAAGAATTCAGGCTCCCAATGATGTATGTTTGTTTCCTGTGGTAGCTTTTTAAGAAAAAAAATGTTGTTAAGTTAGATGGGATAGATATGAGTTAGATGTTGTCTGGTCCTTGTTCATTCTCAAACTGCTTATTTGTTTCTTCATGGGGTTATTAGAGAAAGAATTCGAATTCGATTATATGCATATGATGTTGCAGTATTTAAACTTAGTTTGTTTCTCTCACAATTACAATATATCAGTGAAGAAGATTAGGTTCAAACTCTTCATCCTGAAAATAAAAAAAAATTAGAAGTAGAATCTCATTTTCTTAAGTGATTGAGTGGGCTGTGTAATCAACCTTGTCTCAGAGCTACTACTATTGTTAGCAGAAGCTGAACTGAAGATGGTTTGCACCTCATCCCATTATTTTTCTTTATGAAAGGCGGTGTTTGCGTCTCATGCTACTTTTTAAGTAGCAATTTTAGAGCCTGAGTAAAATGCAATATTGACAGTTTTAATATATGTTTATCTCAACAGGAAGTACAATGGTCACATTGAAAACAAGCCATTAACCATTCCTAAAGACATTAATCTTCATCTGGAAACAAAATCTATCACTGAAATAGATGCATTGGGTAAGGGATTATAATAAATTGAATCATATTTTTTTTTGTTCCTGAGCATTTGTTGTTTTTGGAAAATCTTTTTATTCCCATATTTAAAAAAGGACAAATGCCACAGTTTGAGAATCCACATACTAGTATTTTAAGTAGTCATAAAATAACTGAAAAAATCACTTAATAAGCTTAATTCATCTCCATGTGTTTAACTTTTATTATAAGCTGTCCTTGGCTTCTTTGAACTCTACATAGAGGTAATATTTCAAATGTATGTGCCAAGTTTTTCCTTTGAATTTAAAATATTTAATTATTGTACAATAAAAGTTGCTCAATTCTAGCAGATTCTGGAAGGAATAGAAACATGTCAAAATGAATCATATTGATGCATGTAAGCAAATTGTTACTGTTATGCAAAGTGTTTATGAGAATTAAGGATCTTCGTTTGATTTGCCTCAGTGAAAAACTTTGCACTCTGGAACAAAATTGTTCATCCCATAGAGATGTGAAAGTGGTTACATGAGTTTTGAATTGCCACAAAAGGACAGCTTGTCCATTAACTGGGGAAGATTATTGTGCAAAAGTTTCTTTTAACTATTGGATCCCAGAAAAGACCTCAGAAGGGAGGCAGAACAATTTGGAAGTTTAAAGCAGTGTTTCTCAACCTCAGCAACTTTATGA
The DNA here is from genome assembly GCA_023653725.1 of Bungarus multicinctus. Lineage (NCBI taxonomy): Eukaryota > Metazoa > Chordata > Lepidosauria > Squamata > Elapidae > Bungarus > Bungarus multicinctus. The sequence goes on from CM042834.1 coordinate 238,985,951, forward strand.
TGCATGGAGTTCATCTCTCAGAATTCCCCAGCCAAAAGTCCATGCATTTTAAAGGTCCTGAAGTTAAGAAACAGTAGTTTAGAAGGATGTAAATCTGTGTTATTTTTATATTAGAGAAGGATATAGCATAATTAATTGTCATAATAAACCATCACCTTCAAGCTATGCATTGGCTTAATGAGCTTTAGTAAATGTTGAAAACAGGCTTTTGAGTGCATACAAAAATAATTTGATGAAATGTGGCTTAATGCAATATTTTGCTTTAAGATAGATCCTTTACACATTTATGTAAGTGATGCTGGCATCTATATCTAAAACTTTTGATATATTTTTTGAGATCAAATTATATGATTGTTCCATTTGTAATATTTTTGAAATATCTGGGAATATATGAGTTCATAGGATTTTGGTGTAGAGATAAAGACAAGTAATTTATTATGAGTATGTTATGACTATTCATTATGATTATACTGTTCTGTCTTTCTATTTTTCTCATAAAAGTGCTTCTGGAAAATGTACAAATAGACCTCATTTAGCAATTGCAGTCATTAAGCAAAGCAGTCACTAAATGATAATCACATGACTGCAACTGTGCTTATGATTTTACTTCATATTTCCTTTGGTTTACAAAGTCAGAAAGATAGAACCCAAATAATTGGGTGAAATACTAGAAAAGGTTTCTGAAACCTGTCTCACAAGGAAACCATATAAAAGGGCAAATTTATAGCCCCTTTTTTCTACGTCCCTGTTCTTTTAAATGCTCATCCCAATACTGGGATAATTAGGAAGAAGAGAAGGTTTGTATTTACATTTATTGGAGAGAATGGGATTGCAAAAGAATAAGGAGGCACACAATGGGAATATACATCAAAAGGAATTTGCTGGTGCAGGCTGTTTGCCTGGTGTGCTCTGAGTTAGTTGCTTAGGCAAACAAAAGCCTTTAATGTTAAACTGATTAGGGTCTTGTCATTGTCAAGCAGCAGTACTGCTGGAGAGTATTACATTAAAAAGAATATAACAAAAATTATTTAAAAACCTCATGTGCTGCAAGAATCATGCATTCAGAACATTAAAAGGAGCTCATTTAGCACCCTGGCCCATGTCTGTGAAAAGAACCATGTCTTTAAGACCTTTCTAAAGACTGTCACAGACGGGTGATCTGAACTTGTTGGGCAAGGCATATCTTCTTGGTCCAATATAAGTGCATAATTTATTTGATGAGACCCATCCAAACTCTATCAGTTTTTGTTTGATGGAACTAATAGTCTCACAGATGTCCAGGTCTGACATCCTGAAGACGGTTTATAAGTATGTGTATGTGTATATTTCAACTACTAAACATCCACTTTTTATTTTAGCCTTGCATTATTTTCCTGAATATCAGTGGTTGGTGGACTTCACAGTGGCAGCTACAGTGGTGTATTTGATAACTGAAGTTTACTATACTTGGATGAAGCCTTCACAAGAAATGAATATCAGCATAGTCTGGTGTTTTCTTGTTCTCGCTTTTGCAATGTATCCTTTTAAAGTGTTCTGGAACTTCTGTTAAACTTTCAAAAATGAATATTTTGTGAAGTTCACGGCAGTAATTTTTTATAAAAATGGTTCATAGGAAATACTTGGTGCTTTTTCTCTAATACAACATTCCTCAATATGATATTCTCCAAATGCAGTATGGTAGATTACATCTTCCTGAATTTTCCTGCTGTCTAGAAATAAACATGGTACTTGGTATCCATGGCATTTGGAAAATACCATGCACTAATCATCACCAGGCATATTTTAGTTCATAACCACAATATTTATGTTAAGGCTGAGAAAAAAGTTTCTACAAATTGAGGTTAGTTTATCAGAACTAAATGAAAGCAGCTCAGATAATAACATAATGGTAACATTTGTCCTTGATATAACTTGTATAAAACACTTTATAGTCATCTAGCCCAAAATTATCTAATTTTTTTGAAGTTCCTTCAAAATGATTGTGCTTGATTTTAATATACTTATTATTAAAACAATTGTGGAAAGGGTAATTATGTAAAGATACTTTATTATTATACTCTGGCCTGAATTCTGTAGCATAGTTTTTCCTTTGAATTTGCCTGCTGTCATAGAACTGTAATCCATGATATTTGGAAGATACCAACTTTCATATAAAACGTGTGTGTGTGTGTGTGTGTATACACATACCTACCTACCTACCTATGTATCTGAGACCATTGTCAAACATCTGAAAAAAGTGACTTATGATTATTGTTCACACTTATGACCAGTGGTGGGATTCAATTTTTTTTTACTACCGTTTCTTTGGACATGGTTTGGTGGGTGTGGCATGGCTTGGTATGCATGGCAAGGGAAGGTTACTGGAAAATTCCATTCCCTCCCCACCCCATTAACCTGCTTTCCAGCTCTGTTCTCCTGTGCAAGGCACAAAAGAAGACCTAGCCGATCATCTGGGACTCGAGAGGCAGAGTATAGATAGGGGAAAGGCCAGTCAGAAGTAGTATTTGCCACTTCTCTGAACTACTCAAAATTTCCGCTATCAGTTCTCCAGAACTGGTCAGAATACCACCTCTGCTTATGACCATGACCATGGCTACGTGATCAAAATTCAGATGTTTGGCAACTGACTTATATTTATGAAGATTGCAGTGTCCTGGTGTTACACGATCACTTTTTGCAACCTTCTGATAAGAAAGGTCAACAAGGAAGCCAAATTCACTTAACAACCGCAGTGATTCACTTAATATCTGTGGCATGAAAGGTTCTAAAATGGGGCAAAATTCAAATGTCTCACTTAGCAACAGAAATATTGAGCTCAATTATCATTGTAAGTCGAGGACTATCTGTATTGTGATTGTATTGCACAATCCTATCTGCTCACAAATGCTTCTTTTACAATGTACATTTCATAACTATGACTTCTGTTTCATGCTGAGCTATATAGGCCACTTCAGATAGAGACACTAATTTTACTGTATAATAGCAAAAGTGAAGTGACTGATTACTATCTATGAATTACATTGGTATTTTAAACTTTTCATTTTCTTTGGATATGGGTTAAAACATGCCCCTCTCCCGGTTGACTCAAGATAACACTGAAATACATTTATGTTTTCTCACATGCAGTGTGAGAGAGGTGTTTTTTATTAATTTGCTTTTCCTTTTGCTTACATTCAAACACATACAAATATAAATACATACTTGGAATTCTGCTCTAATTTCTAACAAAAGAAAATAAAGAACAAATATATAAGTAAAGTACAAAGAATTGACTTTTATTAGTGTTATAATATTGTTGAGCTGCTGATTTCTTAAATATTAAGCTTCCCCATAATTGTGTTAATTATAATGCTTTGAGACTAAAAATGAATCTAAAAGAATAGGACCAAATCATTATCAGTCAAAGACTCTTCAGGTATTTTACTGTGCCAATATAAATATATCTGCTGTCTCCTTTTGAAGACATTGTGAGAATTAAGTAAAAACAAAATATGTTTTCATGAATGAATGAATTTTATCTCTAAATTGTAAGAAATACTGTATATTCAATATTTGATAATCCTTGAGTCTAGTGATTTTCTAAAAATTTCAATTCCTTGTTTTATAGATCATATACAGTATATTGCCAATACTAGTATATTGATTATTTTTGGATGAAATTAAATTTGTTGATGTAGCCTCAAATAAAGCATCTATTAAATATCTAAATACTACTATTAAATATTCAGGTCTATTTGAAATTGCTAAAGCTTCCAGACCATATTTTTCTATCAATAGAAACTTTAATTCCTCATACATCAGAAAGGTTATATTCAAAAAATAACTACACAAAATCCTTCAAACACCTGTTGCTACTCAAAGCTTCTGGTAGATAGATTAGATTAGATTCAACTTTATTGTCATTGCCATGGATACAGGCAACGAAATGCAGTTAGCATCCAACCAGAAGTGCAAAACAACAGTAAAATATAAATATATGTATGCAAATATGCAACGTATCTATGAATATGTCAGTGGAAAACACAACAAATGTATGTACACGAGCACACAAGAATGAGTGTGACTGCACATATATGAACATATACAACTACAAAATGTTTATGGACACATTGAATATAAGTACAAACGCACAAAGACTTATACAAAATACACCATATATTATCAAGGGAAGCATCAGCATATGTGTGGGGACAAATGAACTGAGGAATTCAGCAAGGAAACTGCTATGTGGTAAAAGCTGTTCCCTAGCCTGCTGGTCTTAGACTGCAGGCACCTGAACCTCCTCCCAGATGGAAGAAGAGTAAACAGTTTGTGGGCTGGATGGAAAGGGTCCATAATGATGCTGTGGGCTTTACGCTGGCATCGTTTCCTCTTAATGTCCACAATGGCAGGAAGTGGAATCCCTAAAATGCATTGGGCAGTTTTCACCACCCTCTGTAATGCCTTTTTTTTCTTTTATAGTGCAATTTCCATACCAAACAGATACAGCTAGTTAAGATGGTCTCGACTGCAGCAGTAGAAATTAGTCAGAATAGCTGAGAAGGGGTGATTCTTCCACAGAGAGTATATTGCATGGGACATGTATGTTTCCAGTCCTCATAATAGCAACTGTTAGACCAATGTTTCTCATTTTTTTTGCCTGTGATCCCCCTTCTAAGTTTTTTAGTCTGTGTCCCACTCCAGGTCCCATTACTAGATATGGACTACCTTGTTTTCTGGCATTAGAAAGACAGTATTTGCAGTATAAAATTCTTTTTTTGTGTGTTTTTAATCTCTGACATGTTTTTCATCTCATAATCTAAATAGTCGAGGGGGCATATGACCACAATTTGAGAACCACCATCTTAACTTCTGTGATCATTGTCTTCTTTCAGGAAACTACTACATTTCCTCTATTCTTTAGAGAACTGCTGTCTTTACACTTAGTGTCATTTTTTCTTCTTCTGAATGTTCGTGACCCATTTCTTCTGCAAAAGTTGTGCAACTGGTTCTCAGTTTCTATAATCCATATCCTGTTTCTGTTTATGTCTTAGGCATTGCATTACATTTGTTAATGTATGTTCCTTATGGAAACTTGTCTTCAATGTCAGCTCTGGCTGACAGCAGATCATTCAGTGGTTGTCTTAAATATGCAGCAAAAAGAAGAGAGATAGGGCTAGATTTGACTTTAGTGTGTGTTTTTATAGCTGATACATTCAGGAGGGATCACCAGTGTTACTTTTGATTGCTTACTCAATTCTGACTATAAATAAAACAAATGCTCTAGTCTGAAACTCTTCCTAGACTGAAGAAACCCCAATCCACAAAACATGTAGGTACTTTTTATGAACCTGAATTCAGTCTTAGTGTATTACAATAAAAATATATTATCAGTTTTGATGTCATACAGTTTTTTGTTGGAGTTAGTTGAACAATTACTTTATATTTTAAAAACTATAATTTCATAATATCCATATAACAGTAATTTCTAAATTTCTTATTTGTTTAAAAGAGTCAATGATTTCTTCATGCTATAATTTAAAACTTTTAAAAATCTTTTTAAAAGGACCATACTATGATTAATAAAAGTAAAAGTAAAAAAGACTATTATATCTCATTTATACATTCACTCCCTGATATTGTTAAATGCTGTAGGTTCTAATAATCTAATTTCTAATCTAATCTAATAAACTATTCTTAATAAGCTAATAGAGCTGCTTAATTTTCCTTTAAACAATATTGCTTAAGTTTGAAAATATACAATTATTCAAAAAATTATAGTTGCTGAGTTTCTAATATTTCCATTAAATCTGAAGGGCCTAATTATAATTTTTAATGAAAGGGTAGTTAGTTATATTATCTTATAGTACATTTTTAATAGTTTTTACTGAAGTTTAAAAATACAAAGTTAAAATTAATGCAAACAACAAAAGAAAAAGAGGGGAGGGAAAATATGTAAAATGGGAAAACATAAAATATAAAAATTCCTCCTTCATTAAGACAGGTACATTTTCAGTAATGTTTAATAGTTCAATTACAAATTTCTAATCCATATTTCATTTATTTATTAAAAGTCCATTAAGAAATACAAAAAGTAATTATATATTAAGTTAAACAAAACAGTGTAATATTTTTTCCTTGCTTACCTAGTACCTTCTCATTTTTTATAAAAATATAAAGGAAAAAACGTGTTCTTTGTTTCTATCTGTAAACAGATCTATCAAAACCATCAAACTTAATTAAGGGAAAAATCATTAGCACTATTAGAAGTAACATATTTAAAACTTTAGTTTTTAATCCATCAAATCAATTATTCTCTTCATCTCTTCTCAATTACAATAGTATAGCTTGTTATTTTTTCTAAAAAATGCAACATAATTTGCATATTTTACCTAAAAATGAATTGTTAAAGCCTCATCGTTCAGTTCTAGTCCAGGAAAAAAACATTAAAACTGCTAGAAAAGAAAAGAATCAGATATATCTTAATCTTGGTTGAATAAGAAGAGCCATAGTGGCGCAGTGGTTAGAATGCAGTACCGCAGACTACTTCTGCTGATCACCAGCTGCCAGCAGGTTGGCAGTTCGGGTTTCACCAGGCTCAAGTTTGACTCAGCCTTCCATCCTTCTGAAGTTGGTAAAATGAGTACCCAGATTGTTGGGGCAATATGCTGACTCTGTAAACCTCTTAGAGAGGGCTGTAAAGCTGTGACGCAGTATATAAGTGTTATTGCTATTGCTATAAGCCAACTTTGTAAACCTTAATTTTACTTTTAAAGGTCTTAATGTAACAGTATACTAAAAAGCAGAGACATCACCCTGCCAACAAAAGTGCATATAGTCAAGGCTATGGTTTTCCCTGTTGCAATGTATAGCTGTTAAAGTTGGACCAAAAGGAAGGCTGAGTGCCAAAGAATTGAGACCTTTGAACTATGGTCCTGGGGAAGACTCCTACGAGTCCCTTGGACTGCAAAGCAATCAAACCGGTCAGTCCTACAGGAGATCAACCCCGATTGCTCTTTAGAAAGCCAGATGCTGAAGATGAAACTTTTGGCCACCTAATGGGAAGGAAGGACTTATTGGAGAAGAGCCTAATGCTGGGAACAATTAAGAGAAAAACGGGACAACAGAGAATGAGGTGGCTGGATGGAATCACTGAATTAGAATAGAATAGAATTCTTTATTGGCCAAATGTGATTGGACACATAAGGAATGTCTTGGTGCAAATGCTTTCAGAAGAAAAGATACATTCATTAAGAGTCAAGAATCATCAGGTACAACACTTAATAATAGTATAGGGTACAATAAGCAATCAAATCATACTAGGAAACAGTCAATATAAGTTGTAAAGATACAGTGATAAAGTTACACTCATACAGTCACAAGTGGGAGGGGAGGGGTGATATAGAGGGCTGAGAAGATTAATAGTAATAGTAGTGCAGACTTTATAAATAGTTGAACAGTGTTTAGGGAATTATTTGTTAGCATTTGGGGAAAAAACTGTCCTTATGTCTAGTTGTTCTAGTGTGTAGTGCTCTATAGTGTTGTTTTGAGGGTAGTAGTTGAAACATATGTCCGGGATGTGAGGGGTTTGTAAATATTTTCACAGCCCTCTTTTTGACTCATGCAGTGTATAGGTCAGATTGAAGGCAGTTTGGTAGTAATAGTTTTTTCTGCAGTCCTAATTACTCTCTGAAATCTGTTTCTGTCTTGTTGGATTGCAGAACCAAACCACACAGTTATAGAGATGCAGATGACAGACTCAATAATTCCTCTGTAGAACTGTATTAGCAGTTCCTTCGGCAGTTTGAGCTTTCTGAGTTGGCGCAGAAAGAACATTCTTTGTTGTGCTTTTTTGATAACATTTTTGATGTTAGGTGTCCATCTTAGGTCTTGTGATATGATAGAAGCTAGAAATTTGAAGGTATCTACTGTTGATACTGTGTTGACTAGTATTTTAAGAGGTAGTAGTATGGGAGGGTTTATCCTAAAGTCTACCACCATTTCTATGGTTTTGAGTGTGTTCAATTCCAGATTTTTCCGATTACACCACAAGGCAAGTTGTACAACCTCCTGTCTGTATGTAGATTCGTCGTCTCATTCGTCGAATGAGACTAATTGTTGTATCATCTGCAAACTTCACTATTTTAACAGATGGATCATTTGAGATGCAGTCATAGGTATATAGAGAGAAGAAAAGTGGAGAAAGCACACACCCATGAGGGCCCCCTGTGCTAATTGTACAGTTATCAGATATGATTCTGCCTAGCTTCACCTGCTGCTTTCTGTCTGTTAGGAAGCAGTCAGCATGAGCTTAAATGGACTCCGGGGGATGGCAGAGGACAGGAAAACCTGAAGAAACGTCCATGGGGTCACAATGGGTTGGACATGACTTTGTGACTAATAACAATGATTATTCCTTTTAGACCATATCCCCAAAATCAATCTTTCTCCTTGTCTTTTCACAGGAATTTCTTCTTAACACATCTCTGTTGTGAATCCAAAATAAGAAAATTGTCCAAGTCACCTTCCTGAGTTAAATCCACATATCCAAGTAATACTTCTGGTTTATTATTTATGTGACCCTTTTAACTACTAAAACATCCACCTTTTTCATGTGTAAGTTATGTAAAATGTCTACCACTTTCTTTGTTTCTTTGAAAATGTTTCACTTCTAATCCAAGAAGCTGCTTCAGTTTGGGACAACCATGATCTGGATGATTGAGAATCTCCATAGACATTCATTCTGATTTTCAGTTATATCCTCTTCTATCTCTTGAAGCACATTTTTATTGTATTATATAGTCTAAAGAGAAGTTTCTGGGTACATTGTTACCAAATATCCTTGACTTCTTCCAGAGTTAAAATACTTTTTCTCCATTTTGTATTAGTGAATCTGCCTAGGTTAACCAACCTAAAAGGTCTCATTTTGTCATCTTTTTCTCTCATTCAGCATATTTTTCCAAGGCAAAAATTTCTTACAGTTAACCTTAAAATCTGCATATATTTTAATAAGATTTTAGCAAACTACAAGAAGTATTTCAAATTCTTATTTTCAGTCAGTCTAGCCTCTAGACCAGGGGTCGCCAACCTTTTGGACCTCAGGGACCACCAAACTCATAATTTTAAATCCCAGGGACCACTAACTGATTTTGTGAACGTGGCCTAATTTGTGGGTGTGCTTGGTGGTCATGTGACAGGCTGAGCATGGCTTTTATATAAATATTATATATCTATAAATATTGAAGATGAAGATCTAAAGACTAGCTAGAAAGCAAGACTTTCAACCATTTCCTGCTTCCTAGCTAATCTAAACCTGGCACAGCAAAACATGATGGTCGGAAAAAGGAAAAAATAGCAATTTTAGCAGGCAAGTTTGCAGGATAAGGAGTGAGTGGGCAGGGAGGATTCCTGTGGACCATGTGGATGGCACAGCTTTGTGTTTCTGCACAGCCTGGATTAATTGCTCTGAGGGTGAGATTTCTCTGTGGCCCACCAAAATTTTCTCACGGCCCACCAGTAATAATCTTTTTGCTGCTTATTCCCAAATAATTTTTTCTTTAGGTTTTATATTTACTTAAAGGTTTTTTTTTTTGCTACAAGTTATAGGGAAATTATCCAGTATAATGAAACTTGTTATTCTGAAAGATCTTAATATAAAAAAAGCAATTTATAAGCCATTTCTACTAAAGAAGATCAAGAGAGGAAGGGGACAAATTCAACACTTCTTGAAGATTCCAGACAGTGGCTCGAGCAAAGCTGTCTCTTCCAAATACCAGACCTCTAAAACCCACCAGAGACCAAAATCTCATCACAGGGAACATCTTTAAAGAACACTCTCAGTGATCCCACGTCCTTTCCTTTATCCAGAGAGTAGTTCATCATTTTACTTTCTCCCATGTTTGTTGTTGGCGCGGCTAAAAGCAAACTCACTTTCAATCTGCCTTAACAGAAATTCCTCTTATGCTACATTTTGAACAAATTAGGGCTAAGGGTTTTTTCCTCCAGAAGAATTCATGTTCCACATAATAGCGGGTTCTGAAGACATGCACATGATATTATTCCTTCTTCCCAATGCTATTCCCCAAGAATGCAGTCTTTTTTTCTCTACAGCCAATTTTTAAAATTTTGACAAATGAAAAACAAGTTCCAGTCTTCTTCTTTCTTATAAAATTGATTTGATTTTAGTGGGGTTTTCTTTAAAGCCTAGTGTACATGCCAAGACAGTTTATTGGTTTTTTAAATGTTGCAATGATTTATTACAACCTGTTTGTATACAGTCCAGAATATTTTAGATAACATTAATTTATGACAATGTCTATAATTTTCCCTACAGACCTACCTCTCCAATGTTAGTATTTGGTTTCAAAGATCTTTATTTAGAATTATATGAAAAAAAATTCCTTGACATTTATATATAGCAAAATATTGTTCTCATTAACTACACACTACTTTAAAGTTGAAGAGGGAGGAGAAAGATCAGTCTGTGTAACCTTTGGCTTCTTTTTCTTTGTCAAAGCTATGGTAATTCTGATTGTAACAGAAAACTATTTGGAGTTTGGACTTGAATCAGGTAATATTTTGATGTTAATATGGACAAATACTTAGCAGTTTTAACAATAAATATTTTATAGGTAATATCATTTTTAAAAATACCAATATTTTTTCTGTTTTCAAATCTTCTATTTCATAATTTTTTTCCATTACTATTACAGGCATGAAATATTTTAATGCAAATTATAAATATGTTAAGAGTTCACAACTATTAAATTCAATTAGACTATATTCTTTTGTAACAAGGGTGCTATTTTATAATAATGTATTGCACTTTCAAAAAGCATTTTGATTTTACACATAGCAAATGATGTTCTAGAATCTAGATTATGCCTAGCTGAATTGATATTTCTGCTTAACTATTTAAAACTATTCTAGAAACTATTTTTTAGAACTATTCTAAAAAAAACAAACTATTGAATATGCAACCAAAATAAACAAATAAACACATACACAACAACAAAAAGAAAGGGAAAGCGACAACAAAAAAAGAACGAGTAAAAGCAAACAATTCCATTATCTACAGTTTGTGGTTCCTTATTTGTTGTCATTATTGGTATCATATTTACAAATAAGTCTTAATGCGAGTATGTAATTACTATCTCCTTTACGGTTAATAATATTTACTATTATATTATCTATCTTTGATCTATCCAATCATACCAACATTTCCAGCTTTTGTAATATTCTGATGATTCTTTATCCCTAAGTGCTAGGGTCAATTTATCCATCTCTGCACAGGTTGCTATTTTCTGAATAGTCATTTCCTCTGTTGGAATATCACCTTGTTTCCAACACTGTGCAAAGGCTAATCTAGCTGCAGTAAGTATGTGCAATATTATATACTTGGATTTTTTTTAGAATTGTCTATTAAATATCCCTAATAGGAAGAATTCTGGTTTTAGGGAGTTGGAGGAAATAACAATGGAGCAAATTGAATTAAAACCAAAAAAACCCTAAAATCTAGTTTTTCCTCATTAGCAACCTAATATTCTATGGTTACTGTCTACATTGTCTACAGGTTTCTCCAATTTTTCAGAAAGTGCAGTGCAATTTTTTGAAAAACAAGGGTTGGAATCCCAGTAAGTATAAAATGTAATATTAAAGTTGAAAATATATTATCAAAATATTCTCCTTGTGACATTTTTCAGGATTATGGATCCTTTAATTCAGAATCATATCTGCAATATCTGAAAGTATGTCAAAAACCTACATTCTGTTCAGGGCAATAATTTTTGGTTGCTTCTATTTTAAATGCAGAAATTCTGTCATTGTTTGCTTACATGGAAACATAAACAAACATAAACAAATATATTTTTATATAAAAATTAATAATGACGTATAATGCAAACAAACAATTTCAATTATTGGGCAAATTAGAAATAGCATAAATTAAATTATTATTAATTGGGTGTTCAGCTAAATATCATAGTGTAAAATAGTTTAGAGTAGAAGATCTGTCAATTACTCCTGCCTCCCCCCCACACCTATTCTTTTCTATTATGTGGCCCATTTTATTTTATTCCCTCTCAAATTCTGCCAGTATTTTGTGCTCGGTTATGATTTGGTTTCTGATCCAATCTTTTAAGGCTCCTGGTTCTTGTTCTTTATGTTCTTGTGTTAGATAAGCACCAGTACTCCACAACATTTTTATTTAATAGCAAAAGTCAATACACTGTAGCCATGCTTACTTATTCTAGCATAGAACACAATTAGAAGGACTTTTGTATTTGAATTTGTCAATAAAAACTCCTGCTTATTTTCATCAGAGGATATGTAAGATACATAATGGGGAAAAATCTGATGGGAAGCCCCTATCCCTGTCTCTTTTCAGTGTAAGATCTAAAATAGTTTTATATGAGTCTATATCTGTCTGCCTGTCTGTCTATCCAATCTACCTATCCTCCATCCATGCCATCCATCCATCCATCCATCATCTATCTATCTATCTATCTATCTATCTATCTATCTATCTATCTATCTATCTATCTATCTATCTATCTATCTATCTATCTATCTATCTATCTATCCTATTTTTCATCTGTCTAATATATATATAGCCACCCATCTTGCAGAACAAGCAACTGGATGGCTTACAAGTTAAAACAAGAAATATCATCAGAATATTAACAATTAAAATAGGAAAACTGACCTAAAATAAAAAGTAGGCAGAAAGATGTTACCACCTCACTAAGTCACTTGTCCCCTGGGATCCCCAAGACTCTTACCACAACTAAATCTCAAGGGACTTATTAGAGGCTCAGAGGAGATGTGGCCAACTTTACCTTAGAGGGGAGAATATTCAACAAAGTGGTGCCACTGCAGAAAAACCTGTTGTCTAGGCCACTAAATGTAGGCAATTGAATTTATGCATACTTTTTCTGCTGGATCTGGTGAGGTGGGCAGGTAAATTGAGGCAGAAGTAGTCTGCCTTAGTCCCATGCCATGAATGGATTTAAAGCTGAACACCAACATCTTGACCATAAATAGAAGCCTCTTCATGATTGCAGGATCCATTTGTGGCCAAGAAGAACATTCTGTTAGATTCAGCTGAAATTTAGTACACAGGAGACAGACACATAGCTTTTAGATGGGAGCCAGTGTGCAAGTATGGCCTTTTGCTACTTTGTAACCATAAGTTGGTGTAATATTTCCAATTATATAATTGAAAATAATCAATTATATAATTGACAATTGGCTGGAGTTTTTTGTTCATTTTGCTTCACTTTCAATCACCTGCATTGTTAATAGAAAAAAACACTTTTAAAATGTTAGAAAAGCTAACTATCATTTTTTTTCTCTTTTAGGGGTCCTGTTTCTAAGCTAACCTTCAAACTTTTCCTGGCTATCCTCTGTTCATTTATTGGAGCTTTTTTGACGTTCCCTGGTTTGAGGCTGGCTCAGATGCATCTTGATGCTTTGAGTTTAACAACTGAAAAAATCACCCAGTAAGTTAAAAGTGTATAGATTTCAACTTAAAGTGTATTCTCCACTCTCAGTAATATTATTCTTATAACATGGTTCTGTTTTTTATGCCAAATTTCAGAAGGTGTTTCTAAAATGAATTTAAAATCTTATTAAAATGCAGTAACAAATTCATGAACAATTTTAAAAGAAAACACACCAATGGATTAAGGGAGTATGGAATAAAATAGGACTATGTTTGGATACCTAAAATGTTGAGGACTAAACTGATGAGTTCCATCCAGATACTCATTTGTTCACCCCTCTACATTTTAGTTATCTGAATACAGTCCTATTTTTTTCTCCTCTCCTATTATCCATTAGTATGTTATCTTTGATTAATCTGATGTTGGGGAAGAATGATATTCCAAAGGGTAAGTGCCATGGCAGAAACTGTTGTTCTACCTTATCCAGATGATACTCCCTAAAAGATGGGACCCTTAATGTACCATTCCCATCAAATCTGATAGGATGGGTAGATGTAACCTAGTTTAGTCCCTCAAATAATGTGCCATGTAGGCTTTAAATGTCATTACCAACATCTTAAATTCACTTGAATTTTGGATTCGGATGTGGTCATAAGTTGAGGACTATAGATGTAATCATTCACAATATCTCCTTGTTCAAAGGAACAAGCTTCCAAACTTTCCTGCAGTTGTATATATTTGGGAATATTTGGTAATGGCAAACAAATTAGGCTTGGGGAGTTAATTTGTATTACTCATTTTACACAAGACTACTTGATAAGCTTACAAGGAATTCTAAGATATTCTCAAACTCTTTAGAAACCATTAAAAAATCAACATAGAATATAGCAGAAATCAGTAAGACTAGTATTTATTTCTCTTGCTTTCAATATAGAATAGTTTAGAAATACCCATTTTCTGTAATAATACAATGTGTTTATCTTGCTTTCTGTCTCTTCCAGAACTCTGCTTCATATAAACTTCCTGGCACCTCTGCTTATGGTGTTGTTATGGGTAAAGCCAATTACCAAGGATTATATTATGAACCCACCATTAGGAAAAGAAAATGTGCCTTTGTAAGCTGCTTTGGAAATCTTTAATTTTAAACTTTATAATAAGTATATGTTTAATATATAATATTTTTGTAGTTATATTATTTTTTAGAATTAGAATAGAATAACCTTAGTTTTTAGGACAAATGTTTTCAATCTTTCTGAAGGAAAGCAGAGGCCTTCTCCTCTCTATTTTTATCTCTATCAATTCAGCTCCTCATGGAGGCACAAGCAGTCCTCCTTTCTTTGATTTCTTTTGATACATCCACATTTCTCTCCTCTCGTTTATTCTTTCTCACAAGAACATGTTCCCATCTGCCATTCCCATCTTCTCCATAGTATTACTACAACAGTGCTTCCATGTGTGCTTGTGTGGGGTATAGGGTGTGTGGAAAGATATTTAGAAAATTTCTGTGTTCATTCTTTAATCTACAGAATGTCAGAAGCTACATTTGATACTCTAAGATTATGGATTATAATTCTCCTATGTGCTTTGAGGTTAGCCATGATGCGCAGCCATCTCCAAGCCTATCTGAATTTAGCACAGAAATGTGTGGATCAAATGAAAAAAGAAGTTGGAAGAATAAGTACTGTTGAATTGCAGAAAATGGTAAGCCTAAGGTTACAATAATCAAAATATATATTAACAAGCCACTTAAGTTTTAATTAATGATCATGATGCTATTTTTTTAAAATTAAACTGAGGCAGAATTTGATGTGTTTTTCTAGAAACCACGACAATATTATTTTAGCTACTTTTAAGGATAAGTTAGTCTGGCAGTAAGACTGATAATTTAATCTTTCATTAATTTTGAGTGATACTACTATTGTTTTCTTGAAAATGATTACATTTTTAATATATTCTACTTCATAAAATTGTATGCAAGTATTTTTATATATTTTTATATAAATAGAATTGTATGTAGCTTCCTGTGTCTTTTTCAGTTTAGAAAAAGAGATTAGATATAAATAACACATGAAATTACATTTTAAATAAGAAACAGCAAATATAAGAGCATTCTGAAATATTATCCCTTTTAGAATAAAAGTAAATGCTTTGGGAGAAGTTGGAAGGATTTTTTAAATATTAAGAGTACCTCCTTAACTCTTAATTTCTTTCCTTTGACTTGAGGGATTTTCTCCTATAGTTTCTGTCCCTCCCATATGGTCAGACAGAGCCAGCATTCTTGGGTTCAAAAAAGGACAAGTATAAAAAATGGAAAGAGGGGCACATAACTAAGGCAGTATATCAGCAAATAGCCCAAGCCTGCAAAGATGAAGTGAGGAAAGCTAAGGCTCACATCAAACAAAGGCTTGCGACAAAAGTAAAAAATAATAAAAAAGCTTCTTCCAATATGTTAAAAACAAGAAAAAAAGTCAAGGAAACAATTGGTCCATTGCTGAGAGAAAGTAGCAAGAAGGTGACAAGCAACAGGGAGAAAGCAGAACTACTTAACTCATTTTTTGCATCTGTTTTTACACAAAGGAAAAAAACAGTCCAACCTATCAAAAATAGCACCACAAAAAGCAGATTAGGAACACAAGTTAAAATAGGGAAGAAAATGATAAGTGAATACCTGTCTATGCTAGACGAGTTTAAGTCACCAGGATCAGATGGACTACACCCCAAGATTCTGAAGGAACTGGTAGATGTGATCTCAGAACCATGGCACTATATCTTTCAAAGATCCTGGAGCACTGGTGAACTGCCAGAAGACTGTAAAAGAGCTGATATGGTTCCCATATTCAAAAAAGGAAAGAGAATAGATCCAGGAAACTACAGCCTTATCAGCCTGACCTCAATACCAGGGAAGATTCTGGAAAAGATAAGCAACGAATCAGCGAACATCTAGAAGCAAACAAAGTAGTAACCAAAAGCCAACATAGGTTTGTTAAAAACAGATCGTGCTAGACGAATCTGATTGCATTCTTTGACAAAGTGACAAAATTAGTGGACCAAAGAAATGTTGTCAATATAATTTACTTGGACTTCAGTAAGGCATTTGACAAAGTAGACTGTAACCTACTACTTGATAAAATAGAAAAATGTGGGTTAGACAGCATCACCAGATGGATTCGTAACTGGCTGACCAACCACACTCAACGTATAGTCCTCAATGGAACTTCATCTACATGGAGGGAGGTATGCAGTGGGGTACCCCAGGGCTCTGCTTTAGGCTCAGTACTCTTCAACATATTCATCAGTGATTTGGACAAGGGGATAGATGAAGAACTCATCAAATTTGCAGATGACACCAAGCTAGCAGGAATAGCCCAACACTCCCAGAGATAGGCTTAAGATACAAGAAGGGATCTTGACAGACTTGAAACATTGAGTGCTATTTTAAAAAATGAAATTCAACAGTGAAAAAGTAAGGTTCTACATTTCGGCAAGGAAAACAAAACGCACAGGTCCAGTATATGTGGTACTTTGCTGAATAGTGTGACTATGAGAGGGATCTTGGAGTCTAGTATAACAATACTAGGGATCTTGGAGTCTAGTATAACAATACTAATAAGGACAATAACTTAAATATGAGCCAGCAGTGTGCTGCAGCTGCCAAAAAAGCTAACACAGTTCTAGACTTCATAAACAGAGGGATAGAATGAAGATCATGTGAAGTGTTAATACCACTTTATAATGCCTTGGTAAGGCCACACTTGGAATACTACATCCAATTTTGGTCTCCATGATGTAAAAAAGATGTTGAGACTCTAGAAAGAGTATAGAGAAGAGCAACAAAGATGATTAGGGACTGGAGGCTAACATATAAAAATGGTTGCTGGAACTAGGTATGTCTAGTCTTAGAAAAGAAGACTATGGGTGACATGATAGCAATGTTCTGATATATCAGAGGCTGCCACAAAGAAGAGACAGTCAAACTATTCTCCAAAGCATCTAAGGATAAAACAGAAGCAATGGGTGGAAACTAATCAAGGAGAAAAGCAACTTAGAAATATGAGAAATGTTGAAAAGATGTTGAGACTCTAGAAAAGTACAGAGAAGAGCAACCAGGATGATTAGGAGACTGGAGACTAAAACATATGAAGAACGGTTACAGGAACTGGGCAGGCTGGTCTAGTAAAGAGAAGGACAGGGAGACATGATAGCAGTCTTCCAATATTTAAGGGGCTGCCATAGGGAGGAAGGGGTCAAGCTATTTCTAAAGCGCCTGTAGGCCAGACAAGGAATAATGGATGGAAACTGAACAAGGAGAGATTTAAACCTGGAAATAAGGATAAACTTTCTGACAGTGAGAACAATCAACCAATGGAAAGCTTGCCCTCGGAAGTTGTGGAGCGCCATCACTTGAGACTTTCAAGAAGAGATTGGACTGCCATTTCTCAGAAACGGTGAGGATTTCCCTCTTGGGCGGGGGGGGTTGGACTAGGTGACCTATAAGGTCCCTTCAACTCTGATTATCTGTTATCTGTTATTTCCTGACAATTAGAACAATTAATCAGTGGAACAGCTTGCCTCCAGAAGTTGTAAATGCTCCCAACACTGGAAATTTTTAAGAAGAGATTAAAATAAACCATTTGTCGCATGGTGTAGGATTTCCTGCCTAAGTAAGGGGTTGGACTAAGGTCTCTTCCAACTCTGTTATTCTATTCTATTAAACAATGTAGCAGGAAGCGGGCCCATCTATCCTTTTCAAACCATCTGAAGTGTATCCTTCAAATCTGGCTTTATCCCCAGACATTTTGTGGGAAGTTTCAGTTATTTAATTGATTGTTGTGTAGACTTCCTTTTGAATCGTATGATATATTTTTTTATTGTTTTTACTGTTGTAAACTGCCCAGAGTTGATCAGATTGGGCTGGACTTTAGTAACTAAGTAACAGGAGAAAGTGTCAAAACAGTTTGCTTTTCAAAATTGTTCACTGTTTGTTTGCTTTTCAGGAGTTAGCCATTTGTGTTCATGAGCAGCAAATATATTCTTAATGTAAATCACCCACTTTTCAGATTACAGAACAAGATCATTTTATATCAGCATTCTATAAAACTATGTGCGATTAGATTCAGTCAAAAGAGGAATCAATTTTTTTTTCAGGATTAGAAATTAATGCTTAATAGAGAGGGGATTGAAAAGAAAATGGAAGACTGGTTGGATTAGGGTGTCACTACCTTCTGCTTATTCATTCTGTTAACTACTATTTTGAGTCCACATTTTAATTCTTGAGAAACAATTATTGATTCTCTGTGGGCTCAGGGCAGGAAGTGAAAAATTAAGATCTGCTCTCTTTCCAGCAGATGAGTATTGGGCTCTCTCGGATGGTTGATTGTCAACACATTTAATAACAGTGTTTAATATGGTTATACCATTAACTGTGTGTGTTGTTGGCTATGATAACTTACATGATAGTATTGTCTTGTACCCCTAATTGTGCAATATTTTTGTTGACTTCAGGTGGCCAGAGTGTTCTATTATCTTTGTATAATTGCTCTTCAATATGTGG
Source organism: Bungarus multicinctus (assembly GCA_023653725.1). Taxonomy (NCBI): domain Eukaryota; kingdom Metazoa; phylum Chordata; class Lepidosauria; order Squamata; family Elapidae; genus Bungarus; species Bungarus multicinctus. Next base: position 239,004,923 of record CM042834.1, read on the forward strand.
CACCTCTGGTTATGTTGCTGCACATGACTCTTCTATTAAAAACTTTAGGTAAGAAATATTCAATAAATGAAATAAAATGCTTATGGGTAGTTATTGAAAAAATTATATTAGGTACAAAAATCATTTACAGGGGGTTCATTTTGAAAGTAGGACAAAGGCAGATGCAAAAAGTTAATTTCTTGGTTATTCATTTCTCTATTTTCATCCCACCAGTCATCTATTAATTTCTGAACTAATATATGCCATAAATATCCTTGTGCAACCTGGAAACAGAAATGCTGCTGGTTGTAGGGTATATTTCATGTACATATAATTGTTATTAAATATTTTTAACTAGGAGAAAAAACTTTTAAGACAAACTAATATAAAAAATCAAAGAGATAAATAAAAGTGCAAGAAAGAATACACACACACACACATGAATGAATGAATGAATGAATGAATGAAAGAATGAATGAATGAATGATGGTACAGATAGCAGTAGCTTTCAATCATCTTTACAGCAGTTATAAGTACAATCATAAATTTACCTGTTACTCTTTGGTTATCATGTAACTATCTTTTTTCTATAATCTAAATCATAAGTTCATTTTTTCTGTTTTATGCAAAAAGTCCATAAAGGGGCTCCAATCAATAATAAACACAGATATTCTCTCTGGCTCTCTACATGGGGCTCCCTGCGGGGAGCACCCGGAGACTCCAACTGGTACAAAATGCGGCCGCGCTGGTGGTTATGGGAGTGTCACAAAGCTCCCATGTGACGCCTCTCCTGCGCGAGCTGCATTGGTTGCCGGTGGTTTTCTGGGTTCACTTTAAGGTTCTGGTTTTGACCTTTAAAGCGATCCATGGCATTGGACCAGGTTATCTGCAGGACCACATTCTGCCGGTAGTCTCCCACCGACCTGTGCGTTCCCACAGGGAGGGCCTTCTTCGGGTGCCGTCGGCTTCTATGTGCCGCCTGGCGGCTCGTAAGAGTAGGGCCTTCTCTGTGGGGGGTCCCGCCCTCTGGAATGGTCTGCCTCCGGAAATATGCAATAACATGGACCTGAGAGCTTTCAAACGTGCATTAAAAACGTGGCTCTTCGAGCAGGCCGGCCTAGGCTGAAATGGGATTTTTAATTTGGTATTTGTGTTTTAAATTGGGATTTTAAAATTTGGGTTTTAATAACTTATTGGGGGAGGGTATAATTTTAGACAGCCTAAAATATTTAATTCTTTTTAACTTTTGTAATTGTAATAAAGTTTTATGGTTGGCTGTGCACTGCCCTGAGTCCTTTGGGAGAAGGGCGGTATATAAATATAATGAAAGAAAGAAAGAAAGAAAGAAAGAAAGAAAGAAAGAAAGAAAGAAAGAAAGAAAGAAAGAAAGAAAGAAAGAAATTTAGTGATTTCAGAAAATTCTGTGATCTTCATCAAGCATTTTTCCATTGTGGGTAACACTGAATCTTTACATATTTGTGCATGCAATAGCCTTCAAGTCAAATGTTGTCCTTCTTTAGCTATTAATGCTATATTGACCGAAGAAACATAAGAAACTGATAATTCATCTGGTATAGGAATCTTTCCTACTTTAAATTTTTTATAACTTTAGAAATTTCCCTTAGTCTTATAGATGATTTCAGAATCTATCTCGTTTCTTTGAAATCCTTGGTAAATTTTGTTTCATTAGATATTCATCAGTGTTTTTTAGGTGATATGTCATTTTTTTAATACAAATTGGAATAATTTGATGAAATATTTTTGAATGCCACATTGTCATCAGTATAGTATCTATAAGAGACCTGTGGTGCAGGGTTACTGCAGGCTACTTCTGCTGACTGCAGCTGATTGCAGTTTGGCGGATCAAAATTATACCAGGCATCAAGGTTGACTCAGTCTTCCATCTTTCTGAGGTTGGTAAAAGAGACCCAGATGGTTGGGGCAGTATGCTGGCTCTAAACTACTTAGAGAGGGCTGTAAAAGCACTGTGAAGCTATGTTTTAAGTGTTATTGCTATTTCTCTTTTGTAATATCAGTATCACTTTCTTTCTTTTTGTAATTTATATGCTAGCCACTTTCCTGTTTTACAGTATTTGCAAACTAATTTTTTTATATAATTCATTTTTTATTTCCATTTCCCTTGCTATTAACATAGATAATTTTTGTAAAGCTTAATTTGTTGAGAAATGCCTATCTTTTCTGGAAATTTCTTTAATTCTTCTTCTTTCCAAATATTCCTAATGAATATTTCATCTTCTTTCCCCCCCCCAAAAAAAATGAAGCATGAATTAATATCAAAAAAGTTGCACCATGTGTCTCAGGATTCAAATGGTTGTCTCTATCTTTATTAAAAATGTTGTTTGCATTTTCTAATAAGCATGCAGTTTGTTCTTAGAAGCAAATGATTTAAAACTTAGCAATGTTTCTTGCTTTAATTATTTTTCTGTAGGTAACTATTCATGGGGCATTTATCCAGAATTAACCTCAGATTTACCCCCAGAGGACAATACACAGAGCAGTTCAGTAAGCTCTGAATCGTCATCTGATGATAGAAAGATGAAGGTAACCGTAATACAGCTTACAATGGCTCTAGCTAACCTGAAGAACATTTTCAGTCCACTGTTGTTCAGAGACTCCTTTCATTTCCACTTGGTGGATTGCTGCTTGTCTTTTTTCCACAAGCCTTTTTTGGGCTGTTCTACCATCAATACTTGACAGTAGCATGATTTAGAAAGCAACCATTCAAAGAAGACTGTGGTTCCCCAACAAACACAGAAGAATATTGGAAGAAATAACATAATAAAGTTTCATTCCTTTAATACCTCTTTATGATCACAAGCAATGTAGTGTGTAATATCAAAAAAATATGACTTCATAATACTGTTACTTTGAAATTTGTTTAAGTATCTTTTGTTTTCATGAGTTCCATCCTGCCCTGGAGCATGATGTATTCAGTCATTGACTGGTCTTATTGGTGTTAAGATAAAGATAATATTATATGGTGATTGCTTAAAGGTGAATATTTAACTGAGCCATATAAGGAGTCAGAACCTGGGATGACTTTTCTTTTGAAAAGCAAACTAATTCCAAAGGGCAAAGAAATACTGTATATTACAGTAAAGGAAACATTCTGAATAGAGTTTTTGTAAGTGCATGGATACAGAAGAATTATCCTGCAGGAGATGTTTTCATATTAGTACTGCATCACTTGTGGTGAAAGTTCAGGAACGTAAGTTTTCTCAGATGTACAGCACGTGCCTCTGAGCACCCATATATTTAAAATGATGTTTAGTGTATATAATCTGCATGTAGTAAGCTCATGAATTGTTTAAACGCTTATTACATGTACTTTACTTCTGCACATTCACATATTAAATTATGTGAAGTGGTATAATATACTCATGCATCTCATTATACCACATAATGTAATGTGTCAAGAAGTTCTAAAAGGTTTAATATTAAAGAGTATATAACTACATTGTTTTGGTCTCATCGATCATTTTAAAAATAATAAATGGCCATATGAATCATTGCATGTTTAGTATTGGTGCTAATAATTAAGTATAAATTTATTAGCTTTTATGGTTCCATAATTTAACAAATGCCATTATTATAGCACTAGTCGATGATGTTTGACACTAATCAATACTAAACTAATTTAACAAGTATAATTCATAAACACTATGTGAAAACATCAGCAGTGAAATGTACTGCTGGATGGGCAAATTTTGTTAATTATAACAAAATTATAATGGTAAGGACTATCCCAGCACAAATAGTTTTAAGTTTTGTAATAATAATGGATTAAACCTGTATGCTACCTGACCATCAATGACTCTGGTGGCTGACAACAATAAAAGAAATTGCAATAAAATAAATAAAAAATAAAGATAAAAGATGACAAACATGATAAAGTGAAAGTTCTCCCTTGCCAAAGGTCTGAGTAAAGACCCAGATCTTCACAGTTCCAAACAACAACATAGAATGGGGCTATATAGGTCTGGGGAGTGGAGTATTCTATAGAGTGGCCCTGACTGCATAGGAATACGCTTCAGGGATTCTGAAATATTAGGTTATTTAATTAAAGGAACCTAATCAAATTGTCTGGGCAGTTGTTATGAGAGACAGGTGATCCCTTAAGTAATCAGGTCCTATGCCTTATATAGCCAAAGGTGACAGCCAGAACTTTGAATTGCACTCAAAACCAAATCAATAATGACTGAAGCTCATGAAGCAGATGTGTTCCATGAGCAAACCAATGCTTGTCAGTTGCTGGTGATGACACTGTTAATACTTACATCTATATACTTCCATATTTTTGAAGCTCTACATAGAGCCACTGGGTGAAGTCATCAATTAGTTTGGGGTTTTGTATCATCAGTGTCACACAATCATTTCTTTTGATCAGGGCAGCCAATGAACCACAATATTTTATGAAATAAAAAGTATAATTTCACTTATTATAAGTTTTCTTTGCAGTAAATCCTTCCATCTGACTATTGTAATCATAATATAAATGTATAGATTAGCCATCTTTAAAAAACCATTTAAGACCATATTCTCTCAGCAGAAATGAATGGGTATACATATTAGTGGTAGATGGTCAAGACAGTTCTAAATATTTGTCCAAATATTGACCTATAATTCCTTCATATAAAGTAAGTCACAACCATAGTCCTTTTGTTATTTCCTACAACCTTAGGTTGAGATATATCCTCTCAGAAATTAAAATTAGGTCACATCTGAAAGGACACAAAGAGGACTGTATGTCTGAAAAACTAAAGAAATATACAGATAGCTACAAAAATCAAAATATTGAATGGAACTCTATCCAACTGCTCAACATTAAAAGTATTTCTACAAACTATTCAAGCTGACTCCTTGCCAATATTATACCTCACATTTTATAAGTTTTGCTTCCAATCTATACAACTGCAAATTTGACTACAATTTAAAAATTAATCTTGAAAGTCCTAATTTGTGTCCAGTCAGACTAATATATTATCAATACTGATAGTTAGGTTTAAGCATTGTCAAACAGGCTTATTTTCCTGTTGCTCTTTATATGAGGAAAACTACATATACACTTGTGGCAGATTTTTAGAGTGCTCAGAAATGTAGCACATAATTTAAAAAAAATTGCCAGAATACAAATTTTAAATGCTGAAATTTGTGCTCCTTTCCCAAACTTTAGGATTTTTTTAACCAAAATTAAGTGCAGTTCAGTTTATTGATAGTAGATTGAACTGTGGATGGATTTCATGGAATTCTGAAGGATACATTTTTTTTAAAAAATTGAATCTTCAGACATGCATGTACACATTGGGACTTTCCCATATCTTTTCTCAATCAACGTTTCTTCTATCTTTTCCTAAAACTTGATGTTGTAAATTGCTATATTCAGATTGTAAAGAACTGCAGCAAGAGGGAGAAAATGGTAGAAATAATAAATATATACTTTTGTAAATGCTTTTGCTATTCAACAGTTTTCTTTCCCAATTATTTTTAGCTTGATATGACTATTTTGTGACATTTCTGCACATCACCAATTATTCTTCTTTAAGAAACAAAACATTGATATTTCAATGGTAATTTGTTTTGGTACTTTGAGATTTTTTCCCCCACACCCTTAAGTTTGTATTCTTTTGTTGATTTCTTAATTATCAAATTGCTTTTGTACAGGAATTTTCTAAATTATTTGGTGGAAAAGGCATACATAACTTCATCTATTAAAATGAATATGAAGACTTCCTTCTGAAAGAAAAATATATACATGAGTTAGAAACATAAAACATGGGGAAATGGCAAATGAAAGAAAGTTTAATGTTAAACTTTAAACTTTTTAATGTTAAAAAAGCCTTGTGGAAAATGGGTTGTAACCAGCGACTGAAATCTAGTATTACCTGCACAAATGGATTAAATTATGTAGGAACAAGACAGAAAAATATATTCCATACTGAAACTTAAGTATTCATGGAACATTGGATTGTCACATATAATACTTGTGCAAATTTTATTTTTAAAATATTGGTTAATTGCAACCTATGTTTTAATGAAATTAGGTTGTAACCCTTTTGGTATCTATCAACAGCAAATACAGCTGTTTCCTAAATTTGAAATAAAATGGTTTGTTACAACATTTTTTTTTTGTAAAATCACATTTGAGTAAATTCACAATGCCTTAAAGTACTGAAATGTTTCTGAAGAATTATACCATCCTTTGGTGGAGAATCTTGATGACTCTTACATGGGAACATTGCAGCAACTATTGCTTTCCAGTTTGAATATCTTGTTTTAATCTTATCTTAGTGTAAGAAAATATATGGCATTTGAATATGTTAAATGTTTTATCAAAATATTTTCCATCTGTGATTTATGATAAAAATGCCTCTTGACTAAATATGGGTCAAACACTCAGTTGGGTTTTAGAAAAGCTAGCTGTGGTTGATAAGAAATATTTTTGTGCTAAATATTGAGAAATAATTTTATACAATACATTCATAAGGATAAACAATCTTGTTCTGTGAATCTTTTCAATTCTGTATTAATATTTTACAGAATCATGTCATTCTCCAATTGATATTTTTTCTACTTTTTAAATATTCTACCACAACTGTTAAGATACTGATATAAATTATTCATTTAATAGATAGATTGAAAGTATCTTTTAAAAATAGATGAGATGAAATAAGAGGAAGTTTTGAAATCAGAAAAAATAATCCTGTATATTGATATTCTATTAAGAATAGTGTAAGCTATTTAATTAAGACAAATTTCAGACCCCCACCCCCTTGGCCCTGAACTCACCAAATAACTTTAAATAGGGAAAGATAGACTCCCAATCTACCTCAATATGGTTGTGGCTATAAAATAAAAGGAGACCCCTCTCTTCTCCCATTACATTGCTTTGAAGGGAGATCCCCGTCTCTCCCGTTAACTGCTTTGAGTTCCTTAAAAAAAAAGCCACATACACACATCTGTTGATTATGGGCCATCAAGTCAGTATCAGCTCTTAGTCATCATGTAAATAGATATTTTTGGGTGCATGCATTAAATACAATCAATAAAGTGGTATCAACTTAGATAGTGACAAATCATCACTATCAAAAGATTATAGCTAAAGTTGGCTATTTGAAGAAGCAATATACATGTATTTAAGCTTTTCAATTTTGATGTAGAGAAGACTCTGAGAAAACCGTGGACAATAAAAAAAGAAACAAATGGATCATCAAAAAAGCAACTCTTCTTTACTCCAGGTACAGCTGCGCTAGCTCAAATTATCCTTGGACCAATGATGGTAGTTTTTAGTAGAAGTTTTTTTAGAGAAAGTTCTAGTGCGGGAAAGAGAAGAAGAGGATAACTAGCAGCAAGGTGAGCAAACCAAAGTTAACAGTGGCATTGAAAGATCTGAAAGACCAGGTTAGGGACAGATCATCATGGAGAAGGTCTGTATTCACTAAGAGTTGAACAATCACTCGCTGGTACATAATCAGTAGCTATGGTGTAGATACTGCGGAAAGGGAACTTAACAGGAATATGTTGCCAATTTTTTTTTATCAAGATGATATTGGGTAGATAAATCTAGTAGAATAGTAACTTAGATAAAACACATTGCACAATGTAATATATTTTCTATTTCTACTATCTGAGATAGATTCCTTTGTGTATCTGTGATAAAAGTGATTAAGATGAATTTAATAGGTTAATTTAAGCATTTTATTTCTTCATATTGTTTCAAGTAAATTTATAGGAATTAAGTTCTGTGGCAGGATCATCGCAAGATTTTTCACTGTAAAGTAAAATTACTTGTTGAGCAACATGGATATGATTTCCACATATTTATGTATATCTTGCACATTTATCTTTGGTCACTGGTTTGAATAAGATACATCAGAACTGAGCTTTTGGGGGGAAATTAGTCTGAAAGCTATTATTTCACTCCAAGCAATTTCTGGCAACATTTTCGAAATATGTTTGTCTAGTAATATTATTCGGTACCCGTACTTACGCCATAAAATGCATAAGAAACTATGTATCACATATACCACATTTGACTATTTTCTGCATAAAAAGCTCATGTGGGACAATCCAGTATAGAGGGTTAATCTTGAATAAGGTATGTGGCAATAGTTAAGATAAAATAAGAGGCAATTCAGTTCTGGAAAAGTAAAAGGTAAAAAGTAAAAGTAAAAGAAAGAATCTCAGAATCACCCTGCTTTGATGTTCATTATCGTAGGGTATAACAACAATAAAATAGCATTCCTATAATATTTTATTGTCTCTTTGCTCACTTGGAGTACCACAAAAGGTGAACATCCAAGCTGTAGTAGCCATTATTTTTTAAGTAGGTCCATTATCAATTTCACATTATCATCACTTTGGAACAACTTAGTTCTACAAAGCAGATGGTAGAATTTTAAGCCACGCTTACACAAGACTACTTCTTCATTGTTTAATTCAGCTTTAGCTCTTGTTATTTGAGTTCTATGAAAATTATTCTATTGCTATTTCTGAAGTTTTTCAAAGCTGATACAGATTTTGCAGAATTAATTAACAACCCCACAATCACTGCTCATAAAAAAATTGAAGGAAACTTATTAAATTCATATTAACTGTTCCTATTAGACTTGATCTCAGCCAAAAGGCCAAGAAACTGTTTTTATATTCTTTGATTTTAGGAGTATGTCCTGTTTGTGTAAACCAATAAGTTGCTTTGAAGAACGTGAAATTTATTTTTATCTTAAAATGGGATTCTTATAATAGAAAAGTCTATTTCCTGTTTATTTGACACAGAATGTTTAATGAGTTGATTGCAATCAACTTTTTTTTTGAGATGCACTTGTAATGTTTGAGCACTAATTTGCATGCTTCGGACTTGTTTGTATATTGTGGCTGAAATACACATAACTGTTAACAAGATTTGAAGCCAATTGTTATAGATAAGAATGCATATGCTTTGTCTTACTACACCTTTAATATTTATAGTGCAACAAGTATTGCAGACTTTTTTCACATGGGGGATGCATAAGTATTTCCTTTACAACAAGGGAAAACTACTACTATTTTACAATAGACTACTGATGTATGTAGTCTTTAATTTGAATTGCAGAATACACGTTTGTTCCTAACAAGTGAGCATTACAGAGGGCTTTCTTGCTCTCTCTTTTTTTAAAGCAATCTAGTCAAATGCCTTGGAGATGCTTATCTATGTGATAATTTTCCTTTTTTTCCTTTTTCCTGTATTCTTAAAAAATCACTGTTATTTTATTATGTCATGTATGCAATTTTTTCTTATTAATGGGTTTGATGTGATAAAAATAAATTATAAATAAAGAATTAAGTGGGCTGTCTTTTCACTATTTATTAAACAGCTAGTGTAAATGATAGTACCTAACTGGTCTTGGTTAACACTGAAAATCAAAGAATTGAATCAGTTATACTTAGATGGGAGACACCAGGAAACCTTGATCTGTAAGGTAGACTGAAAAGGTCATTTGACATTACTATAGTATGATCTTATTTTTTATTCATATTAGCACTCTGTGTGTACAATACAATATCTAAAAAATACATCACAGAGTAGCATAGGTTGAGCAAACTACTTAAAAAACAAAAATCGCTTTAAACTAGATGATGATTTCAACTGCAATTTTAAATCTTAGTGTGTATAAAAGCTATCTGCATCTGCAGAAGTCTTTGTATTCAGTGGATTATTTCTGGTGGTTGAATTCGGTGGAGATTTTGTTGATTTTACCTTTCCTATGCACTGTCTCACTCTGCAGCTTTGGAAAATTAATGGACTATACAACAGTAGGGGAAGTGGATGATGAGAATTGTAATAAATGTGGGAGAAGTTGAATCATTTTTTTCATTTTTGACATTAAAAGTGCTACAGACAACTCTAGTCAGACTGTTTCTGCTGGTGGAATCAAATCCTAGAAATAGATGTAGCTACTGAAATTAGGTATTTCTATTCTAATGTTTCTGTGAAGTACAGCTCAGCTCCTGGTGGTTTCATGGACGCAGTCTATATAGTCTTAAAACAGCAGCATAGAAGTGATTTGCTGGGAGACACCTATTTTTATTTCACAGTCTAGCCTACAATCCTGTCATTTCCTAAAGTTCTCTCATCCAAATACAGTCCAGAACCAAAATTAGCCAAGGACAGTTTTAAAATATTAAGCGGTTATCTATGTCAACTTTTTTTATTTTCAATCTAGGATCTCAAAAATCTATATTGTACTGTTTTGAGATAATTCCGGTAAAAGTGAGCCATTAAAAAACCAAGCACCTCCTCACAAATGAGCCAGTTTATAAACTTTGATATAGTCCTTGTTCATTCAATTGAGACTAAATGAAGAAAGCATTCAAACAGTGTTGCTTTTTTGGGTAATGAATGTTAGGTAAACTTGGCTCTCGGCTCATTACTTGCCGCAATGTATGTAATACTCATTTTACATAATCAGTGGCAAATATTCAGATACAAAGTAGGCAATATATTGAAATCAATAATAATAAAAATGGGAGATAAAATATTTCTTCCTTTTATATTTTTATGGCATTTATGAAGTAACTCTATTGCTGTGTGTTATGCCAGGAAGAAAAACTATATATTAATCTACAGTATATTTTTGCATGACAGGCAGCACTTTACCAATAATAATGGGAAGGGTAAAAGGTAGTTGTAGTACCACTTACAAGCCTTTCTACTCTGCAAGTGTTATAGAAATTACATAACCGTCATTATATAATACCAGTGTAGTAAACACTGTTCCATGAGAATTCAATGACATATTCTAGAAGAAACTAAATTCTTCAATCTTTACTAACATTGGTTATTGGTAAGGCACCAGCTGTAATGGATGTATATAACTTTTTATACCTGCTGTGTACAGAAGCAATTGTATATAAGTTACTTGTGCAAAAAAGGCTCCTGTTGTTACAAAGTCATATCAATTGTGTTAATTTTTGCTAAGCAATAGAAGATACTTCATGCTGTTATCTTGTGTGTTCTGTAAGTTGGTTCTTAGCTGAAGTTTATATAATAGAAAACATGAAAGCAATTTAAGCAAACACCAAAATGTTCTGGTGTAAATTTATACTTTCAGATTGCAAGTATTTACCTATTGTGCATTTCTGGCTAGAGACTAGTTATTTAGATAATTCTACATGGTGCATGTATTTGTAGATTGCATACTGTTAAGAAAACACTGTTAATTTATTTTTTGAAGTATTTCTAAAAACGATATCAAAAGCTACCTGGCCTGACAATAAAAATCAAATTATATCCTTAAATTATGCAGTTTCTTTTTATGACAAGTTTACTCCAAATAATTTTCTGCCAGATAATCCGAACATTAAGTACAATTTATCTTATTGGGTTTTGTTTGGTAATTAGTGCTGGAGTTAAATTAAAAGTAAAGTGTCAGCTGGTAATAGTAGAAGACAATAGGAATACTAAATATAATGACAAATATGTTTGGAAAGTAGTATCCTAAAAAAAAGTTACACAGAATGAAACTTTGCATCTATTAACTTTGTGAAGTCACTATCATAACCAAATTAAGGTTTCTTTAGAAAAAGAAGATTCCCAAAGGGTCCAGGAAGTAATAAACAAGGTGTACATATCTGACCTCCTAAATTTTGATTTAATTTTATTAAATCTGTTTTTATGAATTATGTATCAACACTTGTAACCTGAAAGTTCTACATGTGACTTCTTTCCATTGAAAGCTCTCTGTAGTTTTAATATACTTATATTCAATTGTGGAAGAGCAGTTATTTTACTGTGCAAGCAGGCTAAAGCTGTTTTTACAATTACATAAAAGTTGTATAAAGAAGCTGGTAATCAGCTATGAGAAACCACAATTTTGAATTTTTAGCATGTCATGGAAATTGTTACATTGGAATAGATTGGCTTAAGATGAACAGTTCCTGACTGCAAAAACAAGCTCTTTGTTTCTTCTGCAAAGGCATCAGGAAAGGCAATGTTTTGTTGGGAAAAAGAGAAATAGAATAACAAGAGCATTGCCATTAACCTTGGTACTATTTGTCTACTATTTTATTTTACGTTAAAATTCTCAATGTTTGGCAGGCTGTTAACATCCTGAGGTGTTTGATCATTTGTATGTCATACCTTTGGGGACATTAGGCCTATGTGAACAGCATATTTGATTTAGATTGGAAATTTGGAAATTATATCAGACATAATTCAACGTAACTTTGTGATTAAAGGTCCAATGGCAACTTAGGTGAATTTGAACTATTTAAAGATTCAATTAAAAAATAAATTATAATGGGGAACATTCAAAACAATGAAGGTGCCTTTCGCCTCTTCACCGTCAAAATGACAAGGAAGAGAAGAAACAGCGGTCATTCCAAGAAGGGCCGAGGACATGTCCAGCCTATATGCTGTACCAACTGTGTCCGTTGTGTTCCCAAGGACGAAGCTATTAAGAAGTTTGTCATCCGAAATATTGTAGAAGCAGCTGCGGTCTGAGATATCTCTGAAGCAAGTGTCTTTGATTCCTATGTGCTACCCAAACTATGTGAAGCTTCACTATTGTGTTAGCTGTGCCATCCACAGCAAGGTGGTGAGGAACCTATCCCATGAGGCCTGGAAGGACCGGTTCAGGCCAGCAGGTGCTGCACCGAGAGCACCCCCTAAGCCTATGTAAGGAGATATTTTAAAAGATGTCAATTCCAAATGCTGAGTCAATAAATCCATTTACAAGTGAAAAAAAACAATGAAGGTGCTTCACTGACAAAATGAAAAATAGAGCAGGAGTGGTAAAGGTGATTAACCCGGTCAATTTGGATGGCTTTCCTGCAATAGAAAAGGCTTTAGAAAAGTTGGGTGAACCAATGAAAACATACTTTACAACAATTAAAAAAAAAAACTTTCAAAAACTTTTGCAAACAGTTAACCTTTTTCTTACTTTACTAGTGCAACTTTGCATGCAATGCAGAATGAAGATTGCCATGTTGTAAAGGGGTTTTTGCCATCTATTGCCTCTGATCACTGGGGTCCATCTTCTCTATGTCTCAAATAATCAGTACCTTTTTGCCGTATAGTGTAAAAGAAATGCACACTTGTGTTCAAGAAGCATTACAAAGGCAATGACAGGATGTGATATGTTGCCATTCTGTTGTCTTATTAACATGTCCTGAGGCAAATGTATACTTTCTTTAGCCTGTACACTACTTTGTAAACCCAAGAAAAGGTGTTTCTTCTTTAAAGAGAAGGCACCTGTACTTGTCCATTTTTGATATTGTACACCTCCAGTAAAGGGGGTCAGAATCATACCTGTCCATCAACATCACTGAATTTGATTTGGGGGGAAAAATGGCAAAAGAAAGATGAAGTTTGAAAATGGCCCATATCTACCTAGGAACTATAATATGTACTTTAAAAAAGTGCTTCCAGGTAGTTGGGCGGCAACTTAGGAGATTTGGGGGGGGGGGGGCTGGGTGATTACTAGCCCTTTTGAAACTTTCTCCATCTAATTTTTACTTTACCCACAGCAAAGCTATTATTAAGTAATGGGGGGAAATTTAAAAAAAAAACTGTTTATGTTTTCCCTGGCTCCCCCTAATTCAAAATGCTGGAAACATGCAACTACTGGTTTCCAATAGCATTTTTTTCAGAAGAGGTTAGGATTAATTTTGATTATTTGCCTGTATTCACCTCTGAGCATGAAGGTGGGGAATCCTTCACCTGCTATTCACATCTGAAATTAACTATTTCTAATTGCTGGTAACATTTGCACAGTGTCCCAAAAATATTAAGAATGGATTCTCCTTTAGCATTCAGCCTGCCTGGAAGGTAGATTTGTTACTCCTTTAGATCAAATGCCAATCCCTCTACTGTACTACTTCTCTACTTTGATATTGAAGGGAAAAAAGATTTATACATGTACATTCTCTGCAGTGGTGTGATTCAATTTTTTTTACTAACAGTTCTGTGGGCATGGCTTGGTGGGCGTGGCAGGGGAAGGATACTGTAAAATCTCCAGTCAGAGGTGATATTTGCCAGTTCTCCAAACTACTCAAAATTTCTGCTACAGTTCTCCAGAACTGGTCAGAACCTGCTAAATACCACCTCTGATTCTCTGTATTATGGAATGGTTCAAAGTGGTGGGCTGTTCAGAAGGATCTTGCATATAGAATAGGGATGAAGTAAGAGCTATCTTACCCGTTGCAACAGATAACAATAGACTTTATCTGGTAGGAGAGATTAGAGTAATGTGTTCTAGGAACACAATAGCAGTAAGTTTTCTAGATTATTTTCTGGGACAGCTTTTCTCAATTTAGTGCCTTCCAGTTATTTTTAGAAATTCTGAGACTAATAGGAATGGTATTGTCCCACTGTAAATAATGTCTTGCTTTTTTATTTGAATTTATCCAATGAGTTTTGCAAAAGAAATCCAAAGTAGGTTAAAAAATAAAATTGAAAGAATAATAATAACAGTAACAAGCATAAATTTAACAGAATTTTAAAAGATGGAAAAAAACATCACTGATTAACCAGAGTTGAGAGGGGAGATAATTCAATGAGGATAAAAGTCAGCAGCATGACATCAAGTAGGTTTCAAGAACTATCATGCTTCATAGAATAGGGACACTGCCTTTGCCTGCTCACTGAACACACAGGGAAGAGCATGGACCAGCACAGCAGTTAATTGAGAGAGACGATATTCCTGCATAATGAGACTGTGCCCTGGAGCTGTTAAGAAAATCCAGGCAATGCTGCTTAACCTAGTCATTCCATCTATTACTGATGCCTAAAGCTAACTGCAGTTGAGACCATTTTGTACCAACTATTATATTTTGTACCAACTATTTATAGGATCCTGTGGATTTTCTCTTACTGCCAAAAACATGAGATCCCAAAGGGGTTATTAAACAGGTAAATATATTGCAACTTGTATGCCAACGAAATGTATGCCATGGAAAAAGTTTTGAATAGATTTAATAATCAGGAAAGGGAAGCTTCAATTGCAATATTTCCAAATTTAAGCAACAGGTTTAATGTATCTTTGATGCCATAAATATAATATTTATTGCAATTCCATTGCAAAAAATGTTGAATAAACTAAATATATTTAAACATGTATTAATGCTTGATGAAGATGTTCCCTTGAGATTTGAATTTCTGTGCATATACCTTCAAGTTCCCCACTTAGTCTGCAGCTACCTCACCTTGTTTATTTGTGCTAGGTAATCTGCTTCATCTGATCCTTTTCTCTAGCAATCATAGAAAGCATTGAAGGAAAAGGAGAACCTTTCCTTAGCTGTTGTCACTGGAAATATCTTCTTTATGAACTGGTCTTATGGACCACCATTATGGTAATCATAATCAGTTTATGCAAAATTTTGTACCACAGGAAAGGAAAACCCAGCCTAATTATAAAAAGACACAAAAATGAGGTCTTAAAGGCTTTCTTAATTGTCTTACCTTTTAATTACACAAATCAATCATATCCAATGTCAGTTTAAGATTTGAGGATTGGTTTAATTCTAGAAATCTATTTTGAAGAAATATGAAGTTAAGATCAACCAGAATTATTAGTTGATTGGATCCATTTCTGTATAGATAAAGACTAAACTGTTAGTTCTATTTTTTGTTCTCCATATGTTCTTTGAAAGATCATTATCGATCCTGATGAAATTATGCATAGCTTTGGGGAAAAAATTAGGCAGTGCTTTTCCTTCTCTTACTAGCATGGGGAGATATTCAATGAAATTAAGTATCAAAGTAGATAAAACAATTTCTCCGGATGGAACAACATTGAATTAACAATTTACATGTGTCTATAGCCAATGATTTCAGTTACTTTAACCAGGTATTGGAAAAATCTATAGAGTTTGAAACTTAGCTTCAAGGTATATGCAGCTTACACATTAAGAACTCTACTGCTGTTAATAAATCTTTACTAATTTAAAAATAATCTATAGATGGTACCATCTCCTTATAAAATTGCAATATACTAATGAAGGTCCTGATTTGTAATGATTTTGAATTCAATTATATTTTGATCAACTGATATGTGCCAGCAAGTTAATGTGGATTTTTAGTGACTACAGATAGATTTTTTTTCCTTGACCTAACTGGTCTTTCAATGGTTGGTAGATATTACCATATTTGATAACTTGAGCTCAAAAATTGAACTTACCTCTGATAACTGATAATTTTGATTGTTAGTCAACTAAATACATTCAATTTTACGTAAGATTTTGAGAAGCTAACAATCTTCATCAATTAAAGGAATCCTTGTAGTCCATTTTCTTCATATTTTATAAAATGCTATAGTGTAAGAAATTACTGCCATCAAGATTTACTATAGCAAAACAGTGCAAAGCTAAAGCACAGCTTTGAGTCAACATGTAGTAAAATATATTGGCTGAAAAATGTGAAATAAAGGGGAGTAAAAAGTATTATTTTAAGCTTATTTTTCTGTTAATTATAATGTTTATTCATCTTGGTCACCATGTTTTAATTATATACATAAATTAATTTCTAAGAATTTGTTATTGTTTTTAAGGCTCTTGATTGTTCCTTACAAACTTTTATTTTGCTTTTGATTCCATCATCCTGAAGATTTGGTTCACCAGATACTACTTCATGCTTCTTTAAACTGGCTAAAGTTGGCTTTCCTGAAAACCTATGTATCTGTATATACAAGGTTTTAATAAAAAATAATGTTTCTATGTATGTAATAAAGGACATTTATATATATTGAACAGGAAATAACCATTGAAATGAACTCCTTTGCTACCTATTTTTAATTATTCACATAATCACACCATCAGCTGCACACTTCTGCCAGTAATGGGACAAACTTCTTAAATGGTTGAATATGCAGCCAAAGACAGACTCCAAAAACTGGAGCACAAAGTGACAAGCAGAGGCCACTATGGAGACCCAATTTCACAGGAAAGTACAACAAAGCCAAAAGTTAATGCCATTGAAAATTTAGTATTTTTACATCTATGTATAGAATATAGGAAATAAATGAGGAAAATTAGAAATCTTGACCCAGAAAGATAAATGCATATATATTTAGATAGATACCAAATATTTATATTTATTTATAATATACATATTTTATAAATATATATATATATATATATATACTTTATATATTATATAATATATAATAATTTTTATATGTATTTATAATTTAGCTCCCCAGAGTCATTCGCTATGAGTTGGGTAGCAAATAAATTCAATAAATTAAAAATAAATAAATATTTTAGATAGATATTACTGTAAATTGGTATTGGCAATTGGCACATAGCACTGTAAAAGGCTACAACTTATTCAAAAGGAATATTCAAAGCAACTGACTCAACAAAAAGTATGTATGAGTGGCGGGGTGTTGCACTTTACTTAAAGGAAAAATATACTTCCACAAAACTTGAAGAATTGGAATATAGAATTGCTGCTGGAAAGATTTAGGTAAGAATTGAAAAGGGAAATAAAATGTTACTGTTGTTGGACTTTATTATAGACTACTTGGATGTATGAAAGATGAAGATGAGCTCTTTCAAGCATCAGATGACTGATCTTTCAAAGGACCATGTTATGCATAATTTCAATTATCTTAACATCTTCTGGGAATCTAGCTCAGACGAGACAGAGATACAAGAAATTCTTGTCCTTTTTGCTGATAAAAGCAAAACTAGGGGCTCTGCTGTTGAAACCTAATCCTCACAAAGAATGAGGAATTGCTTGAAGAAGTAAGGATGACTGATACCCTGGATGTCCTTGAGTTTATGGTGTCCAGAGGGGAAGAATTGTGAAAAGTCAAACCTGTATATTAGACTTAGAAAAGTGGGTTTTGATTAACTGATGAAAGTTAAATGATTTGAAAAAATAAAAAATTTCAAGATGGATGAGGAAGCGTATGAAAGAAGCTACTGCAGTCTGTTTCCTATTTCATGTATGAAGGCTCCTTCCTTCCTACAAGAAGGTAAGAAACTAAGGAGGCCAGTGTGAATACACACAAAGTTCTCTAACATGCTGAACAGAAAAAGAGGCATGTACAGGTAATTCTTAGTTAAGAACCCCTTATCAAGAAACCAAAATTACAACTGTGCAAACAGGTGGCACTTGCTGTGTGATCTTGAAGATCTGGCTATCTCAGCACCCCCATGGTCAAATGATTGCAATCTGTTTGTTTGGCAACCAGCTTGCATTTAAAATGGTTGCACTGTCCTGCAGTCATGTGATCACCATTTATGACCTTTCCTACAGTGTTCCACAAGGAAATTTTCTATTCTATAATAGTTTATTCAATCAATGAACTTCCCACATCCAGCAGCAGCCAATTAATTTGCGCACCAGCCTATTTATGAGCTATCTGAGACCTGGAACTTCCTGCTGGTTTCCCCACTGACTTTGCTTCTGGTAGGAAGTGCAAGGCTTAATGATCAGTTATCCTTGCTTCAAGACTCAACAGGGATTGTAGGGATTGTCAATGCTAAGTGATACAATCACATGATTGTCCTTTACAACTGCATCACTTAGCAACAAAAATTTTGGCTCCAATTACTGTTGTTACCTGAGGACTATCTGTATTGGAAATAGAAGGAGGGACACATTACTAAAGAATACAAATACTGTAGTCTTTAGAAATTAGAAACTGGGCAGGCTAAATATCAGAAAGAGCTGACATTTATGTTTATTTATATTAGACAAAAAAAGGATGGCAAAGGGGATCCATTGTGTAAAGAAAGAGAGAAATAGTGGTAAGAAGCCAGAAATTTTCAACTTCTATTTTGTCCCTCTTCTCTTAAAAAATAAATGGGACTCCTATTGGTTAATATGTCAGTGAAGTAAAGTAGGAATTGCAGCATAGATAGATAACTAAGTTAATTTAAATAAATTCAAGTCTGCAGGGCCAGATGCGTTACATCCTAGGTTACAGAAAGGAACTTAGTGAGATAATTGTAGAACAGATGCTTAAAAAATCTTGAGAAGTCCTAGAGATCTGATGAAGTCCTAAAATATCGGAGGAACCAAGATCACATTTTCAAAAGACAAGGAGAGGGTAAGGAAATTACAACCTAATCATCTTGATTATTATATAAGGACCTCTAACAGATTATTTAAAACATTTGTGACCAGGTATGTAGCCATGCTACAATTTAAAAAAATCTGGAATAAATCTGGCCTTGGTGATGCAGGCTATTCATCATCTAGCACTTACTGCCTGCAATTAGTGCAGGCTCGAATCCCACCAGGCTCAAGGTTGACTCAGCCTTCCATCCTCTTGGGGTAGGTAAATTGAGGACCCAAGATTGTTGGGGGCAATAAGCTGATTTTGTAAAAATGCCGCTTGAGGGGGGCAAAGGCCCTAGTAATAAGCAGGCATATGCAATGGAATGAAGGCTATTGCCGAGCACTTAGCATGGTGCTCCATAGACTGTAAGCCGCCCTGAGTCTCCGGAGAAGGGCGGCATATAAATGCAAATAAAAATAAAAAATAAAGTAAAGTAAATAAAAATAGATTTATCATAAATTGTATCAGATTACCTGTATGTCTTTTGATAGACTTCTAGCTTAATAGTTAGGGAATACATAAATGTACTATATCTAAACCGTGAAAAAAAATTCAATAGATTTAGTACTCCCATGTGACATCACTATTTTATGAACTGCTTTAGTTGCCAGTTTACTTCTAGGGGTAATATAAGTGGTGTAAAAGCTTTCATTTAGCCAATTCCATTATCCCTATGTATGAGATGTTCCTAGACATATTGTTCTGACTTCAGATATTTTTGAATTATGGTTTTTTGATTAGTACCTGTAACTAAAATTTGAAAGGCTAGATATACTTGTGACCAAATCAGATATACAAAGGTTTGTCCCCTTTGGTCATTATTTTTATTCACATATTTAAATAACACATTTTACTACTGCAAATAACCATGTAATTTGTTCTCAAATTGAAAACTATAGTTTTTAAGATCTACTGAAAAGGAAAAGCAGAAGAAATTAAGAGGTGGTATGATTGTGAAATACATATATATATCAAATATTTCCAAAAATCCACAAGTGATCTAGCATCAGTAGACTTAGTTCCAGACTTTAAAATTCAATAAGAAGCCTTCATTATAAGAATTCTGAAACTACAACTGACTGCCTTGTCAGGTACTTTCAAGCTAAAATTTACTGTACTCTCTCTAATTTTCTGCACCTTGCAATTTCTCCAATGCTGTTTACTTACAATTAAACACGACCTTAGCGTGGGCTCTTTCAGGGAAAAGTTGGCTGAGAATGATTTCTAGTATAAGTTCACATAAAACAGTGACTAAGAGTCAACAGTGACTATAAATATATCTAATTTATTAATATTTAGATGCTGGCCTTCAAAATTGGTAAAACATGGATCCCAAAAGAAAGCTTTTCCTTCATGATGGTGCTTCTTAGTCCTTTCAATATTATGCAGAGTGCATACTTTAATAGCATGAGGGCTACCTACGGTAATAATTACTTAGATTTTTCCTTTTATATCACCTATTTTTATTTTGTGAATTGAATTTATGTAAATTTATTTGTATTTCTTTCAATTAGGTCTCAGAATTTGAATCTGACCAATGTAGAATGTAGACTTATGAAAAAATATTTTTATTTATGTAGCCTAAAACTGTTTCTGTCATTTTAATAAATATCAAATATTCCAAACTTTAAATTAAACAAAATTATTTTATGTTTTAATTCTAAACCTATAATGTTATATTATTCTCTTCTGGAAGATCTTTGTCATTGTCTCCTATTTGTCAAGTCTCAGTGGTTTTCCTTACCTCAAAATCCAATCATCCCATAAATTTGGATATTTGTATAATATCCATATATAATACATTTATTTGGATAAATGTACATGTGTGCATATTGATCAGCATATATGAAAATGAGTTACAGAAATAATATCTTGATGCTCATCCATCATCTCATTTTGAAAGCATTAGTATGTTCTAAAAATATTACCCAAATGTCTTTCTGTTTTTCTGTTCTGCATTTTCATCAAAACTAGTGTTATCCAGATCCATTGGACTACAATTTCTGTAATTGTCAGGTGTCATTCTAATGATGCCATGGTATAAATATAGATGCATATATGAGAACATGGGTGCGTGCCATTTCCCCTTTGTGATGAACAAGAGTGTCTAGGGACAGTTCCTGTCTTTGTACAAAGAGCCATTTAATTTCTGAAGTAAGGTATATGTTATCTGTAATTCTAATGATGTGCTTTCAGAATAGTCACATACTGGCACATAAAGCTCATGGTTTAGTTCAAGATATGTAATTCAGGAACTAAAAATAGTAGTATAATTTACAAAGGATTCCACTTTGAATCTGTTTCAATAAAGAGTGAGAGGAGAGAATCTGTCAATATTTTGAAACTGAATGTCTTAACTGTACCACCAATGCAAGACAGCCCCTCTGGACCCGATCTTTAGGCTCTAGCATTATGCTGGATCAACTGGGTGGTTATTTAATTTTAGATTCAGGATATATAATCTGCATGCTCTATAATGTGCATAATTTTTATTCTAAATACAGTAAACCAGTTAGCTGAATTTGGGGTACCTCTAATTCATTTAGTTGAAGGTAGACTTGACTCTGATTCCAAGTCTTGCTCAATATTTTGTTTTCAACCTAAACTTAATCAGTTAATATCATCAGTAAAGTAACACAAATGCACATGAAAGTTTGATCAAACATTTGAACTGTTTTAGCAACTGCTTACAATGAGTGGCTGCAACTGTAGGACATTGTTTAAAAATTGGTTCATACTTTAACATTTGGAGGAAATGAGCATTGAGGATTTCCAGTTTCAAGTAAAAGAGTAGTACTTTGGTCATTTGAGTTTGAATGCAAAGCACTTTGCTTTTACTCCATATTTACAGTCAGTTTAGCATTGTAAATCATGCACTGTTTAATCTATACAAGACATGATTATATAGAGTTAAGGAGGAGAAATGATTTAATTACAATTTAGCTAGGCTTAAACAACATATAAAACAAAACCACAATATATCTTTCTGCTATCATTCTAAATTTTGCAGTACTGTGACCCCCTAAAATGATAAATGAATATGAGTTAACCCTCCATAAATAACATTAATCATTTTATTGCTGTTAGGGTTGGGCAAGAAAAACGTGTATGTATATGTGCATATATGTATAGTATATACAGTGCATGTGTATGAATTAATCTATACATTACAGGGTTCTCAAACTTTGGAAAAACTGTGGTCTCTGTAGGGAAAAAGGGAGGTGTGAACTTGAAACTGAGATCAACAATTCAGAAACAGTTGTCATAGGAGTGTAAGGGAAAAGATAGTGAAAATAAAAATATAGAATGAGGTAGCACTCATTCTAGTGTACAAATGTTTAAGGAGTTTTGTGTTTGTTTTTTATGCTTTCTTTTCCTCCTAGTTTTTATGAAGCTATTTGTGTACTATTTCACTTCTTGCCTTGAATTTGCATGGGTAAAAATGTGAAAAAAATTTCCCCATCTTTTCATCCATATTCCATGCTGGAATTTGTATAACCGTGTTTAAAGTATACCATTTTCTTTCTTTTTTTTTTGCTTTGCTCCTATGGAAAGATTCTTAAGACTGCCTGAAGGGCTATGAATGGAGTGGGGGAAAATATCTCAGGCAATCAGTATTCATTATTCACTCATTATTCAATTTTGTCCAACTTAATTTGTATAGCATAAATTTGAAATAGCTGTAAAAATGAAAGGCAGAAGCAATTGCAATCTAATATTATATCATCACCATCATCACCAGCACCAGCACCACCATACCATCATCTTATTGGTAATTTTTTTGTATGGGGAAATTTAGTTATATGTTGTGATAATGTTGTCTGATTTAGTTTTCATTATGTTCTTGTTAGGCTAATATCCTGCCTTTTCTTCAGGAGTTTAAGGCCAGATATGTAACATACTTTCTACCAATCCCGCCCCCCCTCCTCCCCCGAAACGTTAGAAGGTTGCTGGGGCTGAGGAATAGTGATCAATCTCAGTTTATTGAGTTGCAGTTGAGCAGAAACTCAAAACTGAAATTTTTAATGCTAGTCTTACTAATAATCACTATACATATTGTATCAACATTGTATGTTCACCTCTTCATATTGACTATATCCCATCTGGTTTCAATAACATAGGGAAAAGAGGATGTAGATAGAGTAGATCTTTCATTCCCAACAAAGCTAATGTTGTAGCTAATATGAGTATGAGGGGTTCCTACCCCCCACATATTTTGCCCTTTTATTGGCATTTTCTCACTCCAGAGAAGATGGGAGCAACAGCAATACCTAATACAGATACAGATTAACTGAGGTGGAAGGGGCCTTTTAAGTCTTCTAGTCCAACTCCACCCCAAGCAGGAGACCCTACAAAATTTCTGACAAATGGTAATCCCAGTCTGTTCTTGAAAGCCTCCAGTAATGAAACTCCCACAACTTCTGAAGGCAAGCTGTTCCATTGGTTGATTATTCTCAGTGTCAGAAAATTTATTCTTATTTATAGGTTGAACCTCTCCTTGATCAGTTTCCATCCATTATTCCTTATGTGGCCTTCGGGTGCTTTGGAAAATAGCTGCAAGTCATGACAGAAATGCTATCTGGATGGCATGTGGTAGAATTAGGTATTAGATGGATAAAATACAACTCACACAACTTATCCTAGAGGCTCCCCAGGAATGAAGATTCTAGATTCTCAACTTTAGCAATGGCCCAATGCCCACTGAAGGAATGCCAGCTTACTGTATTTCACCTCATATTATAATGTTGTGAGATTTATTCTGCAAATATATGTGGTGGTT
The DNA here is from genome assembly GCA_023653725.1 of Bungarus multicinctus. NCBI lineage: Eukaryota > Metazoa > Chordata > Lepidosauria > Squamata > Elapidae > Bungarus > Bungarus multicinctus. The sequence goes on from CM042834.1 coordinate 239,028,749, forward strand.
CATCTTAATTAAGGTACTTTTGAAATTAACAAAGACATAAAATGAAACCAGACATACAGAAGTAGTAAAAAAGAACAATAAAAGACAGCAGGTATTATTTATTATTTGAATGACTCTATAAATTATTTCCTAAAAATGGCAGATTAATAGCTGTGTTGTGGAAGGGGAACATTTTGGCAAAAGAAACCAAAATGTCTTTCTTCCCCCAATATTTTTCTTCCCCAGTCTCTGGCTAAGAATAAAGTCATCATTCTGAGTCAAGGAAAAAACAATCATTGGTTTCTATTCAGAAATAAGAGGTTAAAGTATGAATTTCCACAGAATCTTAGGAAAGCTGGTTCTTAAAAAGCTGATGAAATTTAAAGTAATGAACTTTGGAACATTTGCTTAAGAATAATAGTAACATGTTATAAATAGTCCTTGATTTATGATTACAATTGGGAGTATTTACTGTATGCTGTTAAGCAAGGTGGTTGTTAAATGAATCATATAGTTGTTAAGCAGAACAGGCTTTCTCCATTGACTGTTTATTGGAAATTGGCTGGGAAGGTTGCAATTGGTGATCACGGGATGCTACAGCCATTGTAAATATTGGTTGCCAGGCACCCAAATGTTGATCATACAACCGTGGGGATGCTGCAATACTTGTAAGTGAATTGGCTGGTCATAAGTTACTTATTTTAGGGCTGTTATAACTTCAAACAGTGACCCAGTGTGGTTTGCATTCGAAACTTCTGGCAACCTGGATCAAACATGCTCATAAGTTTCACTAAGAATGACTTTCATTGGCAGATACAAATAGGTATGTGTGTGTGGAAAGATGGAAAAAGCACGTGCATGGGAATTTGTAGAGGCTTTTACAAGGTAGTCCACCATAACTTTTCTGTCTGCAGAAGTGTTTATCAGCCCAGTCAACTAAGAAGCAAATACTAGCTAGGTTATTTAGTGCACTTGTCTGTTCTACTTGCACAAGATGTCTACCATCGGGAAGAGAAAGCTTTTACAGAAAATGACTGCTATTTATGTAATTTAGTGCATTCCCAAACAAAAATACATTTTGTTTTTCTAAAATGCCTTTTACAATTGTCTGAGAATAAAAACCACTCATTAGAATCTTTCAGCTTGAAACAAAAGCTGATGAATTCATTCTGGTTTTGAAATTACTGAAGAAATACTAACATGGGGTTGAGATGAAATAGAAAGTCTTTTATAGCCCTTTAAACTATAGTGTTGCAGTGGTCAAGTGACTGTCCTAGACCAAGGCTCTACATCTGAAATCTGAATTCAGTCTCTAATGCCTTAATTGAGGCCTCCAGAACAGGGCACCTGAGAGTTGGCTCATGACCACATGAGTGAAGCCTCATAATTTTTCTGTTTTAAAACATGCACTATCCATAAAAATTGAAGAAGTTCCACTGACACAGTTCTGACTACTATGTTGATTTTGATCTCTCCTGTATGTACCTCTGCTCCAAAGTGTTGCTAAAAGTTTTTATCAAATTGTATGTATAATGTTGCAGAAGGCAAAAATTAAAGCACTATTGGGGGAGCAATCATATTAGTTCTAATTTGTAGTCCGTGTTGTTTCTCTGTATGTTAGAAAATATGTGGGTATATGCATAATTTTGCATTTATTTATTTTGTCATGTTTATGTAGTGTATATTGGAGGTGGTGACCCTTTGAGAGCTGTATGCAATGACATTTCATTTTAATGTATGCTGATTAGTGTACATTCAAAGTAACAATAAAGTTATTCTAAGTTTTAAATTTACTTAATTTTACTTTAATTAAATTAAACCAGTTTTAATATTCAATAATATCTAGTAGAAAAGGCTTTTTTCAAATCCCATCCTTTAGCATTTTCTGTCATCAGGAACCAAGAATCCCTGTCTTTTTGCAGATTCCTCCCTCTTTAAAAAAAAAAAAAGTGTTTCACTGTAAGTCAGATCAGTACTAAATCTGTTGGCATTCAGAAAAGCACCATGACTTTAGCTATTCCAGAAAGTAACTAATGATATAGTATATCTTCTCCCACCTCCTCTATGTCTTCCTTCCTCTACATCAGAATGTTCATATAGAAAGTTATATTGCATATTCCCCATGAAAAACAAAAAAAATTACAAGCCTTTTTCCTGCTGGATATAGTCAGCCTGTCTCAGCCATGGAGACACTTCATTGTGAATAAAAGTACTTAAGCAAACAGTAAGAAGTAATCTCAGAGCTAGACTAAAGAGCCTGCAATGAAAACCTTGAGAAATCATGGAGAATCATTAAAGAACTGGATGACCAGTTCAAATATTTCTATTTTCCAAAATATAGAAAAGGAAGTTTTATGGAACTACAGGCCAGGCAGTATGAGACTGATACCTGGGAAGATTCTAGAGCTAATCATAAAGAGATCAATCCGTTAGTACCTTCAAAACTATGCAGTGATTGCCAGAAATCAATATGAGTTGACTTGATAAGAACAAATCTTACTAGACTAGGGTGTCCCTCCCACTCCTGAAACCAAATTAAGTTCTTAATTAAGACATAACACATCAGCAAAGTAATTGACAAAATACAATGCAAACTAATTGTGGGGTGAACATGACAATTAAATAGATACATAGTTGGTACAAAAATCATTCCCAAAAGTATTCTTCAATGATGCTTTATTAAATTGGAAAGAGGTATTTAGTGGAATACAGCAAGATCAACATCAGTATTGATGTTGATGATTTGGATGATGAGACAGAGGAAATGTTTTCCGTTTTGCAGCTGAAACAAATTTGGATGACTTAGTAATAACCTTAAACAAGAGGAAAAAAAATAAAAATATTTTTAATAGGCCAGTGAGATAGTCTTAGAATTGGATGAAATTTAACAAGCAGGATTAATTGCTTAAAAAATAATAGAATGTATATACAAGGTGGGGAGTACTGGTTTTATGAAAAAGAACTTAGAATAATACCCAATTATAAACTGATTATAAGCCAGTTGCTGCAAAAAGCCAGATGCAGTTTCAAATCACATTAACAGAAGTATAGTTTACAAATAATGGAAATAATGTTTTTCAATATATTCTTGATCCAAGTGATCAAATCAAACATTGATTATCAATTTTGTATTTATATATTTTATTTATTTATGAAATTTAGAGGCCGCATGATTCTTGATATCTCTGGGCAGCTTACATTTAAAAGAGAAAACAGTTAAAAGGAACCAATAGACAGGAAATCCCATGTGTCCATGCATGAGATTAAAACAGTACATGATCTGACTTGCATTGGCAACTACATTTTGAACAACTAAAATTCAAAAGCATCCTTATAAGAATACAAAATGAGACTTTAGATAATGAATGATTGGAACGACAAGCCATTAATCTAGATAAGGGCTTAGCTAGCACACTAGCCAAAGTTGGTGAAGTAAAGTTACATTTTCCACGGATAATTTGGTTAGTCTCCCAGTTTCTGTGAAGTGCTGATTCACCTGAATAACTTAAGATCAGTTCGAGTCACTGTTCACCTGAATTTCAATTCCTGCCTGTGAATACTCATTGAAACAAAATAAAATTCCAGAAAAGCTATTCTAACTAGTATCTATAGCTGAGAATTTCACACAGTTATCCTTGGTCTATGTATGCCTGGTGATGTACTCCTAGAGTGAATATTCCCAGACATTTCTAAAAGCACCCAATTTTGACACTGTAGACCTTTCCCATGAACTTCTACAAGCTCTGCATTTACTGAAACAAAACATTTTTCGATTGCCTAAAGAAGGCTGAATCGCTCTCCTTCATTTCACACAGTGCTTGCAGAGCTACAAAGAAGTCGCTCTGCCCCATTTCATCTCTGTAAACCAATACTGCCATACCTGTAAGAATGGGTGGCTTTGAATAGTCAGTTTTCCATAATAGCTTGTTAAATCTTTTCTTTTATAAAAGTAATAAAAAAGAATTTATAGCCAACCTACTGAACATGGAAACTGTTGGTTAGGTATATGGGTGAATACACATTGCTAGGATCTTAATTCATTTTAAACCAAAAATGAAAGGTAGTATATAAAAATTGAATATTTAATCTAATGTTAAATCTATACCTCTAAACAGAGAAATAAAATATTTTACAATATTAACAGCTGTCATATTCTGAAAGTGTTTTAAAAAGTAATGCTAAAAGTTTTCAAAGTGGTTGAATATGAATTAATCTCTATTTCATTGTAAACCCCCTTTTAATTGTAATTATCCCATTGATGTCAGTAAAATATTCTTTCCTGTAACTCTAGCCTAGAACCATCAACTACAATTGTGTCACTAACTTGAGTTGAATATTGAAATAAGGTCAAACAGAAGTTATTGGAACTGCCTAGAGAATATATTAGCATTTTGATATTTGTTCCATTTGTTTTGGTACAACTGAAATGAAATTGTTCAGTTTCTTGGCTTTGGAGTGGATTATTACAAAATGTTTTGATGATTTTCTGTTTATAATACCCAGTTTATATTATTATCTGCTCATATATGGAAATATGCTTAAATACTCTCCTCAAGTGATTCAATACAGTACATCTAGTTTTTTTCTCAATTGTACTTACCTTACCAAAAGCAAAATAATCAGTAGCAATATTCTAATGAACCTGCATATCAATCAATATTCCCTTTGGGATGTCCTCCTGATGTAAGGTATTACAGAAATTATTCTGATTGGCTTTTATTTTTTGCATTCTTATGGACTAATTTTCTAACAAGCAACACCATGGCAGAAAACTTAGTCCTTACATTACTCTTTTGATCGTTGACTGTTTTAAACCACTCACGTCTCCTATGCTGAAGTACAAAGGGCAAACCTTTTATAATGGTCAAATTGTTCAGTAGTGTTTATATCATATAGACAGGTTCTTTTCGTAAAGGTTATAAATTGACATTTCTTATTTAGGACTGCTGATTTCATCTGATTAAATCTTAATGGTGCTTCTCTCTAACTGTGATGATATGGCTTAATTAATATAGTTCTGTTTCTGATTGAGAGGTATGAAAGCTCCAGTTGACGGACATTATATTCTACACTACAGTATCTTCAGAAGTCTATTCGCTACAATAAATTCCAAAATGTGAAGAGAGAGGGGGCAGCTATAATAAATCTTTTTTTTAAAGTAGTAGCTTTATCAGCATCTTTTGATTGGTCAGAGATTCATCTGAGCCCATGGATCTCTCTATCCAGAAAAAGTTGATGAAAAGGAAATACTGTATTTGAAATGAATCCTCCTTGGTAAAACTTACAACTCTATGTAATTTAGTATATGTTAATATCAGTGATGGCCTTTAAATATTGGAATGGATAAATTATGGACAGCTTATTTTTGTAATTTGCTAATTTGAAAGAATTCTAACAAGCAATCAGAAGTGCCACCAGAAGCTGAGGTAGAAAAATGAGCAAGAAGCACCTATCAAAATTAGTCAGAATGAAATTTAGTCTGAAATCAGCTTGGTTTAGACAATTGTGATTGGTAGTAAATTAAGCATTCTGGCTGCATTTTTAAAATTATGTGGTCTTTTGGGGTCATGAGTTACATTACCTTAAAGAATAATGCTTGAGGTGCTGTTTGGCTTTGAAACCAAAATGATAACAAACTAACTCTTATGTACAGACAGGATAGAGAGATTTTTTTGTGAGTTCAAATCAAATATTAAATCAAATCAGATCTTCAGGTTAGAAAGCACAATAGATTATATATATATATATATATATAGGATAGACAGACAGACTATATATGTATGTATGTATGTATGTATGTATATATGTATGTATGTATGTATATATCTGGGCCTGATACACACGATTAAAAAGTACCCAATACACAAGCCTGAGGATGGCAGATGAGATTCTGCCGAAATGTCGCTATAATAAAAGCATAAATATTAAGATGTGGGAAATACCCAAAGAAACCTAAATACCATATATATTACTATAAATAAATATATTTATAGTATATATAGTATAATATATTACTATAAATATATATGTGTGTGTATGTGTATGTATATATATTGTTATCCTTTCTAAACTGAAGATATATAATTATTAATAAAAGCTTTCTAAATGCAATAAAATTACAAAATTACATAAAATATATTATTATAGTAACTAGTGCAAATAACAACGGCAATTAACAAAATTTGGGCTAAATATAATGTGTAGGTAAATACAATAAATGGTAGCCCAAAATATTCTATATTTGGACACTTTTGATGTTATATTCTTCACACAATGCTATTTTGTATATGCAAAAGATACTTTATGTGATTTCAGCATATTAATTTCTAGACCAAATCAATTTATACTAGAAGAAAAACATTAAATTCTGGTTTTAGTAAAAACTTGAACAAAATGGAAGTGATAGCACCAGTATGTTCAACACTGATCAATATTTTTTACATCTGGAAATTTTTTTTTCATTTAAAGCTTTATTATAAAATATCCACTAACTAATCATACATTAATTAATTTGTGATAGCCTGATGAAAGGAGAATGCCTTTTCAAGTCCTTAAAAAACAAATATGTGCCTCAAAGTTGGGTGCTCTTTGTTACATACTTTTATGTCTGAAATGTTAATTTTGTATACAAATCCCATTGAATTTAATGGAAATAAATTTTTGAGGGGACATGTGTAGTTTCATATATGGCCTTAATCTTAAGGAGAGAACTTATACTTTATCTGATTCATTTTTAATTTTGGATAAAAGATTTTTCTAGGAACTTGGATCTTTCCCAACTTTTCCTAATCTAATAGTCTCCAAGAGTTCTAGACTACAATCTGCCCCATTCCTAGCTACCATGCTGCTCAAGAGATTATAGAATTTTTAAATGAACTGATCTTGCAGTCACCAGGTTGTGGATTTTATTAATTAGCAATATGTTAGGACTCAGAGCAGGAGAATCTAGGTGAAAAAACAGAGGTGAATATTTCAGATTCCTCTGTGTGAACAAACCACAGGCTCCTTCTGAAGATGCTGTTCTCTATATCTAATTATCTGTGAATAAGAGCCTTTAAAGCTACAAGAAGTATGTTTGGATAGACATGCATATAGCTCATGTGGTTATATCATGAGCTTGCATAATATGCCCTTGGGAAAAAGTAGATTCAAGATCCAGAATTATTATTATTTTTTTTAAGAATAGATTCTGGTTTTATTTTAAACTAAATAAACTATGATGATTTTTTGTGTGGCAATTTGGGATGGGGGTATATAATAGTTAATTGCACGAACATCTAAAATTCTATCAATTGTAACTGGAGTAATGAAGCGTTTCCAAAATCCAGGTCTTATATATATTTATATATAGTTATATTTATTGTAACTGGAGTAATGAAGCGTTTCCAAAATCCAGGTCTTATATATATTTAATAGAACATGTCTACTCTTCTATTCCTTAACTATGGGTCAATTCCTAATCTATTAGTTTCAATTGAAACAAAGGGTTTTCTTTAACCTGTCAATAGCTATCACTTGTTGGGAATCAAAGATTTGTTATTTCTAAGTATCTTTGCCTTCTACTTTTATAATGATCAGCAATGCATTGTAATTTAGAGGACATAGCATCTGCCATTTTTAAGGAAATGTCTTTGAACAATGGCTGCTAAAAGAGGTCACAATATTGTATATAGAAAGTATCCTACAATTTTTTAAAAAAAGAAGAACACAGTTGGCTGGTAAGGGTGATGAATTTTTCAGTTATAAAAAACTAATGTAGAAATGAGTTGTACTGTTTATTCTGTCTGTCTGTCTATCCTATTAGAAATGAGCAAATCTATTATTAAAATCCAACATGGGTTTGATCATGCCAGACAAGCCTAATTGTATTCTTTGACAAAGTGACTAAATTAATGAATCAGCGAAATACTGTGGACATAGTTTATTACAGTATGACATTTGACAAAGTAGACCAAAGCCTACTTCTTGGTATGATTGTAAAATATGGGATAGACATCATCGCTACCAGATGGATTCATAACTGACTGACCAACCAAACTCAAAATATAATCCTCAGTAGAACTACATCTGATTGGAGGGAAGCATGTAATGCAGTATCTCAAGATTCTATTTTAGATCCAGTGTTCTTCAACATCCTCATAAATGATTTAGATGAAGGGATAGAAGAAGAACTGATCAAATTTGTGGACAATAACAAGTTGGGGGGAAATAGTCAACACTTCAGGAGAAAGTCTCAAGATACAGAAGGACCTTGACAATCTTGAACACTGGGCCCTATCCAACAAAATGCAATTCAATGGTGAGAAAAGTAGGGTCCTATGCTTAGGCAAGAAAAATCAAATGCACAGTTACAGAATAGGCAGTATCAGGCTCAACAGTAGCAACTGTGAGATGGATCTAAGCATTCTAGTGGACAACCACTTAAATATGAGGCAGCAGTGTGCTGCAACTGCCAAAAATGCCAATGCACTCCTAAGCTGCATCAACAAAAGGATAGTATCAAGATCACACAAAGTGATTGTACCACTTTATATGGCAATAATAGGACCACACTTGGAATTCTGTGTCAGTTTTGGTCAACATAACACAAAAAAAGATGTCGAGGCTCTAGAAAGGGCGCAGAGAAGAGCAACAAAGATAATTAGGGGTTTAAAGGCTAAACCATACAGTGAAAGATTGAAGGAATTAGGTATATCTAATCTAGGTGACATGATGGCAGTCTTCCAATTCTTGAGGGGTTCTCATAGAGAAGAGGGGATTGACCTATTCTTCAAAGCATCTGAGAATAGGACAAGAAGCAATGTATGGAAAATTATTAAAAAGAGACCCAACCTAGAATTAAGAAAAAAAATTATTGACAATGAGAACAATTAGCTTTTGGAATGGCTTGCCACTAAATGTTGTGGGTGCTGCATCATTGGAGATTTTCAAGAAGAGATTGACCAACCATTTGTCCAGAATGGTATAGTGTCTCCTGCTTAAACAGGGGATGGGATTAGAAGACTCCCAAATGGCTTCAAACTCTGTTATTCTATGATTCTACAATTTCAAGGAAACTGATTTTTTTCAAAAATTTCTTTATAAAATACAGCTTTTATTTTTAACAAATTGCTTCCTTATCCCCCTCAAGTAATAGGAGAGAAGGTTGCCTTTATTGAATTGAATCCATTTTCAACATAAGGTATTGTGACTTTTGAGTGGTAGGAAATAGTTTCCATCAATACTTGGTTCCTCTGCTGTGCCTAGGTTATTGTACCTTAATAGCCTTTACTGGGATTTCAAAGTGATCAGATACCTCAGTCCCACTGATTGGGGTTTCACAATCAAATGCATTTTGGATATACTTAACTCAAGATATTTTCACAAACTACTTGTTCTTTATCTGTGCATATCTGCTTTGAATCAGATGGTTTGTACATGTCCGTAAATACTTATCCCATTTTCTCCATGTACAGACCAATTTACTATCCAACTTCTTGATTCTGGCACCTTTAATTTAATTATATTGCAATAAAAACCACTTCTGAAAGTCATAAAAAAGTGAGCATTGGTGGAGGCTACAGCTTAGATTGCTTCTAATTGATTGTGAGCCAGCTAAGCAAAAAGTAGCCAGGTAGTAGGAACATATATTTTCCAAAACCAAGCTTCTCCCTATGCATGAATATGTAGAAGTGAGTTCAATTTGATTTAATCCAAGATATGTTTATGAATCAGCCTCCCCTAATCTTTCTTTAGGCAAGCAGAATCACAAAAATAAACTATGCTGGATGGGAACAATAGGATTTGTAGTCCACCCATTGAGAAATCACTACATTGGCGAGGACTGTTTTAGAAACCTGTTGAAGTCTGAGCAACTGAAACAGTTCAATATAGTCCTGTTTAAATCTGCCTGCAGCCCTTATCTCTGTATCTTCACAACTCAAGTTAGGCCAACTAAGTTTATAGAAGGCATTCCAGAGGGTATTGGGAAGGGGGAAATTGCTTTCATTTTCTGAGATCTCAGAATGTGCTTTGCATTACCGAAACAAATTTGGCACAATTCCTTCAACTTTTATAAAGTCCTTCGCCTTTATTACGATTGTTTCTGCTGGCTACCAAGTAGAAGAACCGCAGAAGTTGTGGGATTTGCCTGAAGGCAAATAATTCCCCTTTTTGAAGCGACCGTTTGGCCAACCGGAGACGCTAGAAGAGAGTCCCAAAGATGGTCTCCCCCGCCCGCCCCCATTTGCAGCAGATTCAGATCGCGGCGGTTCTTAACGGGCTTCGAAGATCGAAGCAGCTGGTGGTTGAAAAGAGACAATCGTCGGGCAGTAAGTAAAAGTTGGGACTAAATGCTCCCAAGTATCTCAGCGTGCGCAGGGCACAATCTTGACGCTGAACTTCAGGACTTCTGTGGTGACAGCAGCCTGCCTGGCCGCCTGGAATCAGGTGGTGCGAAACTCGAAATCTCTGGGTGGGGTGCGGGGAGGTCTTTGGCAACGTCGCAGGCAAAAAAACAGATGGCCATTCGCTAAGGCAGGGGTCCCCAAATTTGGCCACTTTAAGACTTGTGGACTTCAACTCCCAGAATTCTCCAGCCAGCTATTCTGGGAATTGAAGTCTACAAGTCTTAAAGTGGTCAAGTTTGGAGAGCTCTGCTTTAAGGCTAGAAGAGGGACAGGGATGGGTGCACTTTTGGTCCCCTGCCTAAGAATTTCGCCTGAACTCCAGACAAAAACTTTTCGAGCTCGTGAAAGCAGATGGTTTGAAGGAAGAGTTTCAGGGGAGGTCTGCAACCGGAGTGAAAATGGCAGTGTTTGAAAAGTAATCCATGTATGCCTTCCTTGCCTTCAATTCACTCTTCATCCATTTCCCACAATTCACGCATATATATCCTTTATGTCTTGGCAGAGAAACGGGCACACAGGCATCATTTTGTATGAGTTAATGTCACCTAACCTTCGAGCCACCATGCACAACTCTGAGTTTTACTTGCGAGCAACTACGAACACGGTGGCGTTGCCTACGTTTTCTCCGATTTTCCGAAAGTTCCATCAAGATCCGTAGGTATTATTACTCAAGTCGAAGGTGGCGGAGAGTTGATTGACCTCAGCCTGAAGCCCGGCTTTTCAGACCTTTTTCTGAGGAAATGCTTAGGACTGCGTTATCAATAATAGCAATTAAGCAATTTATTAATTCCCAAATTTTCCAATGATGTAACTGCAGAAATACAGATTTCTGCAGCTACAAATGCACAAATACTCTACAAGGATACACACCCCTTTTCCTTGTTGGATAAATAACGAACAGTAATAACAGTGATTTGTTATTCGTGATTTATTATTTTTCGGGGGAATACTTATCAAACATTTGTTAAACAATTCGTTTGATAAAGCTAGTTTATTTGCTAAGTACTCAGTAAAAATATTCATACCTTTGTTTATCTCAATTCAACCGGCTGCCTACAAAAGATTATTTTAAAAAAGTAAGGGAGGTGGGAGGAAAAAGATAATGGGAAATATTATTGGAGGTTTAATTTCCCCTTCCCACTCAAACTATATTCATAATTTTTTTTTCAAATTGAAAAGGTTTTTTTTTTTTTAAAAAAAAACTATTGAATTGAGGTGACCATGGCCTATGTAAGTGTCCAATCATTCTAACTACCATCAGACCAGAACTAGAAATTCTATCTAGGGATACAGCTGGGATTTCTCGTTTTGCTATAAGGCGAAAAGTTCAATTTCTTGGTAAGTACATGCTTGCCTCCGAATCGGGCTGACATCAAAAGTTGCACTTGTACAACTTTTACAATAGCCAGAGAAATTAATGGGATTTACTGCCGAAGAGGCGTGACTAAAATCTAGCACTGTGTCGACTCTCCTAGGAAGCAGCTCCCTTTTAAACTTCCCTGACGTCAGGCTGCTGATCTTCAAATAGTTTTGCACTAAGTTTAGCCTAAAATAAAGGCATTTACTTCACAGGAGCCACCATTTAATTTATTTCAATTGAACTGGGCAGTTTTTGGCCGCCTTCTTTTAATACAGAATGAAAACATATGTTCCTTTGGTGATAGTTAATGTTTTAAAAAAAAAAAAAACTGAAAATACAAGTGTACACAATAAAGGCAGATCCAGTCCAAACCAAGCTCTTGCCTATTCCATTCATTTCAATTGGGAAAAAAGTAAGCTGAGACTAAATTGCTCCATTAAAACCGATTGAACTTCAAAGGACTCAATTTTGACTGGATCGTTGCCCATTTCGATACATGTTCACTATTCCTTCGCAACAAATGGTCCCTTTTCTTCGCCTCGTTGGTCTAAAGGGAACTACTTAGATGGGTTGCGGGCGTTTTTTTTTTTTTTTTTTACGGCAAGTCTAACGCTTAATGTCTGAAGCGGGACAACCACCACGCCAGGGCGCGCCTATTTCCAAGTCCCATTAAGTGCGGTGAAAGTTTGGCATTAAATAAGTTTCGGATCTCCGCCTGAATAGAAATTTACACCCATTAGACTCAGCAGGAGTCACCGTAGACAGTACTCTTGGAGTGCTACGTGTGTGAGTAAACAGAAAGCAGAACAAAAGCAGGGTTTGCAAAGGTTCGATAATAAAGAGATGGTCCGCGGAACTAAGAATGCGGCGCTTTCGCTCTGCACGCAGACACCTCAGGCGTTCCCAAGTGCAGGCGGCTGATCAGAGGCGTCGGTTTGCTGTGAGCAAACAAAACGAGTCCCCCGGGAGAAGAAGAACGCCGCTATGGCAAGACCGAGATTGGTGCGTATCTCAGTCTCTCTATCCACCCTTGGGAAGTAGACAGTTCCATGAAAAATGGCGATTTCTTTGCCTAAATCTCCTCCAAACGTCATCCTCCATCAAAAGCAGACAGGAACCCAACGGTACAACCAGTTCGGTCCACAAGGCTCGTCTTCAAAACATTTGACAAGTTTGGGAGCGTTCAGTCGGAGTCCAAGGAGCCCTTGCTCAAGCGGGCAAAAAGCAAAGCAAAACATTGATGCTGAGGTCGACAAGTCCATTTCTTACCCTTGCTGGGCTTTTCACTTCGCCATACTTCTTTCCCGCAACCCCCGTTTTTCTATCGCCCCTGCCGACGCATTAAAACCAAATCAATTAACAAGCGAGGTTCCCAGCAGCGCCTTATAGGCGTAATCTTGGATGACGGTCAGTGCATCTGATGAGGCATCTTATCTGTAAACGCTGATGACCCTGAAATTCAAACACACATACAATATGAACGTATGCATGTATGTCGGGACACATTAAGCGGCTGACCTTCTGAACTAAAAGGTCTATGAGAGATACTTTTGCCTATTGTCAAGCGGTTGCACTTTACGCTTGAATGTCAGGTACGTCCAACTCATTGCAAAGGGTGCTCGTACTTAAGTCACCTACCGAAATTTCATGGAACTTGAAAATGTTAAGCAGTGGTTGGATCTCGCCTTGTCTGATGCAATCCTAACTCCTAAGCCCTAATGGGCTTACTCTATGTTCACTCCATTAAATTTAACGGGGCCTCACTTACAAGCAAGTAACTACTGTACTCAATGAAGACACATGGCAAGCTTTCTAATGCCCCCTAATGTAATTTCCTGGAAAATAAGATACTTGAGGCGCTCATTCTTTTTTTTTTTTGAGGGGGGGGGGGAAAACAGTTATTCCAGTTCCCCCTCCCCCCCGAGTTAATTGATATGGACCCTTCTCCATCCTTATAAACTATAAAGACTATAAAGCTTGAACATATCCTCTGCCTAGGATCTATCGCTGTGCTAATGTGAAGAAAAGACCGCAAATGGCCGACCACACATTGAACCAAAGTTGATGCAGTCTAGGGAGTGTTTTGACTTTTAATAACCCGTTAGATATACGTCTAACGCTGCATCTCAAACGAAGAGGCTACAGTCGCCTCCCCTCTGCTTGTCGCGCCTGCCGCTTGAGACTCTGCGCATGCCCGTTGCGGCGCCAGCGGTAGCTGGCTGCAACTTCGTCTTCCCTCGCCTGATTTGCTGGTTCAGTCGATGGAAAACGATCCGCGCTAGTTTGTGATCCACCCTTCCCCTGCGCGTGCTCCATATGCACACGCTTTCGAAAGGGGTGAAGGTGGTTCGCCAGCTCTCTTTCTCTTTTAATTTACATAATATTTTCTGTAGGAAAAGGAGGTTCGGAAAGGGAAAGGCGGGGAAAGGACAACAAAACTGGGGCACCGCACCTCCTAGCGGCGTAGGCGAACATTGCTCGGCTTGCCGCTTTTGTGGTGATGGTGGGAGAGAAACGCCCCTTCAAAGCGAAGGCAGACCGGAGATCTTGCCGGCACGCCCTCCATCCGCTAACCAATAATGAGGGAGGATGCGCGTTAATTCAGGAGTAATTGCGTGCACCTGACGCTTGGCTCCTGCTTTTGTCCCCGCCGAATCTGCCTTAAGGGAGATTCGCCCTGGCTGTCGTGCAAATGTTCCGTAAACCCCGTTCTCTCTGTCTCGGCACACGGATAGGAATCGGCACGTTGTGCAGCCGGTTGACTAGTAGAGGAATTGCGAGACTTTAAAAGAGAAAAGGGTTCTTGTTATAGATGTTAACAGAAAAGTCAAATTTGCAGCCTTGTGGATCGGTGAAAAATGGAGGCGTCTGTAAGTGGAGCCTGGAGGGATCTTTCTGCAGACATTTTGTTTTGGGGAAGGCCTTCTCTCTTATTTTCAGAACTCCCGTGGTGTATTAGGTTCTTACAACCAGGAGGGTATTCAAGAGGTAGACACTCAAAATGCAACTGGGCTTACCATTTGGTCACAGCTTATTGTTAATGTTGAGGGGAATCTCTTGCCTGGATGTTAGGATGGATGTGTCTAGCATTGCTTCCCTATGCAGTAGATGCCTAACCATGGTGTACAAATTCAGATGACCTTCTTCTGGGGTTGAAGAGTGTTCCTTACTAGGTAATCCATTCTGCCCTTAAGGCCCATGTCCTCAGGCAGCACAATATCTATTAATGTAGTAGAAATTTTATAAATATATTGAACAGATCCCTTTGCTTGACTTGAATAAACCTCTTAACAGGCAGTCCTCTAAAATTACTACCATTCATTCAGCAATCATTCAAGTTAAGGACAGCTCTGAACAAGCATACTTATGACCATTTCTTGACGTTCCAGTAGTTGTGCCACTTCCACTGTCACATGATTATGATTGAGCACTTCTGAAAGTTGCAGCATCCTATGGTTAATGATTGCCATTTGCAGTTCTTGTCAATTTCACCACAAGCAAAGTCATGGGGAAGCCAGCAAGAAGTTGCAAGTTACTCCCATAGATTCCTCCTGCTGCTTTTTTGGGGGGGAGGATCCTACTATAGGAGAATGAGATCCCAGAGATTCTGTACTCCATTGTACCTCCTTGTCTGTCTGCACACCATATCACACTCTTTTCCGTAGCAGGGCACTACTCAGCATGCTCACTCTGGACACCTACAAGTAGTCCCTTCTCTTCAGTGCCCACCCATGGTTCCTCTGCCAACCCATCCATAGCCCTTGTTCAATCCACCTGTGCTTTGTAGTGTATACCCATAGTCCTCACCAATCCACCCATGGCACTTGTTGGCCCAACTGCTGAACAGCCCATGGCCTCCATCAGCTTGCACTCCGTAGTGCTATCTGAAGCACCATCCCCATCTCCATGCAACCTCACATTTGTTGCCTGGGACTCCTGCCTCTTCCCATTTACCAATCCACAACGTCCTGGGGTTATGATGGCAACTGGAATTTCTGGAATTGCCATTGTTAAATGATACAGTCATGTGACATCATGCTTTATGATTGCATTGTTTAGTGATGGAGTGTGACCGTGATCAAAGATATTAGCTGGGACATCAAGGCACAGGCAATATTATTCATGTCCTGAAGTGTAAGTTTCAATACAGCAGGAAATGCTGACTTGCACAAAATAATAACCACTGGGTATATCTGTTTATTGTTATTAATTGTGAAGTCATGTCCAGCCCATCATGACTCCATGGACAAGTTTCCTCCAAGCCTTCCTCTACCATCTTCTGGAGTCCATTTAAGCTCATGCCTAGAATACAATAGAATAAAATAGTGTGATTGGACACACAAGGAATTTGTCTTGGTGTTCTCAGTGTACATAAAGGAAAAATACATCCATCAAGAGTCAAGAATCATAAGGTACAACATTTAATAATATAGGATACAATAAGCAATCAAATCATACTAGGAAACAGTCAATATAAATTATAAGGATACAAGCAACAAGTCTATAGTCATAAGTGGGAGGAGAGGGGTGAAAGGAAGGATGCTACTGCTTCAGTGACTCCATCCAGCCATCTCATTCTCTGTCGTCCCCTTCTTTTGTTGCCCTCAACCTTTCCCAGTGTTAGGCTCTTCTCCAGTGAGTCCTTCCTTCTCATTAGGTGGCCAAAGTATTTGAGTTTCAACTTCAAGATCTTATCATACTGCAAAGTAGAACAGAACAGAATAACAGAGTTGGAAGGGACTTAGAGATCTAGTTCAACCCTCTGTTCAGGCAGGAAACCCTACACCATTTTAGATAAATAGTTGTCCAATCTCTTCTTAAAAAATTTCAGTGTTGGAGAATTCACAACTTCTGGAGGCAAGTTGTTCTACTGATTAAGTGTTCTAATTTTTTCTTTAGTTCTAGATCTGGTTCTCTCCTTGATTAGTTTCCATCCAGTGTTTCTTGTCCTGCCTTCAGTGCTTTGGAGAATAGCTTGACTCCCTCTTCTTTGTGGCACCCCCTGAGATATTGATACACTGCTATCATGTTACCTCTAGTTTTTCTTTTCATTAAACTGACATACCCAACAACATTTTTTAATGTTTTAGTCTCCAATCCCTAATAGTCTGTTTTGCTCTTTCTTACATTCTTGCTAGAACAAGGCTGTCAAACTCGCCGCCCATGGGCCAGATGGGTCACATGCTGACCACGCTCATGCCCAGTTTAGCAAAGGGGAAAAAAAGTCGCAGTATGTCACATGACGTCACTGTGATAACAGGAGTTTGATACTCCTGTGCTAGAGTCTCAACATCTTTTTTACATCGTGGCAACTAAAAGTGGATGCTGTATTCCAAGTATGGTTTTACCAAGGCGTTATAAAGTGGTATTAACACTTCACGTGATCTTGATTCTATCAATGCAGCCTAGAACTGTGTTGGCTTTTTTGGTAACGAGCAGCACATTGCTGGCTCATATTTAAGCAAAGAAAGTTCTAAAATAGATGAGTAAAGCTTTAAAGTACCTATTCTTTCCTCCTTATTCCTTTTCTAACTAGTACAAGTATTACTACAGGTAGTACTACAGACTTTCTTGGCTTTGGCAGTATGATAACAGAACCCCCAATGGATATTATTTGTAAAAGTCAGCATTTCCTGCTGTGCTGAAACTTACCGCTTAAGGACCTGAATAAAGTTTGCCTGTGCGTTGATGTCCCAGCTAGTATCTTTGATCACAATTAAACAACCTTCTGCTTCTCTTAATGACAAAACAGCATTTAGATTACACTGCTTATCTACCTCTACTTCCAACTTTGGAGAGTGAAGTTATTGTTACATTTGTTAGAACTGGATAAATTTTCATGAGACAGCTTCTTTTGGTGTTGAAAGAATCTCATCAACCAAGTCATCAAAAATGAGGATAAACCATTAATGGGCAGGACTGAAACTAGAAAAAAAAAGCTAGGGTAGGTTAATACTATTGATTTAGGCAGGCTAAGCTGCTTATTTGAGTTCTGGATTGGTGCACATTTTCACATACTTTAACTGTTCTTCGTTAGACTATACGTTGTAAAGTTTATTTGTTTGCAGTGAAAATACTATTTTTCTAGAAATTCTAAGGCCTGTTGCTATAATTCTGTTCCCTCAACCTAGTTTGTTCCAGTCTCTATTAACGCAATCCCTTGCTACTTTAACCCTTTCTGTCTCAGGATCTTTCCTATAAGCAGAGATAGCTGGAATTGCAGGAAGGTTGACATCATGCAGTGGGATGGTATTCCTCAGTT
Organism: Bungarus multicinctus; assembly: GCA_023653725.1. Classification (NCBI taxonomy): domain Eukaryota; kingdom Metazoa; phylum Chordata; class Lepidosauria; order Squamata; family Elapidae; genus Bungarus; species Bungarus multicinctus. The sequence continues at coordinate 239,046,738 of CM042834.1, forward strand.
GTTTTGTTTACTAAATTGATAATTCTCTTCATCCTTCAACATATGCATTCTAATGTTTGCTTGATATTAGTTCATTATTGTAACTGATGGATGTGTTAAAAATGACCTTTTATCAGAAATGATGGCAGTTTTAAACTCAAATTCCTGGGAATAAATCTCATTGAACTCAGTGGACTTCTATGCAGGAAAATATAGAATTGCATTATGTATTATTAGGCCCAGGAGATGAGTGGAATTTTTGCCTTTGAAAGAAGAAAAACCCCATCATGCTGGTAGAATTTATTTAAAACAACAATTTTGTGGCACTTAATATTGTGTTAAATGTCCATGGATCACAGTCAATGAATCAGACCACTGCATTATAATATCTTAGTTCCTCAGACAGCTGTCACAGTTTAACTCACTTTGGCACTTCAGAAGGATGCATTCTAGGATAAATTTCTTCTGGAAGCCTCATGAAGTTTGTATGGCTGTATGGCATGAGCTACAGATTCTAGGCATGTCACATGAATCTACAAATTATAGAATCAAAGGCGATTTTAATGAGCAGACTTCTTCCTATGCTCACTTTCACAGAAGATGCATTGCTGAACCTATCAAAATAGTATTGTCCAAGTGATATCAATCTTTCAAGCTGCACAATACCTGCTTTAAATTATACAAATTGTCCTCATTTAGCAGGACAGTAACTTGTTCATTAAGCAATATAGTCACTAAGTGAAACTTACTGTACTTCGTAACTTTCCATTGCTTTACAGACTTGCAAAGGTCGCAATGTGACAATTGATCATGGAGTTACTTTTTCATCACTGTGTAACTATAAACAATCCTTGTATGAGGCAATTGCTAAGTAAAGACTATCTGTAATGCTATCTCTAAGCAGAATAATTATAATGAGTAATACAGAATGTATGTATTCCTTCTTTTTCATTACTTAAATGCAAAATCACTTTAGTGTCAGATTGTACTGTATTGCATTATATACAGGTGAAATATGGATGTGTGTCTACATTGTTCTTGCATTTCTGGTGCTCCATGTAGCCTAGCAACTTCTGCTTCAGTACAATGCCATCCAGCACATTCCTGTCCCCAATGCAGCTAAATTATTTTGAAATGAGGTTGGCTGTTTGTCTTTTTCCTTAATTTCAGCACTAATTGCACACACTTTGGCCTTTTGCTAAGCATTCTTCAAACTGAGATCTGGGGATGTTCTTTTGACAAACTGGAATGGCTTCTCTGTCTAGGATGGTCATTTGGTTTATTTTCTGGAAAGAAAGGAAGTCTGAATTGGTCATTGAACACAACTCATCACTTACAACAGCTTTATAAAGTGGGGACAGGGTAGAATATGCTCAGCAAACACATTTTCACCCAGTGACACATGTGCAAGTTCAAATGTTCTTGCAGAAAGAAGGAAGGTTAGGTGTTTACTAAATTAAGATTTTATGACAAGGGGATAATAATATATGGAAAATGTCCAGATCTGACCTGAGTGCTGGCAGGATTTTGTTTGCTTCAAGATAGACTTGAGCAAAGCTTGTTAAGACCAGGAATTAACTGACCATGTGTATTCAGAGAGATATGCCTTAGGCCAGTTCTGGGCCTGATAATTTGAAGATTCTCTATCACAGGAGCAGGAAGATTTTAATGCTCTTGAAATTTGATTATCAACTACCACAGATAGATGATTTTTCTTGGCACTCTTTCTTAATTGAGCCAAATTACTTATCTGGTCAGAATAACAGGTCTTTGCCCACTGGCTGAGTTTATCTCCAGTCTGTTAAGGTGATTTTGCCTCAGAGTCACAAATTAAGGGCTAAGAAAAGGCTTGTGAGGAATGACTGTTGGAAAGCTCAGAGTTGGTTGCCCAAGTGCACAATTATCCTTGGGAGACTTCAACTGTTGGTGAAGACCAATACTTAAATGTAGCCCAAAGGAAAACAACCTGTATTAAATGTAGCCCAAAGGAAAACAACCTGTATGTGTCACTGTGGCCCATTTTGATCCCTTTAGAATCAGAAGTGGATGAAACACTAGCTTACATGCAGCAGACCACTGCTGACTATAGACACCACTTTGGGCTTCCAAATGCATAGTTGAATCTGTAAGAACTCTGAGATTTTTAATCTGGTTCTTCAATGTGACTATTATCCCATTCAAAGCAGAGCAAAATCTCATTCCAGATTCCATATGTTTCCTGGCTAAAAAAACCTCTGTTTGCTTACTTTAAGTGTCAGTTTATTAATCCTTATCTAGTCTATGATTGCTGCCAGAAAATGATTCACAATTTCAGCAGCTTCCCTTGAAAACTCTGTTGATGATCTTACCCATTAGTTTCATTTTAACATGGGAAAGAAGACTATATATGTGTGTATATTCATCACACCATTCTCTTTGGAGGCAGTAATATTATCCAAGATAGAAAATTTGTAAAAAAAAATGATATGCCAAATAAATTAAGGGTATAGGATAAGAAAAAGTAAAGAGCTAGAACTAGTTGTGTCCCATTTTCCAACCTGCTGCTTTGCCACTACACAAACTGTTCCTTTCAACTGATGCATTTTCTCAAATAACTTTAATACTATTCTGCTGAAATCAGTAGAACTATTTAAAGGGTCAATATCTTTAAATCAGTTTCTCATCTTACTGCTCTAAGCTAGCATAGCTAATTCAAGTTCTTTAATATGTTTTTGTTATTTTTCAGAGAAAACGGAAGAACTCAAATATACACATACAGAGATATACACATATACAAACATACCTGCTTCTAAGGGAAGTTTTGGATGGCAGGAAAAGAAGTCACATAACCAGGGAAAGTTTTTCTCAGCGTGGTCAGTTGAACTTTTTTGCAGGATTCATTCAAGGATGCATTCAAGTCCCTGTGCTAATCAAGAGTTTTTCCTGTATTCGGTTGTTACTCAAGAGATCAATTAAGGATCACAAAGAATCAGAAAATAAACAGAGACGAGCCATCTTAAATTCTACTTTTTTTTTCAAAATACCATTACCTAATAAGCTTCATTATTTATGTCCAGGAGCACTCTTTTAAAATGATATATTTTTTCAACAATAATGAAAATCAATAGCTACATGTTTGCCATAGCTTATGTTGCCTTAGATCAAAGTTTCTTAACCTTAGCCATTTTAAAATGTGTGAATTTTAACTCCCAGATTCTCCAGCCAGAATTGCTAGCTGGGGAATTCTGGGAGTTGAAATCTACACATCTTAAAATGGATAAGGTTGAGAACATTACATAAGATTATTGTTTTAGGGAGGGGGAATCTCAAAATATGAGATACATTCTTCAGTTTTGTATTTCTTTAACCAGATAACTAGCAACAGTTGTAGTTCTGAATTATAGTGTAGAATTCATTTTGTCCTTCAATTGTGTGCATTTCAACTGTCACAAGTCTCAGGAATGTCCATATTGGGAATCTGAAGAGTTGAAGTAAGACGTATCCAGCAGGTTCTGACCATTTCTGGAGAACCGGTAGTAGAAATTTTGAGTAGTTCGGAGAACTGGCAAATACCACTCTGACTGGCCCCACCCCCATCTATTCTCTGCCTCTCGAATCCCAGCTGATCGGCTGGGTCTTCTTTTGTTGCCCTGCAAAGGAGAAAGGAGCTGGAAAGCAGGTTAGTGGGGAGGGAATGGGATTTTGCAGTATCCTTCCCCTGCCATGCTCATCAAACCGCCCTCAGAACAGGTAGTAAAATTTTTTGAATCCCACCACTGGTTGAAATCTACACATCTGTGCACAGGTTGGGGAAATCACTATAGTCAGAAAGGAACTAGTTGCTAATTTTAAATATAGAAAAAGTACAAATACTGTTGAAAGGAAAAAGGCTGTAGGAGAGATTGCCAGCCCATAGCCCTTGCCCTTAAATTATTTTTTCTTTCCTAATTTTTCTGAAGCTAGAACCATAAACATTTCACAGTGAATCACCTTAAAACAGCAATTCTACATTGTTCCAATGGAAACCCAAGGAAAGTCAAAACACACAGTCAAGCAATTTTCAAAATAAAATTTAAAAACCTACCCTTCAGCTGTCTCTACCAGTTTATCTGACCGTGACTTTACTGTTCTACATTTCTGACTGCTGAAAATAATTTTTAAAAATACACCTATAGAAAAGTTAATCATCTCTGCTGTACATGGAAAGATGTATATCATATAAGGTTTTATGGACACACAATTAGACAAAAACTTGTTTCCTAAAAGAACAGAACAGCAGCAGAAATTCTATGCAATTAAGTTTAATGTGATCTAGAGACATCATCAAAATACAATAACAGTATTCATTTTTTTAAAAGTGACCCCTTTTCACAGAAGATATACAATTTGGATACCTGCTACTTTTGCTGTGAAAGGCACATGGTGGACAGCAGGCCTATGCAAAAAGGGTTTGGCATTACATGGTTTTTGAATTACAGTATCAGAGTCAATCTATTTTGCCTCACAAAGTATTGATAAAGGACCTTAATAGTCATATAAAGGTAGGTATACACACACACAGAAGAATGCTGAAGAACCAGAGAAATATTTGAAACTAAGTGACTGAACCCAAATAGCATGACTGTATGATCTGATAAATAAAAATGCCACTTCCTGGATCTGCTTTAATTGAGTTAGTTGAGTCATTCATCTTCAAGTACAACTTCTCCATTAAAGTTTGCATCCCTTTTCTGGGCAAGGATCTTTTCTCTCAGTTAATGCCTCAAAATGGTCATCTGTGCTTTTTAAATTACAACATACTGTTGTAATATGTTCTTTGTACAAATGTCCTTGAGGAAATTTGTAAGTGTAGCTACTGTAAGAATGTGTATCTATGCTAGCTAGTTGAATAGCACATATTTAATTCTCCATTATACATACTGACTAATTGCCGGTAAATTTCAGAGATGGTTCAAAATGGTGGATCATGCTTGTATAGTCTGGAATTGCCCACATAATATGGATCATAATCAAGACCCTTGTTTTCAGTATCTTGTTTTTAGGTTATTTAGGACACAGATGTGGTGTTTAATATACAAGACACTTTCTATCAAGCCAGAAATTCAAATATTGGGCTTTGAAAAGCAGTTAGGCAACTTCATTGGATTATGTGTTCTGTTTGTATGGCTCTGCCAACAGTTAAGCATCACATTCTGCACCAAATGAAATTTCTGCACTCAATTGAACTTATTGCAGTAGTTTAGCCAGGATGTGATTAGTACATGGCTAATTTTGACAACAGTTTCTCTGAATGGGGTAGTACTTAATAGCAGGCAGAACAATTATCCAGCATGTTTTTCTACATTTGCTCAATTAATTTGTTTGAAAGATTTTACTTTCACATTTTCTTTCAAAGAAGAAAAGAATGTTGGTAGAGTTTTAGGAATGGTGTGTGATGTGTGTTCATTTATTATAAGGTGGAGAAAAGTTACGGCATGTGAATGACTTGTTTTTCAATGTCTAATTATGTCTTTAATGTATGATGTTTCCTTGGTTTCCCACTGACTCATCCAATGACTCCCTCAGGACAATGCCAAGAGGGAACTTATCAAGCTTGTTCAGATTAGGAAAGGTGGACATGAAGGAAGCGTGATTGAAAGCTGTGTTACAGTAAAGAAAAATATCAACAGGTACTAGCACAATTCACATCCTGAAAGAAAGTCCAAAACCTTCTTAAAGAGAAATCTGTAATAAATTTTCCAATACTCTGATTATAATATAAAAAGAGAAGGATCTCTTAGAGAGGGAAGATGCTTTGGGGAAATTACAAGGCAGTTGTGTACCCATCTGGGTTGATAAAATAATTTTTGGTTAATACTGGTGGTCAGTTCAGAAGAACCTCTATAGAGGGATTACAGTCTTCAAGGGACCTACAACTAAATCCACATTTCCACAAGATGACCAATTTCCCTGTCCTGAATAGCTCCACCTTGTCTGGTTTAAAATTTGGCTTGTTGATATGATAAGAAACTCAATGCATTTTTCCCAGGATTGGTCCATAAAAATGGAGCTTCTGTTGAATAACATGAAAACCTTTTCATTACATTTGTTGCTATTGGCTGCCTGACAACATGGTAAATATTATTACTGGTGCTGCATACCCTGGTGAGTCTTGTAGGGCAACAGGAGCTAAAAAGTATGAATACAATGTACAGTCTGTCTGGTAAATGGCCAGGGGGCAGCCTTAGTGCTGAAATCCACTCCATTCTGAAAAGAAGACGACAAGGAAGAAGAATACATTTGGCTTTGTAAGACTCCGAGCATTTTAGAAAGCAGGGGTCCCGTATGCCAGCTTTCAAGCAAGTTTTGAAATTGAAAGCAGCACATGACAAGAAAAAGAAACATTTTTTTTTGTATCAAAGTCACACAAAGTACAAATAGGAATAAAAGCTGGACCACCCATGGTGAGCATGTTTTCGTTAAAGCTACAGTCAACTGACCTATGCTCCAAAGGATTTCTCTTGCTGAAGCTAAGGGATGCTGATTTGAATTAGTCTATCACAGTCTGAATGTTGAAGAATCCTTAGGGCATAATAAATCCATGGAACTTATATTTATTTTGTGGGGGGAAATAATAAACACATGCACACACATCACAGAGGAGATGTAAGAGTAAATCAGACCAATGAAAAGATACAAAGGGAAACGTTCTTTTGTGTTAATGTCATTAAAAGTATTTAATATGTATCTCATTCATAAAATGTTAACTTAGTTTTCCAGTTGCCTTTGATTAGTTGTGAAGTTGACAAGAACAGAACATTAAACAAACATAGATGCAGCAATTTATGATATAAGAAATAATTATAGATATTCTGCCACATTTTCAAACTAAAATCCAAGAAAATTAGAGCTGATTAGTTAATTCACTGAATAGATTTGATCCTTGATTATGAGTCAAGTCAATGTTGATTTATGTGGTCCGACTTAGTGACCAAATAGATTTTCTCCAAATTCCTACCATGTGGTTGTTTTGATTAAAATATAAGAGTTTACCATTGCCTTCTGCACAATATGAATTCATGCCTTTACCATTGTCACTAAAGTGATAATCTGCATTGTCCTATATTAGTCCTATGTTTCCCAATACAGGTACCTGCCTATATTAGTGGGTACTGGAACATATACCCTTGACATACTTGACACTCTCTGTTCATCCCTTCTTGGAAACCTTCCCCTGCCACAAGGAGGCAGCACAGCAGGTCCCAATGGGGATAAGGAGAATGTATTTATTTATATATTTCTATTCTGCCTGATTCTTCAAACTCTGGATGATTCACATTAAAAAAGCATAAACATTATTTTGAAAGTTTTAAATTCATTAAAATAACACTGTAACACTACTTCAGACCTCCCAAAGTCAGCCAAATAACAATATTAACCCTGTCCTAGAGTCTAAAAATGTGGAGTTCATTTGGACTTCAGACGGTAGAATATTTATAATGATGGAGTTGCCTTCAGAAAAACTAGTTTTAAGTTCAAAGGATATCAAAAGAAAAAACCATTTTGGTGTAGAGGTTAAACATCAGGCTAGAAACTGGGAGACTTGTGAGTTGTTGTTCTGCCTTGGGCATGAAGCCAATCACCTTTTCTCAGTTCTAGGTAGGAAGCAATGGCAAACCATTTCTGAAAAACCATAGCAAGAAAACTGTAAGAACTAGACAAGGTTGGGGGTTATATACACGCAAAACTATTACATAAGAATGATAAAGAAAACAATATAAATCGTACCATAACCTTTACAGGCAGAATGATCATACTATTGAATGCTTTAGAATGGTGAGACTCGGGGCCTCTAAATTCAACATTGCTACAAAGATTCCAAGCCCTCTTCAACTGATGTTAATACCTTCTAAGATAAACATTGCCCTTATTGTGTCCATATAGTGTCTTCTTGCACACCAGGGAAAGGACACCAATCTGATTTCTGTTACTTGTTTCCTTCCCCCTCAAGATCATCAAACTGTTTCAGTTTTTTTGCTTTGTCTAGTGAGGAACTATAAGGAAAGGGTAGACTATTATTTGTCTCCTTATTCAAAAAATTCACATCAAGCAACCCAACGCTGGCCTACAGAGAAAATTAAAAGTTGCTTTTAAGGGGAGGATCCTTTTAATTCAGCTCCTGTGTAACCTCAGTAGGCACAGTATTTCTATCGTGCTACTCCTCCCTTAGAGTCTTGGCCTCTTTGGTGTGAAACAATCTTTCTTCTCCAAAATGTGTCATTTAAGACTAATCAAGTTAAAGGAAAGCTGAGCTTGACTTCAGGCCTTGATTGATTATACCAGATTCTCAATTGGCCTAGATCCATTTGGATGAACTAGGCTATGGCAACTATAATTTCCAAGACCTCAGGATGTCACTAGGTTGGTATTATAAATACTTGAGCTGGACCTAGAAGCTTCTTCAGGATCAAAGACTTTCATCTGATGAAAATAACACTATAACACAGCTTTTGTATATGCATCATTATATTGTGCATGCAATGTAATGAGGCATACACCAAAGGGACAACACTTGCAATGCAATCTATTTCTGTCATTTGTTTTGGAGAAACTCTGCAATCAAGCTGTCAAAAACTGATGAGCACTGAAATTCAAAATATCCAGAGAGAACCAGATTGGATACTCCTTCTCTAATTCTAAATAACCAGAAACTGGATAGATAGCAAATCATTAAAAGTGCCTTGTCTTTACATCATTAATTGGTCCCCATCCTTGATCATGTTATTTAAAATGCTCTATAAAGTTGCCTTTCTCTTACTGACATCTTGCTCCTTTCATTTATGTAATACAGGACAGATTGCTAAACCTATAGCAACCTAGAAGATTAAGGCTGATCTCCTACCCATAACTGCAGAAAGAGAAGTGAGATTGTCTCTGGCTTCCCCTCTCCCTGCATTTTTTAAATTCCCATAAACATCTTTAGGAACAATCAAAAGCTTGCAATTACAAATATAGAAAAACTGTGTTACCTCCATCAATTAAATAAAATAGATTTATAAGTAGTGGTTTTTCTCTATAAAAGAAGAGAGAAAATAAATGAGGTAGCTAAACATTATTTTGTGTTTCAAACTCTTATTTATTCAAAGTGGGACAGATTTCATTTCAGGCCTGCTGCCTGTCCTTTGATTCTTTTCATTCCTTTGGTGATAGTTTAATTATCCTTTCCCATTTGTAACTCCTGCTTTTCTGCACCCCTTGGGGAACAAAAAAGAAAATAAATGAAGCCAGTAGAGAAGAAATCGTGCATAAAACAGGAGAGTTTTTCATCTAGCAAAGTCTGAATTTAGCAATGTTGATCTATGCATTTCATGCCTGTATCTTGATTATTGTAATTTGTGTTATCTAGGTATGATGCTCTTGACCTTACAGTAACAAAAAACCAGTCCAGAACACCTTGTTCATGGGCTCCCTGCCAAACAGCAAAGTTAAATGAATGGTTTTAGCCCTTATCTGAAACATTTCCAATGCAGCATTAGGCAGACAGGCTGGTTCACTATGCGTGATCATGACCTACAAAACAGCTACCTTCTTCTAAACTACATTACAATGTCAAGGCAGAGCATTTTCCCAGCAAGTAAGTATATCTTACATCTAGAAATCATACCCAGAGGGGTAGGATAAACCCAAAGGGGTTAGATAAACACAACACAGAAAATGGAAATCTGATCTTGAAGGTGATATAGAGTACTCAAATCTCTGTACATGTTCACTAAACATCATGACAGACCTATTGTTAATATTTCTTCAGTTAAAGACATCAGAATTATGCATAATATGCCTCCCAAATTCAGCATTATTAAAAATGTACAGTAAATTCTGCTGCATATACAAAATACATATTTAATCAAATTTGCTGAGCTTTCATCTTATTTTTATTAGTCTTAAGCAGTTTTAATTGATACCATAACTGACTGTTTCTGTCAATTATATTGTCAGGTAAACCCATTTGTTCTTATAACAGAGTCCTAGAACTAAAATTTTTGAATATAAATACTCCAGGACTAAAAATAAGAGCTTTAGATTATTTCAACTGAAGTTCAAATATTGCTTTAACTTTTGCCAACAAGAAACCGCCTTGGCATCTTTCTCAGGCTGCAGTTTTGAACTGTTTTTACCCTCAGGAAATATGTTTTAATATTCAGCCAATATTTATGCATCATCATAGGTTGATCTCTATCCCTATTCATCTCTTCACACTGTAGGTCTGACCACATACCCAAAACAATCACAAGAACATATATCAAAATTACAAAACCAGTTAGTTATCAATTATCCATTAATGCAGGACTGAATGATGTAGTTGCCCTGATGTTAGGTTGTCCTTATCCTTTACCTTTGGCTACACTGCCTCTAGCTTATGTGAGCTAGAATTCACCACTATCTGGAGAATCAACTATTGTACATCCGTGTTTAATTAATGCCCCATAGTGTCTACTCATTTCAATATTTTTTTCTTAAAAAAACAAACTACTAAATTGTAAAGATTAATAGGAAATTGAATTGTTAATTTATCCATATTGTACTGTTTTATTGACTTTATAATTCTGATTAGATATTAGAGCCTCATGACAGGTATGCTTGTTTGTATGATAGAGAATATGAATGGGCAGTGGTTCAATGTAGACTCCTGTGCATAAAACTGTTGCATGGGGATTTTCTGCACAATCCAAGAGATGCATGCAGCTCGGGTGATGCCTTTCTTGGCATTAATGTCACTATTAAGAGATTACTAACACAAGGCTTTAAAATAAGTTATTAGAAGATGACTTGTGATAAAATTACAATTAAATGCCAAGATTCTTTGTCTCATGTGAACAATTTTGCCTGATTTAATCTGCATCCCTTTCATGGATTAGTTGGAAACCTGTAGCATGCTGTTTGCTGTGTGTATTCTTAAAATGTCTTGCAATTATTCAATTTGTTTGTATGATGTTCTATAAAGATAGATGTGAAAATTTCTGCAGCATTTCAGTCCTGTGTTTTAGAAATCTGATTTGTCAGCTTTTCTATATTTCCTGAATTTATGTGCAAGCAAGTAAGGAGCAGGGAACATTTTTATTATAACACTGAGGAAATCATTCTAAATGTCAAAGCAAATAGCACAGATCTCTGAATTTTTTGCTAGGCTTTTAAAATCTGGTTGGCTTGAGCAAGCTCTCGGAAGTAAAGTATCGTTTTCCTTTTCTCTTTCCAGTTTTGTGCTTTCTTATATGCACTATGGCCTTTTGTTTACTGATGATTTTTAAACATTACTTGCTTTTTTGTACTTTTTTGTAATTTATTATCTATTAGCTTTAAAAAGTGTAAGTATACTAACAGTGCACCTAGAAACTTTCAGTAAGGAACCATGGAGGGAAAAAAATAGTACATAAAGTGAATATGTGGCACCATTTTTTAAGTTTTACAATTGGTGTTATAAGTTCAGAATCGAGAAACTGAAGCAGAATCGAACAGAACTGGAAGAACAATTCCCGTCCCTCAAGAGAAGAGAGTTCAATTAGTAGTCTCTTGTAACTTCACTGTCTCTTCACAAACAAGATGTTATCTATTCTTGTTCTATTCGTCATCAAAACAATAACTTGAACAAACTTTTCTCCAGTCCATCAAGCAGGTCCAAAAGTATTCTTAGCATAATTCTCTGTCCTATCGCCAACATCTATTCTGCCTCCGTAACAAGCTGACAAGTCTTTATAGTACAAATGTAGGAGAGGTTAAGGGCAATGATTGACTGCTGGGTTTCCCATCCTATTAGCAGACCTGCTTTTATTTTGGGGTGGGGAATAATTTCCAAACTGTCCTTTGAATTTTGGTAGGATGAGGTTGGGCAATGGAAATCAGACCTGGAATTTTTCCTCTTTCAGATTAATTTGATGGTGACATTAAAGTACTTTAATAAAAATAAATATTTGAACCAACATCAGGGGGACATGTTGTAATGATATATGGGAAAGATCTTGGGAGTTGGGCAAAGACCTGCCTAGGAATTGTCAGATTCAAAAGCATAACCTGCAATTGAATATTGAGTGAGCAAGAGGCCCAGTACAGAGAAGTGATCTTCTCTAGTTTCTCAAGCTATAAAATGAATGTGGGTTTGGGGAGGATTCTACTTTCAGGCTTGCAAAAGTCTTTACAGCAAAATAGAATTAGCTTATCTGGTTGTGTTTCTTGTTTGGTCTTTTTGGTAAGGCTGACACATGTGAATGAGCCCTAGGTCTCTCATGTTGTAGATACACTATCTCTGAAGTACTTATGCTCTTTCCTATATACTGTTAGCAGCTGTTTTCTTGCTGTGAGAACAGCTGGCAGTGACATCAGCAACTTGTGTTGCCCTGAATCACAATACTCAATAATTAAGAAGAGTTTTCAACTGAGACCATTTTATTAATCTAGATCCCTTCTAGGTATCCCTGATGAAACTGGTTGCTTAATTTGTTACATTCCTGACACTAATTGTAGTATGCAGAAAATGCTCAAGCTTAGCAAGGCTTCAAGGTACACGAAGGAAGTAATTAATTGATTACTCAAGTCCAAGATATTATGTTGGCTGAGTCTGTTAATTTGTCACAAGGTTTTTGGAAAAGAGAAATAGGAAATGGAGACAAAGGATGAGTGCAAAATGTAACCTTCAAAACTATGGTCGAGCAACTCTGCCCATTCAACTAATTCTTATCTCGCAGCCTCTTCCCCTTCATTCCTGAAGCTTGCTTGCTTTTTTATTTGATGATATGCTACTTCATATGCTACTTTGGATTCCCTTTGGAAAGGAGGTAGTTTATTTATTTATGTAGCCAACTTTGACAGGTGTTTCTTTATTCCTTGAAGAAGCAATTAATAATTCTTTGTTTAGATGTTGTACAATATGAAACACTTCAAAAACCAGCTAAATATGAGCCAACAGTGTGCAGCGGCAGCCAAAAAAGCCAATGCAACCCTAAGATGCATTAAAAGAGGGATACAATCAAGATCAAGTGAGGTACTAATGCCACTCTATAAAGCCTTAGTAAGATTACATTTAGAATACTGCATCCAGATGTGGTCACCACACTATAAAAATATGTCAAGACACTAGAAAAAGTGCAGAGAAGAGCAACCAGGATGATTAGGGGACTGGAGACTAAACTATATGAAGAATGGTTAGAGGAACTAGGCATGGCTAATCTGGTGAAGAGAAAGACCAGGGAGATATGATAGCAGTATTCCAATATTTGAGAGGCTGTCACAGAGAAGAAGGGGTCAAGCTATTTTCCAAGGCACCTGAAGGCCAGACAAGGAATAGATGGAAACTGATCAAGGAGAGATTTAACCTGGAAATAAGGAGAAATTTTCTAACAGTGAGAACAATCAAACAATTGAACAGCTTGCCTTCAGAAGTTGTTGAAACTTCAACTTTCAAGAAGAGATTGGATTGCCATTTGTCAGAAATGATGTAGGGTCTCTTGCTTCGGCAGGGGGTGGTTGGACTAAATCAGTGGTCGCCAACCAGTGGGCCGTGGCCGTGGCTGTGGCCGTGGCCGTGGCCCACTGGTGGGCCTTGAGAAAATTTTGGTGGGCTGCAGAGAAATCTAACTTCCAGAACACCTCCCCAAAGCAATTAATCCAGGTTGCACAGAAACACATGGCTGGGAGGAACGCTCCCCCCCCACTCACTCCTTACCCAGCAAACTAGCCTGCTAAAATTGCTATTTTTCCTTTTTCTGACCATCATCTTGTGCCGGGAGATTTAGATTAGCTAGGAAGCAGGAAATGGTTGGATTTCTTGCTTTCTAGCTAGTCTTTAGATCTTCAGCTCTGCCGAACCTCCCTTAGGACTGAAGGTTTGCTTGCAAGCAAATTCAGTGCAGACTCACGGCAAGCAAATTTGAGAGACTGAGCTAGCTGATGGCAGATAGATAGATCACTGAATGATTTTGTGAGCAACTCAATCTGCCTGCTTTGCCTGATTTTGGGTAAAAATTGCTTTTTTTAATAAAAAATTCAATATTTACATACATGGTGTGTTGTGAGTTAATTTTATGAGCTTGCTTGCAAGCAAATTTTATGTGACAAACTGAGATAGCCAATGGCAGATAGATAGATCTCTGAATGAATATGTGATTCTATGAGCAACTCAATCTGCTTTCCTGCTTTGCCTGATTTTGAGTAAAAGTTGCTCTTTTTTTAAATAAAAAATTCAATATTTACATGCATGGTGTGTTGTGAGTTAATTTTGTGAGTTTGCTTGCTAGCAATTTTTATGAGTTTGCTTGCAAGCAAATTTTATGTGACAGACTGAGCTAGCCAATGGCAAATAGATAGATCTCTGAATGAATCTGTGATTCTGTGAACAACTCAATCTGCCTGCTTTTCCTGATTTTGGGTAAAAGTTGCTCTTTTTTATAAAAAAATCAATATTTATATAAATGTTTATAATATTTGCATACAAGCCATGCCCAGCCAGTCACATGACCACCAAGCCATACCCACAAATTAGGCCATACCCACAGAACCAGTTAGTGGTCCCTGGGATCAAAAATTATGAGTTTGGTGGTCCCTAGGTCCAAAAGGTTGGTGACCCCTGGACTAAATGACTTACAAGGTCCCTTCCAACTATGTTAATCTGTTAAATCTGTTAAAAATATTACCTGTAATGCAAATCCAAAGTCAAATTTATAATTTCCATATTGAAAATAGCCTTTTTGCCTCAGCTTGTTTAGCTGTAGACTCAGAAGTATGCTGAATCATTTAATTGCACGTGCAAATTTGTGCTGATAACAAGAAATTCCACAGCCAGTCTTAGCTGCAACAGGCCAGGCTGTCTCAACATTTTCAGATACATCAATTTTACTTTTGTCTTGACAGCAGTCATGAATACTTTCCAGTGCCAAAATTGATGAGAGTTGTAGCTCAAAATGAAAAAGATTTTCAAACCTTGAGAAAATGTTGGGGATTTATTTGTCATTGTCAAGATTTTATTTCCCCCACCAAGTATAGCACTTTGTTTGCAGATTATACAAGCTTTGATGTGATATTGTCACAAATTTCAGGAAACATCTTCCTGTCATAATACTTGCTTTATCTGTTGTTATTAAATGAATATATTTTGTATATAATAATATATAATCTCTTTTTTCCTCTTTCACACATGCATACACACACACACACACACACACACACACACACACACACACACACACTAATCATGTTCAGAACTGTCTGTTGTCTCAGAGAATTAACAAAAGGCACTGCTTGTTTCCCATTTTACTTCCATCTATTCCATTGTGAATGGAAATATTTCATGGAGAAATCTCTCTTCCCCAAGCAGTCTTCTGTAGGGTAGTAGTGAAAGTACTAAGCAGGGATGAAGGAAACCCAAAATTAAATTCTCCCCAGTCATGGAAGTTATTGGGTAACTTTTGGTTGAGTCCTTTTAGTTCAGCCTACAAGAGGGAATAACTATAAGGATGAAAGGAGAGGAGAATTCTTTCCCATATATGTTATCTTCTAGGAGAGGAATGGTAAGCTATTACTTTTAAGTAATAATAAGTAAATAGGAACTGAGTTATATCATCATGGTAAACTTGAAATCTGGAAAGGTTTTCTAGAAAATCTCCTAGCCAGCTACACAAGGAAAAGAGGAAAGGAGACAGACCAGAAAGGAAGCAGTGATGGAAGGGAGGGGAGGATTGTCAAGAAAACAATAACACAAAACTATGGGTTATGAGAGAGAGGATTATGGGAACCCACTTTTTCCTTTGGTCTCATTCATGGGTATTTAAGTCCAGCCTGCAATTATCATACAAAAGATTTCCAGGAGAATAGCCTGGAAAAGAGGAAAAAAGTTTGCTCAATACTGTTTTAACAAAAATATAGGAAAATATCCCAACACTGGCAATGATCACTATGAAAAGTTAGGCATAGCCTAAATAATCTTATGTACTGAACTGATTAGTAGCTTCAGAGGACTTCCCAGTAATTTCTATTTTATTGGTTGAAAGGCAAAGTATTATCAATATTATATTTGTATTTTGATGCTCTGCCCCTCTAATGTTTATCCTTGCATGAAGCTTTTTCAGACATAGGATCAAAGCTATTATTATTTAGATGTGGAAGGCAATATCATTTAGAAATGTCTTGGGTCACTGATTGCCATCAGCTCAGTTCCTGATCAGTGGTGGTCATTTTAAGTCAGATCCTACAATGGAGTTCTTTCTTTCAGCCAGAAGGAAGAAACTGAATTTAGTTCAAAGGGTGATTTATTCCACCTTCAGAAAAAGATGAAATAAAGTTGCTATGAAGAGATGTCCTACATCTGCAGTTCATCTTTTGTTTCAAACTTCTGCTTTCCTAAACCTTTATTCTGTACAGAACAACAAAAAGAATAGTCCTGTCTTCAGAAATTCATTTCCCAATTCTCCTGCTGAGAGAAAGGAAAGCTTGCCAAGAAGTTGGACAGTGATTGTTCCCTGATTGTTCCTTGCACAGAGCATTTACAGGGAAAAAGGGATGTGGTTTTGGAGAGAGAGGTTCAGGGAAAATGGAGGGCAAAACTGCCTGGCATCTTTACAAGACCTGGCAATGGCTAAGAGCAGGAAAAGTTGAAAGAAACCAAGGGATTAATTCTGGCTGCACAAGACCAAGCCTTAAGGACAAATGTATACAAAGCCAGAATTGAGAAGACAGCCAGCCAGACAGTCATTGTTGCCTATTCAAAGAAGCTGAAGAAACAGTGGACCACCTGGTAAGCTGCTGCAAGAAGATTGCACAAACTGACTACAAGCAGCAGCATGACAAAGTAGCAACAATAATGCATTGGAAGATCTGCAAGAAATATCATCTGCCATTACCAGCAAGAGCTGGTGGGACCATAAAATAGAAAAAGTCATAGAAAATGAAGAAGTTAAATTGTTCTGGGACTTCAGAATCCAGACAGACAGTCACTTGCCACATAATACTCTGGACTTAACAGTTGTCGATAAGAAAAACAAAAAAGTCTGGATGGAGAATGTGGCATGCCTGGAGATAGCAGAAGAGAAGAGAAAGAACTGGAGAAGATAACAGAATACAAAGATCTACAAATAGAAATAGAACGACTATTGACAAAGGCAAGCAACAGTAATAGGTGCAACTGGAGCACCACTTATTTTATTTATTTATTTATTTATTTCTGAGTTTTATATACCGCCCTTCTCCCGAAGGACTCAGGGCGGTGAACAGCCAACTAAAATACAAGTAGACAAAATATAAATTATTTAAAAGAGAATTAAATACTAGACTGTCCCAAATCTAAAAACCCCAATTAAAATCAATAAAACTTCATACCCCGTCCCAAGTAATCTAAAAACCCCATTTAAAATCCCATTAGTCAGCTCAGGCCGGGCCTGCTCGAAGAGCCAGGTCTTCAGGTCACGTCTGAAGGCCCTCAGGTCACTGGTCGTCGTATTCCAGGGGGCATCCAATTCCAAAGGACGGGTGGCCCCCACAGAGAAGGCCCTATTCCTCGGGGTCACCAGACGACACATAGAAGGCGTCGGGACCCGAGGAGAGACCCTCTCTGTGGGAGCGCACCGGTCGGTGGGAGACTACTGGCAGAATGCGGTCTTGTAAGTATCCTGGTCTGATGCCATGGAGCGCTTTAAAGACTAAACCAGTACTTTAAAGCGAACCCGGAAGGCCACCAGCAACCAATGCAGGAGGGGCGTCACATGGGAGTATCTCGACGCCCCCGTAACCACCCGCGCGGCTGCATTTTGTACCAGTTGAAGCCTCCGGGTGCTCCCCGCAGGGAGCCCATGTAGAGGGCATTACAGTAGTCCTACGGGAGGTGACCAGGGCATGAGTGACTGTGCGTAAGGCGTCCCGATCAAGAAAGGGCCGCATCTGGCGTATCCGGCGAACCTGATAAAAAGCCCCCTGGATACGGCTGTAATATGATCTTCCAAAGACAGCCGTACACCAGGAGGACACCAAGATTGCGGGACCCTTCTGTGGGGGTCAAGATCTCATCCCAATAGCCAGTGACGGAGTCAGCTGACTATATCGGGCCTCCGGAAAACCACAGCCACTCGTGTCTTGGAAGGGTTGAGTCGAAGCCTGTTCTCGCCCATCCAGTTCCGCCAGCCTCCAGCAACGGGCCATAACCTCCACAGCATCGTTGGGGTGGCTTGGGGTGGAGATGTAAAGCTGAGTGTCATCAGCTAAAGATGGCATTTCACCCCAAAAACCACGGATGAGTCTCTCCCAACGGCTTCACATAGATGTTGAATAGAAGAGGGGAGAGGACCGACCCCTGAGGCACCCCACACATGAGGGGCCTAGGGGTGGATCTCTCCCCCCCGTCAACACCAATTGCGAGCGGTCCGAGAGGAAGGACGAGAACCACCACAAGACGGTGCCCCCAATTCCCAACCCCTCCAACCGCCGCAATAGGATACTATGGTCGATAGTATCAAAAGCCGCTGACAGATCTAACAGGACCAGGACAGAGGAACAACCTCTGTCACGGGCCCTCCAGAGATCATCTACCAACGCGACCAATGCTGTTTCGGTACTGTGCCCGGGCCTGAAGCCCGATTGGAACGGATCTAAATAGGATGCTTCCTCCAGATACTGAGGGAGCTGACGCGCCACCACACTCTCAACAACCTTAGCCACAAAGGGAAGGTTGGAGACAGGACGATAGTTATTCAAAAGAGCCGGGTCCAGGGAAGGCTTCTTGAGGAGATTTAATCTCCTAGATTTAATCCTTTTTTTTTTCTCAATGTCACTGGCTAATTTGGTTTTTGTGGAGAGATCCATATTTTAAATGTGATTCTAGCTCTAGCTGGCTTTTATGTATTCTATGCACTAGCACACCTTCAGATTTCAGAAATGAGTAACTTAGTTTCTGTGAACTGAATGCCCTTTGGTCAGCACCAGTATTATATCCTTCCAAGTTTGCACAGAGATGGTTGTTTAACAATGTACATTTTAAAACACATACATTATAAATTGCCCATTTATGTAATCTACCTAATAGTAAGGGGGCAAAAATGGCTGTGCTTTGTCTATCAGGTGACTGGCATGCATTTCAGGAAACTATAGAATATTGGCTCAATGGCTGCTTCAGTCTGGTGGGTAGAGCATAAAACTCCCAGTGATATGATGTTTTAGTCTTCCTTTGCAGTCTTTCTCACCACAATAGAATTGGTAAAGCCTGAATTGCCTGTTTCAGTTGTGTGTTTCCATGCATTTGTCCATTTGTGTCAAATTCCAAACAGTTTTTTAAAAAAACAACACAGAGTACTTTGTATTTATGAGCTTAAGTATTCTAGTTCTTTCTCTTTTTCACCATTCTTAGGAACTGCTGGAAAGGGAGAAGAGAACAACCACACAACACACACTGTATATCACATCTCATTGAGATGCGGTAAGTGTTTTCTGCATCTTAATTCTATTAGAGCCTGGACAATGAATGTATTTGTGTTAGTAACTTTCCCACTTTGAGCTTAAACAAACTGCTGAATGGAAGTCTGGGTGGCAGAGGAATGACATATTGCAGATAGCAATACAAGTCAGTAAGATGGTAAATGAAGAGTTTCTCACCAAAATACCAAATTTACTCTTTCTCCTTGATTTTACAGCTTCTCATTCATCTGGAATCAACAGAACTATGTGAAATGTTACCAACTGCCTGCTTTGGCCTTTAATTTTAGTTACTGCTTTTACTTTTGAAAGAAAGAAAGAAAGAAAGAAAGAAAGAAAGAAAGAAAGAAAGAAAGAAAGAAAGAAAGAAAGAGAAGAAAGAAAGATAGAGAATAGAAGAATCAAATGCCCCCTATGACTACATGAATTAACTGCTGAACATTTGTTCTGCCTCCCCTTGAATAATTAATATGTCTTATTGGCTGACTGAAGTTAGAGTGTATAATGGCTTCTAGATTGAATGAGACATCGTAATTCTTCCACCCATCCCACCACTGGCTTTTCCCCATGGATTTGATTAGTTTATCACAGGGCTCTTATATTAAAACAAAAAGAGGCCTTCCCCTCTCTGATTATAAAGCTGCTCCAGTTATGGGTCTTCTTTGATTGTACCACCCATCTGTTGTTTGTGAGATTTGTTTTCCCTGAAGAGAGATGGTTATGTACAGGCAGAATGTACCACCTGTCAATTTGCTCCCCAAATTTTTTCTTCTTAAGCAATTAATCAGTGCTATTGGGACGCAAATGGTTTCTAGATAAAAACCTGAGGATTATGTGATTAATTTACTTGTCTTTCTGAAAACTGATCTTCGTAGACAGAGTAGCTTGTTTTCAGAATTCACAGAATTAATTGAGAGATATCTTTTTCTGACTCAGATGCTCTGTATTTTAAGAATTTTGAAATGTATGCTTGTGTTCCATCTATCTATCTATCTATCTATCTATCTATCTATCTATCTATCCATCCATCCATCCATCCATCCATCATCCATCCATCCATCCATCCATCCATCCATCCATCCATCCATCCATCCCTTTTGTTGCAATGAACTTCAAGCGATTGAGTTAAGCAATGAGACATATGAAGAGTTTCTTGTAAAAAAAGAAAGTAATATGTAAAATATGGTAGAAAATAGGACACCATGAAAGGACACCTTTCACATTTAAATGTAAAAAAAAAAAACACATGAAGACTTTTATCCATGTTACAAATCAGGGTTAAAGGAAATTCAGACATTAAAATTGCCTTTGATTCTACATTATTCTAACGTTATTGTCAGAGGCCCTCTGGTTATCATGATCAGCGGTCGCCAACCTTTGGACATTAGGGACCATCAAACTCATAATTTTAGATCCCAGGGACCACTAACTAGTTTTGTGGCATGCCTAATTGTGGGTGTGGCTTGTGGTCATGTGACTGGCTTGGGCATGGCTTGTAAGTAAATATTATAATATTTATATAAATATTGAATTTTTTATAAAAAAAGAGCAACTTTTACCCAAAATCAGGCAAAGCAGGCAGGCAGATGGAGTTGCTCACAGAATCATAGATTCATTCAGAAATCCATCTATCTGCCATTGGCTTCTCAGTCTGTCACATAAAATTTGCTTGCAAGCAAACTCACAAAATTAACTCACAACACACCATGTATGTAAATATTGAATTTTTTATTTAAAAAACAACAGCTTTTAACCCAAATCAGGCAAAGCAGGCAGAATCATTCAGTGATCTAGCTATCTACCATTGGCTAGCTCGTCTTTCAAATTTGCTTGCCGTGAGTCTGCACCGAATTTACTTGCAAAAAAACCTTCAATTCTGAGGTTTGGCTGTGCTTAGCTAGAAAGCAGAAATCCACCATTTCCTGCTTCCTAGCTAATCTAAATCTCCTGGTGCAGCAGAACAGAATATGGTCAGGAAAAAGGAAAAATAGCAACTTAGGCAGACAAGTTTGCCAGGTAAGGAGTGATGGGCGGGAGGGTTTCACGGGCCATGTGGACAGCGCAGCCTTGTGTTTTTGCACAGCCTGGATTAATTGCTTTGTGTGGGTGCTCTGGGGCGAAGATTTCTCTGCGGCCCACCAAAATTTTCTCGCTGCCCACCAATGGGCCGCGGCCTACTGGTTGGTGACCGCTGATCATTATTACATGAGGTGGCAAAAGGGTTATGAAAAGCAAGGCTAATGGAATAGCCAATAAAACACATTGGACTCATCCTCTACCTGTTTCCATTTCACTATATTATTACTGGTTATATAAAAGTTGGTTACTGTTTGGTATCATTTCCCTTCCATGTCCAAAGCCTGTTCTGGAGAGTTCATCCAAATTTTTGATAGATATTTGAGAATTATGTATCTCTTAAATGGTTTCTCTTCTACTGACAGATTACTGAGTTGGGTATTGCATACATTCTACAAAAAATAAATGTATAACTACTGAATAACTTAATGAATGTGGCTTGGTTTGCTTCTCTTTCTACCTCATGCCCTTTTCTAACTGTAGTCCTGTTTGTTTAAGATCTCCATTCAGATTGTTTTTTTTTTTGTACTGACTATCAACAAATCAATTTAAAAGTCACATCATATTAAGTTCAGAAGAAAAAAGTTCTGGCTGCTACGAATTCAGTCTGATGGAATGCAATATTCAACAGTTAAGAAAATCCCCTCATATCTCTATTTCTATCTCTATCTGTCTGTCTGTCTGTCTGTCTGTCTGTCTGTCTGTCTGTCTGTCTGTCTATCTATCTATCTATCTATCTATCTATCTATCTATCTATCTATCTATCTATCTATCTATCTATCTATCTATCTATCCATCCATCCATCCATCCATCCATCCATCCATCTATCTATCCACTGTTGGGAAATGATGCAAGATTGTTCATCACAGTTAGACAGTGTGATTGAGTGATTTTATGGGTTAAACTCTACAGGCAGTCCTTAACTTATGATCTCAGTGAGGGATCAGAATTTTGGTCATTAAATGATGTTGAAATTAAGTTGGCTATCAAACAACTAGACCCAAATTTTAGGACAATTTACTATGGTCATTAAGCGAATCAAACAATCATTAAGTGAATCATACAGAAATCTGCTGTGCATATAAAAACACTGACATACAGGCAAACAACATAGTTGGAGGCAGATAAACTTAATCTGAGATCCTTATATTCCATGGCCTGTTCGGAACTGGATCACACAGCTGGAGGCGAGTGGTGGGCAAGCAAATAAAACAATTATCCTCCATACCTCTGGTCCATAGAAAAATCATCTTCCATGAACCTGGTCCATAGTGCCAAAATGTCTGTGGAATTGTGAAAGTTTTGTGTAGGTCAAATCAGGTTGATTCAAAGCAGACTTTTCAGTGAATGCATGTCAACCATAGTGTGGCTTCCATTCACAGATACTTTTTGAACGTTTCTTGCTGAAGATTTGGGGTATAATATTTAAGAACCAAAGCAAACTTTAATAAAAGAGGGTATTTGTAGCTCAGCATTAAAATGAATGTTTGGTGCTTGATGCTTTCTGAGTTTGGTTGTTTTCTTGCAGGTATTTCATTATTCAAACTAGCACTAGCACTAACACCACTTTAGCACTGATGATGTTAGCTTCATGGTAGCACAGAATAACTAAGATCCCCTCCTTCCCTTGGCTGATGTACTGGATGGGTTGATAGTGGCCACAGAAGGCATTCTGAAGATACTTGATGCCAAGACATATAGAATATATGCCAAGACATAGAATAGTATAGTCAAAATCAGAACTTCAGATCACTTCAGGTTGCACTCTTTAGTATCCTATAGATTTGAGCAGTATTGTAATTTATTCTTAAGAGTTCACATTTGCAAGATGGATTACTGCATTTGTACCACCTATTTCTGAAGCATATCCCCATGTACAGCATGTCCAGACACATAGCATTAAATATACAATATATTTGTATATTTAAATATACAATATATTTGTATACAATATAATCACAAGATTCTGAAACCCCAAGTAAGACAGTCAGAGATGGGGAGATGCATTTATGACCATGATTTCCACCATTAAGAAGTAGCCAAAAATCACCTACCTGCTTTTCACCTACCTGCTTTTCTGTAGTTATTTTCTCCTCCTCTGATAACTTTGAAACCAATCAAGAATATTGGTGAACTGATAGTAATTCCATCTTGCTTGGGTTCAACTTCAGCCAATTTTATCCAATCCAGTTCCAATAGCAATTTATATAAACACCAGCAAGGTTTAAGGTAGTGATATAAAGCTAATTATGCTACTCGTTTCATGTAGATATTAAACAAGGGGAGGAAAGAGTGAGTCTGTGACCACTGTCTACTCCCCTATAGTTTCAACTAAAATTGTCTACTAAACAGAAGGAATAGAAGGTATAGAACCAATTTTCAGCAGAGTTAAAATCTTCAAACCTCAACAGTACTACCCCTCACCATATCAAAAGACAAAGTAATCTAATGTGATTAGTACCCGATCACAGCTTCTTTCAAAAATGCAGGCAACACAATGACCATTTCCCATTGATTCCTATTGATTGATCATCATACCATCTTTAGTCAGCCAAAGATCCAGTCTGAGGTGGCAAAGAACATGTTAACTGACACCCAATCGCCTTCATCAGAACCTACAGGCCCAAAGGAATCCTAGATAAGATTACAAGATCTTGACCCAGGCACCATTTCAAACTTGCCTATAAAGAACAACCCATTCGTGAAGAATCATGACTTAGGTGAATCTCAGAAACTTCATTGGGAAACTCCTGTAGGACCTCTTCCTGGATATTAATTTATTTGTTTTCATTCTGATTTTTATGAGCACACACACACACACACATTTTTCGTTTAACTTATTTGAAAATTTGCTTAAAAAGCAAACAAAAATCTAGTGAAAATAAAGTTATGGAGACATCTTAAAATGAAGTTCACATTTATTCCAGCTCTGGAGAGAAAGGTTTCATGTCCAAAGGCTATACCCAGCATGCTACAGTAACTTGTGCCTTCTATTTTCTAGATAAATGTTTATATCACTGGACCGCTAGCTTAATATTGCCTAAAACCATTGTTGTATGGTTTAAATATTAACAACTCATGTCTATGGATAATCTGCTTGCCTATTTTGCTGTAAATTTGGTTGTAAATTTTATTTCTAATACCCACCCTACATGTTTTTTGTCAGCATTCTGAAACTTGAAACAAAATCGGATTAGTACATTTCTAGTCTTTTATGTGGAGCCTGAGGAGAAAAAGTATTGGCTGCATGTGGTGCTTGATGGCAATTTTAGAGAAACAGCCTCATTTTCAATTTTGCACACATGCTATTACCACTAAATCAAATCGCCATTGCAAGTATCATAGCCACTTCTTAAGTAACCCTAGATATGTAATTAAAAACACATTCTGGATTAGAATAAAAAAGCAATAGCCATGAAAGCACATTTTATATTCTTTTGCATTCATTTTAACACATATGAGATTTTATGTTAGGTCTAAACATGTGATAAAATGTCAGTATTGTAGTTTTCCAAACATTCAGATTAATAATAAAATAATCTCATAATAGAAATGTGTGTGATATGACTAATGCGTCTCCCTAGGAATCTGCCTTATACATGTGCTATGTTTGCAAATTGCATATGCTTTAAGTATATATCTAAAACAATTACTTTAAAATGATTTAGAATGAACAGTAGTGAGCCATTTGCTGGGAGGAATAGCATGATATACAGCCCAATCTTTACATAAGACCTGCTCATTCCAACTGCACTAAGCCAAACTATCTACACAAATTGTGACCTATGGAGAAAATTCCCAGCACATCAGTGGTTGACAGGCATATGCGAAGTCTTGGGAGTTCTATAATCTTTTGTAGTTTGCGACAAGTAAGGAAAAAAACAGAAAAAATTTGATTGTACTCAGTGAAGACCTGCAATTCTATGGCACGTGGATTTGAAATCTGATTTACAATAAAACTACCTCCTAAATGTCTTGGTATAAAGCCGTCCCTTATTCTTTGAGCAACTTTGAGCTGGTTGTAACACTATTGATCTCAGTCTCTGGGAGTTCTTGCTTAGCCTTAGATTAGCTGACTTTGCATTTTTACAGTATAATTGCAGACGTTTAAGAAATGAGACTGGCAAGTTTCCATGTATTGCAGTATAGAGCAATAATTGATATGTGAATTAGATTGTAATTTCCAAAAACTTGATGGAAATGATAATCTTCTAGTAATCTGAATTTTCACATGGAGTTAGGTTCAGATCAATCTAGAGAACAAAAAACAATTATATTTTTTAATGCTATCCAGAGTCATTTTTGTACTTATATTTTTGTTAAATATATGGTTGGACTGGGATAAAGAGGGGGGGTTAAATTCTGTTGAGAAAGTTGTCTCATAAAAACACTGAAGAATTTACGTATGCTTGATTCTCAAGCTGGATATTCTGGCAAAAGACAACTAAGTCTTTTTTCCATGCGGGCTGTCAAGTACACAAAGAGCAAAGTTTAGTCAAAGTTCATTTTAAGGGCATCCACCAAGTGAAACCATCATCTGGAAAACCTCTGAGTAACCTCCACATATTTCATACAGATCTGGCTTTCCTTTTTGTGTTTATTAGAGCATGCAACAGTTATTTGTTCTAAATAGAAAATTAAACAGTCATGTAAAGAATTATATGCAGGGCCATAAAGTAAGAGCTTCATGGGCATTTATGAGGTCAACTTGGAATTTCTTGGATTTGAATTTATTTTGGGAACAAAAAGTATATCTGAGCATCCAAAGTTCTCCCTTGCAATACAAATCATTATCAGCAATAAGGGCCTTATAATAATTATATACAAGAAAAAATCCTCCTAAGTAATTTATTTAATCTCCTCTTTAAAGATGGCTGCTACATGAAACAGAATGAACTGGTAAGGCAAAGATTCCAGGATGTCATTTTGATGAGGATCCAAATAGGATACTCAGGATATTGTACTAGATAGGAAATGCTCTGGAACAGATCTTTTTTTCCTATACTTGTTTAGAAGACTTTTAAAATAATGATAATATTAAAAATATGGTTCCTATTTGAAGTCTGAACTAGTGCTGGTCCTTTGATTCATGCATAAGTACTATGGTGATTAATATGGCCTTGCTTTCCCCTCTCCCTCATTGACTAGTTGGCCAACAGCAACACTATTACCAGAATATTTACTTGGCCAATCATAAATATCAAAGCATGGTGGGTTTGGATTGTAAGTAGTCCAGAGGAAAAAAGATTTGAAGGATGACAACACCACTTATCCCAACTTGTCTGATTTTGGAAGCTAAGCAGCAGGCCCGTTAGTGTTGTACTGGAGACAACTAGCAAATATCAGAATACAGATTAGATTACAAAATCTGTCTCTGCCTCTGTCTCTCTATTCCTGTCTGTAAATTTATGTACACACACACACACACACACACACACACACACAGAGGGAGAGGGAGAGAGAGACAGAGACAGAGACAGACAGACAGACACACAGACAACGCACCAGCGAGCCTACCGTCCGCACCAACGTGCCCACCGTCCCTGTCCTATTGTTTCTTTTATTTTTCTTATATGTATCCATGTATTCATAACTATGTTTATACTTATATCTATTATATTGTAAGCAATTGACAAATACAATAACATAAAATAATTTCTATATCTATCTATATCTATCATCTGTCTATTATTTATCTATCTTCTATCAATCATCTATCTTTATATATGAAAGAAGGAAAAGCACAAACTATTGTTGCTAAGAAAATGGCTTGGATGTGTCCCAAGAATGCTGTCTGTCTAGAAGGAGGCTCTACTTATAATTTGGGGGCATCACCTTGACTTACATATTTTCAATTTCATCATTTGGAATGGCAATAGTACAGGTTATTTTTCTAGTTTCTTCCAAGATATTAACAGTATACATATCAGAGAGTGTTCTAAAATTCTAATCTCAAGCCTAACACTCAGCAGTAAAAAAGAAAGACTAAAAAGTGAGAACATGGATAGATCTTCCTTCCTTATCCTTGCTTGTTGTCATCAAAGGGAGAAATAAAATATTCTGTACAATACATTGATGACTATGTGTCGTTCTTTATTGACAATAGTCCAATTGGAGGGATTCTCAGAAAACAACATGACTTTCTCTGAATTGATGGCAGCTCAAATCCAGTTTCAAAGGTAAACCCCCCAAAGGGTAAGGTTTATGAAATTGTCTGTCAATTGTTAATACCCAGATTGTCTCCATCAACCACAGCTGTAGCTTAATGTAAATTATTTTCTTTTTCATCCATTTAAATATGGAAACTATTTCTCCATTTGGTGTATTAATGTATTTTCAATACTGTGTTATTTCATGTTTTTGTATGTCTAGTTCTTTCTACGAATTCAAATGACAAATAATTCCTACATGCAATGAATGACAAAAAAATTTGCCTGCACAACTTAGAAACTCAGAATAGATATCTTGACCCTTCCTTTCCCCTTTTAGCTTCGAATGCCGAAAGAAAGCTCAAAGTATAAGAAGCTGCTGAACATCTAGAAACAAAGATTCAAGTTCTTCCATGCTATAATAGACTGTTAATGAAAGAAAAAATGATTACTTCTTTCTTTTCAAAATTTTATTCTTGTGTCTCAGAGATGTTGATGTATTAATGTGTCTTTACAGGAATCATAAACCACACCATGCTCATCATGAAGAAATATCCATCTTCCTGTGAGATAGAGGGAGCCAGTCAATGTACATACATAGCAGGAGTAGTAATGAAAGGCACACACTGAATACTTGTCTATTTATTTATTGCTTCAGGTTATATGTTGCTCCATTTCTGATGTCTCTGAGTAGTTTATGAGGAATTACATAATTCTGAATAAATACTATTCAGTCTGTGGTTACCTTTCAGAATAATAGTTATATTACTCTTATTTCTTTCTAAATAAAATTCAAAATACTCACCAATCCAACTATGTTTTATGCTTGTGTTAAAGAGTTATGGGACCAGTCATCGTTGCAGTTCCTCACTGAGAATTTCTTTGAAGGGTTATATGCTTTGCTGGGCTTGAAATAAGAAAAATGTCACTATCTGAATTCTACATGTTAATTATTCTCAAGACTATCCTATTTATTTGGTGAGTGTGCCAGACTATGTTTGTGTGGATGTATGCATTGTGAAGGAATGTGTTAATACAATGTATTTGCCCAACATATTAAGACTAGCCTGATACCAAACATGGGCAAGGCCTTTGTTCATTGTTAGATGACTTGGAGAATGTCTATGTGAGGTAAACCCTCAATCAACATAGTGATGGTTGATTGATATTTTACTGATCTCCCCACCCTGGTTTCTCTCCCTTCCCCATTACGATGAATCACCATAATTAAGAGTAGGAGAAAATTTGGTTTCCCCAACTTTTCCTTCTGCATCTCTATGAGCACCAGTTTATCACCTGTTCGAACAGCCAGAAGAAAAAATTAAATACAGGCTAACCCTACCATCTAGGTTTAGTTTAGAAAACATAAGGAATCAAAATCAAATAAGTAAATCAACAATGTATCTTGGTTGCACGCTGTAAATTAAGAATAGTTTGAGCTACACACAATTTCTAGCAATTAACTTAATTTGCCATGTTAATGCAGCCAGAAAGAGTTTTATAACCTACCTATGCAGATTCCACTTTTTTCACAACCAAATATTAATTCATTGGTTTATCATTGTTGTAAATTCCACTCCATTAGATTTGGGCTTTTCCCATTGGCTATGGCCCCCATCTGGTTTTTCCTGTGATCAAAAATCCTTTATAAAAAAACTATTCCCTACCAGTTTGTTTAGGTTTTTCTACCAGTCGAGTCTCACTGAAACAAAACTCAAGTAAACTTTGGAAGGAAGAATAAAAATCAGACCAAATTCTCAAGTACAGTGTACTTGTTAGGATTCTAATGAGATTGTTTTTGCAGTTCAGAATTTTCTGCTAATACACAGTATTGCGGAGAAATTACTGACTTTACTGAAATTATTGGGTAAATTGTGACTGGCAGTTGGGTAATATGACCACAGCAAGCCATGCTTCATTATTTGCATGGCCTCCAAGATTATATCTGGTATCAATTCAATAAGCTAGTATTAACCTATAAACCTTCACTGCTTCAATGTCTCCTCCCTTATATTCCTTACTTTATATTAAGATAATCCTGCTAGTCCTTACTTTAGGTCTTCTCAGATACAAGAGTGGCCTTTGTAGTCATGTTCCCCTGACTTTAGAATTCCCCCCTTCATCTAGGTGTACCTTATTACCTTTTCAGTGCTTGGCAAAACATTTTTATTCCTCAGTCCTTTTAATAAACATATTAATGCTACTGCAATATTATTATTTTTTGCATTCCTTCTTTTATTCTCTACTTATTGCTTATGTTACAGCTTATTTTATTTTGTATGTTTTATATACCCTTTTTCATATAATCTTAGACTAAGTTTTAATTGTTTGAATTTCATTTGAAACTACTTCAGGAGTTTCTAATGGTAAGCAAACAGATAGATATCTAAGTGCTACATAAGCATCCTCCCAAATGATTATAAAATGCCTTTAAAAATTAAGTGATAGTGAAAACCTCTATGACATGAATATATACACAGAGAAGAGAAAGAAAAAAGTTCTTTCCTGAGGGCTGAAATATCTTTTAATTTAAAACAAGAGTCAAAACATTTGAATATGTAATTATATATCTAATTATTCAGGTGTTGTACCTCTCCACCTAATAGCAGCATGAATAATCCACAGTAATGTGCACTGATTATCATATCTTCATATTTGCTGGCTCAGCTTATATTATCTTGCTTTTACAAGTTGTAAAATAATTGTGCGTAGAAAATCTAGCTCTTAGAATATTGGCCATTTATAATGTCAGATGTGGGAAACAGAATCTGGGTAGCAGAGCTATCTACAATTGATGTAACTGGATTTAAAGAGAGTGAAGTTGCATACTACTGATTACAAAATATAGCAATGAGGCTGGGGTGATGCTTGATCAGGACTACAAGGTCATACCTCTGCTTGTTGCCCTTGCATTCATTCATTCATTCACTCACTAACTTATTTATTTATTTATCAAACACAACATAATAGAAATAAGAATAAACATAAGTTTACATACATGAAATAGGAACTAATAATTGGGGACAATAGGACAGGGTCGGTAGGCACAATTGTGTACTTATGCACACCCCTTACAGACCTCTTAGGATTGGGGTGAGGTCAATAGAGGTTCGTTTGAGGGTAAAGGAGTGGGGGTTTGAGCATGTGACAACAGAATTAGGTAGTGAGAGTTCCAGATATTGACCACTCTGTTGCTGAAATTGTACTTCCTGCAGTGAAGTTTGGAGTGGTTTACATTAAGTTTATGTCTGTTGTGTGCTCTTGTGTTGTGGTTAAAGCAGAACTATTTATTAACTGGTAAGACACTGTAACATATGATTTTATATATAATGCTTAAGTCCAATCTAAGTCAGTATAGTTCAAGGTTGTCTAAACCTAGAATCTCAAGTCTGATGGTGCAGGGTATTCTGTTGTGAACAGAGGAGTGTAGTATTCTTCTTGTAAAATACTTCTGGACTGGCTCAAGTGTATTAATGTCTGATATACAGTGCGGATTCCAAACAGTAGAGCTGTATTCAAATATTGGTCTAGCAAAGAATTTGTTTGCCCTAGTTTGCAAATCAGTATTACCAGAGGAGAAGCTTCATAAGATTAGATTTATAACTCTTAAAGCCTTTTTGGCAATGCTATTGCAGTGAGCTCTGGTGCTTAGGTCATTTGATATAAGAACTCCAAGGTCCTTGACAGAGTGAGGGTCATCAATGAGGTCATATCTATCTAGCTTGTATTTGGTGTACTGATTTTTTTTTTAACCAATGTGTAGGACAGAGCATTTGTGTTGAGATTTGGAGTTGCCAAATTTGACCAGACACATAATCAAGGTCACTTTGAAGGATAGTTGCATTGTTGGTGGTGTTGAATAGTTTTATGTCATCAGTGAAGAGGACACAGTTGCTTATAAGATGATCACAAAGGTCATTTATATAGAATGTAAAGAGTTGGATCCTAGAACGCTCCCTTGAGGCACACCACTGTTAACTGGTGCAAGGTTTGATAGGGAGTTTCCTATTTTTACTATTTGTAGCCTATTTGACAGGAAGGCAGTAATCCACTTGTGAAAGGATCTAGAAATGCTGTACGAGTTTAATTTTAATAGTAGTTTGTCATGTACCACTAAGTCAGAGGCTTTGCAGAAGTCTATGTAAATTACACCTATTGCTTTATCCTGGTCAAGTAGTGTAATCCATATGTTTTTGCAGTGCAGAAGTTGCAAATTGCAGATTTTTTTTCTGAAACCAAATTGTTTATTAGAGAGTAAGTTGTTTGACTCTAGGTGGAAAGTAATGCATTGATTAATGATTGATTCCATAACTTTGCACATGACACAACACAATGAGATTGATCTGTAGTTTTCAACCAGGCAGGGGTCATTTTTTATGAAGATAGGGATGACTGTTGCTAAAGACCATAGGTTCGGTAAGGATGCAATAATGCAATAGCAATAATGCAATAGCAATAATGTAATAGCAAGAAGCAGAGGAATGACCAATTTCTACCTGGACCAGTACCAGCACCTGCCTTTCTTTTACAGGTTGTCTTTTCCTCATAGTCTCAGCATCTTTCCATTGCTTTCCTTGGACACTAATGCAGACTTTTGGAGACTGAAGCTCACTTTTTCTTCCCCCTATTCTCCTGTAGCTCTGCTGCTACAATAACCAAAGCTGTTATCCTGAAAGTCTATAGAAACATTTTTAGCATGGAAGATATGATTATTCAGCTTCATAGAAACAGATCTTAACTTTCTCCTTAAATACAAATAATCCTCAGCTAGCTTGTTCAGTAGCTTGTTTGAACATATAATGGCATTGAACAAGTTAATAGGGAATCTGGCAAGGAAGGTCACAAATTGATCAGGTGATGATAATTGCTGTTGTAAATAGAGGACTACCAATATATTGAAAAGATAAAAGGACTGACAGGTTGTCCAGTGGGAGATGTATGGGGCAAACAGAGTGGGTGTTTATTGTAGGGATGTCAAACTCACGTCTTCATGGCAATGTCACATGATGTATTGGGACTCCCCCCCCCCTTTGCTAAACTGGACATGGGTGTAGCCAACGCATGATGCATCCGTCCCGTGGGCCAGGAATTTGACAGCCCTGGTTTATAGCATTGGGAATAGTTCAATGGTTTAACAGACCATTGTTGAAACATTGCAAGAGTGTTTAAAGAAGGAAACATGATCAACATGAGCCATGGTGGCGCAGTAGTTAGAGTGCAGTACTGCAGGCTAGTTCTGCTGACTGCTGGCTGACTGCAATTTGGCAGTTCAAATTTCACCAGCCTCAAGGTTGATTCAGCCTTCCATCCTTCCAAGGTAGATAAAATGAGGAACCAAATTGTTGGGGGCAATATGCTGATTCTGCAAACTGCTGAGAGAATGCTGTAAAGCACTATAAAGTGATATATAAGTCTAAGTGCTACTGGTATTGCTATTGCTAACAGAGAACCTAGTATCCTGGCTGCCCACAATGAACATCTACCAGCTTCTGGAGGGAGGGGGCATTCCAGGCATTGTTTCTAAAATGGAATAAAGCACTTCATGGCTTAAGTCAGCTTTGGTTGGGTTGGTGCTAGAAAACCTGGGCACTGGGTGCATTTGCAATGGGCTGGGAAAGGGAGGACCAAAACATCATTCATTCTTGCACTCAAGAAGCAGTGAGTAACAAGCACAAAATGCAGATATTTAAAGTTTTAGAACAGTTTCTTTTTAAACAAAGAAATTTCTGCTCATAGTTTATACTTCATTGTGGGAAACAGGTAAAACAGGGGGGGAGGTTATGTAAGTGGTTCAATATCCAAAGGAGCTCCAGCAGGCAGTGTGCCTTTTGTGATGTGATTCCTCCAGTGGTGGGATTCAAATTTTTTTACTACCAGTTCTGTGGGCCTGGCTTGGTGGGCATGGCAGGGAAGGATACTGTAAAATCTCCATTCCCTCCCCACTCCAGGAGAAGGATACTGTAAAAATCTCCATTCTCTCCCCATCCCACTAACCTGCTTTCCAGCTCCGTTCTTTTATGCAGAGCAACAAAGGAAGACCCAGCCAATCAGCTGGGAATTGGGAGACAGAGAATAGTTGGGGTTGTGGCCAGTCAGAGGTGGTATTTGCCAGTTCTCTGAGCTATTCAAAAATTATGCTACCGGTTCTTCAGAACTGATTAGAACTTACTGAATACCACCTCTGGATACCTCCCCTCAGTAACATAATTTCCTTCAAGGTGAGTTAGCCCCATCTCTGTTGGCCTTCTGGAAGGCCCTTAAAACATGTCTTTTTTCACCAGCTTTGGGGAGTCACAGGGACCATACAAATGGCTATATAATTTAAGTGATTTCCCCCCTTTATTGGTTTTATCTATTTATTTTATCTGCTTATTTACTTTTGATTTCCAAGTTGCTATGAATTTTTTTTAAGTTATTGTGTTGTACATCACCAAGAGTCACAGGGACTCATAGGAAAATCTGGTATTTCTTCTACACCTTATTATTTGTGTAATTATGTTACCACCCAGATATCTGGATTAATGTGGCTTAACTTTTGTTTAAAAATCTATATTTTGTATTTTTTTTCTTCTATTCTGTAAACTTTTTCTCTTTCCAAGTTACACTAAAATATTCTGCTGCTAAGAACTATTCTGTAAAGTGAGATAATGGCTAAATATGTAGATTGCAGTATTCTGATTTAATTAATCAATTATATCAGATACTGCAATCTATCAAAATGGCAGATACATCAATTATGATATATGCACAAAATTCACAGCTGTCCATCAGGATTTAATTTTTGAATAAAAAAAGCAAATGAGAACAGATAAATACATAGCTACCCTGCTGGTATTCTGGAGATCCATAAAGAGGGAGGGGGATAGTGGCTATTCTACTATCTTGGGTTAGTTGTTAGTGGGATATTTTGGAGTATCTTGTTTTTTTTCTTGTTTTTATAATTTGGTTTTGTTGTTTCTTATTATATTGTTTTTTTTAAATTTCTAGTTGTATTTTCAACTGCCCAGCATAATTTGGAGTTGGGTAGCATCAAATTAAATAAAATGAATGCATAAATAATATCTAATAA
Source organism: Bungarus multicinctus (assembly GCA_023653725.1). NCBI lineage: Eukaryota > Metazoa > Chordata > Lepidosauria > Squamata > Elapidae > Bungarus > Bungarus multicinctus. Next base: position 239,081,410 of record CM042834.1, read on the forward strand.
TTGATCAGACTTTGGCAAATATGTACATAATAAATGGTATGTGAGAAGGAGTTTGGGAGCAAAGAGGCATCACCAAGGTAAAGGTCACATAAGAGACAGCATAGCCTGCAACTGGATAGTGGGTAGGCAATATTTTGTAAATGTAGTTTTACAATAATTAATTAACTCTTCTGCTTTTGATTCGTATTTGGTTTACTCCACAAGGTCAAAATCAATCTTGAAATTCTGAAAGTACATTTTTCTCACTATTCCCCCATTTCATTTATAGTCCCAAAAATAGGGAGGGTCAGAGGTGGTATTCAGCAGGTTCTGACCAGTTCTAGAGAACCGGTAGCGGAAATTTTGAGTAGTTTGGAGAAACGGCAAATACCACCTCTGACTGGAGATTTTACAGTATTCTTCCCCTGCCACACCTACCAAGCCACACCCACAGAATTGGTAGCAAAAAAAATTGAATCCCACCACTGGAAGGTTCTGATTGAGTCTCTTGCCTCTCCCACGATCTGATTCAAACTATACTGTCACTTATCTGACTATTCTCTTAGCAACATCTCTTTACCTACGCTCCCAAGGTCTTTCCCACATACCATAACATAAAATCATTCAAATCTATTTTGTACAGAATTGTACGTCTAGTCCTTTTACCTTGTGCTCTGTACCCTGATTGGTAGTGGTTTTCTATTCTTCTTAGCAGAGATCTTTCATGCTGTCAGCTTAACAATAAAGACTAAAAAATTAGTGCCATAGAGATCAGGATTAATTTATTATAACAATTATAGTAACAGAACCTTGAAAAACTAAACATACTTTACCCCACCCCCCTCACTTTACTTTTGTATGAACTAGAGAGGAGCTTCTCTGAGATGTTTCTGAAGTCATTTCTTGCTGTAGGCTCAAACCCAGCTTATCTGACTGTTGCCGGGATAGTTGCTCTTCTTCCTCACCCCTATTCCCTCACCCTTACCACCTCTTAACAGGAGATGTTTGGTATTAAACCATCTTTTGAGCTACTTGCCACTTAGATTACCTCTCTATCCAATCTTGTGCTCTTCCAGAAGAGTTGGGGCAGTGTGGTATTCTACAGGTTCAGCTCAGTTTGCCCAAACCGGTAGCTCTGAGGTTTCTGTGAGGAAACCGGTTCACTCTAATGATCAGCTGCTGGGCCTGCCCGCTCACCCCAGCTCTATACTGACTTTAATTTCCTGGTTTTGAAGCTCAGCTGCCACATGGGGCACAGCAGATTGCAGCATGTCAGCTTTTGAAAACACAGGGAGAGTTCAGGATTTCAGGAGATGGTCTGTAGCAGACCCTCTGTGCACTTGCAAAGCACATCCCCAAGCCACGCCCACAGAACCAGTGGTAAAAAAATGTGAATGTCACCACTGGGCTGGGGGTATATTTCATAACATATCTGAAAAGATAAAGCAAATAAATTCTAGAGTACAATCAGCCAAAGTACTTTCCCCATCTATTTCAGTAAGGTTTAGGTAGTGCTTAGGGGCAAACTGTACCAGTAATTGGCAACCTGCTACTGTCTTCCCATTGCTTTAATGCTGGAGACTATTTTTTTAAAAAAATCATAATCAGCTTGCAACTAGTTCCTGGGTCACTGTATTCTGAAGCTTTTTAAATGTGCAATATACGATATAATGAATGCTACTCCAAGGCAAAAACTGAACCAGCTGTGCACACAAAACAAAAACCTGCAGGATTGTTCCTTTAAAAACTCTAGTTTCAAGATTGCCCTTAATTTTATATCTTGCACATTAAATAAACATTATAGTATTTTTACTCCTTACTGTTAACTTCCTCTTCTGTGATATGCGAGTTGTCCAAAAATTTTGAGATGAAATAAGAGCAACCACAGGATATTCCCAAGGTTATAATTTCACTGAGGATTTCTCTGATGTCAGAAACCAAAGAGCTAAGTTGAGCAGTTTAGTCAGTGGAACCCCAAGATGAAAATTACATCCTTGTAAAACACAGTGTGGGATTTTTTATACATTAACAGCCTTAAGGGAGCCATCTCTGATGATTACACCTTCTCTAAAGACACGGGGTTCCAGCAAAAAATGGTTTTCATATCTATAAAATAAGTATTTACTCCATCTATTTCTACCATTCTGTACTTGAATGAAGATATGTCACTTCTTCCTTCTGCTGTCTCTTTCATGACTATTTGATCATAAATGCTATCCAGCTTAAGATGGTACAAGATGAGAAAAAAGGTGGAATTCTATAGCTTTTTAAAAATCTGAATTAGATAATTTTTCAAAGTCCAGTCTCCTAGTCCAGGGTGGGATGCTACCGGTTCTTCCAGGCTCTATAGAACCGGTAGCTCTGAAGAGCTGCAGACACCGAACTGGTTCTGTGTTTGGCCTATCCACCCACCTGGGCTCTTACCTGCCCTTTATTTTCTGCTTTTTCAGCATCAGCTGTTTTGCGTGCACAGCTGAGATTGAAAAAACAGGAAAAAGGTAGTTTTCAAATGCTGCACACCTGTGTGCAGCACTTTTTAGCTGTCTGGATGGCACAGCTTAATGTTTTTTACACACGCATGCAGTGTGCATTTGCGCACAAAACGTAATCACCAAACTAGTAGTAACATCAGTTGAATTCCACCCAACCCTAGTCACATTATACTTTGCTGCCAAGATAATTTAAAAATTCTAACAAAAATATCCACCCCGTGATGTATGATTTAGATCAGTGTTTCTCAACCTTGGCAGCTTTGAAATGTGTAAATTTCATCTCCTGGAATTCCCCAGCTGCTAGGGAATTTGGGGAACTGAAGTCCACACATCTTAAAGCTGCCAAGGTTGACAAACCCTGATCTATATAGAGAAACTGACAAGCTGTCACTTAATCATCATATTTTTATGTGTAATGTCTTCAGTAAGTTCTCAAATAGCTTACTGTTCAGAATTATCTTGACGCTACTTTGATTTTTCCAGTAATTAAAAAATACATGAATCTATTTCTAATTAGATTTTAAAACACTGTTCAGTATATTAGTCTTTAAAACACCGTTGCGTTTATTGTTTAAAAATGTTAAATATTCTGATTATCAGCTTTCTTATTTTTCTTTCATCTATGAAATACTGTAATATGATTCTGACCATCAGCATGTACTTCCTCCCAGAAATAGTAGGAATAATAGATCTAGCATAACTGGGAAGTATGATGATGGGGAAAGCTGTTATCTATTCTCATCATTTTGCAAACATTGTAAAATAATAATTTCCAGCTTATCCATCAAGGCAAGTGATGCTGATAATTGTAATTCTGCAATATCTAAAGCAAAGAATATGAAATTGTGATTGTGTTTTAATTTGACAGAAGAAAATAAATGTTTAAATATATGGGGAAATAGCTTATATGGGGAGTGATCACCTTAATGTTAAATTTAGTCAAATATTAAATGGAGCCATCTACCTGAAAAATATTGTGTTCCAATACACGCTAAACAATGCTTTTGTTAAAAATGGAAAACAAATAATATTGTAACTGATACATATACACCCCCCCAAATATTGGTAAACCTGGTGTCAATGTGTGCGCAAACTGAAACTCTTCAAAGCACAGTACTTGTTAAGCATATAGTCTAGACAGGTTTAAAGATGAAAAATTTGGAAAAAAAAATAAGATTCTTGAAGTTTTCTATTCAGAGTTAATATATGAAAAGGGAGGAATAAAAATTATCTGTTCATACTCTTTTCATTTAGATGACGTTATACTGTATTTGATTTAAAATACTATTTAGTAATGATATGGGTACATATAAATTATTACAAACATTTTGTTGATATAATTCTTTTCTAACTAGGTCTGGGCCATTAAAAAAGTGCAGCATTAACTTATATTTTTGTTCCTATTTGTTGCCCAGAGTTGCAGTTATTTATTTAATTATTGTGAGTAAGCTCATAGAATCTTATTTCTGAATACAGTTACATGATCAGTCTATTCATTATTCATAAATTACCAACCTTCTTGATAAATTTAATACATGAAGAGTATACAATATGGTGTTTTACTCATATTTTGGACTTCAACCTTCATAAGTCCTTTAGAGCACAAGAAAATAGATTCCTCATCTTTGGAGTAAAGGCACTTTGACTATGTTTTTTGCATGTCTAGCAAATTCTGTAAGAAGAGACTGAAACTCATAGGTTAGTTGCAAAAACATGGTATGTTCCCATCAGCCTTAGCAACTCTTGTTACTATCATGCCTCCACCAAAAACCAATGCAATTATTTAACTGCTTGAAGGTTCTATATTGTATTCTTGCTTGGCTATATTATTTGATGGTCAGGATGATTATTGGATAGAAGAGTGTGAGACAAAATAGTAGTTTTGTTTTGTTTTGATGGGGGGATGCTGCTGTCCCATCTGTCAAATTGTATATATGACATCATAAGATATTCTACACTTGTTTGCAGCTATTCAGGCCCAACCGGTCTTGCAGTCAGAGCATTGTGTTGGAACTCTTTTTGCAAGGTCAGTGGGCTGGAAAATTACCACATGCTGTCAGGGTTAGCTCAGCCAGGTCTTGTGATCATTGTTTCCAAGGAATCTATTCATTCCTTTATTTTACATATTGGGCAGACGTCCTGAAACTGAGGCTTGAGCTGTACTAACTTGAAGGGCCAAACGTTAATGGGTCTCTATTGTTATCAGCATAGTGGGGCAAGACGTGGGAAAAAAATACCCAGACAGCCTCTGACATTGGTTTAGGACCCATAGACTGTGGGGTGGGGAGGGAAGTGTCAGTCTGCAAAGAGCTTTTATGTAAACAAGGCCTGGGTAAACAAAAGCTGTCTTCCGTGACAATATGCATAACCTCTTAATTCCCCTCCCCTTTATTTTAAGAACTACAGCACAAAATATGAACATGAGATAATAAGAATTCAAAGCAAGCATCATTTTCTAAAAAAAAGGTGCAGCTTATCAAAGCTTTTGCTTTCAGAAACTATAGTCTCAAGATAAAGTTTCTAACTTGGAATTTTCCTAGACTTGCTTAAGGTTGTTTTAAGATAATATGTTTTTCTTCCTAAACCTGAAACTTTGAAGACAACAAATGCTTTATAATGGCAAATTGCAAACACTAAGAACTTTGAGTCACTCGATGCATATATTACATTTATTCTTCTTAAATCCAGAAAGATAAAAAATTTAAATGAATATTCTAAAATTTGAGAAAATATTGCAAGCGAAGGAAATTTCTTTGTATCTTTATTTAAGCACCTCTCTGGACCAAAAAATTATACTTTCTGGTAATCCCTAAAAGATTGCTGTAGGATGGCACAGGTTTGTTGTTTACATTCCCCTTTTTAGTAAAACAGCATTGTAAAATCTTTATGAATATATATTAATTCTGTTAATGTCAACAGATGAAGAATCTGATGTTTTTTCCACTAGAAGAAACATTTAATACAAGAAAACCCCCAAATCTAGAAAGTTGCTATTTTTATTTCAAATTATTGTTGTGGGATATATTTTCAGTTACAGAGACATAAAGCTACCTTCAAGGATTTTTGCAAGTACCACTTATATCCTATTTTGTTTCAGATAGAATTGTAACCACCCATGTATCAAGACTGCATAGCATTGCTAGTCAGCTAAGTGATAGAAACTTTCCTCCCTGTAAGCCTGGCCCAAGGTATAATTTCTTTGTAAAACGTAATTGCATGTAATCTGTGGAAGAGGAAAGGTGAGGGAGAGCAATTACTAAAATGCATTGCAACACTATGACCCAATCTCTGTACCCCTACACCCATTACACTTAGTGCAAGTACAAAAATATAATACATTTTCATTCTCTCCAAGTACAAAAATGTAGAGCTTATGTCATAATATAAAGCCACATTTGACATGTTGGCAACATCATGGTTAGGTACAAATTGCTTATCTTCAAATGGGTCCTGGCTGGTATCACTTTCACCTTGTTAATCTATATATACTTCTAGTTATTCCTCTCTCTATACTTCTAAAATATGTATTTATTGTATTTTTACAGCACCATTTTAATGATGATTTAGACAACATTAAAATTTTACCTATTTTGGAAAGAAATGGAGGCTAGAGTGATGAAACTGATTTTTAAAAAAGTCTTGTTAAGGTATGTATTTTTTACTGCACTGAAATGTGAACTAAAGCTTTGCTCATATTTTCAGTAGCATAGTTCTCACTGTCTCTAAGATTAATAGAGTACTTGGTAATAATTCTAATGAATAATAAATGCTGTGAATCAAAGTTCTTGAAAGAAGATACCATATAAGGAAGCACAAATCGCTCTGCCTCAGAAGTTTATCTCTACAATCATACTCTCCATGTTCTCCCAATGATTAGCTGAAGTGCCTGATTGTTCAGAAAGTTGATTTTTTCTGCTTCAAGATTACATTGATTGGTTCTGGCAAATCTCAAGATCTGGATAATAAATGCCATAGAAATAGAGAAATAGTTTTCCATAAATATCCACAGAAGCAAGTAAAACTTCATTTTTTTTGGTCTCATGGTAATGGGATTCTGACTAGAATAGCAAAACGCAGGGTAGGACTGTGAGTTTTTAATAGGCCCATGAAGAAAGTAATTTCAACAAGAGGGCATTTACAGTAAGATGTATAAATATTAAAGGAACAACTCTTATCCTTTCTGCATTTGGCCTCTCTACTTGCAGTGTGCCACAGTTCCCTTTAATTTTCAGACCTCAGTAAGTTATATTATTTCATTCTGCTGGGCCCTGTTATACTTCTCTATGATCAGATCTTATTAAAATAGCACTGCAAACATTTTTAGTATATCTTATTCTGCAAAAACACACTAAATATATTTAAAATATTATTGAGTTTATTTTAAGGTGATACGGTTTAAAAAGTTTAGATTTAGATAATACTTGTGAATGCATAGTTTGCAAGTGCTTATTAGAATTCAGTGCAATTGAGACACCTATTTGTAGAGTTATCTAAATCTATGTACACAAGAAACAATCATATGCCCTCAAAGAGATACCATTTCAGGATGAACCTAAAGTACAGCTACATGCCTGACATTAGAAAGCTTATAGATAAGTTAATGTATAGAGGGAAAAAAAATCACAGAGGAATAACTTGTCTACATATTGAGGATTTACGTCTCTGCTGGATCAAGTTATCTATAAAAATCTCCAACAATTTAACTTAATTTAGAACTTGCTGTAAACTATCATTCTACACATAGAGACTGTATATACCATTTCTGAAATTTGAATCTCTCTTATTTACTCTAAGCCTTTAATGTACATATTATTCTTGTTTGACTTGATTGACTTGTTCAATAAGGATAAAATATTTTAGATAGACATGCTTGTTAAATGTTATTATGACTGATTCTTATTATATTCAGATTCATAGATATACGTGTGTGACTTTATTGTATTTAAATAACTCAAGGAGGTGACATATACAACTTCATCGTCATATTTTTTTCACATCAACAACCCTGTGAGGCAAAAAGGACCGAAAGATTGACTGACTCCAAAGTCACCAGGTGACTTTCATAACAAAGGTGACTAGAACTTACAGCTCCTGCTTTCTAGACTGGTGCCTTAACTATTTACAAGGTCAAATAATAAAATTTATGTTTTAAATATATATTAAATTTTAAAACAGAGAGAAAAAAGAGAAGCACTAAACTACTTAATATTAATCTGTAGTGAACAAATCTATTTCTCTGAGGCTTACTGCCAGATCAGATTACATTTAATCTTCTGGTAGGTAATCAAAGAAGATTGGAATGAATTGAAGAGGGTTAACCCTAACCTACAGCGAAAAATAGTCACCAGGAGTCACACTGATTTGAAAGTCCCAAAAGTCAGTTGTTTAAGCCATTTTTCATCCAGGCTGTGGATTCCTACCCTAAGTATAGGTTTTGTATCAGGACAATGGAAGTTCTGGAATTCCCGTTTTCTGAGGGACATTTCATATGTTGTCATAACTGAAGACCTTCCTATAATCAATCAAGAACATATTTTGCACTTTAAGAATTTCTATATTCTTTGACTTCATTATTCAGAATGCAAGAGCAATAATCTCTCTTTTCTTCATTGTTTTCTAAAGCGGGCTTGAACCCCTAGCATACTGTTTTTCCACTCTAATCTGTATTGGCTGATTCTAAGTATTATTTTTTCTAGCATGTAAAATTAGTTATATTACATAGTATTTGCATACTTGATAAGTCACATTTCTTTGGCATTGGATGTATATTAATTGCAAACCTATTGGCTACTTGAGTAATTCTCAAGATTTGCTAATACAGTTTGAATTAGAACATTTACATTAGAACATTGCCGTTTCATATATTTCCTTGGGAGACTGCAGAATAGTTTTTTAATCCAAAGCATAAGCTGTAAAATGCTGTTTATTATTTACATTAATTTGCAGGTTATCTCCTCCTAGGGCACTAGAGGAATCCCAATAAAACTAACCACAAGCCCTCAAAAACATAACAGCCTAAGCAAACAAACTGTCATGTAGGCTCATCCTTCAAATACATCATTTCTGTGTTTCCAGACAAATTGCATCCTGGCCCCGAAGATTTGTTGGAAAGCAGAGCCCGGAATGCTTTGTGAAAAGGCATCAGGAAGAGGCCACTTTCACCTGGGGGACAAACTGTTTCCACAGCAAGGGGGCTAACAGCTGGCATTGTGGTTCACCATAACCTTGATTTTCCTGAAGGAGAGATTCTACACTTTTCACCGGTGGTTTATCAGGAATGGATGAACAGATTCTACCGAATCAGATGGTTTCCAAAGTAATGATGGGGGGCAATTCACACACACATAGTAAGTTAGAGGAAGGTTTACAGAGCATGCAAAAATCAGTTTTCCATCCTAAACCACAAGTTTACAGTTATATCTGTTTAATGCTTGGGTTCAAATATCCTAAAAATAATTCTGATGTGTTATTGATGTTGTTGTTATTGGTTCACAGTCACTCAAATGTTTAGGCATTTATCTACCTATTGAGTCCTTCTTAAGGACCTAGGATATGCAGATGTTGTTTGATGGTGTTAAAGGTTTCATTAAAGGTTGTAAGCTATTTCAAATAAGGTGTGCCTTTTGCAATTGACAGATGGCCCATTTGTCAATGTTCATTGTATTCAAGTGGTGCTTGTTATCTGCTTTGCTGACTCTGTGTATGTGTATGGGTGTGTGTGTGTGTTGTGTGTGTCCATGTATGCCCAAGTGTGCTGGCCAGTAATGCTTTGTCTTGCCATGTCTCTTTCTGTTCGTTCATTTGGTCGTTCTATAGGCCAGTTTGTCCTCTGTATATTCAGTAAGCCTTCATGCTTAGTGGATATTCTTCATTATCCTTTAGATATTCTTCCAACGCCCTTTTTTCTTCTTCAATTGTCTGGTTCAATTGAACATTTCACACCCATCTATGATTCTTGGTAAATATAGTCAACATCACTGCATTGATAAGGTGCATGTTTCATTGCCATTATTTTTCTGTTCCTCCTATTGAGGGCTTTAATTCCTCTTAAATCCATAGTCCAACTGTATAACCTAATGAAGGAGTTGCCCAGATGTTAATGGTCTTGATGGTATTTCCTCCACTGAGTTTGCACTTTAAGATCTTCTCACCTGCATGATGTATGCACTTCTAACCTTCCTCCTGAAGCTTGAAGTTTGAAGGATGCCCAGGTATTTGTAGTAATCTTCTTCCCCCAGACTCTTGATGTTATTTCCTCCTTCAGTACCTTAATTGGGTTAAATAATAATTGCATTAGATTTTTGTCATGATAAATCATGTACAAAACACAATTGCATCCTAATTTTTATGGATGTGGGCTTAGAAATAAAATTTCCCCTTCTATATATGAAGCTGATGGGTTAATGTTTCTACAGTACAGTAGTACCGTTATTTGTGTCATGCAGTGAAATGGTTATGAACCACTTTTAAGTTTGTTTATTTAACCAATTGGGGTTATAAGAGACAGTCTTAATATATCTAGCGTTGATGTCTGAATGTTCTATTGTATAGAATGCCAAGCAGAAATAAGAATGCACATTGTGGTAGGTCATTTCCATTCTGGGTTTAGCTGCTTTGACTTCATTTTCCAAGTCTGCAGTGGCTGAGACCTGTATTTCTTCATTCTTCTCTACTCAGGATATATGTATATTTCAGACATAAATACAATTGTTTTCATGATCCATATGGTGTTTACAAAGAGTTAGATTTATGGTCATTTTTTTAGTGTTATAAAAAAAAGCTCCAAAAACAAATTTTCAAGCCATTAGGATTTATCTTTATGGGATTAAAAAAATGGAGGGGGACTTTAAACGTCAGTTTTATTTCATTCTGTACTGTCATAGTTCATTAAGTGAGACTTCAGGGTGAGCTCTGTTGATAGAAGAAAGTAATTCCTATTTATTAATACACTTTTATAGAATGATTGCAAGACTGTGGTAGACAATTGCTTTTCATGGCCAGGAGAAGATCCAATATGGAAAACAAGGTAGCTTAAGCCACTCTTTGCCCCAGGCAGAAGAGAAAATATCTTCATTCTCCAACACTATCCTCCAAATTATTTTGGCAATCAAGGCAGAATATTTCACAGGTTACCATCCTCCCCCTCACAATATAAATTCAACAATAACAACATTAATTATATCATAGCTTTTTACTCTTTTCATAGCTTAGATGCTGTATGTTTATTCTGAAAGGAGAATTTGCAAAATATATTTTATTATTCTTTCATGTCAATAGCTTTGACCACTCCAGGTTTTTCATTTATGCTAAAAAGGAAAGTACTATTTGACCTAAACAATCACGTGATGCATTTGAGAGAGAAATTCACATAATAGAAGTGACTGAGAAAACTGCTGGTAGATCTGTGGTCTATAATTTGCATGTCCATAAATTTTCCTGAGGCAAAAGAATATGTGTCTGGGATATTGTTTGCATGAACATTATGCATGTATATATGTATGCATGTATTTTTTAAAATGCTAGGCTGCCTGTCATGTTATACATTGCAATATACAATATTAAAATATATTATGAAGTAAAAGATATAAAGCAATTTTAAAAATTAAAATAATACATTACAATATAACACCAGTGGCTATTTATCATGTGATAAATGTAACCCATGATTAGCTCAGAATCATAAATAAAAATAAAAATAATGCCAGGCAATAATTCATGCTTACCTCATATAAAAAGGCCTATTTTCTTAGACATTCTAAAAAATTCAGAAATAGAATAGATTTGAACCTTTCAAATGCCAATTTTTGATATTTTGAAATGGATTGGCATATCCTGTATTTAGACACCCATTAAGCAGAGGGACTGACATCTACCTAATGATATTCTTTGTAAAGATTGCCACAGCATGATGAATGAGAACAAAACAGCACTACTCCTATAGGCATAATGCAGCCTCCTTGAGGAACAAGAAAAAATATTGGCATTGTTTTCCTCAGGGACATAACTAAAGTGTCCCAAAGGTTCACCAAGGATTCACCAAAGAGCTTCTTGTTTACCACAGAATATTAGTAAAATGCAAGCTCATCAGCTATTCAGGCTAAGTGAATATCTTTACTAATTAAACAGGGACATCATTTTTCATTATGATTATTAAAAGTCACTACACCCTTGCCATCTGTCTTGGAGGAATGAATCTGATTCCTGAAGAAAAATGTCACCAGCTTGGAGAATAATTCGGGCTTTAGGACACAAATCATTGGAGACTTCAGCATGTTCCATTAGCCCATGTTTTTTTCTTGATTCAGAATCAGATATTGATTCTGGCACACTGGCCATAATTTAGCCTTTAGAATTTAAGCTTGTTGCAGTATTTCTTCACATCCTCATGTGTTTTGGCTTGCTGGGGGTGGGGGTGGGGAGAGTGGGGGAGAGATATTTCTGATATTTGCATTCAGGAGCAAAGAAAGCCTTTATTCCCAAATAGGACAGCAATGGATTTTATATATAAACAAACAAAATAACAAATATTTTATTGAAACAGAACCTGATAAGTTTTTCTGGCTTCAAGAATCCAGAAATATTCTACAAATAGGAATCTGTCTTAAAAGGATTTAGACCATTGGTCCCTTAAATCAGTACCATATGCAATTGTCAGCAATTGTCCATGTTTTATTTTTGAAAGCTTGGACTGAAATGGGGATCTTCTGCAGATAAGCATAGTATAGATATTATGCTGACTCAAATGCTTATATAGCAGCATACAGTTAGCAAATGAAAAATGTAGACAAGCATATGAGAAGCAGGAATTCAAAGGGGCAAAAATAACTCTTTTGATAACTGATTGCATTGAAATTTTGAAATAGAAGATCATAGTGGAAATCTAATACTTTTCTCTCATTGGATCTTTCTCAGTCAAAAAAAATCTGACTTATAATGAGCTCACCAGCATCACAATATCCCTATCATTGAAGATATTGGTTTTCCTTCCCTGCTTACTTGGCAGTAGTAGTAATGGACAAATATTGTTCAATTTTATTTTTCAGATTATGGTACCTATATCTAAGCTAGGGGTAGGAAACTTAAAACCCCTTCCAAACTTATCTCAAACCAAGCTTCAATTCCAAAATCAGAGATATTCAGAATATATTTGTTAACAGAGTAAAAGTCCATATTCCAGATTCTCTACATCTGGAAGCAGAAATGAAGACATTTATAGCAAGATGGTAAAATATGTCCTTAGACTATTGCTGAATTGCATTCTTGCTATATTCTCTACATTCTACCATTTGATCATTTGGTTGGGACAATTCAAAGTTAGATTCCTATTTTCAGAATGTTTTAATAGTGGAAATTCCCTTCACTGAATTTGGGATTGACTTAATGGCCCAAATGGCTTTTTCCCATTATGAATCTATTCTATAAAGATTGAGAAGAAAAAATGTCATAAATAACTATAAACAAATTCCAATTCTAATCAAACAAAGCCTATCATTTTCCAGTATACGAAACAAAAATGTGTAATCCCTTACACCAGCTTTCTCTTTCTTGGCAACTTGAAGATGCATGGCCTCCAACTCAGGAATACTGGAGTTGAAGTCCACCTATTGTCAGTTGCCAAAGTGGAAAGACTGGTTTGACATGTTGGACCTCATTCAAAGGGATTATTTTCCAAATACGCAATAATTCTTTTCAAGAGTTACGTTCTTTATATGCACTATTTAGATTTCTGTATATAGTGCTGAGTTTCATACTAAATTGTGTAGTGTTTGGCTGGATGGTCTGCAGAGAAGGGATCAAGAAAATCAAGATTGGTAGCCAACACCAGGAAGTGTGTGTAAAAATTGGCAGGACTCTGATTGCAATGGTTTATTGCTGGCATATGACTTTGTGACTCTCTTCAGACATTCCTGTGCTGAGGTTCTAATGTTTGATATAGTTCTGATGATAGATTATACATTTTGAAACAGCACCCATCCAGAACCTAACTTTCCATTTTTGTGTCTCTTAGATGTTTTTATCAGATATTCTTGTCACTCAAAAAATGTAATTATTAGTAATTATTATATGCATATAATGCTTTCATATTCATGCAATATTGACATTGCATTGTCATAGTTTTTATTCATGGGTCCAAGTCATTTTTCCAGTAAATCTGTGTTTTAAATTAAAAAGATTGATCATTCTCTGTTTACATTTAAAAGAGACACATATTTTTAAATTTTATGGAAGGAGAATTTCCTTTTAAGTATTTAATTGATGCCACAGTATACAAACCATGTCAGCACAGAAAATAAGAGTATTTTTCTCGTGTAAATGCTGAGTGACCTGTCAGGAATGGCACATGGTGTGCTCAGCATTCATGCTGTGAGGAATCAGGGTTAGTCCTCACTCATCTTAACAGCTGTTTCTGCATAGGCATTACTATTATTGACATTAGTTTGTTCAAGGTTTACACATATTAATTATGTAAATGTAATTAATTATGTATTAATTATGGTCACCCCGCAACAACGTGTGTGGATTCAGAATTAATCCTGTGATTAGAATTTGTGAAGTGAACTTTCACTTGTCAATGTGGTCATTATTAACTGGAACATATGAACTATTATGCTAATGAAATATTTATTCATAATAAAGAAAAAAGTATCATTTCTATTTTCATGAGACAGGATTTTATAATGGTGGTACTCCTCATTATTTTGTCATAGTCATTCTTTTAGTCCAGTAACTTCTATTTTACCTCTCCCTGGGCTTCATTGAATCCTTTTAGGGAATGTTCAGTAAAGTTGATCTTGGCTTTGCCATGGGTCAGTCTTCATCCATATTTATGAGAGGACTCTAAGATCTTAGCTGAGGCCATTGTGTAGTTGACCCCACCCAACGAGGCAAGGAGCTGGTACTACAAGAGAAATGCCTCTCCACAAGTGGATATTCTGTAGAGAGGTACAGAAATAGTCTTGAGGAAGATATGGTGGCAATTGTTGAGACAAACATGAACTTAGTCCCCAAAAATCAGGAAGGAATAAGAAAGAAATTCATGATAGATTCGTGTTAATTTTCTTTAAATATAAGTTGAAGAAATGAGAAAAGTTGTCAAAATTTGTTATTATACAATCCCAGAGATATTGGAAGTTGTGCAGCATACAAATTTAAATGTTAATGATAATCATAATGAATATCATAGCCCACATCAATTTTTATTTATTTATTTATTTATTGTATTTTTATACTGCTCCCTCTCCCAAAAGGGACTCGGGGCGGTGTACAGTCTAAACATATAAAGATACAGTCAACAGTAACAGTAATTAATTCAGAATTGAATAGAGATAGATGAAAATAGGATAAATGAGTAAAATAAGTAAGTAAGTAAATGATTGAGTCCCGTCAAATAGAATTAAAAGTTTTATTTGAATCTAAAATTTAAAAATCTCAGAAAACCTTTAATTGGCTAGGCCGGCCTGCTTAAAAAGTAAGGTCTTGACTGCACGCCGGAAGGTTAGGATGTCCGATGTGTCTCGTATCTCCGGGGGGAGATAGTTCCAAAGGGAGGGGGCTCCCACAGAGAAAGCACGTAATCTCGGGGTCGCCAGCATCAGGTGGCGGTATCCCAAGCAGGGCGACCCTGTGGGAGCGTACTGGGCGGCGGGAGGTTGTTTGTGGCAGAAGGCGGTCCCGTAAGTAGCCAGGTCCCGAGCCATGGAGCACTTTAAATACTAATAGTACCACCTTGAATCGAATCCGGAAGGCCACAGGAAGCCAGTGCAGTCTGCGGAGAAGTGGTGTTATGTGGGTGTCCTTGGGGGCGCCCATAATCATCCGTGCGGCTGCATTCTGGACTAACTCTAACCTCCGGAGACTCTTCAAGGGGAACCCCATGTAGAGAGCGTTGCAGTAGTCCAAGCAGGAGATAACGAGGGCGGAAGTGACTGTGCGAAGTGCGTCCAGATCCAGAAAGGGCCGCAACTGGTAGATCAAACGAATCTTATAAAAAGCCCCCCTGGCGACGGCTGCAATATGTTCTTCCAAAGACAGCCGTACATCCAGGAGGACACCCAAATTGCGCGCTCTTTCCACAGGGGTCAGTACCTCTCCCCCTATGGTCAGCGGGGGAACAAGCTGACTGTATCTGGGAGCAGGAAACCACAGCCACTCGGTTTTGGTCGGGTTGAGACGAAGCCTGTTATGACCCATCCAGTCCCGCACGGCCTCCAGACATCGGGTCATCACTTCGACGGCTTCGTTGGGGTGGTCTGGGGTGGAGATGTATAGCTGAGTATCATCAGCGTATTGATGGAATTCCACCCCAAAGCCATGGATGATCTCACCTAGCGGCTTCACATAAATGTTGAACAATAGGGGCGAGAGTACCGATCCCTGAGGCACCCCATAAAGCAGGGGCCTTGGGGTCGATCTCTGTCCCCCTGTCAACACAAATTGCGAACGGTCGGAGAGGAAGGAGGAGAACCATCGTAGGACGGTGCCTCCAATCCCCAACCCCTCCAATCGCTGCAATAAGATACTGTGGTCGACAGTATCAAAAGCCGCTGACAGATCTAACAGCACCAGGACAGAGGAACAACCTCTGTCTCTTGCCCTCCAGAGATCATCCATCAACGCGACCAATGCCGTCTCTGTGCTGTGCCCGGGTCTGAAGCCCGATTGGAGGGGGTCGAGATAACTCGTTTCATCCAGGTACTGCGGGAACTGACGTGCCACCACAGTCTCTACAACCTTTGCAACAAAGCGAAGGTTGGAGACAGGACGGTAATTTGATAACAGTGCTGGATCCAGGGACGGTTTCTTGAGGAGAGGTCGTACCACTGCCTCCTTCAAGGAGGCGGGTAGAAACCCCTCTTTCAAGGAAGCGTTTATAATGCCCTGGAACCAACCTCGAGTCACCTCTCGGGTGGCCAAGACCAGCCAGGAGGGACACGGGTCCAACAAACAGGTGGTAGCATTCAGTCCCCTCAGTATTCTGTCCACGTCCTCTATGGTAACAGGATCGAACTCAACCCAGTTGACCTCGCCGATATCCACCCCCGCCTTCCCGCCCGGAGATGCCCAGTCGGAGTCCAGTTCATTTCGAATCTGAGTGATTTTGTCCTGCAGAAACTTAGAAAATTCTTCAGCTCGTCCCTGTAAGGGATCTTCCCGTGTCTCTACCTCCAAGAGGGAGCGGGTCACCCTGAGCAGTGCGGCTGGGCGGTTTTCTGCAGACGCAATAAGGGTGGAGAGGTAGGTCTTCCTCGCCATCCTCATCGCCACTAAATACGTCTTAATATAGGAACGTAATAGTGTTCGGTCAGATTCAGAGCGGCTGGCCTTCCAACTGCTCTCTAGGCGTCTTTTCCGGCGCTTCATCTCCCTTAGCTCCTCGGAGAACCAAGGAGCCACTTGGGATCGGTGCCGGGTCAGAGGCCGCAAGGGCACGACTCGGTCTAGGGCCCCAGCAGCCACCTTTTCCCAGGTGGTAGCCAAGTCTTCGACCGAGTCGTGTGTGTGAGCTTCAGGAAGTGGCCCAAGCTCCATCAGGAACCTATCTGGGTCCATCAGGCGCCTGGGGCGGTACCATTTTAATGGTCCCGCCTCCCTGCGGTCGGGGTGTGCGGAACGGAAGTCTAGCCTTAGGAGTAAGTGATCTGACCATGACAGTGGTTCTAAAGCTGTATCCTCTATACCCAGATCACTTTGCCACTGGTCGGAGACAAAAACTAAATCCAGGGTGTGACCTTACACGTGAGTAGGGTCCCGAATTAGCTGGGTCAGGCCCATGGCTGTCATGGAAGCCATGAACTCTTGAGCAGTCCCCGAGGTACCGCAGGCAGAGGGTAGGTTGAAGTCCCCCATGACCATGAGCCTGGGGGTCTCAACCGCTATGCCGGCTATAACCTCGAGGAGCTCAAGCAGGGCAGATGATGCATGGCAGGGAGCCAGGTATGCGATCAACAAGCCCATGTGTACCTTGGAGCCGAACTTCACGAAAAGAGATTCACACCCGGTCGTCTGAGAGACAGTGGACTATCAATAAAATAGAGTGCCTGTTTCTGTCTCCTAACATATCCCGTTTGTGAAGCTGACATCTCCCCTTTGTAAAATGACCTTCTTACTTTACAGTTTTCCCACATTCTAGTGAAGACCTAACAGAAAACATACTAAACTAAGCTTTCGGAATAATATTTAAAGCTACTTTTATATATTAGCATTCTTTTGTTGTTATAATAATTATATTACTGTATATAGCTCTATTGTGCCTTATAATATGTTCCCTTTGCTCTTTTTCAGTGACTTTGCATTATACTTTTAAATGTATTTATATACCACTTTAAAACCTTTGGGTGTTTAGAAATGTAATAAATAAACTGTTTATGAACTCCAGGATATACTTAGAATACAAAAAATTTAGGGCTCATTCAACAGAATTAAAAGAAGAACTTCCAAAGGAAATGGAGAGCTTAAAAGCATAATTGCAAATTACTCCAGCGAAAGAGAAAATTGGAAGGGACTGAGAGCAATATAATCCAGTGCAATTTAAAAAAAAAGGTTTTTAGAAGATCTTCACATGGCAACAACACAAAATGGAAGGAGGACCAGGTCATACTGAAAAGTTATGGACAAGTAGCCTAAAACTATAGAACGGTGTCAGAAAAGTGAAAAATCAGAATGAACTGAATTTAGCAAAGGATGTTAAGAATAGCAAAAGAACAACCCCAAAATATCTTCTTTACATATATTCAGAAAAAAAAATGACAATGAAAATTTCACTATACCACTGTTCAATGAAGATGGCAAGCTATAGCTAACTAAGAAATATAAAGCTACAAAATTCTTATTCATCCCCACCCCCCAAAGAAGTATTCATTTCACCAGGTGATTGTGGAATAAAAGGGCAGAACTGAAGCTCGAGAATAATTGACGGATTCCCTTTAGTGAAGGATTACAAAGCTTCAAAACCAGATGGACTGTATTCTTAGAGTACTGAGAAAGTTCACTAATAGTCTGGCTTGAACTCTTACACATTTTTCCCTGGGAAAGTCTGTAAAAAGAATATACTGATCAGTCAATTTGATGTTGATACCCAGAGCAAATGATTAAGAGACCAACTGTTTTGTTTGATATACTCTAAGAAGGATACCAGCACCATTTTTTTTCAGAAAGGAAGAAAGATATTCATATGAATAGTTCAGGAGACTGCTAATCTTCAAGGTGGTGATATGGAAAACTGTGGACAAGGTAAAGACAATTTAAGCTGTTCAGGGCCTTTGAACCAGATCTTGTAGTTGGAGCTCATCTATTCTGATGCTGCCTTTAGGTGTTCTGTTTCTGTGCTTCCTTTCTTATGGTGTCATTCACTCAACTGTTTATGCCATGTCAAAGGTGACTGACCTTTTTCCTTGGATGACAAAAAGCCCTGAGAGTGAATTGTGTTCAAATAATTTGTCAATGGTGTTTTAAAAAAGAGATGAACAGGGTCTCTAAATGCAAAGCTTTATCTTTGGAATGTTGTTTTTAATTTGAATCTCTTAAAATTGTAACAAAAGACTTCACTTCCATTTATTTGTAGGGTAAACTTCCTGCTGATCTTGCTTTGCTGAATTTAAATTTAATCTTTATCTTTCCCAAATGATGAATCAAATTTTTTTTATTGTGTGACAGTTCAATGATTGTTTTCTCTCCACTATTTTGCAAATCTATTTTAAAAACATTTTGTAAAGAATATAGAGATTTGTAAATGTAAATTTTCAGAAATATTTATGTGGAAAAATTTGGATGAGGATCCCAATCTCCAAAATTTAAAAACCCAAGGTATCCATTATGAAGGTTAGCATGGGACTATCATAGCAGTAAAAGTAAAAGGTAAAGGAGTCTCTCTGGTTTTTATTCCACTAGTCATTGCCAAATATAGGGGCGGTGCTCATCTCCATTTCAAGGCCATTGAGCCAGCACTGATCAAAGATATTTCCAATGTTATGTGGCTAGCATCAAATGACAGAGTGCTGTTACTTTTTCACCATAGTTACCTTCGAATCAGCTGTCTGCAAGCAATATAAATCCTTCCATTCTCTACTATTCTGTCAGAGCTGAAGAAGCTTCTTGAATAGAAGTGAAACATCTTCAAAGTAAAAAGCAAGAAAGCCTAGTTGCCTCCTGAAAAAGCACCTTTGGGATTCCATGAAAGTGGTACCTATTTATCTACTTGCATTTGTATGCATTTGAACTGCTAGGTTGGCAGGAGCTGGGGAAAGAATGGAAGTTCATCGGTCAAATGGAACTTGGGTGTTGAACCCAGGCTGCCAGCTTTCCAGGTGACCAGCCCAACATTTTCATTGCTTGAGCTACCATACTGCCTTTATCACAGCAAAAACAGCATGTTAATTTGACTGTGGAAAAAAACATTCTGGTAGTATGATTTCCAGTGAGCTCCAGAAACCAAATGCATCTGTTGGCTTCATACCATATTATTTAGCTTTGTGGGCTGTTTCTATATGCATAGTTCCTGTACCTATTGAAATAATTGTCTGAATTTTTTTCTTACTTCTACACAGTTTAGGAAAATAATCTGTTTCCTTCCTTGAGAACTTCATTTATGTTCTCCTTCTTTCTATCATTCTTCATTCATTTCTTTTTTCATAATTAAAAACATTTATACATGCATAGAGCAACACATGCCTGGATAACTGTGAAGCTGTGAGTTGTGTTAACAAATTCCCATGAATCTATTAAAACTGTGGGAAGCATATAGTTGTTATTATTATTATTGCAATATATTACCATATCTGAGACATTGTGAGAGTCTTTCAAAACATTAACTAAGTTCAATACAACTGCCATTTACAAATCTGAAAAAAAATATTATCTGAAAAGATAGTCTACATCATTTGTTACACAAACACAACATATTTTTGCATCACTGTTTACTTTTTCATCTATCAAGAGTAAACAAGCAAACCAATCAAATTTATTTTAGTATGGAAGACATCTGAGAAACTTCTTTAAATTATTTTTTTTAAATAAAATACACACACACACACACACACACACACACACACACACACACACACAAACACTTACATTCATACATATACATACATATCAGACATTGGGATACAAGAATGTATGACAGCATCTTTTGTAATCACATCATCACATATATGTTGCCATTTTGGTATTATAACACTTTGTTTCTAATGCCATTGCAGTCATGAGTATTTGTCTGAATTGCTATTTTCTGAAATAATTATTTTTCATGGAATATAACAAGATGTCTTTTTTTAAAAAAAAGTTGCATTATTTCTTTGCCCTGCATAAATTTATGGCTCTGCCAGGTCACAAATAGACTAGACTAGACTTGAATCAAATCGAACAGAATAGAATAGAATAGAGTAGAATTCTTATTGGCCAAGTGTGATTGGACACATATGGAAGTTGTCTTGGTGCAAATGCTCTCAGTACACATAAAAGAAAATATATGTTCGTCAAGAGTCAAGAATCATAAAGTACCACACTTAATGATAGTCATAGGGTACAATAAGCAAGTAAATCGTACTAGGAAACAGTATAAATTGTAAGTACACAAGCAACAAAGTTACAGTAATACATTCACAAGTGGGAGGGGATGGCTGATAAGGAGTGATGAAAAAATTAACAGTAATAGTAGTGCAGACTTTGTAAATAGTTGGACAGTGTTGAGTGAATTATTTGTTTAGCAGAGTGATGGCTTTCAGGGAATAACTGTTCTTGTGTCTAGTTGTTCTGGTGTGCAGTGCTCTATAGCTCTAAATGTTCCTAATCACAAATATTTTCTTATTTATATAGATATTTTTATGCTGTTTTCCAGTAACAAATTTTAGTATAAAATACAAGTTATATGTAACACATAGTATTCTTAGGTATGTCAAAGAAATCTATCACATATTTCTTTTACCTCCGTATGCTGTAATCTGCCAAGGTAGACTGTGCTACAGCATGGAGACTAACAATAAATGCTACTGGGATCAATCATTTTTAGCAAACAAAGTCCATACAAAATAGTTATGTATGTGCATGAGATGATGGTGGATAAAATGTGTTTACAAAATCAAACATCTTTGAAAAAGTTAAATAAAAAACAGCAAATATTTAGGAACACTGCTTGGAAAAATAAATATATTGCTGAGTTGTTACACAATTAGCATGAACAAATATAAGTATTGTAAAAAGTCATATCCAAATTCTGCATAACAACTGCCAATTTTAATTTTTTTAATGATTTACTGATTCATGTACTGGATGTAATGGAATAAGATATGTGTATGGACAGAATTAACACTGTTTTACATATCCCTAATTATTCAATTACCCCTGAGGATTAAATCATAAAGAACAAAGGGTCCTGATTCTGATTGGGATGCCACACGGGCATTTTTTTTGGCACTAATTAAAATCCAATCAAGATCAGCCATAGACCATATATTAAATATAACATGTGTTTTGAACCATGCAACTTCAAAACAATAAGACAAATATGATCTGAAGTCAATTTCATTTAATCCCAGATGCACAGTTCTAGGTACCTAAATAGTCCTGGCAAACAAAACATTCCTAATTATAATGTGCCACAGGGAAAGAATAAGCATAGTTAATTCACACTCTGCCCTCAGTTTTCACAGGTTAAGGCCAAATGAAACGAACAGATTGTCTCTACAGATCCCACTGCATCAAAACAATTAACATGGAACCAATTGTTATAGTAGATAAAATGTGTCAGGCTGTTCTCTAATGTAAGCATAAATGGAGATAAGATAATGCACATAGAATGTTTTTTATTGGTGCTTCCATGATGAGTGCCAGGACGGGCCTATAATAGTTGGGAGGAAACAGCATTTCAAAATATAATGGCCCTGTTTTAGCTAACATGTTGTCAGCCATTAATGACTAGTGGTGTAACAGCTGGCTTTGATGTAATTTCTTTTGAAAACATGAGATTACAAGCAGTTTATTGCATTCCTGTCACCAGACTGCTCCTTGGATACAACCTAATGTCACAAGGTCAAAGGTCTAAAGCCACAAGCCTAAGGGATTTGTCATTGTTTAACAAGTCACTTGTTGCTATGCTCTGTGTAGACTGGACAGCATTGTGGAATCTACCCCAGTGGCATCTACATTCTATTTTGTTAGCTCAGAGTTCAGGACTATTTAGCATCTTCATATCTCCCCATCACTCCAGGAATCTCAAAGTCTTTGTCTGTAGTAGTTCCTGACCAGTATCTTCTTCAGGCTTTAATTCAACTAAGACCCACATTTTAGAAAGGTTGTTATTTAATAATTTGAGACAATTATTTATGAAATGAAATAATATATATATATATATATATATATATGTGTAAGGTTTTAAGCTGATAATTTTAAATAATAAATAAGGGAGACTAGTATAGATCTATTTCGAGCTAGTTATCTCTCTTCAGCTAGCCATACCCTTACTGGGATTCGAACCAGGGAAGTATTACATGTGAGGCAGTTGTAATTGCCACTACACCACTGGCTCTCTCCTTATCAGCTTATCAGCTGATAAATCAATATATATATATATATTCTCCATAGTCCTTCTTCTTCTGGGAATATAGATATCTAGTTACTATAATAATTTGACCATACAAAATCCGTTTCTTACATTTTGACACTCCAGAGATGTTTTCAATTTTTAAAAAGTAAATCATCATTGCTTAATTTATAATATTTGTTTATGGTGGAATCATTCCTTCTAAACAGTAGTGCTATGCTAAAATAATGATGCAGAAGTCAGATGTGGAGTTCAAACCACAAATGTATTTTTTAAATATTTTAGTACAGGTTTTTAATCTTTGTAGATAAGATTATATTTAATATTAGTCAACATGATGCCACATTGTCACAAATATATATAGAAGCTAGGGTGGAGATGGAGACTCTTCGTTAACATCAAGCATAAGATATTGGGGATGAGGGTGGGAAGAAGAAAACAGAAATGTATCTCAGAATAAATATCATTGGAAACTATAAGCACATTTGCAACTTGGAAGCAGATGGATCTCTTATGTCTTGGAATATGAATTTCTTCAATAAAATAGTTCTGAAAGGCAATTAGGAAAGTTTTTGCAGTGATTCATTTCAGCTCTAATTAGAAGTGCAGGTAGGCTTTTTAATTCTGATATCTTTGAGTTATCCAAGCAAAAAAAATCAGAAATTCCCTAAGCATTTAAAAATATTAAAATACTATGGCTGGCCATTTAATAGACTATATTTTCTAACCTGTCAATCTACAGATATGGAGCAAGTACCAAGTTAAGGAAGATTAAAAATAATAAAATAATAAACATAAATAATAAACACAAGATTTTTCTTATCTGATTGATGAGAAAAAAATATTATATATTTTCTACTTGCTAGAGTGAGCAGATGGACTCTAGTTTCCTTTTGGTGGGCCTTCTGAGTTCCTTCCAACTGAATAAATGAACTCTGATTTCTAGCCATTTATAATAGGAGTCACATGATAATTGTAGTGAAGGTTTAGGGTTAATGCAAATTCAAAAAAGAGAAAAACTAATTCGTCCAACCAGAAGAACAGAACTCTTGAATTTCTTCATATGCCTGATACAATGCATCATCGTTGTTCCATTCTCTGGTCCTTCATACTCAACCCAGATGAAATGCGATGCCTCTACCTCTAAGAATAATGGCAAGATAGACCCACGACTTTAGGCTATGATCTGAATACATGAAGCATAACTAAAAAGAAACCAAGAGAAAAAGAAAAGTAACTCAGACAATGAAGTTACTGTTCTTCTGTGAATGTGATAAGCTGTACTGATAACTTAATGGAATGATAGTGAGAGGTAGAATATCTAAGGATTCAATAGAAGTGATGGGATACTTCTGCCTTCTGCCTGGTTCATTTGGTATATTCTGTAAAAATGGAGTCCCAACCCCTATAAGAACTGAATGTCAATGATGCTTTAATCTCAGCAGGTACAGATAATCCACAGGCCCAATGTGTCTAAAGCAGAGCTAGCTGTGAAGTACACCACTGATTTCCAAGTTATAGTAGTAAATATTTCTGAGCCATGTATTTATATAAAGTTTGCAAATAAACCCAATTTAAGCATAACATATTTCAGCGTATATTCAACTCAAATAAATTAATGCAAATAAAAGAATTCATTTAAAAAGTAATAGAAAATCCATAGCAAATGTAATTTATCTTTGATTTAGCTTATTGCATTTCTTCCTGAAGTTTCAGTGTTTGGTAATCAGTGGCAATTCCAAATTAATGCAAATTATAAAAAATAGGAAAATTTAGAATCATTGTGTTTTCTACATCTGATTAATATTGGAGAAAAACAAATAGAATAATGACAGAGAATGTTTTATTTTTCTTCTGACATTGATAACTCAAGACCATCAAGAGATGAAATAAATTTGTATTTCATAATAAAGACAAAGGAAATTTATTTAAAGAAACAATTAATTAATTAATTTGAAAATAAAAGCTAGTTGGTACTCAATTTCAACTCAATAACTGCTAAGTATATGTCACAAATGGCCTATTCATTGCAATTCAACAAATATTCTTACAGAAATAAACCCCCACACTCTATCCTGTCTCAAAGGTGCTTTTTCAAATGTTTTTTCTTGAGGAAGAGGAAGAAAATCTTTTGCTTCTCATTCAAGAAGTCCATCAGTTCTGGCAGGATAAAGAGGGCTATGCAAGGATTCGTTCTGACAGGATGGAGGGGGCGTGGTTGGAAGGATCATATTTTTTAACTGATGATGCTTTTTGGATGAGAAACAAAATTTCATCTTCTTTTTCCTCTTCACCTTCACCTTCTCCCTCTCCCTTCCCCTCCCTTTCCTGCTCCAGAAAAACAGTCCAGTCGCCTTTTGATAAACCACCTTTGAGACAACTATGACCTGGATGACAAAGAATTTCCACAGACATTTATACTATATCTTTATTGGACAAAACTATCTTCTAGAGTGGACTCTTCCTGCTGCATCTTTTTTATACGAGTCCCTAAAAGCTCTTAAAGTTTGGAATGTTTATTTGATTTTATTTATTTTAATCTACATTCCATTTTTATTTAAATTTTGAGTTCTTTTTATTACATGTAATATTAAATATTACATTTATTTAGGCAGACAAGAAAGAAAAATGGAAAAAGCAAAGGTATTTATTTACAATAACTTGGTTACAGTATGTTCCAGAAGAATCAAATGTCATATTTATATCATAATGAACTAAATAGTTGATTCATTTGCTCTCACCTGTGAGGTTATCAAAGCTCTAATTTTCTTAAAAATATTGATTATCTTCAGTGATGATGAGATAAATAAAGACCATAGAAATAGGATTCTAATTAATAGCAAGGGGGCTGTAATTTTGATGAGATATATCTTATAAAAAGCTTTATTAAATGTTACATTTTCCAAATGTTTGTTAATACAGATCTATTGGGGCACACTGAGCGAGACCAAATCTTGTAAGTTTCAGGCCTCATACAATCTGAAAGACAGGCAATTACTGTAACATCTCAGAAGAAAAATCAACTTGTCCTAGCCACCATTTTATTTCTCAAAGTAATGAAGTCTATCCAGCTCCACTTTCTGAATAAAAAACAAATCAACTTATTTTGCATAGCCAGGGTGTCACTATGTAATCATATATTTTATAAAGCAGCAATCGACCCCCCCCAATAAAACTTTCTGTAGTATTTAAGAAGCAATTTTTGATCTTATTTGATTAACAGTAATGGCTGTCAACTTAGATTGTTTCATTAAATTCATTAAAAAAATAATTGAAAGGCAGATGACCAATCATTACAAATTTGTATTGTTTGGTACATCCAGAATACTGCACACTACCTGCAATGCTAGTTGCTAGGAGATTTTACACCAGAAGCGATGGGCTGTTGGCCTGGTCCAGTAGGATTCTTCTTGGGTTTTTATGTTATGAATTTGTGATTGAATAAGAGAAGGAAAACTTCCCCTGAGCTCTTGCTTGAAAAACATTTTCCTCGAAGTTGTTTATCTGAATGGAAGATTAAGATTGAATCTTTTGAATTGCATAAAACTCTGTGGGACTCACTTATTTCTGATGTGATTGTTCTGTTAGAATGAGTCTATTGACTTTGCTTTCCGAAGTACATTTAAAAAGTCTGCTTTATTGCTCTGTTGATATTTTTGTTAATGAATTTGGAAATAAAATTTTTGAAAGTGGATATATCCCCTGGAAAAATAATCAAGGAAAAAAACCTCTTTAAATATGTTTACAACTTTGTAAATACATTGCAAAGTTATGTTTTGAATGTACCGACAATTTTCACCAAAGCATAGGAAAAGTAATTCTAAAGATAGACACTTATGGAAAGATACATGTACTATAAGGGACTAAAATTTAAATTGAATAAACCGTCATCTTCTTTTTAAAATTAGCTCTCAGAGTTACTCCCCAGTTTCCTGATTTTCATCTCGTCAAGTGAATACCAACTACTGTATAAAATAGCTGATTTAAGGAATGAGAGTTTTTTTTTTAAAAGAGTTCAGAGGTAGGATCATGAACTTCTTAATATACAAATGTACAGAAATTAATTAATGCTGTGAGGACATGTATATGTGTTATAACAATATATGTTTTCTTATGTTTTTGCAGGTATTTATATGTGTGATATTTAGGTTTCTTTGGGTATTTTCCCATGTAATATTAAAAATTAAAAAGCCTGAAGATGGCAGATGAGATTCTGCTGATAATAAAAACACTAATATTACGTGGGAAAATACCCAAAGAAACCTAAATATCACACACACACACACACACACACACATATATACATACATACATACATATATATATATATATACCACAAGTAGAGCCATTAATACAGGAACGTGGGACTGAAGTCCAAAACTCTCCATCAGTCATCAGAAGATAATACTAAAATATGTTTTGAAGTAAATGATGTAATAGCTAACCAACCCCAAAACATACATTTCAAAAGGCCAATACCCAACATTTCCTAATGGTTGATTATAAATACAATAAGAGTAGCTATATAAAAATTTTGATTAAATCCAAGGAAAAGTAAATAACACTACACATTGCAATGGCAATAAATTAAGTACTTTAAAACCTGGTTGAATAATTTCTGTGAACTATAGAAATGATTGTTTATAAAACTGATTTCCAAATAATGTAATTCAAGCTAGCTCTTGGGGAGTTTAAGTAAATTGTAAAATGTCAGCGAATCTATGAGTTGATCTGTAGAGGTGCAATTCTTTGTGCATTCACCTGCTAAAATTTAAAAAGAAAAGGTGTATGAATGAACAAGACAGGGTTGCTGTTAGGTTTCCTTAGTAATGATACCAGAGCTGTTACCTCTGTTGTTGAAAGCTAAGTTGGATTAGAAACTCAGGTTAGGCATTCCCTTCTTGGCAGCTTGATTCAATGCATATCATGTCAAAAGGAAAGAGCCTCAGGGGTAGAACAAGAAACCTGGCTGCTGTCAGCATCCTTTTCTCTCTTCCATATGGATAGGACATGATTCCACAGGATTAGCTCACAATTATGTGCTCTGGGCTGATCAGTTCAGTCAATTTACTGTGTAAAGTAAATTGATCCTTTAGAACAAAGGTTCCTGCATTCAGCTGTTTGTACTACAGGTACCTGAGAAAGCAGCATGCCTCTATAAACAGTGGTTCTTGCCCTCATGTGGAGTGGACCAGCACCATATGGTGCCACTATGAACTTATTAACTGACGGATTAACTCATCTCAGCATTTGGGATCCCTAGTTTCCAGCTGTGAGAATGATTGATGGGTTAACTACTGCTTCAGTCTTGAAAGTTATTTCCTCCATTTAACAGAGTCAAGAAGACAGAAAATTGCCCCCTTTGTAAATGCTAATCTCACCACTCCTTCGAATACCCAACATAACAATTTATTCGAGGCAAAGTCTTAAAATTGGTATAGTACACATCAAATGCATACTAATTAGCAATTCCTTTTGAAGGCTCTATCACTTATTAAGGGTCTCGTTTTCCATATGTTCGTCATGCCCCACTTCACCCTTTAATTACAAAACAGCACTTTCTATTAATTGTGAGAAGGTACATTGTCCTTGGCATCCGTATTAAATACTATACCTTCAGAGGCCCAGTTTAGGGTCAGGGAGAAGGCAGTCATTAGAGCTTAGTGCCCCTGCCATCTTTTAAAACATATTCATTTTTCCTCTTTCAGAGCATGTGCTGGTTAAAGAGAGTTGCTTGAAAAGCGCCCCCTTCTATGTCATTTATGGGTTCCTATGATATTACTACTGGCCCTAGATAAAAAAGGAGTAATTGTTTCTTTAATATTAAGGATGATTATTTCTCAACCAATTTGGAGCAGAAAAGGGGCCTTTCTGCTCTTGGAACCTTTGGTTCTAAGTATGCCATGCCTCTTGTTTTCTTAATTTTCTCTATGAAAAAATATTTTCAGGCTTATAATCATAATTATATGGGAGACAGAGTTCACCAGGAACTAGTTTTTACTGAAGTTGTTTAAAAACCAACAGCAGCTAATAAAATCCTTCATTGTACAATGATTCTAATAGACTAATTGAACGATTTCATATTTAGTTGTGTGATAGAAGTGTTAAAGGAAATAAGCTATAAAAGAAAATAAGACATAAACCTTCTAATTTCATTGTCATGTAGCACACATTGATAAACCAAGGATGAACTTTTAAGCTTTGCACAACTTCTTAATAGTTTGTCCTGTTGACATCAAGACCAGACGTTTGTACAGTAAGTTTGCTAACTGGCTTCTAAGTCAAATGAAAATGATACTATATGCAAAGGTTTAGCAAAAAATTGGCAGATTTGACAAGCACAAATAAATTTATCTTACTAATAAAGGAGAATATTTATAGCTCAGGGCTAGATGAAGGGTCCTTGGTGCTCTCTGAGCTTGGTTGTTTTCTTTCAGACATTTCATTACCAAAACTAGGTGACATAGATTACCAAGGACCCCTCAAGTTTATCTTATTTATGTTTGGCAAACAGAACTATTCAAACTCAATGGATATATGTTATCCAGTTTATTTTCATGCTGTTAGAGCTGAAACATACCAGCTATGAAAATATCTTGAAATTGTCTTCCTT
This sequence comes from Bungarus multicinctus, assembly GCA_023653725.1. Lineage (NCBI taxonomy): Eukaryota > Metazoa > Chordata > Lepidosauria > Squamata > Elapidae > Bungarus > Bungarus multicinctus. The sequence continues at coordinate 239,111,030 of CM042834.1, forward strand.
TTGATTGCTGCAAAGAAGATATTCTCTTCTTGTTCTCAGATCATATCAGTCAATTCCCTCTTATCCAGCAAAAACCAAACCAAAACAAAAAAAGACAAAATTGCTTCTGGCTGTCAATTTAGACAATGTGCCAGATTTCAGCCTCCTGTATTTTGAAATAGCCCAATATTTTAAATACCTAAATCCATAGTTTAAAATGGAACTGACAGCCGCCTAACTACAGCCTAACAAGTACTGATGCTAGCATAATGAAATGTAATTAAATTGTCTCTGTCAGGGAGAGAGCTGACCAGTCATTCAATGTATATCTATTGCTGTCATTCATTTAATTAGCTCTTAGCTTCATTATACTTAGGTGGTTTATTTTCAGCCAAATGGCCCCACTTCTCTCCTTCTTGACATAATGCCTTTCTATTCATTACCAAATCATTTTTTTAAAAAAATGTTTCCTTCCCTTTATTAAACAAGATAAAGAATTATTAATCATTTGATTTCTTTTTTTCTAATGGAATAGCTAAATAGTACTTCATAAATTCTGCCATCTCTAATGGAACAATAATATTAAAAAGCTTGCACTCCCTGGAAGATACTTTTCTAGATAAAATTGTTAGCTGGCATTACAAATTGACAAATCCTTCCACTATTGTACTTCAGCATAGGGAATAATAGCAAAAGTATGGATCCTTGTGATTGCCTTCAGTACAAAACCACAATTGCCCAGGAATGATTATAGTAGTGCAGTGAGAGTAGACATTAGTATCATAGCAGCCAGAAGTAGATAATGTGATTGTTGTTACTGAACACTGTCAAGAAGTACAGGAGAATCACCTTTTCTTTTGCCCTGGTATAGTCATTACCAGCTACAGACAACTATAGTCATTTGTGTTATAAAAGGAAGACTAAAACTGGACTCAGATGTATCCAGATAATGAACTACAAAGACATGGAGTTATCTGGCACCTGGCATCTCTTGAGCACTTTCTAGAGATTGTAAAGTTGAGCCTGAGGCCAAAAAATTCTAAAACTTAATTCTTTAATGTGTGATGAAATATCTTACCCTTCACAGTGGCAAATATGGACCCTGACCAAAAACACCAAGAACCTTTGTAAAACTGCATTGGTTTTCATCAGGCAATATTCATTATATTGGAATATATGCAGCAAAAATGGCACAGGTTTTAATAATATCTTAAAAACTAATTATTATAAAGACATAGTTTAAAATATCATACATCATATTGTTCAGTTATACAAGTTGTTGAAATATACAGTATTACACTTATTTAAAGCAATGAAAGATTGATCTGTTTGGTTTTGTACCTGTTAGAAATAGGGAGTTTAGTGTTCGTTGTGGATGAGAGGAAAATTGAGTTTTAGCATTTATATTGTTCCTTAATGTCTCCAGCACTGTCACAACAAACCTATGAGGTAGCCACCTTTACTGCAGATAAGTGTCAGTTGCAAGATTTATGAGATAACTTGGTGTGCTAACTATAGCCACCTAGTGGACCCAACTTAGATTTTTTTTTTCTGAATTACATCATAGTTTGTATTTGTTAAAAGCAGAGATTTCTGATCTTTGTCATTATTGATGATGATGGTGATGATTTCTATTGCTGCTAATGGTTTTTTTATTTTTCCAAATCAGTTGGAACATGCTCGAAAATTCAAGTAAGTGGGTAAAATGAAGAGATTTAAAATTATAAGTCCTTTGGTTTTTATTCTATAGCTTGCTTTTTCTAACCAGTTTTGAAGTAGACTTCCTTGCATGTTCTTAGTTTGCTCTGAAACTCCTCAGTATACTAATGTGCACATATACACACAGACAGTCATACCGTCAGACAGACAAACACTGAAAGCTAACCTGGAATGGGAACAGAACAGGAAGAAACAGATATAGACAAGATGTTATTTATATTAATTATACAGTTCAAAATTAATGCTAAGTGATTAATAATTTGCAGGAAATTTCAGTGAATGAGAAAGGGGACTGACAGTACTGAAAATTTGTATCTTTAAATGAAATATGTTGTGAAAGGATATATGGAACATACGGCATAAAATGGGAAAGATGAGAGCTGGAAAATTAGATAAACTAATTTGAAGACTATTTAGCAAGAATAGAATCAGGATAATCTAATATTAAATAATTAAGAAAGAGCCAGATTATGCAACCACACAGAAAGTGATTTTGAGAAAAATTTTGGCACTGTTGCAGTGATAATACATTAATCTTCCTATGCCCTGCTCAATCCAGCAGTATCAGATACAAAAGACATTACAAAATCTTATGCTACTTCAATGGAAGAAGAAATCAGGTGGATTTTTCTAGAGAAGGATAAATAATCTAAAACTTCTTAAGACAGCTTCCCTCCCCGCTCTGGCAGTTATAATCTCAACTGATTTTGGAAAAAACTGAATGGCTAGATTTCTCCTGATCTCTCTCTCTCTCTCTCTTTTGAGATTCAGTGGAAGGGTGAAAACTAGAGAAGTCACAGACATGGACCAGATGACTGTAGAAGAAAAAATGAGATTCCAGTCCTTTTTGGCAATATTCTAATTAAATAACTTCAGAAAGAACCACTCTCCATTCAAATTATCCTTTCCTCTGAAAGAAATAGGAAACACAATACAGAACATCAGTTCTGTGGACACAGATCTATCCATAAAGCTGCAATAGAATATCTAGTTGCAAATACCACTGTGATACGAAGTTGAACCTGTTCATCATTGTCTCCATTGCTCTCTCCTCCCTTTTAAAATGGCATCTGAGCAGATGTCAAAAAGTGCTTTTACAAAATTCTCTTTTTTGTGTGTTCAGTGCAATATTCTGCCATTTATGCAGCACTCAAGTTCCGAGGCATATGTCTGTGCTGCCTGGAACAACTCCATTCTGCACTAATTCAGAGACAGCCTTAGGCTATGTAATTTCAAAAGCAGATTGGCAATTGCTGTGGAGATATTTAAGGGAAAACCTTCAGCCCACTGAGACCAAAATTAATGGGTGTTTCTGTTCAATCTATCCTTTGTAGGAAAATATAGGGTGGGTGTAGGTTTGGGTTTGGGTGATCAGAACAAACGGGAGAAAACATGCTAGATTTCATATTTTATTTATTAACCCCTCCCTTTTTTTGCTAATCCTCGATTGAAAGGTCTGAAGAAAACAAATGACAAGTCTGAAGAAAATCAAGTTTAAATTTCATTGTGAAAAAATGGGACATGAAATTTTGAATTTTATATTTTCAGTTCTTATTTTATCTATTATATATACTTGTGAACTAACTAAACATTATAAACTAAAAATCAAATGTAATAATTGGCAAATAAACTGTGGATATTAATTTGCGGACTTGCTTCAAATTCAGCAAGCTATTAAATTTTTTTTAATGCATTGAAACTTCATTCATTTCTTAACCTTCCATCATGGTTTTCATAACTGGCTATCCCATTATATCCCTTTCATTGGTCCACAAACAAGTGCTTATATTTAATCAGATAGTGAAATACGGATTAGAAGCATTGAGAACTTAAATGTTCCCCTTGAAAATTGTACATTCAATCTACAATCTTTGCTAAAAGTGTTACCTAAATAGGCTTCATGTTATGGTTAGAAGCACATGAGTACCCAAATTTCATTCATGAATATTCATTGGTCAATTCATTTCAATTCCATTGAAAATATCTGCAGCTGCTGAAAACGAATAGGCTGTAAAAAGAATCATACCCTGATTTAATTGTACTAATCTAAAGCTGCCAAATACACTTCAGCAAAACAGTGGCTATTTATTTAGAAAACTTCTATAAGCTTTGGGAAAATTAATATTGTATCTTGATTCTTTACTAGGTTCCCTATACAACTATAATAAAATATATATTCTGAGATTAAAGTAGTCCTGATCTGCTGCATTTGGTAGCTTTCATCAACTAGGCTGTGATGACTCGGGGCATGGCACAAAGGCAACACAGTCACATAAGGACTATACAGACCCACTAACTCTGTCTCTAAGTCCATTACCATACAGCCCAACATCATCACCGGACTCCCCACCTCAATTACCACTTCCAATTCCACCATCACAACTTGCTCTCTCTCGCCCATTTCATTCTTTACCTGACTATTGGCAACTTGGGAGGCCACAACCTGAAATACTTAAATATTCCTCAACAGAACTACGGGCCTTGAGATATGTCCCCCTATCTCAAAATTGGCCCCCTTATCTCTCCAAGTCCCATCTCAAGGACGGATCTTGGGATCCGGAGAGATGGTGGGGTCGTCGGAAGCGTGGGAGGGAGGGTTACTTAAAATTTTTAATCAATTCTTTACATAAATTAGGGTTAACCATGTGGGAACTGGGGGACAACCCACCTGGGGCTCCGACCTGGTCACAGTTTGAACATAGCCGGAGTGGTTGGGACTCTGACATGGCTCGATTGAAGATGGGGGGTTATTCAAATGAGGGTGTCATTAATTCTATTAAAACGGTGAGCGGGAGAGGCAGATTTGGCGTTTATAAGGGGCCACATTCTGTTTCGGGAGCGCGCCCCCGCTACCTATCTGCTGTGGCACGCTCCGACCCCATTATCACTTCCCGTTCTCCAGGTGGTCTGAGTGATCGGGCCCTGGGCCTTCGGCTGATGTTGTGTAACGCCAGGTCCGTCATGAACAAGGCCCCTCTCATTCATGATTTGATCCTTGAGGGGGGGGCGGACCTGGTGGGTGTTACCGAAACTTGGCTGGGCCCAGAGGGGGGTGTCCCTCTGGTTGATATGTGCCCGGCCGGGTTTCGAGTTTTTCATCGGCCGAGGACCCAGGGAAGGGGTGGAGGTGTTGCGTTAGTTATCAAGGAAGATCTATGTCCGAGGGAGTCCACTGTTTCTCAGACATCCGGATGTGAATCTCTTTTCGTGAAGTTTGGTCCCAAGGTTCAGATGGGCTTATTGATTGCTTACCTGGCTCCCTGCTATGCATCATCTGCCCTGCTTGAGCTTCTTGAGGTTATTGCTGGCATGACGGTTGAAACCCCTAGGCTTATAGTCATGGGGGATTTCAACCTTCCCTCCGCCGGCGGTACCTCGGGAGTTGCTCAGGAGTTCATGGCTTCCATGACAGCCATGGGCCTAACCCAGTTAATCCGGGACCCTACTCACATTGGAGGTCATACCCTGGATTTAGTTTTTGTCTCTGATCAGTGGCAAAGTGATCTGGGTATAGGGAATATAGTCATAGAACCCCTGTAATGGTCAGATCACTCACTCCTAAAGCTTGATTTCCGTTCCACACCTCTTAACCGCAGGGAGGCGGGACCATTAAAATGGTACCGCCCCAGGCGCCTGATGGATCCAGATCGGTTCCTGATGGAGCTTGGGCCATTTCCCGAAACTCACACACACAACTCGGTTGAAAACCTAGTTGCCGCCTGGAATACGGCGACTGCTGGAGCGCTTGACCGGGTTGTGCCCTTGCGGCCTCTGACCCGGCGCCGCTCCCAAGTAGCTCCCTGGTTCTCCGAGGAGCTTAGGGAGATGAAACGCCGGAAAAGACGCCTAGAGAGTAGTTGGAGGACCAGCCGTTCTGAGTCTGACCGAACACTACTACGTTCTTATATTAAGACGTATTTAGTGGCGATAAGGATGGCGAGGAGAACTTACCTCTCCACCCTTATTGCGTCCGCAGAAAACCCCCCAGCCGCCCTGTTTAAGGTGACCCGCTCCCTCTTGAATGTGGAGTCGCGGGAGGACCCTTTGCAGGGTCGAGCTGAGGAATTTTCTATATTTCTCCAGGACAAAATCGCTCAGATTCGGAACGAATTGGACTCCGACTGGTCATCTCCGGGCGAGAGGGCGACGTCAGATATCGGTGAGGTCATCTGGGCTGAGTTCGACTCTGTTACAAAAGAACACGTTGACAGAATACTGGGGGGACTGAACGCTTCCACTTGTTTATTAGACCCGTGTCCCTCCTGGCTGGTCTTAGCCACTCGGGAGGTAACACGAGGCTGGCTCCAAGGCATTATTAACGCTTCCTTGAGAGAGGGGTTTCTACCCGCCGCTTTGAAAGAAGCGGTGGTTCGACCCCTCCTCAAGAAACCGTCCTTGGATCCAACATTGCTATCCAATTATCGTCCTGTCTCCAACCTTCGCTTTGTAGCGAAGGTCATAGAGACTGTGGTGGCACGTCAGTTCCCGCAGTACCTGGATGAAGCGGATTATCTCGACCCCCTCCAATCGGGCTTCAGGCCCGGGCACAGCATTGAGACGGCGTTGGTCGCGTTGATGGATGATCTCTGGAGGGCACGGGACAGAGGCTATTCCTCTGTTCTGGTCCTTCTGGATCTATCAGCGGCTTTTGATACTGTCGACCACAGTATCCTATTGCATCAGTTGGAGGGGTTAGGGATTGGAGGAACCGTTCTTCGATGGTTCTCCTCCTTCCTCTCCAACCGTTCGCAATTTGTGTTGACGGGGGGACAGAGATCGACCCCAAGGCCCCTACTTTGTGGGGTACCTCAGGGATCGGTGCTCTCTCCCCTACTGTTCAACATTTATATGAAGCCGCTAGGTGAGATCATCCGTGGCTTTGGGGTGGAATTCCACCAGTACGCTGATGATACTCAGCTGTACATCTCCACCCCTGACCACCCCAACGAAGCCGTCTTAGTTCTGACCCAGTGCCTGGAGGCCGTACGGAGTTGGATGGGTCATAACAGACTTCGTCTCAACCCGACCAAAACCGAGTGGCTGTGGTTTCCTGCCCCCAGATTCAGTCAGCTTATTCCATCGCTGACCGTAGGAGGAGAGACATTATCCCCTGTGGAAAGGGCACGCAACTTGGGTGTACTCCTGGACGTTCAGCTATCCTTGGATGATCATATTGCGGCCGCCACCAGGAGTGCTTTTTATCAAATTCGTCTTATCTACCAATTGCGACCCTTTTTGGATCTGGACGCACTTCGCACAGTCACCTCTGCCCTCGTCATCTCCCGCTTGGACTACTGTAATGCTCTCTACATGGGGCTCCCCTTGAAAAGTCTCCGAAGGTTACAGTTAGTTCAGAATGCAGCTGCACGGATGATCTTGGGCGCCCCTCGGGACGCCCACATAACACCTCTTCTCCGCTGGCTGCACTGGCTTCCTGTGGCCTTCCGGATTCGTTTCAAGGTGGTACTTACAGTTTTCAAAGTGCTCCATGGCTCGGGACCTGGATACTTACGGGATCGCCTGCTGCCACCAACAACCTCCCGCCGCCCAGTACGCTCCCACAGAGTTGCCTTGCTCGGGGTACCACCACTGGATCGCTGTCGTCTAGCAGCCCCGAGACTACGCGCTTTCTCTGTGGGAGCTCCATCCCTCTGGAATTGTCTCCCCCCGGATATACGAGCCATGTCAGACATCCTAACCTTCCGGCGCGCAGTTAAGACCTTGCTGTTCAAACAAGCCGGTCTAGCCAAATAAGATCATTGGGGTTTATATTTTGGAAATTTATAGGGGTGATTCTTGGCCATCTTGATTATTTACCTGTTTTCGCTTCTGTTTTCTGTATTATCTTGTTTGTTGAGTGTACACCGCCTTGAGTCCCTTTTGGGGAGAGGGAGCGGTATAGAAGAATAAATAAATAAATAAATAAATAAATAAATAAATAAGTAAGAAGAGTCCTTTTAGTACCTCCAATTTTTTTTGCAATGTCCAGGTTACCTTCAGCTGGAGAAAAAACTCTCCCAGGAACAGTCTTTAAATGGAGGCAATTCAGTCCAAAAAACTAAATACAAACTGTAAATAAAAATCCACACAAACCACATTCAGTAATTAACTTGACAGGGCTGGAGAAGTAATTGCAGACTTGAAAGGCCAGCAAAACACACAGTTGGGAAGACTACCAACTCCACCACCAGCCATTTTTTAAGCTCTTGCATCTGCTTCAAAGGAGGTCAAGACAATATTATTTGCCTTCTCACATTCTTAAAAATATTTTTACCCCTTTGGAATATTTTTACCCCTATAAGGAATATAACAACTCCAGGGGCCAATTGAGGCAGGCATAGAGGGTTTCTCCCCTTTTCTTTCTACTTTCTTTCCTCCTGCCCACCATTCTTAAGGAAGCAAAGATTGAAGTTCCTAAAGGGAGCCCATTGTTATGTCTATCTTGGACAAAAGAAAGTCAACATTCCTAAGTAGTTCTCACAAGACCAGTGTGTGTGTAGGTGGGTGGGGAGTTCAGTGGTAGAACTAGATAAACACCAAATAAAGCTAGTCATTCTACTCCAGCCTTTCTCAGGACCTATTTAAGTGTGTCCCATAGAGAAGGCCTTGAAGTACTGTGGCTATTTTTTATGTAAGAATTTTCACAAGGAAAACAATTTGTATTAAGTATACATGGAAAAGAAGTGGGCACTATTTTCCTTCGTCCTACTCCTGGGAGGTGAATGCCTATAAATGCCATTGCTGATAATCTTTGTCATGTCCATGAGCGATTATGTGTCAAAACCTGTAATGTAGCTTTCACTTTTTTTCTTTTCCCAATACTCTTTCAGATATTGAAACAAAACTTTGGAAATCAAGTATCATGTAATACAATTGGATTTAAAACATCTTTATTCTGTTCAGTGAGAAAAAATTTAGCTAAAATCAGAAAGTTTTTCTTCTCTTATACAACTTTAGATCTTCAGGTTTGAAAAAGCAGCATCAGTACCAATGATGAAAACGGAAGAAATAAATAATTAGTCAAGGAGAGCTCAATATCTATGTACTACATCTCACGGATTAAATGACTCCCTGGATTATATGGCACCTCACGAGAAGTGAAAGGGCAGAAAATTAATGACAAGGTTACGTAAAGCAACAGGTTACCCTGCTTTCAGTCCTTGATCTTAAATGCCCTTGCATTTAAGTCATCAGTGCAAGTGAAGGCAATGTAACATTCAGGTTAGATAACATATAATTCTGAATTCACACACACACACACACACACACACACATACACACATCTTTTAGTTTTAAATGGAAGGTGCATATTTTTGCAATTTATTTACACATATCCTGGATAAAATATAATGGGATATTTTTTATAAAATAAATGTTGTTATTTTTTCAAGGGACCAATTATAATGTACTTTATAAACTCTACAGATGTCATCTTCCAGATTAAATAAATTATACTTGTTGGACAGCAGCGTCAATTTCTTTATATTATGCTTGTATGCTCAAATTCAAATTTACATTTAAAATTTTTTTTAGATGCAAATATGTTGGTTTAAACACTGGTTTTTAGTTATGTCTGAGATGATAGTTCTAAATCAGTTTTTAACTAAGATTGCAAACTCTTTTGATCTCTTTGTCATAAAAAGTTGATTAATACAACTGAAGTATAGAAAGGGGTGAAATCCAGGAAGGATTGCTTTAATCAGCTTAAGAATAATAATTGAGAAGATGGAAGAAATTTTGCAATCTCAGCTGTCCAACACCAAAGCCAGCTTCCCACAGATAAATATCCTGGCTGCTAATGAAACTGGGTGGGATAATATACAAGTAAAAGTCCACCTATCCTGAAGTTGTTAAGGTTGAGAAATACTGCTTTAGACAATAATCATGCACAGGACAGGTGCATATCTACAGCTTTTGTTTGAGGGCACAATGATATAGCAGTTAAAGATACTTAGCTTGAAAGGTGACAGTCTGGATACGAGACCCAACCAGCAAGTGATAGGTTGAATTTCTGTTACTTGTCCCAGTTCCTATACAGGTAGCAATTCAAAACAATGCAAATGTGAGTAGATAAATAGGCACCACTTTGGCGTTCAGTGTGCCTCAACATGTAATCAGTATATTCGGACAATGCTGGCACCGTTAGCTAAGAAACAGAAATTATTGCCGTCTAGAGTCAGACATGACAGGACATGGGAAAATCTTTATCTTTACCTAGGTTTTAATTAAAATAGAAAGCTCAGTGACAACCTCAGCAAGACTATGAGGTAAAATATTGAAAACTGCTTTTAGTAAATTTTTTAAAATGTTTAATTTCAGTAGGAAGAACATGCATTCGTATGTGCATGTTCCTCCAAAACTGTTTTCTTGTCACTTTCCAGTCCATTTTATTGGTTGTAGGTTAGGGTTGAGATGAAAGAGTTGCTTGGAAGTGATCCTGCAAAACTCTACTTCATTGACTAATGCAAAATAAATAGCTGCATTTAGTAATTGTCTTAAACATAGCTCATGAGTCTGTCATCTGCAACTTTATAACTGTCTGGTTTGGTTCTGCAACCCAGCAAGACAGACACAGATTTCAGAAGATAATTAGGACTGCAGAAAAAAACAATTACTACCCACCTGTCTTCCACTGAGGACCTGTATACGGCACGACTCAAAAAGAGGGCTGTGAAAATATTTACAGACCTCTCACATCCTGACCATAAACTGTTTCAACTCCTTCCCTTAAGACGATGCTATAGAGCACTGCACACCAGAACAACTAGACACAAGAACAGTTTTTTCCCGAAAGCCATCACTCTACTAAACAAATAATTCCCTCAACACTGTTCAATTATTTACAAAGTGTACACTACTATTACTGTTAATCTTCTCATCACTCCTTATCACCCATCCCCTCCCACTTGTGATTGTAGGACTGTAACTTTGTTGCTTGTATCCTTACGATTTATATTGACTGTTTCCTAGTATGATTTGATTGTTGATTGTACCCTATGACTATCATTATGATTCTTGATCCTTAACAAATGTACCTTTTCTGTATGTATACTGACAGTATTTACACCAAGACAAATTCCTTGTGTGTCCAATCACACTTGGCCAATAAAGAATTCTATTCTATTCTATTCTATTCTATTCTATTCTATTCTATTCTATTCTATTCTGTTCTATTCTATTCTATTCTATGAGCTATATTTACTAATTAAAAAAAATAGAAAGAGAGTGGGGTTGCCTAACATAAGGTCTTTGCCCCATATCTAAGAGTCATGAGGGTTTTACTTTCACAATATTTCTCCTTGCCCACTGTATCTATCTGAATGAAAATGACAGATTGGAGCCTCTAACAAAAAAGGTAACCTCATCTATGTGTGTCCACAAATCTAATTTAAAAATTATACATTTTAAAAATATTTTTTAGATTATAAATTTAAAAAATCAAAAATTCAAAAGAGTTTAAGATTAAAAGTTGTCATGCTTCATTTGTTGTAAAATTATATTGTGCTTAACAATGTCAGTCAATTCTATTCCAAAAAAACCAATTTGGATTTGGATTTTTCATATTAACTGATAGAAACTTTAGATCAATGGGGCAGCTTCTAAAACAGAAGAAAAATCTGTTTTCTTTGTAGATATATTGGTGTCCAAATCAAATCTTGCCGTGTATATATTCCTTTAAGCTTCTTTTTTTCCCTCAGAGAATTCAGTCTATGACGTTTGTGAATAATGTGACATTTTAAAAATATCTGTATAGAGGTGATTAGTTATGCTTTGGTCTTCCAGGATGATTTGCAGCTGAAATATTTGAGTTTATTCTATGGAATAGTAATAAAAGGTAAATACAAAAAAAGTAGTCATGCCTCTGAATCATCATATTTTTATCCTTGGGATTTGGATTCCATTACAAATATTAGCACAGATCAAGGACATTTTATTTTAAGCACAAGTCTAATAGGAAGAGAGTTAATTCTATGAAACTGGAAGTCAGCTAAAGAAATTAAAATTGGTGTGTGCAAATGACAAGGAAATTGTTCCTTCAGGGTACAACTTACATATGAGTTTAACCAGAATCTCCACGGTATCTCTCTCATACATTTTGTGAAAATCCATATATTATATTTCACAATAGTCCTTAAGGATTTATAACTCTCATAACTTTCTGTAATACCTTTTAAGGTGTATTCTTAAATCCTAAGTGTCTGGCAGCATGCTAATTTTGACTGATAGGGTCTAGGAAGAGTGCCTTCTCTTCCATTGGCCCAATCCTTTCCCCAGAGCTGAGATGGACCTTTTGAAAGAGTGGGAAGACCTGCCTCTGGCAACTCTCGCAGGGCCACCAAACTTGGGGGTAATAGTGTCTTGAAGAATCTCTCCCCAACTTTTGATGTTTAACTTTATCCTTGTTTTTTACCTGACTCCTTTTATTAATTATTGTATTTTTATATTGTTTTTATGATTTTAGTTGTACACTTCCCAGTGTCCCTCTGATAGTGAGATGGGTGATATTTAAGATAAAAGAATATTTGTCATGTTAAAAAATATGGGATAGCCACCTTGATGGATTTTCCTCACCTTTTTCACAACATTAGTCTAAAGTGTTTTGGTTTTTTTTGAGAGGGGAGCAATGGTTGAAGAATATTCAAAAGTTAAGGCAAGGAGGCAGTGATTTTCATTTCTATCAGGACTTCTGAATTGTTAGAAATAAAGGCTACTGTAGATCAAATTGCTTTGAAGATCAGAAGCAGTGGTGATGTGGAAATCTTAAATATTAACTATAGAATGAAGAGAAATTTCAAGACACTGAACTTTCTCCTTGTAGATCATATAAGGTTTATAAAGATGAAGATTTTGGAGAAAATATTGAAAAGTTAGTATATGAGGATATAAAATAGTTTTTTCAGTAATCCTATCATCATGTTGATACGCTGTAGTCACATACTAGAAATATGAAGAAGTATGAAGGAGATTTTTATATTTCATACATTCATCTGTGCATTAAATAAATCAACGTGTGATAGACAAAGACTGTAGAATAGTGGATTAAATTAGATAAATTAAATTATTATTAGAATGGAATTGCAGAAATTCTCCAGAAAGCATTGAAATCTAAAATGGATTAGATTAAGATTTACTTACCTATTTTAAATAGCCAGACATTTTTTAAAAAATTATGGTTATTTTTGATATGTACAGAAGATAATCAGATTTCAAAGTAATTGAAATTTAAAATGATTTAAATTTTATTCTAGAAAAAATCAAAATAAATGATAGTATGCATTCTGATTAAGATGAGAATAAAAAAAAAACTATGGTTAATTGGATGTGAGATAATAGTTTTTAAGCCAAACTAGTGGCCCATGGACCAGGTACGTCATGTGCTGCCCATACCTACCTGCATTTTAGTGAAGGGGGAAAACATTGCAATACATCATGCGATGAAAACATGATGTGTATATATATGATTGTCATTCAATCCTGGACAAGAAAAAACCATGAAAGGCTACTAGAAAAAAGATCAAATACATATATATATATATATATATATATATATATATATATATATATATATATTTGATTTTTTTCTAGTAGCCTTTCATGTTTTTTTCTTGTCCAGGATTGAATGACAAGACTTTAAAGACTCTCATGAGATAAGAAATGAGAAGATATATTTTTTTTTTTTTTACAGAGAATGATAAATTACTGTGTAAATGATAGATAGATAGATAAATAGGTAGGTAGGTAGATAGATAGAGATAGATAGATAGATAGATAGATAGATAGATAGATAGATAGATAGATAGATAGATAGATAGATAGATAGATAGATGGATGATAGATAGATGATACATAGAATGACGATAAGGCTTTATTATTTTTTAATAAATAAAAGATAACATATGGGATGAAGAGAACTTTGGCTGAAATATTTGAGAAGATAATACGTTACTGAAATTGTTTGTACTTGTCTTGATGAAGAGGGAAGCCGTTTCTTTATATATTTTATTTCCTTTTAACCCACTTTTTTCTCCCTGCACTTTTTTATTTTTTTATTTTTATTTTATTTTGTGTTAGTTTTTAACTTTTAAACATTAAAATTAATAAAACGTTGCTGTTTTCCCCCTCTATAAGTTATCTAAAAGCAGACACTGCATAATATACAAAACAAGGAGAAGCACTTATTTAAACATACTTAAGTTGTTCAAGAACATTTAATTAATTGATTTATAGATTTATAAAAAGCAAAGAATTTGGTTATTCTTGCCCTATAATTTGATTTTCCCTTTTTTAAATCTAATGCCTAAAATCCTTAGACCAACATAGCAAAACGAAGAATGGCTGCCCAGTCATCATCAGTTCAAATCAAATGTCTGCTTGAAGGATAAATAAGCTTAATTACAGCCAACGGCAGTGGCTTAAAATAACATTTAAGGGCCTAGTGTCAGGGCAGTAACATAGAGTAGTCCAAAATAAAATGAACATTAATATAAATTTGAAAGAAGAAAGGGGAAAAAAAGAAGCAGGCTGAATACAAGAGCTAAGGAAGAGGATAAATTACAGTTTTACAATATGTAAGCCACAGCTGTAATGTAATATTTAGCCTTTTTCTTGAAAAAATTGCAGGATTAGTTCTTTAGTAAAAGGTAGTGTTCCTTATTGGTGCCAAGTTGAATATTTTGTAATTAGTGGGGTACATTTCTGCTGTCCAGGGATAGTATATTGGGTGAACCAGGAGTATATGAGTAATTGTTTCAATTTCAGTGTCAAAATAGATATATTAGTCAATCCTGGAATACAACATTATTACATATGCTTGTAACACCATCAAGGGAAGGCATATAGAACATATATTTAGAGGTGGAAAAAGGTGGTTCAATAAGATTAGATGAGGTGAGGTGAGGTGAGATGAAAATAATATTGATCTATTCCTTTGCACATTGAGGTCCTTTTTTGCTTAACTTCGCTCCAAATTCTTTCCAGACACAGCATATGTAGAATGTGATGAGTAAACATGAAGGGCAAATAAAATGAAATTGGATTCTTCCATGCAGAGGAGTGGCAGATAGCGCTATAGGTTGAGCTAAATATTCATTTCAACTAAAGTATGCCGCTTTGAATTACTTATAAATTAATAAAGATAGGATAAAACTCGAATAAATAAATAAATAAATAAATAATTTTTAAGCAACATAACTTCAAATGAGCCTGGACAAAGATATATCCCAGTTCTAGTCAAAGGACAGCATTGGAGACTGAACACGGGACTGGGATAAGGATCTCAAGTATTTGGATTGCATTGGAATGAGTGTGGGAACATTCCAATTTTAATATGAGTAGTTGGTTGGAGATTTATATTTGGATATGTAGCAAAAGGAGATGTGATAGATTGGAAATATATGCAAATCACCTCTTAGTTAAGGTATTATTATTATTATTTTGTTTGAGGAAAATTGAAGTGATGACTTAATATCACCAACTTTGTTTTATTTTAGTCTGACAAAATACCATTGCCAGAAACTTTTTCACAACCCCACTAATCAAACAGAGATAATAAGATAGTATCACAAGTGAGTTATAGTTTGGAAATTGGTCCTCTGACCTAAGGATGGGGGTTGCAATTCAGATTTAATGAGGGTCTTTATAATATCATTGATATAAACATTAAATTGCCAGGCACCGCATCGGATGCGGTGCCTGGCAATTTCCATCAGGCCCGGAGCTGGAGGAATGCTGCTGGGGCCTGGGCGGCCACGGGGGCCGGAGCTGGAGCCGCCGCTGGGGGTTTTCGAGCGGCGGCGGCCTTGTCCGGCCAGGCCTCGGCTTTTTATCCACCCTGGGAAGACGTGGGTTTGGCGAGGTGCCCAGCATTTTCCACCAGAACTGGAGGCGGAGGAGTGTTGCCGGGGCCGGGGCCGTTGCCGTGGGCAGTGAGAGGGCCTGTGGCGAGGCCAGAAAACATGACCTGCGTCCCCGAGTGATGGGTCCACCGCGAGGCCGGATGCCAGCTGCCAGTGGGATGCGACTGCTCCAGCTTGAACTTGGGTCCCGCTTGGTTTGGCCTTTGCCTGGTCGATGGCAGTCAGGGAAGATCCAGCCAAAGACACAGACATTGATATATTCCTCGAAAGATCTGTGGGCCCTGAGATATGTCCTGTCTCAGAGTTGGCCCTCTTACCTCTCCAAGACTTATCTCAAGGACGGATCTTGGAATCCGGAGAGATGGTGGGGTCGCCGGAAGCGTAGGAGGGAGGGTTGTTTAAAATTTTTAATTAGATTTTTAAAGGGGTTAGGGTTGGCCGGGTGGGGGCTGGGGGACAACCCGCCTGGGGCTGGGACCGGGTCGCGGGCTGAGCGTTGCCGGGAGGGTTTGGGTTTGGATGGGACTGTATTGAGGATGGGGGGTTGTCCCAGGGAGGGTGATCTTAAAGCTATTAGTACGGTGAGCGGGAGAGGCAGATTTGGCGGCTATAGGGGGCCACATTCTGTTTTCGGAGCGCGCCCCCGCTATTTGTCTGCGGTAGCGCGCTCCGACCCCCTTGTTATGTCCCGTTCCCCGGGGGGTCTGAGCAATCGGGTCCTGGGCCTTCGGCTGATGTTGTGTAACGCCAGGTCCGTTATTAATAAGGCCCCCCTCATTCATGATTTGATCTGTGAGGGGGGAGCGGACCTGGTGGGCATCACCGAAACCTGGCTGGGCCTAGAGGGGGGAGTCCCTCTTGTGGAGATGTGCCCAGCCGGGTTTCGGGTTTTTCATCGGCCGAGGGCCCAGGGGAGGGGCGGGGGTGTTGCGGTGGTTATTAAGGAGGATCTGTGTCCAAGGGAATCCACTGTTTCTCAGACGACCGGATGTGAGTCTCTTTTCGTGAAGTTCGGTCCCAGGGTGCAGGTGGGCTTGTTGGTCGCATACCTGGCTCCCTGCTATGCGGCATCGGCCCTGCTTGAGCTCCTTGAGGTTATAGCCGGCGTGGCGGTTGTGACCCCCAGGCTTATGGTCATGGGGGATTTCAACCTTCCTCTGCCGGCAGTGCCTCGGGGATTGCTCAGGAGTTCATGGCTTCCATGACAGCCATGGGCCTGACCCAGTTAATTAGGGACCCTACTCACGTGGGAGGTCACACCCTGGATCTAGTTTTTGTCTCTGATCAGTGGCAGAGTGGTCTGGGTGTAGGGGATATAGTTATAGAACCCCTGTTATGGACGGATCACTCGCTCCTGAAGCTCGTCTTCCGTTCCGCACCCCCCGACCGCAGGGAGGCGGGGCCGCTTAAATGGTACCGCCCCAGGCGCCTGATGGACCCGGATAGGTTCCTGATGGAGCTTGGGCCATTTCCCGAAGCTCACACACACGACTCGGTTGAGGGCTTGGTCGCCACCTGGGATAGGGTGGCTGCTGGGGCCCTTGACCGGGTTGTGCCCTTGCGGCCTCTGACCCGGTGCCGATCCCAGGTGGCTCCTTGGTTTTCTGAGGAGCTACGGGAGATGAAGCGTCGGAAAAGACGCCTAGAGAGTAGTTGGAGGGCTAGCCATTCTGAGTCTGACCGAACACTTCTACGATCTTATATTAAGACGTATTTAGTGGTGATAAGGATGGTGAGGAGGACCTACCTCTCCACCCTTATTGCGTCCGCGGAAAACCACCCAGCCGCCCTGTTTAGGGTGACCCGCTCCCTTCTAGAGGTGGAAGTGCGGGAGGATCCCTTACAGGGACGGGCTGAGGAGTTTTCTAGGTTTCTGCAGGACAAAATCGCTCAGATTCGGGACGAGCTGGACTCCGACTGGGCATCTCCGGGCGGGGGGGCGGGGTGGATATCGGTGAGGTCAATTGGGTTGAGTTCGACCCTGTTACCGTGGAAGACATGGACAGGGTGCTGGGGGGGCTGAATGCCACCACCTGTTTGTTGGACCCGTGCCCCTCCTGGCTGGTCTTGGCCACTCGGGAGGTGACACGAGGCTGGTTCCAGGATATTATAAACGCTTCCTTGAGAGAGGGGTTTTTACCCGCCGCCTTGAAGGAGGCGGTGGTGCGGCCCCTCCTCAAGAAACCGTCCCTGGACCCAGCATTATTATCAAATTATCATCCTGTCTCCAACCTTCGCTTTGTTGCGAAGGTTGTAGAGAGCGTGGTGGCCCGTCAGCTCCCGCAGTTCCTGGATGAAGCGAGTTATCTTGACCCCCTCCAATCGGGCTTCAGGCCCGGGCACAGCACGGAGACGGCGTTGGTCGTGTTGGTGGATGATCTCTGGAGGGCTCGGGACAGAGGTTGTTCCTCTGTCCTGGTCCTGTTAGATCTCTCGGAGGCTTTTGATACTGTCGACCACAGTATCTTATTGCAGCGATTGGAGGGGTTGGGGATTGGAGGCACCGTCCTACGATGGTTCTCCTCCTTCCTCTCTGACCGTTCGCAATTTGTGTTGACAGGGGGACAGAGATCGACCCCAAGGCCCCTGCTTTATGGGGTGCCTCAGGGATCGGTACTCTCGCCCCTATTGTTCAACATTTATGTAAAGCCGCTGGGTGAGATCATCCGTGGCTTTGGGGTGGAGTTCCATCAGTACGCTGATGATACTCAGCTGTACATCTCCACCCCGGGCCACCCTAACGAAGCCGTCAAAGTGATGACCCGGTGCCTGGAGGCCGTGCGGAGTTCGATGGGTCGTAACAGGCTTCGTCTCAGCCCGGCCAAAACCGAGTGGCTGTGGTTTCCTGCTCCCAGATACAGCCAGCTTATTCCTTCGCTGGCCGTGGGGGGAGAGGTATTGACCCCCGTGGAAAGGGCGTGCAACTTGGGTGTCCTCCTGGATGTGTGGCTGTCTTTGGAAGAACATATTGCAGCCGTCGCCAGGGGGGCTTTTTATCAGATTCGTCTGATCTACCAGTTGCGACCCTTTCTGGATCTGGGCACACTTCGCACAGTCACTTCCGCCCTCGTTATCTCCCGCTTGGATTATTGCAATGCTCTCTACATGTGGCTCCCCTTGAAGAGTCTCCGGAGGTTGCAGTTAGTTCAGAATGCAGCTGCGCGGGTGATCATGGGCGCCCCTCGGGGCGTGCACGTAATACCACTTCTCCGCAGGCTGCACTGGCTTCCTGTGGCCTTCCGGATTCGATTCAAGGTGGTACTGATGGTATTTAAAGTGCTCCATGGCTCGGGACCTGGGTAATTACGGGACCGCCTGCTGCCACCAACAACCTCCCGCCGCCCAGTACGCTCCCACAGGGTCGCCCTACTTGGGGTACTGCCACCTGATCGCTGGCGGCTGGCGGCCCCGAGGGTGCGTGCTTTCTCTGTGGGAGCCCCCTCCCTGTGGAATGATCTCCTCCTGGAGATACGAGCCATGACCGATATCCTGACCTTCTGGCGCGCAGTTAAGACCCTATTTTTTAAACAGGCCGTCCTGGCCCAGTAAGGGTCTATGGGGTTTTAAGTTAATAGGGGTTTTAAATTTTAATCTTATTTTTAAACTTTATTTATCCCGGTTTTAAATGAATTATAGTTGGACGGGATACAGCCAATTGTATTTAATCTGGTTTTAAATTCTATTTAACTGTGTATTTTAATGTATTTATTAGGCTGTACACCGCCCCGAGTCCCTTTTGGGAGAGGGAGCAGTATAGAAATCGATTAAATAAATAAAATAAATAAATAAATAGGACTGAGGCCAAGACTGCCCAACTTAGCTCTTTTAGTACTCGGTATAGGTACAGTCAGTTTTCTGTCTTTTATGCAGCAAATTTGCATTGTAGTGTTTTTGTGTAACATTATATTAAGTAAAGAAGACAGAAATTAATAGAATAACATCTCTGGGAAATTGAACTGCCTTCAAACCTATAAAGGCAGCATAAAAAGTGCCTCTCTGAGTTCTAGCATATTTTGTTGACAGATGTTGCAGAGTAACACTTTGATCCACTATCAGAAAGACCTGTTGGAAGCTGGCTTGTTCCTTGGCTAGAATTTTTTTCTTAGATCATCCAGTTGACAAGAGATGTCCTGACTAAATATACTAATTAAACTCAGCAACTTGATTAGAATACAGCTGATGAGCTGATTTAATCGCTTTCTTATGTATTGGAATTAGTATGGATTTACTCCAATCTTTAAGGATCTTAGAATTGTGTTGATATGGGTAAATAAGTGGGCCAAAACAGAGGCCCGCAATTCAGATTTGTTTTTCATATCTGTTGTTCAATCAAATCCCTCTGCCAACGCTTTGCCATTTTTAAATTGATGAATTACAGAAGTATTTTGGCTCCAAATGACTAGTCATGTAAAGATACAGAAGAATATAAATTGTTTATCCCCAACTACTATGCAAAATAAGACACCACAATATGCATTCCAATTTCAGTTAGGGTTAGGCTCATGGAGTGGCTTTTCATTTGTTTGTTTTGTTAAAAATTGCCTGGATGAGAGATGCCTCATTTGAATAACAAGGTAAAGTTAAATATTTCCCTGTCAGTCATGTCCTTTTCTGGGCTGAAGGACCCAGCATTGTCCAAAGACATTTTCCTTGGTCATGTGGTCTATTCACCCATGCTACATGGGATGCTGTTACCTTCCCACCACAAGTGGTACCTATTAATTTACTTGCATTTGCATGCTTTCAAACTGCTAGGTGCGCAGAGCTGGGGCAAGGAAAGAAAATTAAATCTACCAGCAAATCTGGGTCAGTCATTGGCCTATTCATATATTTCCCTTAGCCTAATAATTGTTTAGTTTTTTATTTAGCAAGATGAATAAATTGAGCAACCATGGCTATTCATCAAATTATGGCTAAATCAGGGTTTAGCTATCTTTATGTCTTCTATCTTGCAAAGATAATTGCCCAAAGAAAGATACGTAGAATCTTGAACATACTGAGATTTATGTGTGCAGTAGAAATCATTCAACTGAATGGTTATCAAGGAAGTTTTTTGTATGAATATAGAACCTTTTTTTGTTTCTTTTATTTTTTTTATTTTTCTTATAGTATCTATGTATTCCTAACTATGCTTTTACTTATACCTATATCTTGTAAGCAATTGACAAACCAAATAAATAAATAAAATAAATAAACCTCATTTCATCTGCCCTGATGATCATTATGCTGTTTGTAATATAGAGTAGCTGTAGAATTAGGGCACGGGGAGAACTTTGTTTCCTAGATTGTCCAAGGCTCATGGCAAAGTGCAATACATAAACAAGTTGCTTCCAATAGAACATTACCATGGAAAAACAATTTGAATGGCCTACTTCAGGGATATAATGTGTAAACCTGCTCTGTGAGGATTTGCAAAAACAATAGAAGTGATTTTCAGCACAATGAAAACTTTGCTTACTCTGCAAGCCTTGCAGAAAAGTTATAAGATGAGGAGAATAGCATCTTTAATTGCCCATTGGTGTTCTGCCTTGGATTCTATGTTTCAGCCTGGCTTTTCTCTTGCACACCTATGGTTTGAATGATTGTGGCTGATTCTCAGGCATGCCAGCTACTGCAGCTGACACACAAAACAAACTGTTGAGAAAAGGAAGGAGAGAAATGGTGTTCTCTGGAAACTAAGCCTTCCAGGTCACAGGTGAGAAGCAAAACAGCATGGTCCAAGTCTTGCGAGCTTTTTGTTTAGGCCAGGAGAAAACAGAGTGGTTATTGTGTTTCTATTCTGAAATGAAATCTGACATTAACTAATGAAAGCCTAAGCCACCAAAAGGAACAAATGTGGTGCATGTACCTTGGCACACAAGTTGTATGGCTCAGCTACTCAGCATACATCCATCTCACCTCTATATCTATATATCTATATTTATTCTCACGTATTTATGTCTATGTCAGTACATGTATTTCAGTATATTATTGGTCCCCATCTGAAATTAATCTCACCAGATTGATCCTATAGACTAGGTTTCTTTGAAGAGAAGGAAGAAGGAATAAAAAACCCCAATAATTAAGCATTACAAGACCATATAACTCAGGGGTGCCCAAACTTGGCAACTTTAAGACTTGTGGACTTCAACTGCCAGCATAGCTGGCTGGAGAATTCTGGGAATTGAGGTCCACAAGTCTTAGAGTTACCAAATTTGGAGACCTCTGACATAACCATTTTCTATTTTGATTAAAATTGACTAAACCACCATCACATTTTACATATTTTTCTCCTACAAACCCCTTACTCTCTTTTACTACTAAAACCCCTTACTCTCTTTTACTTACTGTTTAGTGATTACTTTCTACATAGATTGCTAACATTGAGTTTGTATATGTTATCAAGTGGCATATTTTAAAATATAACGTTCAGGCAAGAGTGTTTCTGTTGCCAGCATATCACCACAAGAACAAAATATGTATAGACAGCATATTTCATTTCATTATTGATTTGTTTGCCGCCCATCTTGCTTCTACTACTTGAAGTAGAAATAACTGGAATAAAAAAGAGAACCAGAATGACATTTGTAATTATATAACTGAAACCACTACAATTGGTATGTGCTTGTGACATCAATGTGTACAGAAAGATAATAGGGCTTTGATCACATCTTCATGACTCCCATCTTGGCTGCATCTTCCCTAAGGACACTCCTGCAGATCCTACTTTGCTTGCTTGTTTATATTGCAGCAACAGACTACATATCTTGGAAATATTATCCTTGTGCTGGGAGAATTGAGTATATAACAGGAGATCATGTATTATCATAGCATGGTCCCTTTTCAAAGATACTTGTCACTTCCTTTTAAAATCATATTTGAAGTGAAAGTGTAATATCACTATAGACCAGCATGAAAAATAGTAGTTTTCAGGGTATTCACCATGTGTCATAACGTATATAGAATTCTGGATTAATTTATCTCCTACAATTGGAACAAAGTTCCTATTCAAGCATAAATTCTTATTCCCTGCACAGTGTCCACTTTCCTTCTGAATCTACTCTTGAAAATAAAAAGTTTAGAAAGATGAAGATGGTTGCCAGAAGTCTCATCACCCTTGCATTAAGTAAATAAACTTTAGAAATCAAATGTGTTGCCATAAATGTTGGCAAGTTTGTTCTGTGTTCATTTCTGTGAGCTGTTATGAAGTACTTCATAGCATTCATCAAAGGCATGCTTTACATCTCCTACATTTTTTCTTTGTGTGCAATGACCCTATTCTGGTAAAAATAAAATGATATATTGATCGTTCAAATTAGAATAATCCATGGTGGTCTAATCCTGCATAGATAAGGTTCAATTGCACCTCAGCAAATCCTTTGGAGACATTTAAGACACTGAACAAATTACTCTTAAGCTTAATGACATACCTTATAACCCATTTCTTCTATTAGAAACATTTAAGATCTTTCAATTATTTAAAATGGCAAGGGAGGAAGAGGCATGATAACTTTCTAATTTTGAGGCCAGTATTTCATTAATAAACCCCAAATGATCCCACCCCAGTTCTGAGCACTAGATTTATACTGTTCTGGAAAAGTTTCTTTGCCACTGTAGTAGAAATTAGCTCTTCTTTTTGAAACCTGTAGTGCAGGGATATCAAATTTGTGGCCCATGGGCTAGATGCATCACATGCTGGCCACCACCACCCCTGGTTTAGCAAAGAGGAAAAAAGTTGCAATACATCACATGATGATACGAGTTTGACACCCCTGCTATAGTGAGTTTTCAGTGACTCACTTATGTTTATTTGAATGATTACATGTTTTTAGAGTCTGCCCTATGTTAAAACTATTAAAGACCCATTTAACATAGTTTTACACACCAGCTTTTTTTTAAATAAATGAAGGGTGAATTAAGGCAAAGTGGAATTACCGTAATCTTATCCTTGGATCCCCACTGATCTAAAATAAAATCCCTGGCATGGAGATATAAAAACAAGAGAAGACAAAAAGAAAAAAGAGAAAAAAAGCAGAGCAGGAGTTCTCAAATAAGATAGCTGTCCAATTTCTGCTTGAAGTCTTCTATTCTATACTTCTACTCTAGAACTTTTCTTATTGTCAATACTTTATTTTAATGTTTAACCCTCAGAGTTTCTAAGAACTCTCTAAGAATGTCTGACTAATAAAATCAATTGTTTTCTACAGAAGTTATAGTGCAATGAGCAAATGGTGGATTCCATTACAAATCTAAAATTTTCTTTTTCTTTCTTTCATTCAGAAAACATATCTTGTAAGGACAACATGCTACATAGTAATAAATAACCGTGATATATGAATCAATGTCAAATCCATGGATTACAAAATGCAAGAAATAAAAAGCAACAAAATAAATTCAAAAACCATCTTCTCTTCTTTGAGCATGTTTTGTTGAGCATGATTCAGTTTCAGCAATGAAATAAATAGGAATACTATTGGTGTGATGGAATCTTGGTTATGGTGATTAGCAAGAATATTTTAACTTATGGATATTTTTCTAATTTTCCAGATATTAAATATGCAGGAGAAAAATATACATCAATCCATATTTCCCATCAGCCAATTTATTTAGCATTTGACCATTAAATATCAGTTGTTATTGTGACTGATTGTATTGAACAAAAGCTTAGGGAATCTCAAATATTTATAGATGCTATATATTTACTAAGAAAGGGGCATCCCAATGACCTCATCAGCATCCCTTCCCCCATTATTCTTATTGTTATAGAGATGGCCCAACTGCCTTAGGAAGTAATCCATGTTGCTGTAGGTAAACCCTTTCATGTAGTATATTATTCACTTTTTGTGGTTATCTGTACAAAATATTGGCATCAAAGTACTTATTGAACCATAGAATTTATTTTGGCCAATTACTTAAAGTATTCTTAATTAATCTACACAATAAACAAAAGAGATAAAAAAGGAAGGCCCATTTATATTCCCCTGAGCTTAGAAAATAATTGGCTATAAATTATTTACTTATTTATCTATTTATCTATTTAAATTTCCATAGATACCCATCTCAACCCAAATGCAAAGGTTATTATTAGAATTATATGAAATTTATGAAATTCACTTCATGTTTCCATAGTACTCTCAAGTTATTTTAATTTAAAATGTATGGAATAGACCTATCCCACCAGCCAAAAATTCAGACAAACTAATTTGAAAGATAAAGTAGAAAAGCCTGCTTCAGCTATCTCTCAGTTCTCTTGTGCCTCTGGATCTTTCTTTCCGTTCTTCCTAACTAATTTTATTGCAAATCATTTTTAATCAAATAATCATTTTACTTCTCCTGTCCCCCATCCCACATTTATGTAGTGTATATATGTCATAAATTTTCTATGAAGTACAATCACCACCTCATAGAGAATGTTTTGACACACCAAGAATCTTGGCTGACAGATATAGCAATCCCCTGGGAGTTTGTTATGCTCACATGAAGAGAAAAAGATAACATGTCCAGTCTCTTTTACAGAAAAATCCAGATTGGTCAAAGAGATACATTGAGAAGCAACTATAAAGGTAAAGGTTCCCCTCGCATATACGTGCTACTCATTTCCAGTTTAAGGGGGAGGTGCTCATCTCCGCTACAAAGCCGAAGAGCCAGCGCTGTCCGAAGACGTCTCCATGGTCATGTGGCTGGCATGACTAAGTGCTGAAGGCACACCTTCACACCAAAGTGGTCACTATTTTTCTACTTGCATTTTTACATGCTTTCAAACTGCTAGGTTGATAGAAGCTGGGACAAGTAGCAGGAGCTCACTCCATTACGCGGTGCTAAGGATTCGAACCACCAAACTGCCAACCTTTCTGATTGACAAGATCAGCGTCTTAGCCACTGAGCCATCGCGTTTCCTCTTAGAAGCAACTAGGGAAAGGCAATTTCTACAACAGACCAACTTAGGTCTCACAGAAATAGCAAGATTCATGATGCTTTACAGTACTCTCTAAGCAGTTTACATACTCAGCGTATTGTCCCCAACAATCTTGGTCCTCATTTTACTGACATTGGAAGGATGGAAGGCTGAGTCAACCTTGAGCCCATCAGGATTGATCTGTTGGCAATGGGCAGAGTCAGCCTGCAATGCTGCATTCTAATCAGCTTGCCACCTTGGCTCCTGATCAAATTGATTTCATGATCATGTCATTCCCAAATGCCCTACATTGTTTGTGAGGAATTTTTTTTTTATCATAAGAAGAAGAAAAAATCCCCTCCCATCTAGAACAACTGATAACTGACCATCTAGACTGATTCAGCAGCTGCTGTGAATGAGTTGGTGATATCAGAAGAAAAGTATTTAGTAAAGTCCATGAGATTATAAGCTCCCAGAAGGCAATTCTTATCCTTCTTCCATGGCTCATTGAAATATATGTTTCACTATGGATGTGCCTAATTATGAATGAATAAATAAATATATAATTAAAAAGAATCTTTGAGGCTTTCAAAACTTTTATTTAGATCATTAAAGTCTACATCCAGAACTCTGAATAGATTTGTGCTTCTAAATATAACAAAAGCAACTCCACAATTTTTACTTCTGTGGTGAGGAATCAACATTTTAACCAGTTAGAAATTATTTTTTAATAATTAATATAATTGAAGGGTATCTGTACAGGGAATTTAAATATTGAACATTACAGTTTGGTTTCATTTTCATTGGTAACAATTCAATTGGACTCTTGGCTTCACCGACTTACAGAGTACAATCTAGAATTGACATAACATGTATCACTTAAAGTGGGAGATGCAGAGTTCAGGTTCGTTTTTGATTAGACAAAGTAATCTACTTGGTTTAACCCAAAACTGCATATCAGCTATTAGATGTTTTCTTACAGAGCTTTTCTTTCCATCAGGCAAAAATATAATGCACGATTCTATAACTGAAAATCTATATGTTAAGGCTACAAGTATCTCGAATTCTTGGTAGACATTTCTGGGAGATATCTTCTGAATTAACTTGAAAGGTACTAGATGAGAAAATGTAGATCTCCTACAATTATTATAACTTTTATGTTTTATAATAAATTATTAGATTTATAGGAAGTAGAAGTGATATTAATATTTTATGTGATCTTTGGAGTAACAAACTTAAAATGTTTTATTCTGATCAACCAGTAAAAAGTCATATTTAAAAATGTGGAACTAATATATTTTTGTTAAAAAAAAAAAAAAGGCTAGTGTAATGTCGTGTCTTTTGGATGCTTCTATTTAGCTTGTTCTACCACTCTGGATAGCAATATCATTTCTTTACCTCTGCCCCATTCTTCTACATTTCATACTCCACTTACGTGATATGAAATAAGTGCTTTTAATCAAGACATCTGTAATTCATTAGACACCACTATGTACTTCAACTGTAATACTGTTAAAAGCTTCTGCAACTGATTGGGGGGTGGGGGAAGGGAATTAACTATTCCACTTGTAAAATCTAGGGCAGAAATTAATAAAAAATATGTACTTGCTTCCTATTAACAACCTTTGTGCAGATTGTTTATAAATTGTAATTGTATAATTATGTGATGCCACTCATGACTATTTATTTACTCAGGCCATGCTCAACCCCATCTATGTAATTCTCTAGCACCAACTAAGCCATACCCACAGAACCAGTTGTTAAAAAATTTGAATCCCACCCCTGGTTGCAATCCTATTGTAAAAAACCCTGCATTTCATTAGAGACATTATTAAAACCAATAGACTGATATAAGTGGATTATAAAATAAGTACCAAAATGAACACTTACAAGTTAGTCTCAAAAAAGCAACAAATCCAAATTTCATGACTTAATTTATGAGACTCGAAATAGGGGAGGGGGAGAAAGAAGGCTAGGAAGAAAAAAAAGAAGCTGATCTGGAGATATTTGCTATTTTCACGGTAGTGACTTAAAACATTTGCTAGTAGCAGCCAGCTACTTGTAAGGCAATACGAAGTCTGTCCTCATTACATCATCACAACAATGGCTGGTGATACCAGAAGATACTACAAATCACTGGGGGAATTCTGTCTATTTCAGTTGCATTCTTAGATAGAACAAGAGAGAGCTTTTAGACATAGAAAACAAGCTTTACCAAGTAAAGTAGGAATACAGCTTGCTAGAAAGGAAAAACAAGCAAATGAGTTTAAGTCCTTCTTCCTGAAGATAAAATTCCAGTTGATATCAAATTTGTTTCTATTCTTTGTGACTTATTTTCTCTTGGAATACAGAAGCAACAACAATGAAATTGTCTTTATATTAATACACCTAGAGATAACTTTGGAATTAACTGTCAGAGAATATTTGTATTATTACAGTTTCAATTTTTAACTTTATTTTTGCAAAAATTGAGATAATGAAGAAACAAGTTCAGGATGACAGTAGTGGTCACATATATAATGATGGAAAAATTATTATATAAATGAAATATAATTATTAGAAGTACACAGACTGGATCTTATCTTTCTCAAATCATCATTTTGATTCAGAACTTCAAACAAATTAAATTTGGATAACTAAACTGAATGGTTGGATAAAGTCAATACTATTTGGAAAATCAATTTGGGCAAAAAAAAAAAATATGTGCATGTGTTAATCACTTTCTACTCATTTCAATCAGAGGTGCTATTCAGCAGGTTCTCGCCAGTTCTAGAGAACCGGTAGCAGAAATTTGAGTAGTTCAGAAAACCAGCAAATACCACCTCTGATTGGAGATTTTACAATATCCTTCCCCTGCCCCACACACCAAGTCACACCCACAGAACCGGTAGTAAAAAATTTTGAATCCCACCACTGATCTCAATGATTTGGAAGCATCTGATTAGATTCTGTAATTTTTTCCAAACTGACAATCCAATTCAGAAAGTTAATTCAGTTGGAATATTATACTGGACTTTTCAAAGCTCAAGTAAGTATCAAATTACATTCACAATTATTCCACTCATTTCTATAATTAGTGTTAGCCACTAGTAGGAGAGCAGGAATTTGTGGATAAGAAGGATCCTTTGTAGGTTTTAAAATATAGTTGGGAAGAGAAGGCGGGGAGACAGATTGTGATCTTTCCAGAAATTCAAATAATTAGAAATGTGCATAAGTGATGGTATGGCTTAAACTCCGCAAAGATGGACAGCATATGGAGGGAAAGGTCTTGAATGAATGAGAATGACCTTTTATTGCTTCCTTTTTTTCTTCTCCAAATTATAAATCTGTATGGGATGAAAAGACAGGAAAGAAAGCCAGGCAGCTAGTTTTTGAAGCAATGAGTTCAGCATGAGGTTAAATTTTTCATCCTGAGAATGACAAGGAGAATATTTGGCCCAAAATAAAAGAGTAAATTTATTTTAATAATATTTCTTGCTTCTAATTGCCTTCTTTACCGGCCATGGGCAACAAATACTTAGTACTATGCCTTCTTCAAAAAGCTGTTCATGTCAAATTAAATTTCAGATTCTCACCAACTTCTACCTTTAAAAATATCTTTTACATATTACTTCTTTAGTATTTTTCTGTTTTCTGTAATTGATCTTAAATTTGGTAATGCTTATTTGGCATGTTTTTGGGACTACGTAAACTAAATAACAATTAATCATTCCTAAGCAAAAAAAGAATTCCTAACATGCTATTTTTGTTTGCAAGAACAATGATAAAGAAGTAAACACTAAATGTGGAACTCCTCACTCCCTCAAGATTATTCCCCATTGTTTTTAAGTATTTTTATTTGCTTATAAGCATACAATCTGTCTTTATTAAGCAGTGGTGACACAGTGGTTAGAATGTAGCATTACAGGCTAAATCTACAGCCTAGAGTTCGATCCTGACAGGGCTCAAGATTGACTCAGTCTTACATTTTTCTAAGGATGGTAAAATGACGATCCAGATTGTTAGGGACAATATGCTGACTCTATAAACTGTTTAGAAAGAACTATAAAGCACTATGAAGCAGTATGTATGTCTAAGTGCTATTGCTATTGCTTTAGTCTATGTCCAAAAGAATAATAAATAAAGCAGATAAATATCCTGCATCATTATAATTATGTTTTTAAAATAGCATTAATTGGAAAATTTACAAAACCTATTTGAGGAGACTATGACTGGAGGGAACAATGTACATATTAACACAAATTTTCTTTCCACTTACACACTCACCATTAAATACCTTTTCCAACAGAACATAATCCATTGGAAATCTACCCTGCATAAATACTTTTAAAATGAATAAGAGTTTTGCAAGAATACAGCAATGTTCTTATTGTTAAAATTGCCGTGTTACATTAGTTCTGGAAAAAATGTACAGATAACAATTCTTTTTTTGGCATATTTCAGATACATAGAAGATCTCTGGATCTGGCCTTTCCCATAGTAGTATGTCTTTATCCTAACAAACTCTTTCCTTTGTTCCCAGCTGTGGTGATGGAGGCATAATTGACTGGAGAAACATAACAACCTTCTTAGAAGCCACATCTGCATTCTTGGAACTCCTTGCCTGAGAAGATGAGGTTGGTATAATCATTGATAGACAGTAATTAAGATTTATTTAGGGAAACATTTATTTGAGAACTTATTTTATTGATTTTAGCAGTTGTGCATAAGAAACTAAAGGATTGGGGGGAGGAGGTTAACAAATAAATGATATTTATTTCAGAAGAGATAATTTGGCTGTGTCCAGAATCATATGTGATGTGTAGCTAGAACTCCAAAATACGCAGCCTATCAATTTCATGCTGAAAGAGAAAAGAATTCCCTCTGCAGTCATAATAGTCTCCTCCTCCAAGCAAGAGACATGAGCAAGTGAACTAATTGTCTATCCATAAAAAGTCGCATTGTTATGCTGAAACCAGAGACCAGTATGCCACCATGAACTTTTTCAGAAGAACAGCTGAACTGCAGAAAAATCATTTTCCCAAAATGCTTGCAGTCAATAATCAAATTCCTCCTTGTAAATTCTGGGTAATCATAAACCTCAAGTGGCAGAAGAATCGTTCAACACTTTGCTTTATGGAGAGATTTCATAACACATTTCAGAGTGCTTTTGACAACAGCCCTATTGAGAAATTTCCTTTGTTGGAGGATTTCATCGGTCACTTTCCAGAGAACTCTGTGTTTAATTAGCTGACAGAATAAAAGGAAACAGCAGGAATTTAGAGCTGAGGAGCCTCTGCAATTGAAAATTATGTGAAATTATGGGTGGTTCTTAATGTGTCAAATGTTTTTAATGATGAAAAATAATTATGAAATTAGTAGGAAAACATTTAACTAAATAGTGATTTACTAGGTTTGCTAATTGTCATAAATTAGAAATGGTTCAGCATACTGCCTTCAATACAAAGATAGAGGTGAAAGTCTAGGTAGGCAGTTTCTTACATTCATATAGTACCAGGGAGTAGTTCCCATTGAATTTAGAAGGGTTTATTTCTGAATTCACATGAATAGTATTGACCTGTTAGGGTCACTAGCTCAATGCATACATAGCTGGATAGTTGGATAGTTGCAGTCAGCCTGAACACAGTAAGAAATTTGGAGCAAAATAAGTCAAAATGCAATTCACACCTCACTAGTAAAACTCCCATTGATTTTAGAGCTCTAGGACTACACTTTTTTTTGAAAAGAAAAAACTCTCCAGAGTCAACAAATGAGATGTAATTCTTTTTCTTTAAGAAACATTAACCCACAAGAAAGGAAAAAAATCAATCAAAGAGATTACACAATTATGTTATAATAATTTAAGTAGGCTTTCTTAATTGTATCATAAATAGAATGCATTTTCAAATTGATACCTGTCATTGAAACACACTTGATGCTCAACCTAGAGATCCTTTTGAACTATAGAAAATATTAGTCAAAATTATAGCAAAAACATATCACAAGAAGAATTGTTAAAGATTTCCTCAATAATTCCCTAATAATTCCTCCTGAAACTCTGGTCATTTTTCCATTAGTGGGGTGTTTGTAGTATCTACAATTATTTCAGTGCTATCTTTGTTCTGTCATTAGTGGGCCAATAGACTAAGCCTGTGATCCTGTTCAATACAGTATGATTGATTTGAATTTGTGCAATTAAGTCATTTTCAACTCCTATAGTCCATATAGATAGATTTTCTCTATTATAATATATTTCTAATCTGTTCTTTCAAATCTCCCAATGGTATACTTATCACCTCTGTAATTGAGTCTGTCCACCTTGCTAATAGTCATTCTCTTGTTCTCTTCCCTTCAATCTTTCAACCTTTCCCAGCATTAGAGCCTTTTTCCTGAGAGCTGCACTTCACCAAATGTGTCTGAAGTAGGACAATTTGAGCCTGATCATTTGTTTTTTGAGTGGGGACTCTGGATTTGGTCGATGATCCATCAATTTGTTTTACCGACTGTCCATATTATTCTCAGAAGTGTTTTCCAACACCAACACTCAAAGGTATCAATATTCTTCTTATCTTGCTTGTTTATAGTCCACTTTCAGTTCAATAGAATATCACTGGTATATCATGGTTTGCACAATTCTGACTTTTGTATGGGTA
Organism: Bungarus multicinctus; assembly: GCA_023653725.1. Classification (NCBI taxonomy): domain Eukaryota; kingdom Metazoa; phylum Chordata; class Lepidosauria; order Squamata; family Elapidae; genus Bungarus; species Bungarus multicinctus. The sequence goes on from CM042834.1 coordinate 239,143,090, forward strand.
GAGAGATCACAGCATTTGAATATCTTTTCCAAGTTCTTCGTGCCCACTCTGCCATGAATATTTTTGACTGTTTGTTCCTTTATTATTGATGGTTGATTCATTGATTTTTGTTGCACCAACATTGACAAATAATTCCAAATTTTGTAACAATTTTCAGACATCCCTATTCAAGATGTTGGTTACATTCATAATCCATATATATAAATAAGACCAATGCACACTAGTTTTCCATGCTGACAAAATCAACAATAGTGTGTGTGAGACTCAGGAACAGAACTTGCTGGTTCTTCTTGTTCTTTCACCAAAATAGAGTTGGGTCATATCCACAAAATTATCATATTCATCACAAAATGAATTTCAGAAAGATACATATGAAATTCATAAACAATATGCGTCACTTTTGCTAGTCAGGTCTCCATTAATTATGCGGTGGTGAGATGGAAATGAGATAGAATTTATGAGATTAAAATTATGTATCATGTTCTAAGAAAAATCTTGAGGCACAAAGAAAATGGAAAGGGAAAAGTTTAGAATAAGTATGGCAAGAGAGGAAGAGAACCTCAAAGCTACCACCTTTTATTTATATAAATGCCAAAGTCATATAATAGATTTGATTCTACTGATGTTGGAGTTCCATGTAGTTTTGTTGTTGCTTTTGTTGGCATTCTGGAAAAATTTCCTGAAAAGAAAAAGAGAAGGAAAATAAGTAATAATATTATAAAATTTGCCATCAATGATGTTTGTTATGTGGGGAAAAATTCCCATGTAACAGTTGGAGTAGAGTTAATAATAGTTATATTATTATATCCTCCGTTAGGAATCAGCTTCTGATCCTTGGGATCAGTTGGCTCCTTGGGATCAAGCTCTTCTCATCATTCCCTATTCCATTAAAATACAATAGACATCCTGTTAATAGAATTCTTCCTTTGGTTTGATGGTTCCTATTCTGCACAGATAAATCCAGACATTATATTTAGTCTATTGGCCACATCCTTGTTTTTGGAAGCTAGTCTGTAGACTTCAATAGGTGACATCATATTTAGGATTTCACTTATAAGAGGTTTGATTCCCATCTTTTTTCTCTATGTTTCAATTGGCAGTTTACCTAGATTTCCAACTTGGCTCTATGATATTTATTTTTCATGTCATCATTATTTCACTCTGCAACTTGTTTTATTTGCTCAAAGACAGGGTGTTATGAGTGAAATTTGGTTATTATACTTGAGACTATAAAGAACCAAACTGAAGCCATTTTGTGTTCGCAGTTTAACCTTTTAAAAGTTTTAGAGTTATGAAATGTGTTTTTGTGAGACAAATAGATTGCAACATTTTGTACTTGGCAATCATTGGGAAGTTGTTCCAGGGCATTCTAACATTATAAATGTCACACTAAGGAATATTAATGTTTCCTTATAATTTTCTGGAATTTGATAAACAGGAAATATGAAAATGTTGGAAGTTTTCCATGGAAGGTTGTATAACATCCATATATGGAAAAAGGAAGTATTATGTAACCATGTGATTTGATAAACCTATATAAGCTGTATTCACTAAATGGAGGATCTCCTTCCTCTTAGAAAATGTTTTTTTTCCCCCGGGGAGGAGTCAATACTGCAGTATTTTCCCTAATAAAGCATCCTATGGCTCAGATTATCAAAAGTCTGTTGTTTCATTTTATTATGCTTATAACAATTTTGGTGAGCCAGCCAGGAATTAGACGTTTTTTTCTTCCTTTGGATGGATGATTTTTCAGGACTGCAATGGCGCCTCTTCACTGGATTTGTGGAGGCAGTTACTGGGTCTTCTGCCCAAGGGAGGTGAAATCGCTCTTAAAACCTTGATTGATAATCTGGTTGTTGGTGCTTGGAACGGCCGAAGTTTGGTGCACCAGGGGCTCAGGTGAGCTGAATTTTAATTAGTAACTTTTCAAATTATGTTGCAACATTTCTTAAATTGGAATGGGATTGTTTAGATGGATGGAAATGATTTCTGTTTGATGTGTGTATGAGAATTTAAACTGTTATTTTTTTTCTTGTCTCTTTTCTCCCTGTCATATTTTGTGTTAAGGGGGCTTATAACAAGAACAAGATGTTTCTAAAGTTCCAGAGTTCTCTTTTGGAGAGCTAGTTCAGTTTTGGCTGCTGGTCTTTAAGTATTATTCCCTTGATACAGATTGTACTTTGTATGGCTGGAATGGCTGAAATATGTATGAAACAGTTTAAAATTTGGAGTGTATTGAAATGTGTATTAGTTTGAATGCCTTCAAAGCTGTGTTAAACGGTTAACTGTTGAATCTTTGTATTGTCTCTTTTAATGCTGTATTGAAGAGTTAAAGAGATTATGCCCAGGTGATTTATGTAGATCTGTGATATGTAGAAGGATCTTTCCCCCTCTTAGTAAGATATTTTCTTAAGAAATATGTTGGCTGTTTATCTCTCCTTCCCTATATGTGTTCCAGCTGAGAAGGGGAGAATTAAGGGGGTGTCCGTTGTTTCACAGTGCAGAGGATTGAAATGTGAGCTAACTTTGAGAGAGAGAGTTGTGAAGATTTTATGTTTGGAATAGTTATGAAATTTACAGCAAAGAAATTTTATTTGTAGTGTGAAATGCCTAATAGTCTTACAGATGTATTATTTACTTCCTCTGTTTTGAGGAATTATAAGTTGTCAATGCTGAGATTGAAAAGTGTTTCAGTAAGGAGTTTGTTCCTGGTTTAAGCATTTATACTTTTGTGGAGTTGCAGCATATTTTGGATTATTTGTTTCCTTCAGAAGGGATATAGATACTATACTCCACTAGTATAGTCTACTGCAGGAAATACCTGGTGATATACTGGCTGGAATAGTCAGGGCAGTTTAGTATAAGGTATTAACAACTGATGTGACAAGAGGACGGAATCTGGTTATAGTTTTTTCGTAGATGGGTCAGTTTAGAGATGAATCGTCAGCTGAATTCTTGAATAGAATTAGAGTTAGTTTGAATAAGTGTTTATTTTTTTTCTTCAGAGAGACACCAGAATACTAGGCATTAATAAAATTGTAGTTTGTGACAGAGGCCATGGAAGGTTTTTTTTTAAGTTGTGATGAAATGAAATCTTGTTAGTTAAATATGTTTTCTGTGTTTGAAGCTGTTATAATGCTAGAGAGAGAGAGAGAGCAGAGATAAGTCAGATGGATTTGGACTTGTAATAGTTAATAATATCACAAGATTGGATCTTCATCTTCATATTTATCTACTGGAAGTAGATGGAAGCATCCAGAGAAGGGAAGTGAATAGAATTTCTTTCCTGGAACAGAAATAGCTGCTGAAAAAAAGTAAGCAGTCTTTTGCTTGTGGCATTTTTTGAGAAATTTGCCCGGACAAGCGGAGAAATTCAGCAGAGGCTGTATACCCTAATTGAGATTAGGGGGGTCAAAGGCTTTTAACACTTGCTCTTTTATCAAGAGTTTTTAGTAACTATAGAGGTGAGACTTGAGGAAACAGTTGTTCTAACAGTTCCTGATAGATACATAGCCAGAATTGTTTTTTGGCCAGGTATGATGTATCTGGTGTTAAGGGAGAGCTTTTTGATGTTGCTATTGTTGAAGATGTGTCTCTAAAAGGAGGACACTCTGAGATACTATTGGATGCTATGTGTATACCTGAAGCAGGTATGGACCTTTTAGGATGGAATGCTTTGTCCTTATTAGGGTGTGAGCTTATCTTTCTGAAGATAAGTGTACTGTTCAGTTATTGACTGATGAACAGGAGAGATTTATAGATCCTATAGTGTGGGAAGTAAAAGAGAATAAAGGGGTTTTGACTATTACACTTGTGGAGGTGATATTGAGCCAATGAGGCAGAAGCAATGTGATATTTCCCTGGAAGGGAGATGTGGCTTGAAACTAGAGTTCCTGTTAGGGAATGGGCTAATTGAGCCTGCGATGTTACCGTATAATATATTCATATTGCCTGTAAAGAAACCTGATGTTTTTTGATGTCTAGTTGGTTGGTTTCATATAATCACTTGGTGATTATTATGCCAGAATCCCTATAAGGTGTTAGGGGAATTCCATATGAATACAGGTATTTTTAATGTGATAGATTTGAAAGATTTTTTTTTAGACTTGCCCAGTAGTGAGGATTGATCCAGATACACATTGAACTTGACAGTATCAATGGTGTGTTTTACCGAGAGGGGTTCTTAGAAAGCCCTAGTTTGTTTGGACAAGCTTAGAGCAGGTCCTTGAGGGTTTTGAACTGCCTGTGGGTATAAAGGTGTTAGGTGAGAAGAGAGATGTTGAGAAAGGTGTGTAAATGCTTTGTTAGATTTCTTAGGACAATGGGGCCTAAGAGTTTTAAGGAAGGAATTGTAATCTGTGGAGTTTGATTTAGGACATTTGATTAGGTATAGAGAATCAATCCAGACAAAGAATTGAGAGGATAATTAGATAATCTATGCTGAGAACTAAGAGAGCTCTTGTGTTGACTTTTTGTCTGAGTTTAAGGAAACCTTTCCATTTGTTTGTAGCAGTGGAAGAGGTATAGCTGAAGGTGTTTGTTCTAGTTCAGGTGTGAGCTGGGAAGCAGAAACTTATCGTTTTGTTTTTGGTTGACAATATATATATATACCTCGTCTGCTAATCTATTTCCCAAAATCTCTTTGGAAAACTTTTCTTAGCCAATCATTCTATAACTTCAGCCACTGCATACCCACTTCATTTTCTAGTAGCTTCAAAGCTTACACCAAAGCAAACACTTCACACATTTAAGCAAAATACTCAACAGATAAGCATTCCTTACTTCAAGAAGATCTATCAATAAATGAATTAATACCTCCCTCTATTGGGCTATCTTCCAAATCCTCTATCACTTTTGTCAGTAAATCTAGAACTCCAATACAATCATGTATAGTCCTATATCTTCCATTCCTGTTTCTCACTCAAAAGGAATTCAACTGAATTTAAATTCCTGTCAGTTGAAAGAAACAAATACTCCTTAACAATAAAATTGCTGTAAAAATCTAACATATGTAAGCCACATATGTTTTCTGCATTAAAACACTAAAACTACTAAAGCACTTCCAAAAATCAGCTTCTTACTTCCTCCCACAAATATAGCCATAGCAGCTATATACCAAAAACATCCATAACAAAGTACGTTTATTGGTACATCATATTTGTGATGAAGCTCTTATATAATGACCAATCCTTTATATATCAGCCTTGCAGAGTAAAAGATGGTTATCTCCTAACCTATCTCGTAGCGGTAGAAAGAAAAGCTGTTATGAGTTCATGAGTCCAGGCAAGAATGGAGGAAACTTCCCCCAACCCATCGAGGGTCAATTTAGTGACCAATCAGGATTACCGATGTGGCCAAGTGACATGAACTACATTTTCCAGGATACCTTTAATTACGTTTACCATGATGCATTCTCTTAAGGGGACAGCTCATAATTCCTAAGTAACTATACAATTCCCATAGATTGGCTGGGACAGCATAATGATACAAAAGCACAAAAACAAATGAACCTGGTTTATCCATATTGAATAGATATTCAATATGAGCTGGTTTTCAGGAAGCACTTTGACCTTGGCTACTGAACTGACTTCCCAGGATTCCTGGGACCCCAACTGATATTTTAATTTTATAAATATTTTGTAGGTTGCTCAGAGTCTTCTGAAAAAAGTGGCTAAAACAAATTTAAATAATAGTAATAGGTGGCCTTCAGTGAAATCATTTGATTCATTCAGGATGAAATTTGCATTAAATATGGCTTTTAATAGAAAAGAAAGAAAAATGCCATGTTTCCAATGCAGCTGACATAGTTAAGTGTTTATGCATGTAGCAATAAAAAAGAAAACAAAAACTGTCTACTTATTTGGTAATATATTTGATTTTTCTGACACATAATGCATAGCCAATCTTTAAACACCTGCTATCTGGTGCAAAACACCAGGTCCACATTGGGAAGGTTCAATTAAGCTGATTTATTGCTAAAAGCCTATGCATAGGAATCTTCTGAACTAATGGAGGGAATCTGGTTAGTGATAGATAAGCATCAATGACTTAATTCACTTGTGACTACATAGGGATTCTAGGCTGATCCCTCTTTTCATTCCGCTTACAGATTCTATCATTCCTTCTCCTACACCTAGATAGGTTAATCAAAAAAGAGTAAAATATATCAGGAAACAAAATAAAAATCATTCTACAAAAATACATATGTCAAGGACTTCCTTTTTACATGGTGAAAACTAAACTGAAATAGAATTTTTCTCTGGAATAATAGAATACAGTATACTTATACATAAATTTTCAAATATAAATGTGCTATGAGCTTGTACTTTCTTAAGAGAAATCAGATAAAATGGTGAAGTGCCATAAAATGATAGAATTCCATGAGAAATGAGAGAAAGAATCCTATTAAGCTGGAAAATATGGATTCTATTAGTCATTATCTTACTTCTTTAACTTATCATCCAGCATGCCTACTGTTGCCCAGGCATGAAAAAAATAGCAAAGGAAATACCAAAAATATTCACTGGGTTATAAATCTGTTAATAACTCTAAATGTTGGGGTTTTTTTTTTTTATGTAACCTAAAATATGTAGTATCTTGACAGATAAAGACAGTACTAGAATCTAAGTTACTTCCAAAGCTACGGACACAATTATTGATTTAACTGTGCAAATTCTATATAAGTATTAGTGTTTTATCCTTTCCTTTCCTTTCTTTCCCCTTCCTCTTCCCCTTTGTTTATTGCCCATGCATAACCAATACATGGCACCCTAAGAGAATAGCATCCAAAAATAATATCAGATTTTGCATAACTGAACTTAGTCAAATAGGTATAAAGAAAAGGTGCCCTTCTCTTATTTTTTTTAATACAGGTAGTCTTCAACTTACAACAGTTTATTTAGTGGCTGTTCAGAGTTACAACAGCACTGCAAGTAGTGACTTATGATCATTTTTCACATTTACAACCATTGCAGTATCCCAATGACCATGTAATTTACATTCAGATGCTTGACAACTGATTCATACTTATGATGGTTGCAGTGTTCAGTTATTTTGTGACCTTCTGACAAGCAAAGTTAGCGGAGAACCCAGATTCATGTTACTAATTTAACAACCGCAGTGATTTGCTAAACAAATGTGGCAAGAAAAGTGGTAAAATGGGACAAACTCACTTAACAATTTTCACTTAACAACATAAATTTTGGGCTTAATTGTGGTCATAAGTTGAGGACTACTTCTAATAAGCAATAGAATATGTGGCAAGAAAAATGGAGAAGTTAATAAAACCATTCTGATCTGATTATGTTACTTCCTTTTTGTTTGCCTTATTATTTAAAATTGAAACCTCTCTTCTTGAGAGCATGCTGTGGTATTTTACTCCACTTTGTAAAACCAATTGGGAAGAATCTTCTAGTATCAATCTGAAAACATTAGAGCATCTCCAGAGGCTGGAAGAGGTCACAGAAGTGCTTTCCTTTTACTGATTTTATAACTGTCACTTATCCATATTCAAAGTGTTGTGTCTAGCCACTTACACCAAGTTCTGTATTAGGATCAAAATATCTTGGTGTCTTCACAGTTTATTATTTTGCAATTCAAGTTATTTCAAACAGAATTTAGGTGAATTTAAGCTAGTGATATCCCTTCCTTCTTTGCTTAGCAATAAATTCACTGATTTCAGGAATTTGGTTCACAGTGAAATCCTGTAACTTAATAACATAAAATAACTCCAACAAATTGAAGAAGAACACCCACATCTCCCTTACTTTATCGGATAAACATATTGATATTAGAAACAATCTCAAATAATTGTAATGTATGGAAATTGACTACAATAACCATTCTCTGGTATGCAGACGTAGCAGCTAAATGCCTCGTTGTTGCAAGCATTTATGGAAGAGGAACTTTTAACAAGTGAATAAAAATATATCAATGTGAAACATGTTAACTCAATGTAACAGTGTATAATTTAACATTCACATTAAATGTGTGTTATAAAAGTAGCATCAACTTTTAGTTTTTAACAGAGAAAATTAAACGCCTAAATTATGCTAATATAATGGTGTAGTCTACATTAGAAGTTTAACAGAAAAGTTGCAACATCAGAATTATTTTTTCTTCTCTCCATTCTCCCCTATCCCAAACCCAGTCAAGATTCTTGAAGGTGATTTTTAAGTTAGATACATCTGGAAATTTCATGATGGAAACATAAATACTAGTGGTTTGTACAATATTTCTACACTATGTTGTTCATAGCTTTTTTGGTTTTTCCACATTTATCTTCTGCCCTTGCAGGACTTTCCCTAGATGCTAAATAGATGGTTCAAAAAAAAAAAAGCTCATTTGAGAGCTTCAGTTAAAAGAATTTAAAAACAGAGGCTTTCCATCTCTATTTGATGACTGTTTCTGTCTGAAAACTCCTCCTTTTATGTGGTAAGCATTCTAGAGTAAACAAATTTTCTAGAATCCTTTCAATCAACTCCTGGGGATAATCTTTAGCATGATATGAATGGCAAAGGAGTCTCCCCACCCCCATTTTGTTGGATTTCTAGGCAGCCCTTGATAGCATTGATTATACCATCATAATGGACTCTCTGCAGAGATCATAGATGTTATTCTTCAATGATTCTGCTTCTTTCTCAGTACATGATTTTAACCAGAGGTGGTATTCAGCAGGTTATGACCAATTCTGGAGAACAGGTAGCGGAAATTTTGAGTAGTTTAGAGAACTGGCAAATACCACCTCTGACTGGAGATTTTACAGTATTGTTCCCCTGCCATGCCCACCAAGCCAAGCCCACAGAACTGGTAGTAAAAATTTTTTGAATCCCACCATTGATTTTAATCAGTGATGCTAGGAAAGATGAAATCAGCCAAGTTATTGTTGCCTTGTGTGGAGCCTTAGAATTTGGCCTTTTCTTGTCTTCTTTACTGTTTAAATGATACCACTGGGGAAGGTCATCTGTCAGTTTGTAAAGAAATATTGTCAATATCCAGTTAAACTTCTCTTTCCTAAGCTATATAGAAAATTGTCCCAGCATCTAAAGTAGCCATCATAATCTTAAGAGGAGAAAGTGCCACACTGATAAATTACAAACAATTGTGGGTCACAAAGGAATATTGGATGTGCTGACAAGCTGCTTAGTAGCTAGCAGAGTTTAGCAGTGCTAAATCTGGCAGCATCGGTGAGGTCTAGTAGCATTGGAGGCATTTCACAGCATGTCCTTTAAGGCGGTAGATGATTGTTCCTACTGATGGTAACATTTAGAAGTGGTGAATTTATTAAGTTTAAAAAAATATTTTGGCAGATTTCACAAGGCTGCTTGGTGAACAGCCTACATGGCACTAAATGGAAAATGTAGGCTCTAAATGGAATAAAGCAGAGACAGATGGAGTTATTTGTTCAACATGGTTTTTGACAATACCAATGTAGTTTAGTGATAGAGTGGTACTAAATTGGAAGGAGAAGTTTGCAACTTGGGGCTTCTCCTGGATTCATAGCTACAGCAAACGGGTGAGGAGTGGAACATTTTCCTAGCTTCAGTTACTACACTACTTGCTTCTGCTACTTGGAAGCTTCAATTAGTTTAATTATGAGCACTGGTTTCCAATTGGTTTTCAAATGCAATTTCAAGTGCTGCTTTTGACCTTTGAAAACTACCAAACTTGACTCCAAGATGCTCAAGGATAATCTTCTCTAACTAGTTTCAGCTCATTTAATACTGGGAAAATCACATAGTGGTTTTCCATTTTTATGAATGGGGTGATCGTGGCGGTGGCAGAACATCAAGTTTCTTTTCTATAGTTATATCTATGCTTTCAAGGTTTTGTTATCTTTAAAGGTTTAAAGGTTTCCCCTGTTCTGTCATGATTGAGACAGCTGAGGAAGCCTCACTGTCTAAGCAATGTTTCCATTAGTTTTAACTTTTACATATTTATTGTTTTAATTGTATGGCTGTGCACCGCTCCGAGTCCTTCAGGAGAGGAGCGGTATATAAATAAATATTTATTATTATTATTATTATTATTATTATTATTATTATTATCATCATCATCATCATCATCATCATCATCATCATCATCATCATCATCATCATATGGCCAGCATGAAAATATGGAACACACTTCTCACCGAAATGGTACTTATTTATCTAGTCGCATTTGCATGCTTCTGAACTGTTAGGTTGGCAAGACCTGAGACAAGTAATGAGAGCTCATCCTGTCACATGGTGCTCATGTCTCAAACCTGACCTGTCAGCTTTCCAGTTGATAAGTTCAGCATCTTAACAGCTGAGCCATTGTGCTACCCTTTAACAGTAAAGATTTTATTACCTTTACATGTTAATAAAAAAAGAGGGAGCTTTCAAACATACTGGCTGAAAATTAGAAATTGGTTAGAAGAGATGTGTAAAATTAAAATAGAATTCAGACCTGAAATTTTTCTATTGGGTATCAATGTGGGAAAATATAATAAAGAGATAATATATTTAATGGTCCATATCACCACCACAGCGAGACTAGTCCTTGCCCAAAGATGGAAATGTAATGATATGCCAGACGAGATGGAAATAATTAGAAAAATCTGCACCGAAATGGATAGAGTAACTCAAGAGTTAAAAGATAGGAGTGAATCTGATTATTACAAAATCTGGGAGAAGTTTTACCACTGGTTTAAAAAAAGAAAGGAGTAAATGTATTAATGACGATGAACATTTACATATATATGTAAATTTGTATTCTTTGTTATATGTATTATTTGAGGATATAAGACAAATAGGTGTGTCGGGATGTCTGCACCATGTTCATTGTTTTTAAATGTTTTTTTCTTTTTGTTGTTTCATTAATAAAAAAAACTTTTAAAAAAGGGAGCTTTTAGGGAGAAACTGTTGTCATCATTTACTGAGAGTTATAGCACATAAAAGCGGTATAGCAAAAAGTGAAAAGAATACAACAAAAATATAATATGATGTCATTATAACAGTAAACAATTACAATTCTATATATACTTGTCTAATGCTAATATTATCCAATATGTATATTTTTGATACAGTTATATGACTATCTTTTTTTAACTCACTGTATTCTGTATAAATGAGTCCCATATATATATTAATTACACAAAGTTCATGTCTATAAGCAACTCACTCATAGATGGAAAATGGAATCAAGTCATCAATCTATTGAGTGAAGAGAACCATAAGTGTATTTTTCTAATGCTGCAATATTAGTATTTTGGCCATGGTAAATTCATGGAGAATCCATTTACATTGTCCAGTTATCCAATTCCATGTATTAGGTTCAAGAGAAAATTATCCTTCTGTGAACTTTAGCTTTTGTTGCACAAGCATACTTATATTATTTACTTTCTCCAAAATGTGGTAACTACAGGACATTGTAAAAACAAGTGTTTTGAAGAAGCATTATCCTTTTTACATATCCAACAAAATGCAATTTTTTTAGTTTTTTTCTGTACAAACATAATAAACTCCAATAAATTCTAAAACTATTTTTTGTTCTATAAGTTGTAATAGGAGATGACACCCTTTCTATAGAAGTTAAAACATTCTCCCATTGTCTAGTCAATATAGGAACCTCTAATTCTTTGAGCAAGGGCTAGCATATAGAATTGAGTTGAGATTCAGGTGCCATCCCCGACCTGTTCACAGCACCTTGATTTTGGTAAGGGATAATGGAGAGGCCGAAGTTGCCTGCCTCCACTGCTCTGTCCCTGACTGAATGTTCCAAGCTACTTCTATTGCTATCCCCTGTTCTCAAAAGTGGATTGTCTTTAAGTCCTGGGCTTAAAGGTCTGCTCCTTTCTACCATCCACTCCTATCATCTTTCAACTGATCACTACCAGATTACTTGAACTCATGCTCTTCATTCAATATCTAAATTATCAGAATGAAGTCTTACCCTACAGGGGGGTGTCAAACTTGATTTCATTGAGGGCCACATCAGAATGGTGTTTGACCTCGGGGGGGACGGGATGGGCATAGTCAGTATGGGCATGGCCAGCTTAACATCACTCGCATTGGTACTTGTGGTGGCCCACGGTGCCTCTGCCAGTGAAAACAGGCTCCCGAACAGCTCTGTTTTAGCTGCAATGGCCTCCTGTAACCCTCTGCCAGTGAAAATAGCAGGGGGTTGCAGGAGGCTGTTGCAGCCAAAAATGATGCTCATGAGTCCATTTTTGCTGGCAGAGCATTGTGGGCTGTCCTTCACTGTCTCCAGGGTGGGTCAGAAGTCAGATCTAAGCATCTCACAGGCTGGATCCAGCCTGCGAGATCCTTCTGAGTCAGTAAAATCCAGCCTTCCATCCTTCTGTATCCAGCCTTCCATCCTTCTGAGTCAGTAAAATGAGGACCCAGACTGTCAGGAGGAATATGTTGACTCTGTAAACTGCTTAGAGAGGGCTTTGCAGCACTGTGAAGCAGTATATAAGTCTATGTGTTATTGCTATTGCTATCACATACTTGAAATGGTTGCTAAAAATGATGAAAGGGAAAAGAAAACCAAATTTATCTGGCTTCTCATTTTTTCAATCCATATTTCTTTGTACTGGTTTAATTGGTCTTACTGGGACTGGCTTATTTTGATTCTGTATCATTGGGAGTTGGTCTCTAAGTCAGAACTGTATTAAATAGTTCTATTTAATGTAGTTGATGGCTTCCATCTCACTGTTAAAAGTTGCCTGTAATATAAGACAATCTGCTTATTCATGGTTTTGCACTGACAGATATTGTGGCTGACATAAATTCATTTACAATTTGAAACTAGAGTGGAGGTAAATAGCTGAAGAAATCAAGAACATTTATCTCATACATCAAAGAGACTGTTTCTTTGAATAATTCTTTTGAATTATTAAAAATTCTAAGGGGTTTTGAATTCATCCCACTTCATAATGCAGCTAATATGTAGACCAACTTATTTGCAGAACAATATAGTACAATAATAACATAACTATAAGCAAATTATTGCCCAAGTGCTTCCAAGAAAAGAAAAATATTGGTCATAATTATAATCACTGTAGATAATTGGTAAGCAATAAGGGCAAGCACAATAGTTCATTATAGCTTATCTTCAATTAGTTGACAACTGCATTTCTCAGCATACATAATGTAATTTGGAGGAAAGGTGTGTAAGAATATATTTCAAGACAATGAACTCTTAAGAAAATAATAAGTGTCATTTCTTCTTGCAATCTGTTAACATTTATTTGGCTTCATTATATAATATACAGGTACATTTCCCAAAAGAAATGATTTCTGGATGAAATAGGGCATTTGTGTACTGTACACGCTTAAATATAAGGAGAACACCCAACTCTATCTTCACTTCAAATGCAGTAATAAAAATCAAGTAGCATTTTTTCTTTGAAAAGTCAAGTAAATAAAATAATTAACAGTGTAATGCCATTATACTTCAGCCAGTTCATCCAGAGTGGCATTTGAAAAAGAAAAAAATATAGTTGTTTGGCTGGTGCATTATATTTAGAAAATTTGGTGGGAAAATTGTCTTATAGCACACAGAGATATAAGTCACATAAGCTCACAACTCCTCCCAGCTAAATGCTACTGCACAGTGCAATGTATACCTTTGAAAATAAAATTACGAATGGTTTCTAACTTTACAATTAAATCAAAATATTTATCCCCTGCATTTGTTCCATGGCTGCTGAAATGGAAGATTTGCAGCAGCCATTGTACAACATCAAAGGTGAACATTGATAGACATTACACAAGAGAGACAAATAAACAGAGGCAAAGCAACTATTAGAGTAAAAAGCATATAGATCAATCAAAAGAATCAATATGGGCATAAACATATGATGAAAAGGTAATTAATTCTTTTCTTTTGTATGCCTCCCTCTCAAAAGCATTCACTCTCTATGCATCTCTTTCATGTCTCATCACATTTCTTTTATCACAGCAGTATTTTGCCTGCTCAGAAAGATTTTCATCTGTCAGATGGGTTTTGATACTAATATTTTAAACATGCAGAATATTAGCAACAGCAAAAACCCTAAATACATTTTTTGCATTGATATTGTAAGCCATCTCATTGATGAGTGCATATCTGTAAGTTTTTAAACCATTAGACATCAAAACATTTCAGTGACTAAAAAGGGTGACATAAGTTTCTCTTTGAACGCCAGATCACATTTGCTTCATTTGCTTTGTGTGCGTGTATGTGCCTGTTTTGATCAGACTATTAAAATATAAGAGATTAAATAAGATTCAGTGATGATTTATCAATGATTTTATTCCACTCTAACAGATAATTTGAGAAATATCTCTTAAATCCAGTCTATACCATGCAGGGATCAAATGGTATAATTTTTTTTGTTTAGAATTATAACTATGTCTTTGTTTCTATACTGTAAATTATGCTCTTTAATTCTGGAGACCACTTTTAATTGCCCACTAAAGCAAAACTATATTTTCATGGAACAAGTATGCAGTTGAGTATAGCATACTGGCAAATATATGTGTATGTATATGCGTATGTACACACACACACAAAATGATAAAAAGAGCAATCATCCATACTTGGAAGTAAATTAATACTAAACTGTAGTATTTTAAAGTACTCTGTGAAAGGACACAGTTAAAATAGATGTCAGAGAATTGATATTTGAAGTAAGGTTTAAGATTCTGATATAAAAAGCTTTGAAACCCAAGTGGTCTAACATTAACTATTATCTTAGAAATATTTTCTTAATTCTCGAACTCTGAAAGAATGAAGGAGGTACCCTATTTTTACATGTCCTTTGTGATGATCTTGAAATTAGCAACAGGTGTTATAATATCCCAATTTCTCTCAGAGAAGAGTTTGACTGCTCTTGCAACAGCATAGCAATTACAGTTTCTTACTGTGAGGATTGAAAGACACTGGGACTGAGGTAACTGTCTATGCTAGAACATAGTTTCTGTATCTTGGTTTGAGGTTGCTCATAGATTTGTAAAAAAAAGTATCTAGAATACAAAGCTTAGGGAAGTAGTTAGAAGAGCTTATTTCTCATTGAGGAAAGCACAGTTTTCTGATCCATGCCACAATTGGTGGTTTAAGCTAACTCCCTCTCAATCAACATCTAACAGGGCATGATTTAATAAGGTTTTATAATCTACAAAAATGGGAGGAGTGAGAGGAGGGGAAGGGCCCCATTATTGTCATTCATCAAAGGACCCCTTTCACTTTTCTTTGCTTTCACCTGCTGGGACCCATTTGGTCTCTTTCAAAGGAAATGCACTGACAAAATGAATGAGAAATGGAAGAATAAGGCCCTCATTCTATCCAATAGCATAATCAATGGGTACTTGTTATCCCTATTGTATTTCACAGAGGTAGTTGTAAGACAATTAAATCTTGCTTCTCAGGCAAATAATTTTGGTAGTTAACCTGAAGCAGCCAACAATATTGAAAAGAATGAATACATGTGAAGCAATGATGTAATGGGATAGTCTTTTGCCAAGGAAAGGGAGGAGAAAGGCCTTTATGATTTCATTAAAATACAGTATATGTGAACCATAATTACTGGCTGATATCATACAAATCCAGGAGTCAGAGCAGCTAAAATGCAGTTTTCCAAAAATGTGACAAAAAGGGTGAGTGATTTTGATACTATTTTTTAAAAAATTGCACATTTAGTAAATCGGAGCAAAGGGAAAAAGAAGTCCTTATGCAATATTTTGTCAACTCCCTATTTATTAAGATAAAATAGTGTATCTTAATAGAGGGTTTATAGTCAACATTAGTGTATGACATCTAATTTAGTTTTAGTTTAAATTTCATTAATATTCTTATAATGAATTGCATTTAAACACTGAGATGCTGTATAGGATGCATTTTAAACAAATCTGCTTTTCAAAACATTATTTCTCTGTCTCAAAATTTTAATATTCAATTCACCAATAAAGACTTCATTATCTGTAATAATCTCATCAATATTCATGTTTGTATTGAAAATTATTTCTTCTATCTATATTCATTTTGACCTACAGATTCCTCTCTCTGATTTTAGTGACAAAATACTAAATTGTCAACTATTTAAATAAAGTTATTCAGATAATTGTACTCCTGTTAAATGGAGAGGAACACCCCTTACTGTTCTATCTTAATAGCCAGTTCGTGCTTTTTTGGTTTCTTTCTCTGGTCATGGAAGTCCTCCATTCATTTAAGCCACAAAGCTTACATAACCAATCTTTATAATAGATTTCAGACACAACAGCTTATCAAGAATTAAATATAGGAAGTTGCAGTGTACTTCCATTTAGCAAGTAAACATAGTGCTTAGGCAATATTTTAATATTTCGGTCTGGCACTGCAGTGACAATGAATGGAGGGAAGAAAGCACTATTTTCAGGAAACTAAGTGGAAAATTCAATTTGTTGAGCCGCAGTACCCTATACTGTACAGTCATAGTTCTTTTAGTATTTATTTTAGTAAATAAATCAAACACTAAATATTTTTTAATATAAAGTTCTGCATTCAATCCAGTTAAATTTAAATTCTAGGAATCAGTGTGCTAAATCATTTGATTGTTGGACTTCTCATGTAATCAGGAGTACAGTCACATTTCCATAGGGATCCCTAATTGTTTTATCATCCTTATGCAAATGGGTAGATTAAGGGAGAGACAATGACTATCTTAGGTTCTATGACTAACGTAGATCAAATCCTTAGTCACCCCATACCACCCTTAGTATTGTTCAAGGTCTTGTCCTATAGATTTCAGTGAATCTTTAGAAAGTCATGTTGACTGACTTAGATTGCAATCCAATCACGCTTTATCTGGGAGTAGCTGCAGCTGAACTCAGTGGGACTAAGACATGCTCTGCAGCAAAACAAAATTTTACTATGATGATGTTCGCTGCTGTCCCAATGATAAGCCACAAGTTATGACATGTCGTCATTCTTACAGTCACTTCACTTTAATTTTGTCAAAGAACCTATTTTATCCATTGTGGCCAATGTGTTCTTTTAATATGTTTTTAGGAAATTGCTAGGTAGTGGTTTAAGCTGAATGAATATTGGAAAAATGTTAAATGCCTAGGAAAAGAATTATATGTGAATTGTATGTACAGACACAGCTGCATACACAAATGCATACTTATTACAGGTGGTAGTACAATTTATTTAAGCATTGCCAGTTAGTTGGACATATAGGAGATTAAACCTAAGTCTTTATCATTGTCCAACATTGGCAGAGCTGTCAAAAATGAACTGCTTACCATTTATTATCTAGCAAATATATATACTGAATGATTTGTGTACATGTTAATTTGCATAAAAATAATACACTATAACCCTAGTTTTTATTTTGACATTCTTTTTTATTTCTCTAAAAGAAAACACAAGGATGGCAAAGGACATTTTTAAAACAGAAGAGAATGAAAATGTTTTATGCTGTGTAACAATCTGTATAAACAACATCAAAGATATCTAAATTCCAACATATATAAAATGTGTGTAGGATTATGAGCTCTAGGGAAATTGATAGATCTTTGTAAGGATAGCCTCCCACATGAAACCATGATCACGATGGAGTAAGACATGCTATGGTTTCACTTTCATTCATCCCAACACTGCCTTTGAGTCCCTGTCAGTTTCTGTACCCTTCAACAAAAAAATGATTGACAGATTGTTTCAGGCTGAGGCATGGGGGACCAACTGCTGTTGTTAGTCAAATGTTACTATTAATTCAATGTAGAGAAGTGAATGGGAGAAAGGATAATAGAATTTCGTTCATGTTGTGCAGCATTTCTGGTCATACAAATGGCCTTCTGAAAAGTGACATACTTCCTAGGACTACTATTATTCTTCACAGGGAATAAATTGCATTCTTTCAGAGTTTTCTCTTCTTTCATCAGCCCCATGGAAAAAGGTAACATTGAAGAAAGTAACTTTCATTATTTTTCGATATCAACACCATGTTAATTTAATTTTCTGAACTTTGTACTGAATTTATTTATCTGAATTCAGAATCTTAAATTTTGCTCATTTGTATCATAGTGGACATTCTATATTTGTTTCCTTCCCAAAAATGTTATACAAACATTAAATGGGTTTTCTGTATAAGTCAAATGCAGAAGAATACTACGCAGGATCAGATACAAATATAATTGCAAAATAATACATGTATATGATGCTTTACTAATTTGTTATTAATAAATTAACTTTCTCCTAGAAAAACCTCAAGTCAAATATTTTAAACAACATCACAAGTGTCCAATCAATACTCAAACCAATGTAAAAACATTAAAACAATAAAAATTGAAAATAACTTTTAAAATCTTAACACTTTTTCTACTCACCATGGTTGGCTGCCAATTACAGTTGCATAGACAACACATTCCACAGCTGAAAGCAATAGAGGAAGTATTTAATAGGGAATGTATAGGGAATGGGATCAAGAAAAGCAAGATGATGGCTGTGACTATGACATCAAAATTCTACTCCCATTTACATGTGTTCTATTCTTGTCGAAATAGATTTTCCCATACCTTATTATTGCATGAGCGCCATTGTGCATATTGCATGAAATTCCTTATTTAAAAAGTACAGAAACTTCAAATAGAGTTAATATGGATATACA
Organism: Bungarus multicinctus; assembly: GCA_023653725.1. Lineage (NCBI taxonomy): Eukaryota > Metazoa > Chordata > Lepidosauria > Squamata > Elapidae > Bungarus > Bungarus multicinctus. The sequence goes on from CM042834.1 coordinate 239,161,688, forward strand.
GCGTAATCTTTTTAATATGCATTCTCATATTTCTGGAATCATACTTCATTCCTCTTCATCCTGTTTCCCAATTTTTAAAGCAGAATCATATGGCTAGGTTAAACTTTAAAAGGAATCACTTGAAATCTGCTGATATGATGAATTTTTGAAATAATTGTGTTACTGAGCAGGTGGTTTCTAATCAAAGGCTGGGTTAATAGATATACAGATATGATTCTCATTGCCTTATAGAAAAAATATTAGCCAATAGTTGCTGCCTTCCAATATAAGTTATAGTTAAACAAATTTGAATTTACAGTTTTTCATATGCCAATAGAAAGGCAATTAGGAGACAGCCTTCAGATTAGCTATATGACAATTCTAGATATTTTTTAGCAATAGAATCCCATCTAGTTTTTACAGGAAAAAAAAGAATCCAAGGCTCATTTAACAGAAATATATGAATTTATGATTCTGCCACGAGTGTATGTATGTGACTCTGTGTATGTACATTTTAACATCTTTCTACTATATTGCCAACTAAGCTTCAAAACAGTATTTGTTTTAAAATAATCTCATTTAGGACTGTCACAAACTAAAATGATGTAGCAGGGCCAGATTACAAGCTATCCAGTGTCGTGTTTAAGATGGGGGAGGCATACAAATCTTTTAAATAAAAAATAAAAGCCAACTTATGTCTAAATACAGCCCAATAACGATGTCCATCAATTATAAGCAAAGCACACCATGAAAAATGGAAATAAATGTGATAACTGACTTTCAAATAAAAATTTTAAATTTTAGTTACTTATCGTCACAATGAAAACTTATTTGTAACAATTCAAATTAACCTTGATACAATAAAGAAGGAGCATTACAAAACTTTTACTGAAGAAGAATGTGGCATGGAAAGAGTTAAGGATATGATAGTATGGGTGGGGGATCTCTGTAGTGTCCCCCCTTTCTTGGTGCCCTAAGTATATGGTTAGTTTGTTTATTGGGACCTTGAAGCTATATTAAACTGATCTGACAGGCATCAGAAACAATATTTCATTCCAAACCTTATAAAACATTGCTGTCATTAAATAACTATATAGAGAATCCCACAAAGTCCTGTAGAACAGCCAGAACAGATATAACGGCAATAGTTTCTTATTTTTAAGCATAAAACTGGAATAATCTCATGGAAAAAATATTGCAAATGTTTAAGTCTCCAACTCGGGCTGATCCCAGTATCAATAGTAAGACTATAATAAAGAAATGAAGGGATATTAAACCAGGGAGAATTCTACCATCATAGCCATTGTTGGTTATAATCAGTGTTCCTCTGTTACTTTTCCTATGTGGTTGGATCAGAGATGGTATTCAGCAGGTTCAAACCAGTTCTGGAGAACCGGTAACAGAAATTTTGAATAGTTTGGAGAACCAGCAAATACCACTTCTGATTGGAGATTTTACTCCTGTCACACCCACCAAACTACACCCACAGAACCGGTTGTAAAAAAAAATGAATCCCACTACTGGGTTGGATGAATTTTGTCTGCGTGGACTTACTGGGTATGGATCTAGGTTTGCCTTTGTTAGCAAAATATTATAATTTCCAAGATGACTTTTAAAAAAAAAAAAAAACAATGTTCTGGCATTCACAAAACCACCTGGGTGCCATGTATCATACTATATCAAACATGAAGATCTAGAAAAAAAATCACATTGACTTTAATGGGATTTGTCTGTAAAGAATTTGTGAAGGATTTGCCTTGATCCCTAGATTTATAAAATTAGATTCACTTTATTACTTTATTAAATTAGATTTTAGTTATATGCATTGCCACTTTTAGTTAAATACATTATTATTATACACACTATACAAATAAAGAATTCTAAGATGTTTATAATATTTTAATGCTTCTTACATATCACCTCATAAATACTAGGGTTGTTTCCTATACTTAGGAATATGATTAAAAATGTAGTAATATAGTTTTTTTCTACTTGTCTGAAATAGTTGCACTAGATCATCTGACAAGTCGAAGACTTTTAGGAAAACAGCAGAGTTAAATAGGGGGCAGAAAAGAGCTTCTTCATTACATATTGGCACTTTGTATATGCTGAATGAGGTAAGGAACTAGGGCATTTTCCTTGGTCACACACAGAACATCTACTTAATTAATGCCTAAAGAGCATTTGTGTCTGCAAAAATGAAGAAAAGATTTCAGGAAATGGTGAGTGAAAAAAAGATAAGGAAAAGAATATAATCTTGTGGTCAATATTCCAGAAGTTTCCAGTCACAATGCTTTGGTAGAAATCTATTATCCTTTACCTGCAGAATTAACCTATCCAAAAAGAATGGTCACTTTTTTAAAAAATTCAAGATTATTTTTGTTGAAAGAAATAGCCTTCTGGGTTCAGTTCCAAGTGGGGAAGAAAGAAACATGGTGACTGCTTGGAAAGATGGTTTAATGGTGGACAGGATCACATGCCTTGGATCTCCTGGGTGAAAAAAAAAGGACAGAAATGCTGAGAGTCCCTTGGTTTTATGCCCTCTGTTGGGATTTGAATTTGACCTTGTACTCTGATTAGTTGTCAGACTCCCATGGGGCCATGCAGGGGCAACTCTGTAGGTTGTTCTGAGTCCCGGGCTTGGTTGAGCCTTGCTGGATGATGATGTAATGAAAGAGTTTTGGGCAATTCCTATTATAGCTCTACCTGGAGTAAATCTTTGTTATATAAAATAGACTGACCTAGGTCAGAGTAATGGCCCATTAGTAAAAGTGGGGGGTTAGTTTCTCCCTCTTTGAGTTTCTACTTTTCTTTTTAGGCGAAATATTTTGCCTTTTTAGTATATCTTAAAACATTTCATTTTCCTAGGAGAGGGGTAGATTTTAACTTCCAACATTTTTTTAAGGAAAACTAGTCAAAACCTTTTGCTCTTGCCTTTCTGTGATAATATAGGGTTCTGAGTACCTGCTTTGCAGTATCTGTAATGAAAACATATATTGTCATTAAAAAACACAAATAGTTACCTCTTGAAAAACAAAGAAGAAAAAAGCACCTTTTTTGACCTGGATGATGACTGGATGATTGAGAATCTCCATAGACATAAATAGGATGAAGATTCAACACTCAAAATCATTATGTCTAGTGGTATTTGTCTGACTGAAAATGGTAGAGGAGTCAATTTGGTGTAGCGGCTAAAGCATGGGCTACAAACTGGGAGACCATGAAGTCTAATCTCACCTTAGGTACAAAGGAGGATGGATGGTCTTAGGCCAGCCCTTCTCCCTCAGTCCTACATGGGAAGGCAATGGCAACCACTTCTGAAATCTTGCTAAAAAACTTGCTAAGAAACTAATTCAACACTAACTTGAAGGCATATACACACACACATCAATATAAAATCTTTATCAAGTTGGCAAGTCTGCCTGCAACTGTAATTGTATTCATAACTGACTTTAAAAGAATATAACTTCTTAAATCTTACATCTCTAAATCTCTGGTTTTGTCCATTTCATTGTTTTTGTGATATGTTGGGATTTAATCAGTTCAAAGATTAATATATATATGTATGTATGTATGTATGTATGTATGTATGTGTATGTATATGTATATGTATGCCAATTTGTTTATTTTAAAACACAGGAATTTTGACTTTTCACTTTCCAAAACTCACTTTTAGACTTAGGTTCCGAGTTGGTTGAAGCTGTCTCAAATTTGGCTTAATCTGTTTCCAGAATCATTGAATTGAACACCTTGTGGCGAGGATATCCTCTTAGTAGTTAGACAAAGCAAGGGACCCATGATGGTGGGAAAAGAGGCAAGCTTATAGAGACCAATTCCTAACAGGCTGGAACCAGAATCAAATAATCCATGTGATGGCAACCAGCTGGCCCTTTACACAAGCCTCTGTATTATATTGTCTGTTTCATTTCATTTGTTCTTATTGTTAGAGGAATAGAACACTCAATTTAAAAAAACCCCAATAATGTTGATCATATCCACTGTATATTTTAATGGAGGTGCTTTATCTCATTCTAACTTGATCCATAAAAATTAACCAAAATAAAATGGAAAAGGAATCGAAGCTGCATGCAGAATTCAAATATCCTTAAATAGCAATGCATTAAAAAAATTCTTAGAATGAAAAAAAATCACATGATAACAGTTGGGGGAAAAAGGAATTTATTATGCAGTGTCTATATAAACAGAACAGTATCAGTAGCATAGGGAAATAAATTATTCTGCTCACTTTCCCAGGATGTAATATCTCTTCTGAGCATATGTAAATTTGCTTTAAGAGGTTTAAAAAGGAGTTTCTTAAAATATACTCCAAACTATAACAGATTTGTCATTCATGCACTGCTGAGCTTAGAAGCTTAATTTTACTTTTTTTGCTATTATTTTAAATCAAGGCACTTATCTAAAAGATCAAAACAGCTTTTAAATGGACATTTTTGTGATAGAGAAAATGATAATACAGTATGTGTAGAAATATGGTAATTTTTCTACAGTGAGAGAGATACTGATAAAGAACTGATAGGTATGCTCTGAGCATACATTTACTACAGGCTAAATTAATCCTCCCTGTAATCTAAATATCAGCATCCAGCCTACAGAAAAAAATCAATTTGTCTCTATCAGCCTACACTGGGAATCAGCAACAAAGATACTACTTTCTTGGTTTCTAACTGGAAAATCAAACTAAACAATGAAATAAATCTAATGGCAGCATTCTGAATAGATCCAGCATCCCAGGCATGCAACTGAATCCCACTCTCAACTGTCAAAACTAAAACATATGTATCTCACTACCACCATCTAGGCCCTACATAGGTGTTAAGAGAAAAGGGCTGCTAAAGGTGCTTGGGTTAACAAATGCTATATTTCCTGAATATTCTTTGACTGATGCATAGTTTATATGTCAAACATTAGATCTCTGTATTCTCTCAGGAAGGAGGAAATTTGCATGAATTCAAATAAACCAGATTGGAAATCAATTATTTTGAAACAGAATTGGGATGCTATTTTTTAAAAAAATTGGCTGCTGCATTTTTAAAAGTCATCTAAACCATAATGATAATAATAAAAATATTGTTGATACTATGGAAAATATGGTTACACAGTTATCTCTCTCTATTTATTTCTCTATAAACATAGGAGTGTGAGTTAAGTGAAGCCTAGGAAAAGAAGGGCTATCAAAAAGCCTGGTGAATCACAGATTACTGGATGCCAGTTCAAAAAATTTGCATGCAGAGAAATCCCAGGGCAGTGCTTTCATGCCATCTAGTGGAAGCAGGCAAGATCTTTTGCAAAATCATTAAAAGCTCCCTTAGCAAGGAGTCTAGTCAGCATTCAGGGAGCCCTTTAAATTTATTGCATGAAGCACATAGCACAAGCTATCACAACTTGTTCTGCAGTGCTCCTGTTTGTTTGAGTGCATTCATAAAAACCTCAGTATGGTCAAAGCTTTAACACTATTATGTTCTTCAGTAATGCAGTAGTGATTATATTGATTATATTGGATAGGATAGGATATATACCCAGTATAGTCCTTTCTTCCTCTGCTTTGGATACTATTTCTATAGGTTTCCTTAAAGCTTAAATAGAATACTGGTGGTTACTAATAAATGTTTAACTCAAGATGATTATGATGTTATCCATTCTATTTCTTTGAGTTTTTCTGTGTTCTGACTGGTATCAGCTTTCATGGTATTTTCTTCTGACAAATCGAACAAATAATAAATTTTACAAACTATTGGAATTGGGTCTACAAAAAAATCCAATTGATTTTTTCACTGGATTTCAACATTATTTAATTATCTATTATATTTAACCCATTTATCCATTAGAATCCCTAATCTCTCTTCTTTGGAAGGCTAAGATGCCTATCACTTCAAAGGGAAATGAAACCTAAATTTTGTCCTAAGAAATTGAAAGTGTCCTCAAAGCCTGACCCAGGAAACCCTTCTCTACTTTAATCAGGGTTACTAATATGCTGAACAAGCCTACATTTATTTTCTTAATACTCATTAGGTTTGATGAAGGATAATTTGTTCTCAAATGTCTTTCAAAGAGAAATTCTTATGGGTTTTCTTCATTTCTTTGGTGATGGGACAAGGTTAGGTGTAACTATCCTGTTTTTCCATCTATAAAAGTTGTTCTGTAGTGTGTAGCTCTTGGGAATTTCACCCTTGCATTAGATCACAAAAGAAAATGTACAAAATGAACTTGCTTATTAAGGATAGGCCATAAAGGCTTCAATATCATGGGAACTAGAAAAGAATAGTAATAGCATCACCTATGAACTCTATAAGGTACATTAAAAAACACAATCAAGTTCAAAATAAATTCTCAGGCACTCTTTGAATAAGTCAGGAAAATGGAAGCATCTTTCATAAAGGAAAAACATTTGAGCAATGTAGATTTTAATACAGAATTGAGGACAGCAAGATCTTGGAGGGGGAGTTTCAAAACAAACAGGTTGGTGAATGTCAAAATAAAATCTATGTATCACACTAAGACAAACTTGCCCCTTTTGAACTGCCATGTGAGGTTGGCATATGTACAAAAGGGGTAGCTACTACATCACAAGCCTGCCATCTTGCCAATTTTCCCTGTACCCTCCAGAGGCTGCAGGTTACTAGCAATTTACACATATCTTGCTCTCCAACAGCTTCCATGAAGCTAACATATATGTCAAGGCAATGCGTTTTGGAAATCATGTATGCGCATTGTTGATTATTGTGATAGTTATAACAATCAGATTTTGGTCCAGCGAAAAGTGGCAGTGCACCAAACACAGCCACTTGAACACTGAACTCAATCCACTTATCCACTTATCCATTATTGGATAATGTTAAACACTAGAATTTAATCTGATTTATAATTTTTAGCTTTGTTTAGCTTAAAACATATTGTCAATGTATCTGAGAATTCTAAACCATTATGTTGGAAATAATTCCAGTGGAATTTATTCATTGAATAATAGCTTTGATTAATTAATGTATCTTGCTGCATTAGAGTATCCTGATAGAAATATATCAGTACTACATTATACATACTGCTTCAGGATGGTGACAAAAGCATATTAATTAGCCTGATCATAGCACACAACCCTAATTAAACATGCAGGGTTGCTCAGAGAGACATTACACAAATAATGAAGGATAAATATATGACATGCTACTAGAATGCTACACAAACAGGCACTCATGTCACTTCCATAATATACCAACTCACATAGATGCTTTGCTTTTGATTTCAATTACTCATTGTATTTGAGGAATATATAATTTTTTTCTAGAACATGTCCTCATTAATAGCCAAAACCCAGAGAAGCAGGGATTAACACCAAGGAAACAATCAAGCAGAAAACAATACTCTAATCAAGCAACTACTACTGTAAGGAGAAACTACATTCTCACCAAAGCAGGTACAGCTACTATAAATAAACTGGAAACAAATCCTACACTCACTCTGATTGATATTATCTAGCTGGTAATGAAATTTCTGCAAACAACCAACCAAGCTCAGAGACACCAAGGACTTCACAATCAAAGTACCTTCATTCACTGATTTCATCCATTCCATCTCTTTGCTTGATGTAAGTAATGTATGATAGTTACAAAGTATAGTTATGACCTACTGCAGATTTAGGACTTACTATGTCTGAAGGCATCCTAGACAATTTCACATAAGATTTTACTGAATGACTGCTCCCCACCACCACACCTAAGAATCAGTGGTGGGATTCAAATTTTTTACTACCAGTTCTGTGAGCGTGCTTGGTGGGCATGCAGGGAAGGATCCAGTCAGAGATGGTATTTACTGTTCTCTATGCTATTCAAAATTTCCATTATTGGTTCTCTAGAACTGGTCAGAACCTGCTGAATACCACCTCTGCTAAGAATATTATAGCAGGAATTAAGCATTTCCCATATCCTCATCTAATTTTCCTTTTATATTCTAAGAGAAAGAAATATGAGATCAATGTTCCTTCCTCTCAGGATGAACATTTTTTACTAACATTTTTGCTACCAAAATGATTGGAAGAATAAAATTATCATGATTAGAAGTAATATTACTATTACACTAAAATTTGAGACAGACCTCAACTCCACCCCATTACCAATAGTTTGTTCAATTACCTATAGACTAGCTATAATGAATCAGAAAAAAGGTAAGGGAGAAGAGCAGGTTTTCATCTCTTGGCAAAAAGCTTCTCTTCCCTATTAGTCTACTGCCTTCAGCATTGTGGAAGCTGCTATACAATCAATTGTCAGTTCAGGAACTTCTCTATAAGGGACAAGGAAGTTGATAGCAAAATCTGTTGTGAATATATTATTTAATGTATTTTGAAATTAGTGAAAGATATACACCACACATTTCTATCACATGAAAAAAAAAATGACAAAAGTCTGCAGCAATTTTGGTAATGGAAGCTATTCCAAGTTTTGGAAATGCAAAAAGTAGTACTGTTGTAAGACATGCCCATTTGCATGACAGTTATGTAACTCCTGAAAGGGACATGGTGGCTCAGTGGCTAAGATGCTGAGCTTGTCGATCAGAAAGGTCGGCAGTTCAGCAGTTCGAATCCCTAGCACCATGTAATGGAATGAGCTCCCGTTACTTGTCCCAGCTTCTGCCAACCTAGCAGTTCAAAGGCATGTAAAAATGTAAGTAGAAAAATAGGGACCATTTTGGTGGGAAGGTAACAGCGCTCTGTATGCCTTTAGTGTTTAGTCATGCTGGCCACATGACCATAGAGAGTTTTTTGGGCAGAGCTGGCTCTTTGGCTTTGTAACAGAGATGAGCACTGCCCCCTAGAGCCAGAAACAACTACGTATGTGCGAGGGGAACCTTTACCTTTTTATGTAGCTTCTTCCTTCCTTCCTTCCTTCCTTCCTTCCTTCCTTCCTTCCTTCCTTCCTTCCTTCCTTCCTTCCTTCCTTTCTTCCTTCCTTCCTTCCACCCTCCCTCCCTCCCTCCCCTCCCCTCCCCTCATCGCTTCCTATCATCATAATCATGATTAGCATTTGTCTTTGATTTTATAAACAAAAATTGAATCTATTATATAAGCCCCCCACCCCACCCACCCAATACCTGGCAAATGCCTTCTGGACAAGTTTCCCCTTCACTGCCACTCTGTGCAAGAAAAAAAGCTTCTATTCATATGAATGTACACTAGATTGATTTCCACCCAAGCCAAGACCTTCATTAGTTCACATGGAAATCCTTCTGCATATTTATAAACATAAAGTTATTTCTTCTGAAGATGTTTACATTGATTGGAGGAACATGGGAAGGAGGGCAAGGCTTGTCTGGCATAGAAACACACTTTGTACTCCAGGCTTGATAATATCTGACCATGACTTTCATTTGTTCTGGATTCTCATCCAGAAAAATCAATAGGAAAAGCCGAATAGCTGAATAACCACCACAATTAACTTCTTTAATATGTAAGTATTTTTACTGCCATTTTCAGTGCCAATTCGGGCAAGCAGAGCTATTATTTTTTTCTTTTAAATGTCTCCCCTTTAGAGAAAATACTGCTTGCCATTATTATGTGATATGCATATTATATAAAACTATTTGTTAACTAGAACCTCTAAATAATAAAAAGGATTACACTTTATGAATCTAAACTATTTAAATAAATTGGAAAATTCCTATTATTTAAAAATGTACTCTAAATATGTATTTTCATGCATTCATTTATTTAAATACTATTTCTCTTCATAAAAGAAACCAGAAGGGTTTATAACAGTGACATCCCAGCTTTAACAAAACAACTATGAAGATTTGATTGTATGTATTTCTATGTCAGAAGGTAGCATTGTTACTATTAAAAGCCTAGCATCTTTCTGCTTTCTTATATTATGATAAAAATGTTCTCGCACATAGCAATCAACAACTATATTTATCATTAGAAAAGCAGATGCTCCTCTGTGTAAAAGTATAACAGAACAGATAAAGTCAATACAAAGAAGGAAAATGGACCAAGTATTCATCATTCTAATGTCCCAAAGGTTCTTTTTCAAAAGGCAATTGGACTTCTTTCTCCCCTTGAAGAATTTCACTTCTCATCCAAGAATCTTCTTCAGGTCTGAGTGAATGGTGGAGGATGGAATGGTGGAGGATAGATGGATCCTTCCATCCTCCACCATTCAGTCAGAACTAAAGAAGCTTCTTGGGTGAGAAGCAAAATGTCTTCAAGGAAAAACAAAGTCCAATTGCCTTTTGAAAAAGAATCTTTGGGGCAACCATGATCTGGATGACTGAGAATCTCCATAGACTTTCTAATGTCATAAATCTGGTGTCAGCTTTGGAAGCCATTTTCCACACTGCCACATAGCCTGAGAAAGTGGGAGGGGGGTGATTTCAATTAAGTAGCTCTAAATAGACAAAATAAAATTCTTTTGTTAGTTCAAGGTTATTTAGTATGGCGCAGGATGAAATAAGGATCTTACTTTTGGACAGATTGTTTATTGGGTCATGTGATGTGATGATGACCAAGTGGGAATGGATTTGTAGTTTGGGAAATTGTGGAAAGCCCAAAAACTTTTAGATTCGGGACTTCACAGATGTGCCAAGTGCTATTCTAATAAAGATACTTTTGAAATATATTTTTCTCAGAGTTACTGATTGGAATGGAGGTTTGCTGGAACACTGACATTTAGTATAGTTGTTAAAATATTGACTAGGATTGATTTACCTGTCTTTCTAAAAGACATACAGTATGACTGCCCATCTTATGTTCCATAAACCTGAACAATTCACAAATAACAGTAAAAAACATCAAATGCCATAAAAGAATAACAAAAATTCCCAGAACCTCAAAGACAACACTTCACCACAAGTCAGCATTCAACTTTATTGGGCTTCCACTGCAATGCTTGCAGGAAGAACCAGCTCATCAAGGCCTTGTGGAAAGCTAGTAAAGAAAGGTCTTAACAGATCTCAGGAGGAATGGGATTCCGCAGAGCAGGGAGTGCTATGTATGGAGTACTTTTTCCATAGTATGGAAAAAGTACACTTACTGCATCCTGCTAAATAACATTTAAGGGAAGAAAACTGGATCTTTCTGGATCAGGAAGACCAATCTTAAAATCCACCTTTATCCCTGGATAGTCCCTGGGTCACTCTGGATTCATAATTCTCTCTCAAGCCACCTATGTTATAAGGTTATTCCTTGTCATAGGAACAGGAAGTGGGTGATAAAATTAGTGGAGAAGGGTAGAGGGCTTTGAAATCCTGTAGAAAATAGAATAAACCAAACCAATCAAACCACACTCTGGTGTGATTAATAATCACACTGAATAAGTGATATGGGGAAAGAAGGAAGAGAAGGAGAAGGAGAAGAAAGAAAGCCACACTACAAGGCTAATTCAGTTGTCTTGCAGCAGCTGTTTTCCATCAGACTACTAAATTTGAAATATCTCCTTCCAGGTAATCATTATACTTATAATTAAAAAGTGATCATTTCCCCCTCTTCTCCTTTTCAATTAGAGTAACATGGGGGCAAGTTAGGAAACATTTACATTTCTCCCACAGGGGAAATGTGGTTGTTGTTATTGTTATCATTCATCAACATTGGAACAGAATTCTTGTGATTTTTACTGGTCTTCTTTATAATGATGATAATACTTTTTTCCTTTGAAGTTGAATAATCTATAAATTGGCTGCACAGCACTTGTGTGTTCCTGACTAAATGTGCAGGATTTCACTGCCATCTTCCTGTAGAGGCTTCCTGAGGGGTCATAAAGGCTTCCCAAATACTTCTAGGAAATAGGTAGCAGATGGCCCAAAGGTTGCTGCTAAACAAGTTAAAAGGAAGCCTTTTCAAAATATCAAAAGTAGTGTGGGAGAATGGTTGTGGAACTGTGTTTTTAAGTTAAAACACAATTTCACAACCATTGTCCCAGATTACCAGGACATTGACTTATTCAAATGGCCTTTAGGAAGAAAGCTGGCTGGGGAACAGGGTACAAGTTCTAGCAGTCTTAAACACAAAGATTACTTAAAAAAGAAAACAAACATATATTATTTGTCTTTTCACAACGTTATTAAGCCTTGACCAGGGGTGGGATTCAATTTTTTAATAACCGGTTCTGTGGTCGTGGCTTAGTTGGTGGTCGTGGCTTGGTGATCATGTGACTGGCTGGATGTGGCCAATTCAATATCACTCACATCGAGGCACACATCTCCTCGCCTGGCCTCTCTTGAACATGGGGATGCTGCAATAGTTGTAAGTGTGAAAAATGGTTATAACTCACTTTTTTCAGTGCCATTGTAACTTTCAATGGTCACTCCCCACAAGCAAAGTACCAGCAAAGGAGGGGGAAAAAACTCCAGAGAAGTTCCAGATACAGGAAGTCAAGTCCTGCCAAGAATGTAATAAGGGTTAACGGAGAGGCAGTTTCTGTAAGCAACACCAGAATGTTTCCTTCCTGCCTTCCTTACAGGATTAGGCCAGTAATTTCTTCTAACAACCAGTTCTCTGAACTGCTTAGAATGTTAACAAATGGTTCTAGCGAATAGGTGCGAACCTGTAGAATCCCACCCCTGGCCTTGACATAAAAATAAGGCCGTGAGTCCTACTATCTCCACCCCAATTTAGCGTTTTTTTTTTCCTTTCTTTCTTATTTTCAGGAATATAAAGCACACAGAGAGAAGCTTGTATATTTTATACAAAGCTGATCAGATATGGAAATACATTGTATCAATGTAATGTAATGAAAGACAGCTTGTAATGGAAATTAAAAACTGGAAGACCAGACCATGACTTTTAATCGAGCCTTAGGCACAAAGCCACCTGGGTGACTTTGAGCCAGTCTGTCCTTTGTTCCCAGCCCTAGGAAGGATGCAATAGCAAGCTAATCTGAAAATTGCAGGAAATTGTCCAGGCAATCACCACTATTCATACTGACTTAAAGACAAGGGATGGATGCATGCATGCATGCATGCATGCACATATGCATATGGGTATTATATGGCAAAAAAGTATGTCAGAAAATATATATACTCTCAGCTTCTCCTAAGATTATCAGGGAGATATGCCAACCTATGATGGAATCAAAGGAAAGTACAATCCCTCTTTTTCTGTTGCTTCTTTCTGTAAGACATTGAGTAATTTTGGAATCCTGGCACATCAGAACCATTGTAAAATCAACATAATTTGTCATTAAAATCCAACTGATATTTGCAAGAAAGATATTTATGACCAAATTAAATATTTAGAAGAAGAAAATACAGAGCAGTCCTCCTGTAACTATTTTAGATATGCTTGCATATTCTGTTGTTTCAGACATTCTCTATGAGAAAAGTTAACTGTTCAGATGCAAAACTATTTACCTAATCCTTTCTTTGACATACTATTTCTCTAACTGCAAAGTGATTTTGACATGAGATTATTGCAGTACGTGTAGAAATGGTGGGGAACAGGCTAATGAGTGATTTTTAACTGTGGTTTGCTTTATTGATCTTTAAGTCACTAATCAGTTAATGACTTCATAATCTTCTAAATTTGCATATTACCTTAAAATGTTATATATCAGATAAGTATAATTAATACTGTCCCCCAAATAATGATTATAATATAAAACATACACTGTATTTCCTTTATATTATATTGTTATTACATGTTCTGTTTTTTTTTAAAGAAAAGAAAAACAAAGGAAAAGATTTCAGTAGCATTATCACCTTTTCAAAGGGTCTTCACTCATCTTAATTTAAAACAAGGTAACAGTAAAATCGCTCTGGTTCCTAATTCAGTCTTTCCAGTAAGGCTCTTGTCACAATGTATAGCTTTCTTTCCTTTGATAAGGTCAGTTTGCCAAAAAGAACAAAGTGCACATGAGTAATACATTACTCAACCACTTGTATACATACATCTATTTTTCTTACTAGGTCTCACTATTCAAAAAGGTAAAGACATGGCACCATGATAAAAAGGGTCATTTAAAAGACTACGCAGAAGCTCTGTACTGTGAAGGATTGAATTTTCACTTGAATGCTTACATTTCCTCATTTCTTTATTTGCAGAAATATTCTTGTTGAATGGCAGACTGCCTAGAAGTTGGGGTTTGTGTGTCACTGACCAGAATCTGTAAAAGTGTTTGAGCAAAATGGTCTCTGGGGAGAAGGATAGCTTGGTGAAGGATGCCACAAACCTGTCTCTAAATATAACATCTTAAACTACTTTGCAATCTGCCACATTTAAATTTATGTCAGGATGTCCCTTTTTTCTCTTCTTAGTCAAGCCACTGATAGAATACAATATTATTAATATTTTTTGGGAAATAATAAAATATTTGTACTCACCCCTTGTGGATTAATTGAAAAACTATATCTCCAGCTGACTTCAAACTCCCCGATTTCTCTTACTTCAATTAAACTCCTATGCAATATGTCTTGACAGCAGTACTCCCATAGGGCGATACCTGAAACAGTGTTATTGTCACTGGCAAAGAAGGAGACTGCCTTTGCAAAATTGTTGGAGAACTTTTCCTTCTCCTACAAAGCACATAGAAAAGGCATATACTCATTCCATCCATCTGCTAGTATGGCAGAGAATGTGCCAAGCTGCACATGTAATATATTACCAGTTTAGCAAGGTAGCAAGAATATAAGTAACAAGTAATAAAGTCTTGAGGACTGTGACGACACTCACCGATATAGTTTTTGGGACCATAGCAGTTTCTTCTGATGGAACTGACAGTGGAGTAAGATTACCCATTTCTCTTCCAGCTGCCAATACTAAAGGTACTCTCAGGGTTTTCAGACTCCTGGCCCGCAGGCCAAATGCATCACGTGCTGGCCACACCCACACCTGGTTAAGTGAAGGGGAAGAAGTCCCGATACATCATATGATGCTGCCGTGACATGAGTTTGACACCCCTGCTCTAGTCTAGACAGTATCCGAAGAATTTCAGGAGAGAAGAAGAGGAGAAAGCCCTGGCAAGTTACTAAATTACTTGGAGCCTGCATAATATTGAATTTCACACAATAACATTTTCTCAGAAAAAAGAAATAGTACATATGACAAAGGACCTGGAAACGTAAGCCAGAAAAAATTAACACAGTTTATTTCAGCCACCCACCTTATCAAGCAAAGCCTGTTTCAAGTCAGTCTTGACAAGTGATGAACTTGTGTGCACAATATATAGTGCCTTCTTCCAGGGTACTTCTTTCCAGAGTAGCACATGACCCCCTCCACTGATCTTCATCCAATTACCAGCTAGGCTCAATTTGTTGAGACACTTATGTAAGTAAGCTAAAAGAACACAATCAGTCCAAAAATGGCAAATATTACTTGGATTAAAAATAATATTAAAGCCTAAGAGCAATGTATACTCTCATAAAATAGAACACATTTTTCTAAACATGAACCCAGATCTAAATAAACTTTATGTATTCCCTTCTGTTGCTAAGAAACATATATACAGGACTTCTAATTAGCTCTGTCTGAGTGACTCCTGCTACTATATATTTTAAGTTTCAGAGATGAAATTAATCCTTTACATCTTTTTGCTTTTTTGTGATTTTCTGCCTTTACTATTTCAATTCCCCAAAGTAGCTTATTTTGTTTCACAAAAATAATACAATACAGTTCCACATGATTTTTGTTTTGTTTTAGGTTTTAATTGGGTGGATCTTTCTGCTTCATAATTTCACTACTGTAGAAAGTTAAGTACTCAGAGATTACTTGTTTTTTATAGAAAAAAGGAGTGCCTTTTTCTTTTCTTTTAAATTATGCATCAAAGTATGTATGAAACATGTTCATGTCAGGGACAACACTTAGCCTTTTAATGACATGTTTGAAGCAATACTAAACAAACTAGGGAGAACTGGGAGAAAGATGGAAATGAAATCAGGATAAACATTAAATGTTGCTTATTAAATACACTAAGGATTTTCCTTCTATATTTTTAATGATTTCCTGTTTCTATTATTTAAAAATTATAATTTAGTGGCAACTTTTGGACAACTCTGGATTTCTCATATACAGTTTACAGTATACGTGGTCCTGCTATAATTTCCATTTTCTTGTTCCTTTTTTTTTTCTTAAAAAAACTCTTTTTCCCTTTTTCCTTTTGCAAAGCCTGTTATTAAGCATATTTTGTCCTATAGACTGCACAGCACACAGCTCAGGGGAAGGAAGAAATACAGTTCAAATTTAGCACAGGTGAATGTGACATTGCATGAGAGCACTAATTTCCATTACCTGCTGGGTTCTTTTGAATGAAAAATATTTGCTGATGAATATGATTTCTGAGATGGGATTAAATATACTTCATGTGATCAAACTCGCACACAAGAGGCTGGGAATATAATTCATCTACATTGGCATAGGGGGAAGGGAAAGGTCATTTTGATTTGACTTTTGATTTGAGAATATAGATATTATAAATGCACAAGATAAACATCATTTATACCTTTGAAATGATGGAGGTACAGAATGACAGTGTTAGCAAAATATAGTTAATTGGCTAGAGTAAATCAATTTAAATCTGATTAAAATGAATGGGATAAGACCATTATAGTATTTAATGTTTACATGAAATTGCTAGGAGATGTTATCTGTTGATTTGGGGTGAGTGATTCTTAATATGCTGAAGATACTCAATTAGATATCACCATCCTAAGCTAGGAAGGTTTTTATTTTGTGTTTAGAAGCTATGATGACCTGGTTGGACAAAAATAATATAAACAAAAATATAGATGTACATATGTAGGTAACAATTTGGCCACTTCTTGGTTTCCCAAGTCTTAGCAGGAAGATCTACAATTTCATTTGAGCAGGAAGATCTACAATTTAGAGATTTTTTCTGGACTTATGACTAGAACAAGTGGAGCAGCATTAGTCATGGCAGTTGTGCTTTTTTTTCTAAATCAAGAATCCATTATTAAATGATCCATGGCTTTATCACCACTATATTAGGCCTCAGTAATATACTCTACATGGGACTGTCTTTATGATGATCTAAAAAAATGCAGTTGGTCCAGAATGTGTCAGTTTCATCTGAAATGCTTTCCAAAAGGCTTCTAAGTCCAATTCAAATCTAATCACAATAATGTCCCAGGGCTTAAGGCAGGGATGGTGAACCTTTTAGAGACTAAGTGCCCAAACTGCAATCCAAAACCCCACTAATTAACACAAAGTGCCAACACGGCAATTTAACTTTTAGAAAAACCAACTCATACATTAACATCATCCATCAGATGAATTTGTTATAGAAAGAATGATATTTCCTCAATTTCCCTTGAGGAAAACTCTTTTCTTTCAGTTTCACTAAGTTTGGCAACACTTTTTGTGGTTGGTGTCAAGTGCTGTCTGACCACTTGATGTGCAACACAGAACCCTTTCATTACACAGAATACACAACACTTTCCCATTCAATCACTCCAAATGACTCTGTCCAGGCCTCTTGGAATGATCTTCCACTATCTGTTTTGCTTTTTTTGCTGTACTAATTTTTAGGTGTTCAAGACTTGGAATCTACAAAAACACAAAATTAAAAAAATGAAGCTATCCCTATACCAAACTATAATTAACACTAAAGAAATGGATATTCCCTGAATCAACAATCTACGCCAGTGATTCTCAGCTGGGGTTCCTTTTGAATTTGCTGACCACTAGCCAAAGGAACAATGGTTCACTGACCACTAGCTTTGGCCTGCTCTGAAAAAGGCATCTGAGTGCATTTCCTACCTTTGATTCACCTCCGCTGTAGAAGCATTGGACCTACTTCTTGAGGAATTTGAATAAATAAGCTGAAGTGGAGTTGTAAGCAACAAGGCAGGGTTAGCAGTGCGTGCAGGGTTAGTGCTGCAAAGCCCACGTTGTGGCCTGAGTGCTCTCCTCCCCTCCAGCTCCCCTCCCTTCCAGCTACGTCACACTGTGAGGTATGCTTCGCTCCATCCAGTTCCTCTCCAATCCCACCACGGGAATCACATTTGCCACAGACTAAACAGGCTGCCATCTATGCCAACATCCTCACTGTGCATTTGAGCCACCCAACCTTACCCCAGATAGGGAAAGAGAGGAAGTGCTCCCATTGGGTAGCTGGGCAGAGGGGCGGGTGATGTGAGAAATGTCCTCAGGTGTGCGTGGAGAGGGAGAGGGGAGCAGGCCTGGCCCTATGTCCTTCTGGCTCTCTAGTAACAAACTCCGATGAACTCTGTGCTGGGGCAACGGCGCCCTTGCCTACAGAGAGGGCTCTGAGTGCCCACTCTGGCATGCGTGCCACTGGCTTAAGGGATTCCTGTCTTTTTAAAAGTTTGCATCAATTTTATCATTTTGTAATCTATTTCTTTATATGATTGCCATTTATATCCTTTTATTTATTGATGGATGGATTATGATGATGGAAAGAATATGCTTAAAATATTTTCTTGTAATTAAACACTTCATTGATCATCTTACATTTACACTCTTGTAATGAAACATATTACAGATGACAATACTGTCATCACAGTACTTTTTATGAATTAATAAAAATATTCAGAAAAGTACTGATATGCTCAGGTACAAATCTTTTGAGCACTTAAGGTATATGTGAACATTAGTACTACTTTTATTTAGATTAACATCAAACAAAATATTTCAGAATAAACTCTGATGCACTTGTTTTTCAGTTGCAGCAAAAATGGAATTGATATTTGGAATTTTTTAGAATCCGCTGCCTTAATATTGATTTTACTTCATGCTGTAAGTTATTTTTAAAGATTACAGTTATTGTGACATGTGGTAGGCAATTCCAATCCCAAGAGTCTAAAATTTTACAATTAAATTTAAATAGAAAAACTTTTGTAGCAAAATGTCCTTTCAGACTTCATACTGTTTAGATCCTTAAGAAAAAATAATATTTTCATTAATGTCACATAGTTGTTTTAGCATTTTAAACAAGCAAATAGGTTCTGGTGACAAGTTGGACCAGAAACTGGAACATATACTGACAGAATCAAAACCAACAGCATTCCAATCATTGTACATAATCACAACATTTTTTTGAAGAAGAATTCTGTTTATTGGCCCAAGTGTAATTGGACACACAAGGAATTTATCTTGGGTGCAAAATGCTCCTCAGTATACATAAAAGAAAAGAATATATTTGTCAAGAGTCAAGGGTACAACACAAGGTACATACACTTAATAATAGTCACAGGGTACAATGGTATGCAGTTCCCTGTATAGCGTCGTTTTGAGGGTAGGAGTTGAAACAGTTTATGTCCAGGATGTGAGGAGTCTGTAAATATTTTCACATTCCTCTTTTGACTCGTGCAGTATACAGGTCCTCGACTGAAGGCAGGTTGGTAGGAATTGTTTTTCCTCTGCAGTTCTAATTATCCTCTGAAGTCTGTGTCCGTCCTGTTGGGTTGCAGAACCAAACCAGACAGTTATAGAGGTGCAGATGATAGACTCAATAATTCCTCTGTAGAACTGGATCAGTAGCTTTCTGAGTTGGTGCAGAAAGAACATTCTTTGTTGTGCCCAATTGCCTATCATCTGTCTGTCTATCTATTTATCTATCCCTGCCTGCCTGCCTGCCTGCCTATCTCTCTCTCTCTCTCTCGCTCTCTCAACTCTTTCTCTCTCTCTCTCCTTGGCTACCTCCTTGCCTGCCTGCCTACTTGCCTTCATCTCTCTGTCTGTCTGTCTGTCTACCTTCCTACCTACCTATCTACTTACCAACCTACCTACCTATCTCTCCTAGCCTGCCTGCCACCTACTTGCCTGCCTGCGTACGTGCCTATCATCTGTCTATCTGTCTGTCTGTCTATCTATATATCGATGACTTTTTGATGTTAGGTGTCTATTTTAGGTCATGTGATATAATAAAAAACGTATAAATTTAATGTACAATATGTATCAACATAGACATATGCGTTCTTATTTAAGATTTTTTTTTACTACCTTACCCCACCATGCATCCATTGGTTATATTACTATTCTTCAGAACAAGTTTATAATCTTCATTCAAAGAAAGACTTGATTGATCTTTCATATGACCTTTAAAAATGTATATTTCCAAAAGAAAGAAAAGAAACTTTTAATAGTTATAGCTGAGCAAGAGAAGGTCTAAAGTCTTAACACAATTGGCCATTTCAGGATTTTTTTTAACCAGAATCCTATATTTTGCTAGGTCCTAGAAGAAATAATTGTAGGTTGTATTATATACTGCTCTTAGTTCTTGCTAATCTTGTATTTTATTAGATTTTATTACATTCTGTCACCTCTTTTATTAAAGTAGGATGAACCAAGTGCCAGTACTAGGGAAGGTCAAAGCAACTTTTTGAAATTACGGAAAAGTAGAGAAATAACAGTGTTCCTTCTTATTTGTTCTTAAGACCAGGATTTCTGCAACATAATTTTTGAATGTAATTAATTGAGATATGTCATGTCAGGACTACAAACCTCTGTTTATTTGGCTCAATAGCATAGCTGAATGACCAAAAGGAACAAAATTCATTATTATTTTCCACATTAAAAATGTGGTTTCCTATCATTAAAGGATTTTTCCTCACCTCCTATTCTATAGGTGCATGAAAATAAATCAAATATATTTCTCTGCTAGTGTAAAATATTTTTGAAAACGAGGTCACAGAGGCCACTGGGAAATCTACTTATGGTCAATTGTAGCATCAATTGTACAAAGCATATGAGCCTTTTTACAATCATTTGTGAAACAGCATCTCCACTTTGGGAGCCAACCATGGGCATAAGAATGATGGTTGACTTGAATCACGGAAAATAAATTAATAGAATAAGGAGGTGCTCAGTAATTCCCAAACATCCTGCATTTTTGTTCTCCAAAATGTCCCCTGCAGGGTTGAAGATTTTGGTTTATCTCACAAAATCAGAATCAGAATTAGAATAGAGCTGGAAAGGACCTTGGAGGTCTTCTAGTCCAACCTCCTGCTCAAGCAGGAGACCTATACCATTTTAGACAAGTGATTGTCTAGTCTCTTCTTAAAAATCTCTAGTAATGAAGGCAAGCTATCTCACAGGTTAATTGTTCTCACTATTAGGAAGTTTCTCCTTAATTCTAGGATATTCCTTGATTAGTTTCCATCCATTGTTTTTTGTCTTGCCTTCTGGTTCTTTGGAAAATATGTTAAAATCCCATTTGAAGTCAGCCCAGGCAGGCCTGCTCAAAGAGCCAGGTTTTCAGATCACGTCTGAACGCCCTCAGGTCAGTGGTTGTCCGTAGCCCCGGGGGAGCCCATTTCAAAGGATGGGTGCCCCCACAGAGAACGCCCTATTCCTCCGGGTTCGCTTTAAGGTTCTAGTTTTGACCTTTAGGGCGACCCATGGCATGGGACCAGGTTACCTTCAGGACCGCATTCTACCAACGTTCTCCAACAGGCCGGTGCGTTCCCACAGGGAGGGTCTGCTCCGGGTGCCGTCGGCCGCTATGTGTCGTCTGGCGGCGCCAAGGGGTAGGGCCTTCTCTGTGGGTGCCCCCGCCCTCTGGAATACTCTGCCACCGGAACTTCGTGCCGGCACGGACCTGAGGGCCTTCAGGCGCGCGTTAAAGACCTGGCTCTTTGAGCAGGCCGGCCTGGGCTGAGATAATGATTTTAAATTTGATCTCCATTTTTAACTTTAAATTGGGTTTTAAGGGGGGGGGGGGGGGTTTCCTAATTTTAGTCTGCAGCTGATTCTAATATTTAATTACTTTTTAACTTTTGTATTTGTGGGGTTTTTAGACGAGCTGTTCACCGCCCTGAGTCCCTTGGGAGAAGGGCGGTATATAAATGTAATTAATAAATAAAATAAATAAATAAATAAATCTTCGCCATAAAGGGGAGGTTGGAGACAGGACAATAGTTATTTAAAAGAGCCGGGTCCAGGGAAGGCTTCTTGAGGAGGGATTGCACCACCACAGTTTTCAGGGCAGTAGGGAGCGTCCCTCCACCAACGAAGCATTGATAATCCCCTGGAGCCAGCCTCATGTCACCTCCCTGGAGGTAGAAACCAGCCAGGAGGGGCACGGGTCCAGTAAACATGTAGTGGCATTCAGCCTCCCCAGCAATCTGTCCACACCCTCGGCGGTCACAGGATCGAACTCCTCCCAGATAACCATCTCAAGACTTGCCCCGGACACCTCCCCCGGGACCATCTAACTGGAGTCCAGCCCACCCCGAATCTGAGTGATTTTATTGTGCAGGAATCGGGAAAACTCTTCTGCCCTACCCTGCAAGAGGTCCTCCCACGCTCTCGGCTCAAGCAGAGAACGGGTTACTCTAAACAGAGTGGCAGGCCGATTTTCTGCTGATGCAATAAGGACGGAGAAGTGCAAGCGTTTCGCCACCTCTATCGCCACTAGGTAGGTCCTAATATAGGACCTCACCTGTGTCCAGTCAGACTCGGCGCGACTGGTCCTCCAGATGCCCTCCAGATGTCTTTTCCGGCACTTCATCTCCCTCACCTCCTCCATAAACTATGGAACTAAACGGGATCTGTGCCGAGTCAGAGGTCGCAAAGGCACAAGTTGGTCCAGAGCCTCAGCGGCCAACCTATCCCAGGTGGCCACCAAGTCTTCGGCCGAGTTATGAGCCAGAGTTTCAGGAAATGGCCCAAGCTCCGTCTGGAACCATTCAGGATCCATCAGGCGCCTGGGGTGGAACCATCTCCTCAGTTCTGCCTCCCTGCGATGGGGGCGGGGGGTGGCACAGAAGTCAAGTCTAAGAAGAGAATGATCGGACCATGACAAGGGCTGTATGATTAGATCCCCAGAATGATCATTCAACCACTGACCAGAGGCAAAAATCAAGTCCAGTGTGTGTGTCCCCCGTGTGAGTGGGACCAGAAACTAATTGGGTCAGGTCCATGGCCGTCATGGAAGCCAGGAACTCCCGAGCCACCCCAGAGGTTTCCCCGAGCGAAGGCAGGTTGAAATCACCCATGACTAAAAGCCTAGGGGTCTCAACTGCCAGCCCGGCTATCATCTCGAGGAGCCTGGGCAGGGCCAATGATACGTGGCAGGGAGCCAGGTACGTTATCAAAAGACCCATCTGAACCCCCTGGCCCCACTTCACAAAGAGTGACTCACAACCAGCCGTCTGAGGTACAGTGGCTTCCCTGGGACAAAAAACTTCTCTAATAATCGCCGCCACCCCACCACCCCTTCCCTGAGACCTTGGTCGATGAAATGCTTGGAAATCTGGTGGGCACATTTCTACCAAAGGAACACCACCCTCTGGGCCCATATGTTTTAATCTCCAGGCCCTTAACCATCTTAGTTGTTCTTCCCTGCATTTTTTTCCAAAGTCTCAACATCTTTTTTGTAATGTGATGATCAATATTGAATGCAGCATTCCAGGTGAGGTCCTACTAAAGTTTTATAAAGTGGAACTAATACTGTGTGTGATTTTGATTCTATGCCTGTTTATGCAAACAAGGATTGTATTAGCTTTTTTGGCTGCTGCCACAACTATCGGGATTCACCCTAAAGGGGTGTTGTTAGTTGTTATATTGCTTAGAAGAGCCATTCATGAACATACTTACTGAGGATGTGACTGCAAGATAATTTATTTTCAAGTCAACATATATAGGATTATATTGCTAAGGACTGACTGAATCAGCCAAGTAGCCTAATTCTATGATATCCCTAAATAACATCAGAAAAATAAATAAAATAAAAATATTAGTATTGTTTAATGGACAATATAGTGACACTGAATGTAGACATAATGCCTTTAGATACTTACTGTATAAGTTTATATGATGGCTATTATTTTCTAATACCAATATTGATGTATGAAATATACTGTTAAATTGGACAATCCAAGGTTTTCCTTTGAATTGAAATGAAAGGCAACTTTAAACTGGATCTTTAGTTCCTGGAAGACAGTCAAAGTATTGAAAAAGCTAAAAGAACAGGAGATATTGCTTAGAAGAGCCATGGGTTTCCACTAAAGGCAAGAATAGTGACTTGTCTTGAAAATGGAAGAGTTCTAATAAGAGTGTCCTTGTAAGTGGAATTAGCAATTATTTTATTATACAATCGTTTTCCTAGGATTTTTGAAAAAATAACTCGATCCTTTTTTTAAAGTGTCAGAATGAATATGTGAAAGAATATGAAGGAAATTCCTGGTTTACTTTAGCAAATATTATTGGGCTAAAGAAAAAGTATTTTTTAAAAAAAATCATTTATGCTACCACTGATTACACCTGTTTTAGGGGTGATTTTAAAAAAGTATTAATTATTTTCATGCAGAGAAAATACAGCAGTTAGCGCAGTAAATCAATTTATATTTATATTTATCTGGGAAGGAGTCCAGTTGAGTTTAATGGCCTTATTTCCCATTGAAATTTGGTCTACTTATCTTTGTGTCCAATTTCCTTGCTATATCTCACTCCAATTTCATGTTCTCCTCTCTCATGTTATTACACTGCAGAAATGAATAGATTTCCCATCCTTTTCTTATATTTTAAAACAATTTTGATGCTAATGTATGTACATTGTCTTGTTGGTTTCAGCAATATCACTCTTGTTATTTGCTTCTTGGTCATGAGGATATCTATTTATTCATTGGAGTTGGTGCTTTTCTAAGGAATGTGTCATTACAGGCTTAAAGCAAACTGTTTACAGTTATTGCCCATTGTTCTCGTTGCTGGATTCTTCTTTAGCCTCAAAGTCCTAGGTCCAATTATCCTGTCACTTACATGTTTGGAAACCTAAGCCTCTGAAATGGCACACAGTCTATACTTTGTTTCATTCATGTCATTGTCTTCTAAAATATGTCATTCATATTTCTAAATGTGGCACTCTTGATTCATTAGTCATATTCTTTTTGATTATTGTTTGCAATTTCAGTTATATTTAGGTGCTGTAATCCAGATGAAAGGCTTGTTTGGCACTGCACAATGAACATATATGCCTAACAGAGCACTTAACACTGTTGTGATCTGATTTCCAAATGAAGCAAGGGAAGATTTGAAGATTACCATGCAGTTCACCAAACACTTAGAAAACGCTTACAACAGTATTACTGTATTCTAATTACCCTTGCAAACTGTGTGCTCCAAAGTTGCTGAAGTACCAATGTACAGACTACTAATTAGAGGTTATATGTCTTGAGGGCTGTGCCTTTGTCAAACCTGACTTGGAAAAACCTTGAGAAGTATGACATGTATATATGAGGAATGTGCGTAATACATTTTAAGCATTATTGGAATTTGTGTGAAAGATCTTTGAGTATAAAAATTGGGTGGGTCTCAAAGGGTTTTGTAAATGGGAGGTGACTTTTTGGTTGAAAACAGGTAAACTAAGGCTATTGCTGAAAACAAACAATACTGTACTTAAAATGCTCTATGTATAAAGAGAAGTTAATACATGAATTGAGGAAACTAAGGAAGATAGATTACAAAGTATATCATTGAAAAGCCAATGCCTATCACTTTTCAGTAAGCTATAACTGGTAAACTAATTTTCAGACAAAAATATTGATGTCTACTTATAATCTAGTAAAAAAAGTATCAGGGGAGACATGGTAGCAGTGTTTCAATATTTGAAGACCTGTCACAAAGAAGAAGGGGTCAACCTATTTTCAAAGCATCTGAAGGCAAAACAAGAAACAGTGGATGAAAACTAACCAAAGAGAGTTTCAACCTAGAACAAAGTAGAAAATTCCCAACAGTGAGAACAATTAACCAGTGGAATGGCTTGCCTTTAGAAGTTGTGGTATTCCATCACTGGAGGCTTTTAAGAAGAGACTGGGCAGCCACCTGTCTGAAATGGTATAGGATCTCCTGCTTGAACAAGGAGGAGACCTCCAAAATCCCTTACAACTCTGATATTCTATGTTCTAATCAACTTTAAAAATAACAGGGTATCAATTACCTGTAGATGAAGCTATATGCATTTAATTAACTACATTTGACTAACTGCAGAAAAACCAATTACTACCAGCCTGCCTTGCATTGAGGACCTGTATACTGCAGAAGTAAAAAAGAGGGCTGTGAAAATATTTACAGATCCCTCACATTCTGGACATAAACTATTTCAACTCCTATTGTCAAAATAAAGCTATAGAGCACTGCACACCAGAACAACTAGACACAAGAACAGATTTTTCCTGAATGCCATCACTCTGCTAAACAAATAATTCCCTCAAACTGTCCAACTATTTACAAAGTCTGCATTACTATTACTATTAATCTTCTCACCACTCCTTATCACCCATCCCCTCCGACTTGTGACTTGTAACTTTCTTGCTTGTATCCTTATGATTTATATGGACTGTTCCTAATATGAGCTGATCGCTTATTGTACCCTATGACTATTATTAAGTGTTGTACCTTATGATTCTTGACTCTTGACTCATGTATCTTTTCTTTTATGTACACTGAGAGCATATGTACCAAGACAAATTCCTTGTTTGTCCAATCACCCTTGGCCAATAAATAATTCTATTCTATTCTATTCTATTCTATTCTATTCTATAAAATATGTAGTCACCTAAGCACATATATGACTCTTTTGCCACAATTTATCATCATTACAATCTTATGAGGTAGATTAGGCAGAGATGGACACAAGTGACCAGTAGGCTTTGTTGTTGTGGCATGATTTAAAGCATGTCTCCCTACTAATAGCTGTACCACCATGAAATAGCTTTTCAACAATTCCCACTGATTTCAATGGAAATGAAATGAGCTTAATTTAGGTTGGATCCAATGAAGATTAAATTTTACAAGCAATACTTTTAATTAAAATTTGTATTAATGTATGAGAAATTCAATTTACTCACAGTTAGAAAGAACAAGGGCATCCATTTTCATATGAAGCAAAATCCCAAGATCATCTTATTATTATGAAAAATAGCAGCCATAATAGAAGTAAATATCTGTTAGTCTTTTAGCATTCTGAGCATAGCCACCAAGGGTTCTGGAAGGACTTTCGAACTTTGTTGTGTCCTTTTACCTTCACCAAATTAAATCTAAAATGATCCTCCCATAACTTACAAAGTCTACATAATTGGGAAATTAGGGCAGATTATTTCAAATTTACACCAAATCTAAACTTGTGTTAAATTTTTGCTCCTTGTCCTAAACCATGTTTTCTAGGAAATCTCCTATCATCTACAAACAGATGATCCATCAATTTTTGGCTTGGATTCTAGATGTTAACATATCTAAAAGAGTGATGTGTTAGAAAGGACCGATCTGTGGTTTCAAATGTAATTCTGCCATGTATAAAGCATAACATATATGTTGCAGATTCTGCAAACATGTTACTAGAAATGAACGCTACTTTAAAATCTGCCTTGCAATTTCTCAAAAGGGGAGGGAGGATCTGTTCTGCTGCCTTTTTCTTAAGGTTCTGGAAAATATATTTCCAATATCTTTTTGAGTTTGCTTTGTTGAAACTGGAGAGAGTATCATTGCTATTGTTTACTGCAGGGTGATAATAATCCATCACCCTAAAACTTCCTGGATTCTTCACACTTGCCGGTCTCCAAAAGGATAATGTAAGATGTTTCCTTATGATTATCTTCCCTTGGAATTTAATAGACTTATGGGAGATCATAGAGGTTTTCAGACATCTACTGAGATGATTCAACTAAGGGAGAGACTGGATATTCACCACAAAAATCATACCCTTGGCCCCTTTATAATTACACAAGTGTAAAAAATTTCTCTCCACTCCAAAGAATGTTACTAGAATTCCTGTTTAGAACAAAGATAAAAGCAAAATCAGACCATTTTTCTTCCAAATAAATGAGAATGTGGGAGAGAATGTAGAATAGTTTTTGTTCATTGCACTAGCGAAACCAAAAAGTTGAATAGACCAGAGCAGAGCAGAGCAGAGCAGAACAGAACAGAACAGTACAGCTTTATTTGATTAGACACACAAAGAATTTATCAAGTCTTTGGAGTCCTCTGAACTTGGGTTGTTTGCTTGCAGTAATTTTGTTACCCAACTAGGTTACAACTAGTATCGTAGTGCTCAATCTTTCTTACCTTTATTTAAATCTTTGCTGTGTTTTCTTCTGGCATGTTTTAAATATTCAGCATTATGAAATTAATGCAGAGAGCCAGTGTTTGGATATATACAATGGCAAGGATTATCATCATATGCAAATAGAAAAAAAGAAACTTCATTTACTGAGTTCAAGAGAGTTTCCTTCAAGCTATAAAGCAAATAGTAGGCACTTAGCTAGTATATTTATTTTCTTTGGAAAATATATATGGATATAAAACTTAAGTCCCTATAAGATCTAAGCTTTTAATGACTGAAATAAAATGAAATTGGAAAATGGCTGTATAAGATGTACTTCCCTCAATGCAGGTGTGTATTCCTACAACTAATCATTTATGAATCCTTTGCAACATAGGAACCTTAATTCTAGAATTTACTTTACAGGGTTCTTGTTAGCATTTCTGAAATAACATGTCTGTACTCCAGAAGTTGCTTCACTAAAACTCTCATTAGCCAAAGGTGAGGAATGCTAAAATTGATCTCAACAAAATGTAAAACACTTCAAGTCTTTTGGAAGCCCCAATGTATGAGAAGTTCACATAAGGATGAGAACAGCAACAAGCAACAGCAACATTGCCATAAATATTACAACAGATTAGTATCTCTAGCTACCATTTTTCTGTTTATATTGCTTTTCTGTTTTGCTATTCATTTGACATTCTTGCTATTTTTTTTTAAATGTCTGTTTATACTTCTCTTTCAAGCCTCTCCTTCCTTCCTCCTCAGCTTCTCTTATCTTGGCAATCATGCTTTCCTAACCTTGTGCTCTGCTTATATTTATTTTTTTGACCATGGCATCTCTTTTGCCAGCACAAGACCACAGGCAGGGTGTTTTTTTTCTTTAACATTTTTCAATTATTGTAACAGGGCCATGCTGACAAATGGACTTCTGCTTTCTAGAATACTTCTTTCATCTCAGCTACTTGTACTCTTCTGGTTAAACATCAAAATTCCTTTGTGTTCTGGATATTATAATGACATGCATTCCTTTACTTTAGCCATACTGTTTCTATTAAATAATTTTCAAATTTTCAACAATGCTTATTATTCTGACCAGTTTTTTAGCTGATTGCTTTGTTACACTAAAATGCATGCATGTGATTTCACATGCACATATGCTCAAGGACATACAATTTCAATGTCGTCTTGGTTGTAACATTCATTTCCATCAACGGCTGACCCAATAACCTTATATAACCTTACCAATAACTCTCTACCCCTAAAATTAAGGTTACCACATCTGTCTATCTCTGTCTTTATTAAAAAGCCAGTGTGATATAGTTGTGATGTAATGGGGAGATGCAAAACTAAAACTGTGAACCTGGCAGCATGTCCAGTATTAGATACACAAAGCTCACTGGACCAGTCATTCTCTCTCAGACCAAAGAGTTTCTTAGGGTTGTGCTGTGGGAAAAAAACTTTGAAAAATTAGGACAACTATATGGGGGACATTGAGCTCATGGAAGAAATGCAGCATAAAAATCTAACAAAAAAAAAAACAAATATCATCCTTCTAGCTCAGGAGTATCAAACTCAAGGCCCGGGGGCCTGGATTCAGCCTGTAGGATGTTTAGATCTGACCCACAGGGTTGCCCTAGAAACAGCCAAGGACTGGCCCATGGTGCTTCTACCAGCAAAAACAGAACTCGGGAGGTTTCGATGACCTCCTGCAACCCTCTGCCAGCAAACCCTCTGCCATTTTCACTGGCAGAGGGTTGCAAGAGGTAATTGAAGTCTCCCAAGTTCAGTTTTCACTGGCAGAGCACTTGGGCCACCACAGGAACCCCCAACATGAGTGACGTCAACTGGCCATGCCCACCCAGCACCAAGGTCAACCACAACCCTGATGAGACCCTCAATGAATTGAGTTTGATACCCCTGTTCTAGCTAATCTTGTTCTGTATCAGTACTTTAGACAGGCCACTGCCCTGCCTTTTTGGGGAGAGAAAAGAGACCATTGCTTTAAATAAGCAATCTTTTTCTATGGTCTATAAAAGAATGTACAGTTATTATGGTGAGAAAAGACTTTTCTGTATTAGTAGCTTTTTATTTTAAAAAAAGAGTATTTAATTTGTGGGACAACAAATTAAATACTGTAAGTCCTAGTAGGGAACAGAATATGGGGAAAAGGCAGAGCATACACACTCCCAGGAATGCTGGGGAACTCCTGCATGTGTGAAGACCAGCTGGCCATGTGCCAGCACCCTGGAAGAGCAACGGGCGATGGCTCGCATGCCCGGAGAGATGTCTCTGCATGCTATGCTGGAACACTTGGCATAGGTTACGGTCCTAGGTGATCAGTTATCAGATTGGTACTGGGGCCCTTACTGATAAACATGAAGGAAACTATCAGGATCGTTGAAGGAGGGCAGGGCAGATTAATGCCTGCCCCTTTTTCTTCCATGTACAATTGCTGAAACCAAAACAGCTATAATCTCATATTCAGGGCTCCTATGTAGGTATGATAGCCATTTTTTTCCACAGAAAGAATATGTGGGAAAGACAACTGCTACTGTTATATTTTCCAGCATTATCATGATGTTTGAGGAAATGGAAGAAGATGTGATTTGTTATATTTGATCTTAGCCTCACTTTGGCATCTCTGTGGAGGCATCTGACTTTTTCCTCTCCTCAGATGCTCCAGACCATCAGCAGCATGATCCAGAATCATTAAGTGTGAGTATTGGTTGCTTTTTCAAAAATGTTCCTCCACATACCGGAATGAAGAAAAACAGGAAGGTATGCTTAAATTTAGGTAGACAGTTTTGATTTGTAGACTGCATGATAAAGATTGATTTTGATTTTCTATATTTCCATACTGAAGTTAGAAATCACCATGAATTCCACTCTCCTATTTCCAAGGGAACTTATATTCTTAAATAAGCATCGCTGTTGTAGTGTTGCACAGTTATCTTTGCTATTCAGAGTGAAAACAAAAGAATCTGTATTATTTCCATACATTGCTGTGCATAAAAATGAAAGCACACAAAGTTTTTTAGCAGCAAAAACTGAAATAAACTGTGGCAGAAAATGAGTATCGACAGCACACCATCTTCTTGTAAATTAATATAACCAAATAAAACACTTTGGCAAAAATTAATTAGCTTTTTACTTTGCTTTGAATTTACTTCCTAAAAAGTTTACTTAAGGAGGTTGACATAGTAGACAATTAGTGATGCTTATTGATATTACAACAAACAGCTGGTTTTAGAAAATGCAGTTACAGTCACAATTATTCATAAGATGCATTGCCATCCTTTAGCTATATTTCTTGAAAGTTTGAAAAGAATAGTTGAGCAATCTCTGGTGGTCTTGGTTAGGAAATATGAGAGTCATAGTCCAATTCATCCAAATTCATCATTTATGCTTTATAATCATTAAGCCAGAATTTTCAATACTTCTGATATACTGATATAAAGCTTTGTATTATATCCTGCTTAATAACTTATCTCTACTGCAAACAACAAAACAAACTACAGAAGTCAAACTATGGTTTGTTTGTCATGAAAAGCAAGTTGAGATCCTAACCCTAACCAGCATAGTTTTTTATTTTGGCTAATTGAAAGGCACCAGCTGTGAATTACTAGTGTACACATCATAATGAACCCAATCAACATAGAAAAAAATCTACAACTTCCTTAGCTACTCTATTCCAACGATCCTCAACCATTGCATCTTAGCAGCCTGGCTGGAGGAGGAGAGGGAAACTAGGCCACGTGTATGCAGGGCTTGACTTGCACAAGCAGTGGGCTGGAGCACACACACAATACCCTGGCCCACCATGCACGCAAGTCAATCTGTGTGCATATGTGTGTGCACGGGGTTGCTGCTTGTGCAGCCCAATTCTGAATGCTGTCATGCTTGGGACCCCTGCTTTAGTCATAGATAAAGTAAACCAGCAGTACTACTATCTTATTTCGTCATATCTAGTGGTGGACTCAAATAATTTAACAACCAGTTCACCCAGGGTCAGGTTGGCTATTGTGGGAGGCATGGTCCATCCCCGTCCTCTATCTCTGCCACACATGTGGGATAAGCCTCCGCAATGGCTAACTTGACCCTGTTCAATTACCCATTCACCCCTTATCAAAGGGAAATCTGGGTGCTGCTCTGCGATGGAGAAATAGGTAATGGAGCAGCCAGCATGAGGGAAGGAGGAGAGCAGTGAGAAGAAAGAAGGAAAGTGGCCTACTCCCTTCCTCCATGTTCCATTGCCCGTTTCTCCATTGCAGTGTAGTGTAGAACCTAGGATCCACTTTGATAGCAGGGTGGGTGGGTAATTTAACAACTGGTTCACCTAAACCAGTGTGAACCAGATGAATCCCATCACTGCTCATATCTATGTCAATGTTTCCAGAAATCTTTGCATATAGGATTGCAGCACCTTGTTATTGACTGAAATAGTGTTTAAGAAAGAAATTATTACAGCTAATAATTTGCCCCTTCTTATGTCTTTAGCAAATATATTAATGTTTTGTTCCTTCAGTCATAGGCCTCAGTGCAAGCTTTGATATCACTTTTGTAATCATTTTATTATAAAATATTCTATTTTAGATTAAGCACATAGTAAAATAAAAGCCTCCTTGGAGGTTAACCAATAAAACATGTCATTATTTTTTTTAAAAAAACTTGGAATTTCAAATGTTGCATATTTTGTTTTGATTTTAAGGAAGGATTACTAAATGCAATTTTTACTGATAATATATAAATGGCACATTAAAAAAAACATTGTTATATCACTTCTTTACCAAAAGGGTTTGAAATCTGTCATTCTTCATTTGGACCCTGAAAGCATTAGGAGTTGTTTTACAGCCCTTACAAAAATTACAGCTGAATCAAAATTTATTAGTAAAACAAGAAGAAAATTGCTAAAAGCATGAAAGGTATCCATAATAACTTCCTGAATTAATTTAATTTTGGGGAGTATCATTCAAAGACTATACAGAGGAGGCTGAGCTTTTCCCAGTTTGATTGGCATGGGTATGTGTACACATATAAGACCAAATAAAGCTTATGATGGGGACACACTGGATCATAAATTTGCAGCACACTGGAGGTGGGACAATGAATTGTAAAATGTAGTAATTTTGTTCTGTCTTCCAATTCAGATAATGAGTTGTTTTGTATTACTTTTGATTGTCTCATATACAATTATTTTGTGTTAATAGATTTGTGAGTGAAGTGTCAACTGATCTGATGGATGCAAAAAAGAACTCCAAACTTCCACTAACATTTCGATCTTATGTGCTATTCTTAGTTTTCCCCTTGGAGAATGAGAGACATCTGCACTGCTTCTGTGTGAAGTTCACAATTTAATAATGAAAGAAGATTTCTGGGGATTTCAAGAAATCCAAAGAGAGTGACCTGAAGATAATATACCCCGTACTTCTATCTAAGGCAGGATATTCTGGGTATTATGAACTCGAATCTTGGGGCAATGCTTTGTCTACACTATGACAGGTTAATCAACATCAGTTGCAGTATATTCTCTCATTGAAATGACTGTCTAAAATGAGAAATGTTGAGATGATTTAAATAATAATAAAATGAAACAATCAAGTAATGGTACAGTTTAGTCAAGAGCCCTATGTATTTCAGTTAAATGCAGATGAAATGTTATTGAAACAACATTAATAGCAGCTGAGGAGATAGACGGGAGTCAGGTAATCCTTGGCAATAAAAGGAAATGAGGTCAACCCAACAACTAATTGAAATTTAATTTACTTCTTTGATTTATTTTCTGACTCATGGGTGGGCTATCGATACATTAAGATTGCTATTGTTTTCATCTTCATTTTCCATAAGTTAGCAGGTCAGTTTACTTTCACCTTGAGCTAATGAGAAGAATAATTCAATAATTCCCCATGGCACAACATTTAGCAAGATGAATCTCAAACAGATTGCCCCTCCCTAAACTTATAGCTCATTGAATGATTTATTGATATAACCATGTAACAGAAAATAAACACATTTCTACTGTTGGAGGATAAGTAGGTGGGTCTTGGCATCTCTCATAAGTATTTAAAATACATTTTCCCCAATCCCATTTAGAACACTACAGAAAGAGTCAGTATCTTTTCTGGATGTGGAAGAAACCTGACAATGGATCTGGAAAATAAAAGGGCCATTGTATTGTAGGGTGTTTTGCAAAAAAATGATTTACATACTGAAGAATATCTTTTATGAATTACATGGACAAAGGAAAAGAGATGTAGGGAGGAGGGGGCAGCTGCAATGGCTTTCCACCACAGTGCATGTTGATGAATCCCTGGCACATGTTAATTAATGCCCTATTGTGCTTGGCAGCTTACCAAGGACTGTGACTGCAGACAGAATTATCCTTTAGACTAACAGAGGCTTAGAATACATATTGAAAGAGAGGAAGAAAAAGGTTTGTATTTATACAAGTGACAATTTTTCCCAGGGAATGGACTTTCCCCCCTTCTTTTAGTGCAATTCATGGAGACAAACTGCCATCTATCATAATATTTTAACACTGCAGAAATAAAACCTTATAAAGCATGTTAAAAAAAAATAACAGTACCAAACCACAAGTGGAGAATGGTCAGTAACCATCTTTTCTTGTTTTCACACCCACACATGTCTATCTACAGATACAGCCACAAAGTAATGATTATCTGGCATAAAACGCGCTCTCCACAGAAAAGCTTACATTGCAAAGCAATACTCAAGGATATTTGCTCAAATTATAGACAGATACATCTGGTTTGTGTGATTGCCACTTTTTGTTGTATTTGCTTCCCCCACCCCAGCCTTTCTTTGTCCTAGTAAAATATCACAGAGGGGAAATTGATGGCAAAATTCTCTGAGTAGAATTAATTGTTGCATATGAACATGCAGTACATTTTTATTCAAATTGTATGACATACTTGCATGCACGCATATAACAAAGAAACACAAATATACATACTATTATTATTATTGCTATTATAGCTAGAGTATGAGAATATTAATTAAAAATAATCTTTATACAGTATGGAACATAAAATTTCTGTAAATAGAGTCAAGGAAATGAAATGAGTGTATTATTACAAGTTGATTGTTCCTTTACCTAAACGTACAACCAATGTACAAGATGTCATGAACAGTTACAAATAATAATATATGGACAATATAAAATTAAAGTGTTTGGAAAACATTACAAATAGTTGGGCTAATATGTAAACAAAACCAAACATTGTGAACAGGGAAAAACTTCTACTTAGTGGCATTATTTTAAAATTTTAAAATGTTAGAAAAAAAATCATTGCTGCCATTGAATATAATAATACATTCAGAAATAATATAATTTAGAAACTTTATCCACTGTATGTATCAAGACAGTATAGATTATTTATGATTTATTTCAATTGTTGAAGCCCCAAAATTGCCGATAGATAGAGTAATCAAAATGGAAGGACAGTTTTTTTTTTAATGAGCATTATATCTTAACCTTAAACACAGAAATTCTATCCAGAATTTAAAGTTGACCCTTTTAGTTCTGCAAGAAATGAGATCTTCACTTGGATATACATGCCTCTAACCAATCACTGTAAGTGGAGGGAGGCTTCTACTCATTGATAGGATATAAGTCTTTTCTAAATTTCATTTCAACTGTCTTCAGTTTTATGAATCAAGAACAAGCCTGGAAAGATTTCATAGTAAGATTCTAGAGACCAGTAGTCCAAAATTATGTGTGTGCAATGTTAAATAGTCAAAACAAGAAGACAATTTCTACATAAAAACATTAGCAGACAAAATCAAACTCTTAACTATTTATTTGAAAATTATTTTTGTTTATTTCATTTTGGTTTCAAGTACAAAAATCTGATTTCTAACAATCATAAAGTAGGGAGGGGAAGAGATCGCCGAATAACAGACTAACAGAATAGCAGAGTTGCAAGGGTCTTTGGAGGTCTTCTAGTCCAACCCCTTGCTCAGACAGGAAATCCTATACCATTTCAGACAAATGGCTGTCCAATCTCTTCTTAAAACTTCCAATGTTGGAGCATTCACAACTTCTGGAGGCAAGTTGTTCCACTGATTAATTGTTCTAATTGTCAGGAAATTTCTCCTTAGTTCTAAGTTGCTTCTCTCCTTGGTTAGTTTCCATGCATTGCTTCTTCCTGCCTTCAGGTGCTTTGGAGAATAGTTGATCCCTTTTAATTGGTGGCTTTCCTTTAGATATTGGAACACTGCTATTATGTCACTCCTTCTTTTCATTAAACTAGACATACCCATTTCTAAGGGAACGGAAGGGAAGGGAGATATTATCTTAGCAATTTTTCCTGGAAATGAATAGATATTGTACATAACAATAAATAACCCTATGTAGTTACTTATACATACACATGTGCACATACACACACACACATACACACACACACACACCAGGAACCCACAAACAGTAATTATGGCTGAAGAAGCTAAGGTTTTACGTTATGTTAAAAAATTGCCTAGTTAACAGATATTTGAAAAACTTCTGATTTCACAAAATTGATGAAAACAATTAATCATGTGGATTAATCAAATATTTTCAGCCTAGTTTAAAACTCAAATTGGGATTGTAGCATAAATGAACTTAACAGAAATCTTTAAGGATAGATGGAACAGCTGGTAAATACACAATTTCCAATCATCCCCAGAACAATATTCCTGAATAGCACTAGTATAATGTAGAAGCTGGGGGGAAACCGATGATTTGTCATCCAGTGTTAGTAAATCTGGCCTGCAGCTTTTCTAGTTCCATCACTGCTGTTACCAGAGAAGAGCAAGCCTTTGAATTTAGGTGATGGATTTCACTTTTGAGGAACAATGAATTATTGAACAGTGCTCAATTTTTAATGTTTTTTTCTGAATTTTCTACAAATTAGGAGGAGAGTTCCTATTTGCTTAAATGGAAGTGATTAGAAGTAGAATAATCTGAAGAACAGTAATGAAAAATACTAAATCCTGGAACAGCAGGAGAATAGAAATGCTAAGATCAAAAGATGGAAGGTTTTAAGGTACAGCAGTGGGCAGTTTCACACTTTGTTCTCCCATTCCTATACTCAATGCCAAAATACTACAGAAATCAGCCAGTGTCAAAATTTTAGAATCACCATATTATGACAGGCCTGATAGAAACAATAAAGATCTGTAAATATATTTTAAAAACAAAAGCACAAGTCTTCATGTGACTTCTTATAAAGCAGTCACAACAGCTTATACAGTATATATCTGTTATATTAGGCAATCTGATTTTCTCCAACGACTGTTGTTATTTCATAATTACACTTTTAAAAGGTGACTAGATAATTTATTTTAATGTGCCAGCAATGACTAAGCTGGTAGACAATAGGAAAGTTTAAGTGTCCTATGGCATTTGACTGAATTTTACCTTTTCACCAAACTGATAAGATGCTATTTCATATCTACAACAGATTTAGAAGGAAGGTGGAACAAGACAAAAGAAAAGAGGTTTGGTGTTATAACTGATGGCTTTATCATTTAATCATAGTAAATTATTACTTGGTCTCTCCCATTGTAGTATTTTTATGAAGTGACTTTCATATCAGAACTCTTTATTAATTTTCTCTTCCAAGAGCAGGCACAGTTAAAAGCAACTTATTGGAGTTGCTAAGACCAGAAATGATATAACCTAGGTATTTCTGGATGCTCATCCCTCTAACTCTGCTGGTTTACTCTTCACATCCATTTTGTTATTTTCATGTATTTATTATGATTGCCACACTTTTTTTTGAAAGAGCCTATATTCTTCCAAGGAATTCAGAATATACATATGGTTATTTCTTAATATTCTTACAGGAATAATCCTATGTAGTAGAGTAGAATAAGGAAGATAACTTTCCCATGGTGATTTGCTATGATTCATTAGAAAGTGGAAATCTGAATGTGTTTCTGATCTTTAAAAGTAACAGAGGATGAACAGAGACAACATTTTTCCTAGTGATAACTTAGCACAGTGTGTATGTAACCACTTGGCATATATGTATTGTCTTTCAAAGTGGTTGACAATTGCTATATCACTTCCGTTAGTTTCCATGATTTCTGATCAATTGTAGAAATGGAATACATTCTCCCCACCACTTAAGGGGACAAAACAGGCAGTTGATGTGCCAAGTGCTGATGTACCATGTTAAATTATCTTTTCATAATGATTATCTGTACTACTCCACTCTGGGCATGATTTCACAATCTGACCCTTATTTTTCCTACAATAATCCAACCCAATTTTTCTCTTCTGTTAAAGCGTAGTAGGCTGAAATGATCACATCACCCACCTTATTATGAGTATGTTTGAGTCTAGATATTTTCAGCCCCCCTTTTAAATTTGCAGAAGGCATACTACTTACTTCTTTAGATCAAGTAACTCAGATATTCAGAACTGTCTATTATCATGCCACAATCATTCTGAATACTTTCTATCTAATAGGAATAAAGCTTTCAGCAGCTACATTCAAGTGTTAGGATGCTGGCCCATGATTGCACATAATGGAATTCAAAGCACTGATTTAAGCTTAGTGAGTTAGTAAACATGGAAAGATACCTTTACTTCTAATATTTCTTACACGCTTCGTCTCATGGATATGGACATGATTTGTAATTTCTTTCCAGGTGATTTTAAAAAACTTTAGGTAAGTAGAGCATACTCAATTAGAGCAAATGAAATATAATTGCAAACATGCTAATTTGAAAGGAAGGAGAATCTTTGATTTCATACAAACACAAAATATATAGGTGTGCCATATAGAGACAGAAACGTTATTTAATGGGGCATACAACTCATTCTGCTAACTTTAACTTATAATTACAATATATTTATTATCTCCCCTTCCATCTATCTATCTATCTATTTCCATATTACTTTGGAAGAAATATCAGTAATCTAAATTTTTCTTAAGAACTAATTGGTTCATGGCTATGACTGAGATAATAGAAAAACTCCTCACTTAATGCAAATAACATTGCCTTAGTTTTCACGTACGCAATTATTTTGAACACATTGCATGTATGAATTTTTCACAGATTTATGTATTTATTTTATATGACTTTTCATTTGGAACATATGAACTAATCCCATAAATACCTTAGAAAAAGAGAAAATAAATATAGAAGCTGAAATGAAACCAACAATGGCCAAGATATAGACTCAACTACACCCCCTCCCAGAGATTTAACAACAAAACCAAGTTTTTAAGGCTTTGTAGAAACCTATTGGAGTCAGGTAATCTCTGGGGAAATGGTGCTGCAGAGATTGGGTGCCATGACAGAAATGGTTCTCATCTATGGACACACCAGATCACACTCCTACTTGCCAAATCATAGTTTGGCTCTTCTCTTAGGGAGAGAAGGTCCCACAAATAACATGGCCCCATGGAATGCCTTATAGGCCACTAACACATCTTGAAATGTACCTGAAAGCATATTGGCAGCCAATGCAGCTTGCAGAACACAGATGTCATGTAAGCCAAATGAAAGGTGTCCGTAGTTGCTTTCACCACTGAATTTTGCACCTGCTTAAATTGTTGAATACTCTTCAAAGATGGTGTCATGTAGGGCACGTTACAGCTGTCCTTTCTTATAACAATGCATAGGATGCTTGTATCCTTTCTGAGTACATCCACTGTTTGATAGGTCTTCACACAAATCAGCTTCTAGAGGGGGAGTTTTTCAGGTTGTTGAACAGCTTTCTAGTCACATATTATAATTGATAATCTAGTGCTATGTTTCTCAAACTTGGCAACTTGAAAAGCTGTGGACTTCAATTGCCAGAATTGGGCTAAGACCGAGCTCTTCTGGAGAAGGATCCATTGAAACCATAGTCCTTGTCCTGCTATATTGCTTTTTTATCTTTATTAAACATAGTATTCAGGTATTCTGATTATTCTATGTACAGCTGTTATTGAGAGTCAGTTTAGTGTTAAAGGAACTAGAGCTAGAAACCAGGCTCTGCTAAGGTCACTTCTGTGGTAAGACTGTTATAAAAGTTTAATAATCCCAAGAATGCTTGGAGTTCCCCTTTATTCTGTGGGGTGGGGGCTTCCTTACAATGCTTTCAGTTTGCCGTTCATGGGTCAGATGCCTGACCCATCGATTTTGAAGTCCAAAAACTCTATGCTCAGACGGCAATGTGGTATTTGTCCCTTTTTTAACTTGAGTCCTGCTTCTTGGAATCTTTCTATACTGTTGGCCCCTTTCCATTAGTTGGGGCTTGTCTTTGGCTGAGATTATTACATCGTCGAAGTAAGACGATGGCCAGACCTTGTAACAGCCTTCCATTATGCTTTGGAAAAGGCCGGGGGCTATGCTAACTCCAATTGCAGCCAGTTGCACTTGAATGCGCCCTTATAGGTTACGATAGTTTGGGCTTTGGCGCTGGCTGCGTCCACAGGCAATTGTTGATATGCCTGTGCTAGGTCCAACTTAGCAAAATCTTGCCCCGCCCAACGAATGTAGTAGGTGCCGGACTATTGGTACTGGATATGCACTCTGTTGTAGCGTGAGATTCAGGATACTCTTGTAATCTCCACAGATTCTGACTGAATCTTTGAATCAGAATTTACAGGGGTCACTATAAGGGTCTCCCACTTTGCGTGGTCTACCGGCTCAAGGATGCCTTGAGCTACCAGTTTGTTAATTGCTCTAGAACCTTGGGTCACAGAGCAAAGGGACTCTCTGGGCCTTAAGTTTGACAGGGGCTATATTGGGGTCTAAGTTAAAATTTATTGGGGTCCCCTTATACTTGCCCAGTTCACTGCTGAAAACATCCCAGAATTCCCTCTCCAAAACATCTAGAACCTCTCTAGTGCTTGCTCTAGTTATCGCTGTTGCATGGATGCCAGTGAGGCTGATTTGCAGCAGCACAAACCACTCTCTCCCTAGGAGGCTGGGCAGATCTCGGTCCACAATGGTCAGTGGTAGGGATCCCTGGAAGTCCCCGTATTCCACATGGCAGATTTTCTTTCCCAGGACCAGTATTTTGTAGCCTTGGTAGTCCTTTAATATTATTTGTTGTGGCTGAAGCTAACTTCGGTGGATGTTGGGATTGATTTTCTGGAGAAGCCGTCCAGGATATCATTGATATATAAGACCTTGAATCCATTTCCATTGACCGATGGGTTCCATCAATTCTCACTTCGGTGAGAAACTTTGGTTTAAGTAGGGTCTGTGTGTCCCACGTGAGCGTGTGTGTGGCCCCGAATGTATGGTGGGTTTCCTTCTTCCTGGTCTCATCTTGTTTTTTAAAATTTTGCACCAAATGTCTTCCAATTCTTGTATGGTCTGTTCAGGGAATATGTTTCTGCGGCTCGGGTTATCCTCTGGTTGGCTGGCTCTACAGGCTTCCGCAATGTGGCCTTTCCTCTCGCATCTCCTGCAGATTGCCTCCTTAAAATGGCAGGTGGACTGAGGTTGATTTCCTCTGCAGCTTCCGCAAGGCTTGGTGCCCTTGGCAGTTTCGGGTTTGCTAGTTTTCACCCGGTGGACATCTTCCTTCTCACTGTTGCTGCTTTTGGAGACAGATGCACTACGCGGTGTTCTCCTCATGACCTGGTGGCGTGGACCTTGCTGTTGCCCTTGACTCAGGCTGCAGAAGAGTTGGAGGCTTCCGCGGCTTTTGCTTCTTCTAGAGCCTGCTTGAAGAAGATGTCCTCTCTTGCGAACAGTCTCTTCTGCAGGGTTAAATCCTTAAGGCTGAGTACTAGCCGATCCTGGATCATTTCTTCGGCATTTGAGAACTTGTAGTTCTTTGACAGTTTCCTCAGTGTAGCTACTAAATCACTTATGCTTTCCCCGGAATCAAAAGCCACAAACGCGGCCAGGGCTGGCTTTTTATAGTCGGGACTGTCCAATACTTCAGCCACTGATGGGCTATCATCTTCCCACCAGTGGCTGAAACCCAATAAGTGGAGTCTGACATCAGACTCCGCTTTGCATACGACATGACCCATGTAAATGTAGCGTCATGCATATTTAACACAACCAATGATTTTTTGTGCTGTGTTTATACTCTCTGGAGCATCTTCTTATCCATTGCAGATCATCCAGCATACTAGAAGCTTGGCACTCTGACAATTATCAGTGGACACATAGACATTAATAGTATCTATAGTCTGTGCAAACCAGACAATCAACCAGTCCAAAAAAGAACAAAGACCCAAGAATCTCTCCACCATTAATCAGCACCCAGATCAGCACAGATTAATTCCAAGTTAACATCAGACCAACAATCAAATAAACAATAACCCAATCAGGAAACTGCTAAAGATCCAACAGAAATAGCCCAACCAAAGAATCTCTAAGATCACCCCCACCAATTCTGACAGGGCAAGACACTAGAATATAAACTGACAGCAAACAGCACTCCTTACTAGCACTGATGATGTTACCTAGTTTGGGTAATGAAATATCTGCAAGAAAACAAGCAAGTGAGCTCAAAGAGCACAAAGGGTCCCTTATTTCAACTCTGAGCTACAAATATTCTCCTTTATGGGTATAAATTATATAGTTGTAAACTATTTTACAATTGTTTATTCTCTCCTAGAACCAAGAAGAATTTCCTGACAGTTAGAACAATTAATAGTGGAACAACTTGTCTCCAGAAGTTGAAGATGCTCCAACACTGGAAGTTTTTAAGAAGAGATTGGACAACCATTTTTCTGAAATGGTGTACAGTTTTCTATGTGAGCAGGAGGATCTCTTCCAACTCGTCTCTTCTGTTCTTTTCTACTCTATTTTATTCCATTCTATTCTATTCTGAAAGAGAGAAATCTGGCTTTTCTGGAA
This sequence comes from Bungarus multicinctus, assembly GCA_023653725.1. Classification (NCBI taxonomy): domain Eukaryota; kingdom Metazoa; phylum Chordata; class Lepidosauria; order Squamata; family Elapidae; genus Bungarus; species Bungarus multicinctus. The sequence goes on from CM042834.1 coordinate 239,204,446, forward strand.
GATCAAAAAAACCAAGCTCATGACCATTGGGAAAAGACATGTGAAAATAACAATTGACAAAGAAGAAATCAAATATGTGCAAAAATTCATTTTCCTAGGACCACAGATTGATAAAAGCAGTAAATACAGTCCAGAAATAAAGCATTGGATTGCATTTTGGTTATGAAACAATGATGAGCATGAATTGAATATGAAGAATCAAGGACGCCAGTGTGGCAATTAAATGCAGATTAGTTCATGCTTCCATATATCCCACAGCTACCTACAGTTCTGAAAGCTAGACTATGAAAAAAATTAGAAAGGAGGAATGTCACCTAGTTTTAAGCCATGGTATTGGCGAAGACTCCTGAACATTCCTTGGCAGCAAAGGTGACAAACAAGCAAGCAGTGGACAAAAAAACAGACATATCTCTGGAAGGCAAAAATCACAAAATTCCACCTTACTTATTTTGGCCATGTCATGCGCTGAAAGTCTCTGGAAAAGGCAGTTATGCTCTGAATGGTCAGCAGTAAAAGGAAATGAGCCTGCCAAAAAACACAGTGGCTTGACACCATCAAAGCTGACACCAGCCAAAGCATAAAAACAGTTGAAAGAAATCATAGAAGAGCAGCAAATATGGAGAGAACTGGTTCATAGAATCATCAAGATTCAGACACAATTGAATGGATAGCAGCAGCAGCATCAAATATAACCTGCTTGACATCTAAGAGGTGAAACTGTGAAACCCTTGCAAATGATTATCGAAAATGTGTTGTAGATAGCAAAGATAATGAAGTTTCATCGTGATTATTGTCATGACATCACAGAAATCCACAGAGTGATTGCTATGCTTGATGAAATGGCTATTTTACATGTTTCTTGCTTATTCTAAAAAGAATAAAGGTAATAAATTTAATTAAATCCATTTTCAAATATGAACCATCCCTTCCTGCCCATAGACATTGCGGCCTGTGCAAGCATGGATTCCTTAACACAATACACTATTATGTTAAAAAGTAGTTGTGTGTTGAAAACTTTTATAGTATTTTTTCCAACCATTCTCATTTAATCTGATAGAAAAGAAGTTGCTTTTCATTGTTTTTCCCCCAAAGAAAAGGAAAATATATGGGGATATTCTGAGACTGCATTCTTAGCTACAAAATGGCTGAGAATATGTGCGAGATGTTCTCGCCTTTGCTGCATATTATGTTTTTTACTGTCTTGCAGCTGTCCTGCTTCTCACAATCAATAATCCTAAGGAAAGGATCATGAACTTGAGTAGGAGGTGGAAGAAAAAATGGGATAGGGGAGAATACTCCCAGCTGCTTCAATCATCTTAGAGTAATAATATGATAAATCTAGGACAGGGGTGCCAAACTCAAGGCCTGGGGGTCAGATTCAGCCCATGGGGTTTTTAGATCTGGCCCGCAGGCCACCCTGGAAATAGTGAAGGACCGGCCCGCAATGCCTCTGCCAGTAAAAATGGAGATCGGGAGGGCCACATGTGTCCCTCCCAGGCTCCATTCTTGCTGGCAGAGGGCTGCAGGAGGATCCGTCCAACCTGGCCCGGGCCACCACATGCTGGCATGAGTGACGTCAAGCTGGCCATGCCCATTCTAGACATGCCCACCCCAGCTATGCCCATCCAGCCCCCCAAAGTCAAACACAACCCTGATGCGGTCCTCAATGAAATCAAGTTTGACATCCCTGGCTTAGAATGACCTTTTAAAATAAATTGTAAAGAAATTCTAAAGCTCCCTGAGGATGCGACACATATTAACAGAAGACAACATTTAGATTATAAATATCTGTGTTATTAAAAACAGAAGAGAAAGAGAGACTCAAAAGGTTTTATTGATGATTTATGTGTGTGTATGTATGTATGTATGTATGTATATATGTATGTATATATCTCTCTATCTATCAATCTATCATCTGTCTATCATCTATCATTATTATCATCTATCCTTAAAATACTTAGGATTACATAGAAATCTCTCTCTTTATTTCTTTCATTTCCCCCCTTTCTCTTGATCTCTCTTTTGATCTCTCTCTCAATACCTAGTTATCACCATGAATAGTAGAAGATGATATGCAAGCTGTATTGCATTAGATGCTGAATTTTCTTCTAAATCACTGTCAAAGCATACATGGTCCTATTAGTAATGTGGTTTACATTGAATAAAAAACAACATATTAAAGTAAACTAGGTTTAAAACAAGTGCCATGTGGAAAGACATCCACTTTTTGCTTCCTCACCCAAATGAAGATGTTGCATGTGAACTGGACATGGTTAATATGGTATTAATCAACACAGAGGCTCTGAGGAATCCAGGTATAATTTCACTTAATATAATCTCACTTAACATAATTTGAAGGATAAAGAGGATCCTAATATTTAAATGAAAGCCCAGGACTGACTTTCTACAAGTCAGTTCATATTTATGCTGTTTCCAAAATGAGAACGATTGCTGGAACTCTGCATGATAATAAATGACAATTCAGGCAAGCATATGCTTGCCCATGAGTATCAGAGTTTTGCAGAATTTCTTTTCTGAAGGCTAAGAATTATGTTCACAGCTTGAAATATTGGAGTTGGTTATCCAACAGACTGAGGACATTCCTGCTGTGTTCCTATGGAATTAGGAATTTGGTCACAGCATGCTGGTTTATTGAGACATGTACATGCTCCTCCCACACCTCTTAGGTTTTAAATCTTGTACAAGGTATATAAAGAAACAAATAGAAAGAACTAGCTTTTGGCAATTAGGAATTATGAAAATAGAAAATGGGAAAATGTTAGGATAATTTAGTTCTTCCACCTCTACCCCCATCCCCAAAATCATAACTTTATGAAGAATAAAATTCCTATACTGTTCTCTACAAAAGGAATTCTACTTAGCTTGCTTATAATACTAGAGCAGATTTTGCCCATCTAGATGTGTATTATTTTGTTTGACTTACAATAACTTTCCCTAGTTCCAAACAGAAATTATTTCCATTATTTACCATGAAAACCTCTTAGCTTTGAGATACCAAGGATGAACCTAGGATCTTACTGCATTATAACATGGTCTGTTCTGTTGATCCATATTTAGTTTTCAGTAGGAATTCTGCTATGTGTAATGTTCATTGTCAGCCACTGCATTGTGATCTATATGGAGAAAAGAAGGATTCAGCATGCAATGCTATTGTTTCCTGTAGCTTTCTTGTTCTATCTGCTTGGAGAGAGTTAACATTGATTATTCTGGTTGTAGAAGATTAGGGTTATTAGATTGGAAGATGTTAAAACAGGTAATGCCATTAAGACAGAAAAGTAACTTTGGGAGAATGTATTTTCGTAAACTTTGGAATCATTGTAGTTTCTATTATTCTACTATAGCAAAAGCAACTGGACAAGGTACAAATTACCTTGAATAGTAGCTGATTCTTCTTTTCTAGGTGCATTTCAATGGTGGTTGGTAAGGCCTCTGTTGACAATGCTTTACACTGAATTGCTGCAAAGGAAAAAAAGGTTGGTTCAAAAGCACAAATAATCGCAACTCTTATCGTTTCTTCTGTGATAAATTTTTCATGTTCTTTACTGTTGCTTATGCTAAGATCCCAGTGATTTTCAACCAGTGGTATGTGGATCCCTGGGGGCCTGTGATGTTGTCACAGGAGGTCTGTGAAGGCTTGAAGAAATGTTATGATTTAAATCTTGAGTTAAGTTTTGGTTAACCTTAGAACTCTTATCTAAATAAGGAAAAGAAAAGGAGGGCTGGAAAAAATGCTTGGCTTCAGAGGGAGCTTATTTGCCCATTGTCCCTAACTTCCAGGAATTCAGGGCATTTCTGAACTTTCCTTCCACATACCTAATCTTGAACACCTTTCCTGACATCTGTAAGCAATATAAAAAACGTCAAATAAATGCATAGCTTCAAAGGCAGATTCCTGGGAAGCAAAGGGTTACTGATGTATAAGTGATTTTTAATCTTGTCCTCCTTGTTCTATGAGCTTCTAATGCATTCAGATGAATTATTTGGAAGTTTCTATATATGAATCTTTAACAGAAAACAAACAATTGCTGAGAATAGTATGTAGCTATACTTCACTTGTCTTCAGGTTTACTCAATTTTGGTTTACCTCTGGGTTATGTTTCATTCTTTTAATTTGACCTTTGAATTGAACTTTTGACAACGTTGCTGTTTTTTCTCACTACTTATCAAACTATGTGGTCTGTTTAGCTTCCTTAGGTAGGACATATTGGATATCTAGGGTGCTTTTACAAAAAACCTTAGTTGCCAAGTCTTTACTGTACAGATAACACACTTTTTATAACTCTGATTTTACAAAATTAATGTCCAAAAGTGAATTATAACAGCTTTATTCATAGCTAAAGATATATTACTAAGGAAGAATTATGCCCTTCTTCAAAGTATGAGAGCTTAAAGAAACACTATTTTGTGCATGGAAAAAAATTGTATAGACTAGAATGAGTCCAAAAATGTGGGAGGAAGTGTTATGTATGTGTGCTTCTGTTTAATAAATATTCACAATTCTTTATTCTTTCACTCTAATATTTCACTTTATTAAAGAAATATTTTAAAATGCCATATAGTTCTAACTCAGCTCTAGACACCAGCCAGTTAATAATCTCACTAAACATTAGACAGATATATAAACAGAAATGACCATCACTCAGTTCATGTACAAGTAAGTGAAAAACAACTGTTGGCTTTTTAAAAGATACAATTTACCTGTTAGTCATGGATTGACCAAGAATGGTGTTTGTTTTCTGTACTTTGCTTTTGAGTGTATCGGATTAATCTCTATTAACTCTGAATCTAATACTAATAGGTGCTACTTTTATTTTTTAAAATAATGTATGACTTCATTGAAGTGCACTTATTATCTTCTTTAAACTGAGATGTTTTTTTAACTGAGTTGTAGATCAGGACATCCGAAATCTATGCACATGTCAATGAAATGAATAATTCTGTGCAGCTTCCATCAGCTTTTCATTTTGAACACCAACAAAATATGCTTAAATCCATTGATTGTGTTGGAATTAGAGGAACTTCCTCTAATGCATGTTTTGCTTTTATAGTAGCCACCGAAGGTTATAGTTATTTCCTTAACACTACTTGTATTTTATGGAATTATATTGTCATTTGATATTATCAACTCATAACATATTTGTTCTTTTATAAACACTTTAACATGATTACTTTAGTGTAAATAGTTGTTGATTGTTGCTTATATTAGCATGGACATGTGTTTTTTAAAAATGGGGAAAAATATATGAGTGCATGTTACTGTTATATATGGCAAATCAGGGAAACAAATTAAATAAATAAGTGTGTTATTTAGAGCTCACTTACTATCTCTGTCTATGTCAGCACATTATGAAAATATGTATGTATAAAATTAGACCTTATGTATGTTTATGGAGTGTATAAATACATATTAAACATGAATGATTTATTACTGAAATATCAATGTTGCTAGATTACACAGCATGCGAGATGAGCTGTCATTAGCATAGAAAAGATACATAGGTTTTCAACAAAAGAAAGAATGAGTATGCCAGGGACTTGCAACGATTTAGGTGTTTGTATGTGTATGCACATCTTTTTTCTCTCCAGCATCCATCCCTGCCAATCTTTGTGCTGCCAGTAGGGAAACCATATCCATGGCAACCAACCGTACCATTCCTACGCACATCAATGACGCCTCCAATCTAAACTGTCAAATATTCTATGCACATCATGTAAAATAGGTCTCTGTTCCTTATACCTCTGTGCCTCCAGTTTCCGTGGCTACATGTTTATGCAAATGAGAATTGTCCTTTTTCTCTCAGGTTGATTGAACGCTGAATTTGTTTTGCACCTTGGCAAAGCAAAGCCAACGCTGTCTTGCCACCTGGTCTGTCACGTAATTGTAAAGACTGCATTAGCACGATAACTGTCCAAAATTAGCCCGATTACACCATATCACTGGATTGTGCAGGAAGAACAACTTGAATGGGCAATAAAGACATTAAACTTGGGCCAAGAGACAGAAGTTATGGTTAATTGGCTCTTCAGAGTCTATTAATTTTCATTTGAAACCCTACCATTTGATCAGAGGCTAGGTGGATTTTTTAAAAAATTAATAACAAGAGAAAATCTCCACATTCTAAATAACAAATGTGACCACTAGGATTTTCCTTGTTTTTAAGGCATACTGCTGCTAAATCTAGGTACCTTAAATTGTCATTCTTCTTTAAAAAAAAATGTTGTAGCTCACAAATGTAATTTAAAAAAGGAACTCTCTACATGTCTATCTCAGATATAACCTCTCATGTGAGTATAAGATTGCAGATTTATATGCCCTACATCCATCTAATATAGACAAATACTGTACATTGCATCTATTGTGTTCCTTGCTCTTAATTCAAAACTCTCTATATTGTTCATTATGCCTGGTTGATCTATGTGCACACATGTACACGTATGATGTACTTAAAAGTATGAATAGGGCTTGCATTTGTAGATACCCTACAGACTGGGTGCAAAAATAATAAAAGAGCACAAAAATCTGGAAGTATCTTTATAGTAGCATTTGAAGTTGTAGCAGTAGTGCACTTTCAAATCTTGATTTTGCAAACTATTTTGGTCATATGAAAATATTTTGTTATGATGCCCTCATTTTCTGCTGGGGATCAATTGTGTTTTTCTTTTAGTAATTCAATGTAACACTTTACTGTGAACAAAGTACACTGCTTTCTATTTATGCGTGCATTTATGCAAGCTCAGTTTCACATGTTATATCACCAAAGATTAAAGCACTAAGGCGCATAAGGACAATTTTATTGTATCTCTGCAACTCTATTTTATATATTTCATATGTGTGAGAGTTCAGCCCTGGAAGAAGAAATACAACTAAAGCTTTATATCAGCATGTTTAGCATGGGGTAGAGATTACCAAGAAGCAGCATGCTATCCATTTTCAAATATTTGAAGGAGTGTCATAAAGATGACAGAGCAAATTTGTTTCAGTTGCTCCAGAGTTACAGCTTACACCAACAAGCTCAAAATAGAAGAAAGGAGATTTTGAGAAAACACTGAGAAATTTCTAACAATTGTTCATCAGCAGAACAAATAAAAAGTTATGGATTCTAACTTGTCTGAAATTATTTGAAATTTCCATTAAAGATGCTGCAGTAATAAAGATTTTCTGCATTAGCAATGGTATTGACTAGATGAGGAAATTATTATTCTTTTGAACTGGTAGATATACCAGTTCAAAAGATTTTTGGAACTTTAAGAGCATACTAGGAGTCCTCCCATAAGGACTCTCATAACTCTCATTGAAAACATAGTAGGAGTCCTCTTTTAAGAAGTGATTAGACAACCAACCTCTGAAATAGTATAGGGTTTCCTGCTTGAGCAGGGGGTTATACTAGAAGACCTCCAAGGTCTCTTCCAACTCTTGTTCTGTGATTCATAAAATGGCTGCAGCGATCACAGTGACCAGTCTGACTATTCACACAAAATAGTCTTTTTTAATTTTAAAAAAAGATGAATTGATGAGATTGTCTCCAACATAGTGTCTAGTGTTCTAATATGCTTCTACTATTTCTTCTTATTTTTGTCTCTTTCTTTTCAAACATTTAAACGTTTAAGTTTGAAGCTTTGTAATATGCTACTTCCTGTTTTTAAAAAAGAAACAATTAGGTTAAAAATATAAAATAGTATCAGGAAGCGTAGAACCTGCTAAATGCCAAAAAGGCAATTCTAGGAATCAATTTGGAACCCAGGAATTAGCTTATATTTGAAATCATATTGCTGTGATTGTATAATTTTTTTTCAGTAGCCAGTGTCAAAGTACATGCTTTCCTCCCCTACATAAGCAGTTTTAACTGTGGCTGAAATTTGATGACAATTGTGAAAAAGAGCAAGGCTTCTAAGAGGGATCCACTGCCAATGTATAATTTGATTTATAAATAAACATTTAATAAAGACAGATTTCAGATTTAATTCCAAATTTGTGTTTGCTGTTTTTCAACATTATGGGAAGTTTTTCAACCTTTCATTCATGTGTGCTGGAAGTTGAGTTTTTCAAAAAAAGTAAATGAAAATGTATAGCTGTAATATTACTTTCCAAATAATGTTCATAATTGTATGGGTATAAAACCTATATTGGTATATGCTCTAGGGCTAGTTGGAAATCCAAACAAGTAAATAAAATTATATAAGCATCTCTCTGTGAGAGCTACTTTGCAAAGTAATTCTTAAAACTTTAAGCTATATTGTATTCTCATATGTTTTATTTTAATTTCCTATATACTGATACGGACATTAAGATAATTCCAGATACAACAATGGTTTTGGGAGGTTAAAAAAATAGATAAATGTATGCTAAGGCATTATTACCACAAAGTAAATTATTATGTGATTGTATTTCACTGATCTGTTCTTCTGTTTACAGTAATGAGTGGCCCTTCTTTCACTATAAGAGACTGCAATTTATTCCTATTTTGTCAGCATAGGCTAGTTTCAAAGACTTTATAGATACTCCTGACTGAGAAAAATGAAGATTCTGTATGACAAAAAACTTGGTGCTGTGCAGGGAAAAAAATATTTGGCATTTCTTCATAAAAGTTCTCTTCCATTGTTGGTTCCTTTGGTTGCTGGTACATATAGCAATAGCACTTAGACTTATATACCACTTTACAGTGCTTTACAGTCCTGTCCAAGCAGTTTACAGAGTCAGTAACAATGTGGGTGCTCAGGGTTCAATTGTCACAAAATAGATGGTGGAAGTGGAAGCCATGATTCATAATGGTCATTAATTTGTATCTGATATGTCCATAAGGCTGTAGAAGAGATGAGCTGTTTCCAGGATCCTGACGCCTTGTCATAAAACTTACGTGAGCTAAAGCTGCCTTCCTATTCCAGACTTAAGCTGCTCATATGTTATCTTGAAACATTGCCATAGCATGGGCATTATCTCAGGGACACCGATAATCCTCCATGCTCTTCCATCTGAGCATATGTTGCTGAATGAATGCTCAAAGAAGCCTCATTTAGAAACGCAGGAAAATCAAAGAAACAGGTTTTTAGAACAGAAACGAGAGTGAACTGAATGGCTTTCTGTAAGAGTCCTATGGAATTTCTTGAATTATAAAGTGCCTTTTGCTCAAGCTCTTTATAAGCACAGCTAAACAATACATCACAACAATATCATTAATCTAATTTTAAGAAAAACAAATTTGGACCAAACAATGATTTTTGGTTCTCTCGTCTCTTGATGTCTCAGAGAATCCTGGAGCTAGAAACAATATCTATATCTAAAGAAGACGTTTAATTATAAGACTTATAAAAGTATGTTGGATTGAATGTATAAAGACAGCAACAGTCTTAGAAAAAAACCTGGCTCTAGAAGTTGATGTATGATTCAAATAAAATATATGAACCAATATATTGGGTGAATATGAAGTTGTTGGTAAATATTTCAAGTGAATTTAATATGTATAAAGTACAAAAAACAATATCCAGGCCAATACAATGTGTAAGATATAAATGAATGGCTTTGGGAGTACTTGTTTTAATTTACTACTGACTTTCATTTTGGAAGCATTGATATGAGCTGAATAAATACACAAGACCTTTCAGGTAGCCAGCATAATTTAGATTTTTAACATCCTGTTTCGGGAAGTATTAGAGATACCTATTTTAATATATTCAATGCAGTGAACAAAGCAAATTTAATGGTGGGATTTACTGCTCTACAATTTATAAACAAAATTTGTCTGTAACTTCAGATTGGCATCATGAGAGGAAAAAGAATGGAGATATTAAAAAGTACCTAATAATTTCCCTTTTTAATATGGACTGATATTCATGAAGCAACAACATATTTTCCAACTTTGAAATCATCTGTTCCCTCAATTGCTGTTTTCTCATCAAGTGTAAAGTAAAGATATCACTGCATCAAACTTTAAGCAACAGTTTCGTAGAAAAGGGGAAAGATTTGCTTTTTGCTACCAAAGAGTAACAAAGGGTTCTATTCTGGCTAAAAAGAAAAAAAAAGTCATGGTAGGCACAGTTCCACAATAGTAAAATCAGTTTATTGGGCAGATGATTGGTGCTCCTTCACTGGGCAATTACATGCAAAGATACTCATTTACCAGGGATGCCCTTATGCCTGGACTTTCTGTATTAAACAAGGATTTGAGCTAAAACCCGCCATAATCTTCCAACTGTATGCTTTTATAGTGAAGAAACTATTTAGCTGCACAGTATGCATATATCTATAATTCTGCATGGTAGAAGAAAGTGTAGTGATATTAATGAAGATTAATAGACATGGAACAATTCAAATTCCTACAACATAATCAAAATGTATTGTATCAAATAGGTGTGTTACTAATTTCATTCAACTAATGGCCTCTTAACAAACAAATAATATAACATGATAGCATGCCCACAATAAATATATTAACATCTCCATGATAAACAAAAATAACAACACTAAAACATTGATATGTAATGCACTGCAGTGTTTTACCTACAATTGGAGGTATAGGTAAGTTGAGAATAGTATCAGCTTAAATAGTACAAAATTAGGTTTAGTAGGATTTATAAAATGGTACCAGGTTGAGCTTAATGTGAGCCAAAATTCAGTTTGTGAGGCTAGTCCATGTGCAATTGCTGTTAAGGTTTTAGACACTAATTGTTTGTGCAAAACAGAGAAAAAGGAAGGTTCTGTTCAAGGAAAGGTAAAACAGAAGACATTCATTTTGAAGAAGTACTCCAGATAGCAGGTGTACTTTTGACATGAGTTTATCTTCTTTTGCTATTATACAATATTTCATGAATGTACCTATAAAATTTATGTCTAGAAATTTTAATTGCCTGTTTTTATCAAGCTGCAGCCAACTACCCCTGTTTTCCATAGAAATATCATTCTGAATATCGCAAATTCAAATAATATAACCATTTTGTGAGTTCATTAGTTCACTAATCAAGACCTCATGGTATATAACATATTACATAACACACAATTGTCAAACCACATTAATAACTCACAGTACAACAATTCCATGATAGGTATACCACATTTCACCCTTCACCAATAAAGGAACGGCAGTAAGACAGTGTTGAAATACTAAAGACCCCAACAATATATCTCTGTAGTACTTTCTAGAAGACTACTACTGTACAGACATATTAGCTATCACATAAATCTTTCCTTCCTTCCTTCTTCCTTCCTTCCTTCCTTCCTTCCTTCCTTCCTTCCTTCCTTCCTTCCTTCCTTCCTTCCTTCCTTCCAAAATGCTCTAACATTAACAGTGAGTCAGTGAGCTCTCCATGAAGTGTTCAATTCTGCCTCATAAACTAAAGACACACACTCAACTGAGTTTTATTTTCCTCTTCTCCTTTTAATTAACGATAATGTTGTAGTAGCTTTCTTCCCATTGCTCCTATTTCATACTTTATTTCATGATAAAATCTGAATGTAAAACAACTACAAAGCCTTGCAATCACATATAGAATATCAGCACAATCCTGTGCCTATGTACTCAAGAATAAATTTCACTATTTTAGTGAAGCTATCCTAATAATCAAGCACCACATTTTAACAACTAATTTCCATAGGCTGCAGTTTTCTTCTCAGATGTTCTGATAGGTTGAAAAGTTATCAAGCATGTAAACTTGATATAAACAACTAAAGAAAAACATACATTCGATGGTGGGGTTTTTTTTTTTTTGCAAAAAATGTGCAAGAGAGTGTAGTATATATTGTAATGAGAATTAGTATTATCAGTTTATCAGATTTCAAGGTGATAAATTCATTTTGAATTTTATTCTGATATGTGGGACCATTCCTACTGCAGCCAGAAGGCACACAGCTACTGCTAATTACTCTCATCTATCTGGAAAAATAATATTAACTTCATATGGGGACAATTAACATCCATACAGAGAAAACCCTCCATAATGCTTTTTCAGCCAAGTGGAGACAGCATTGTGTTTGTTAATGAATTCTAAGTCAGCAATTTCATGTTCCAGCTTTTATCTGAATGCTCAGACCAACAATGCTGAGGTGAAATAAAACAATCTTCCTAATAATTACCGATCTGTGGCTTTTTTCTACTCTTAATTAGAACTCAGTATGTTCCAGCATATAAAATCTGCTGAAAGAATACTTCAGACAAATATAAAAAACAATGCAGGCCTGGAATAATATTTGCCAACCAGAGATTCTTAGATTTTGTTAGATAAGAAAATGAAAAAAAATCTAATTTCTAGTTATTAACTCCCAAAAAAAATTGAAAATATAAATACTGACTCCAGAAAACAACTGAACACATGTACATGGCTTAGTATCTCCTCACCATTCTATATCTGCATGCAACATTTGGCATACCAATCAAAGACCACACATGGTCTATGTCATTGGCCCCAAAGATGTGCCCCCTACTTAACTCATTGTTGAGGTACATTGCAACATGTTTCTAAAAGCATTCCCATAAATGATAGTATTTTTTCCATTCAGTGTTGTTTGATTCTCATAGGCTTTCTGGATAAACCCCTACAGTATCTTGGCAAGGTCTTTCAGAAGTGGTTTGCCATTGCCTCCTTCCTATGTTGGAGAGGAAATGACTGACCCAAGATCATCTAGCTAACTTTGTGTCACAGATGGGGCTAGTTACCCAGTTTCTAGCCTGATGTCTTAACCACTATAGGTACTCCTTGACTTACAACCATTAATTTAGCTACCATTTGAAGTGATGATGTGCCAAATAAAGTCTGCTCCTTGCATTTATGACTGATCCTCACACTTATGATTGTTTACCATCCCAATAGTCATCTGATCACAATTTTGATTTGCTTGCAATTGGCTTGCATATATGACTGGTGGTACAAGGTTTTTTTGCCAGTAAAAAACATTTGTAGCAATAGATTTATACTTAGGACTGTAGTGTTTGCTTATTGACTGTGAATTTGTTTAATGATTATGATGGTTCACTTAACAAGTGTTATAAAATGTCATAAAATTAAAACTCAACTTGCAACCACAATGACTTATGATAGAAACTCCAGTCCCAATTGTGATTGTAAATCAAGCACTACCAGTACACCAAGCTGGCTCCCGTGTGTGTGTGTGTGTGTGTGTGTGTGTGTGTGTGTGTGTGTGTGTGTGTGTGCGCGCGCGCACGCGCGCACGTATGAAATCATACTTTGTGTTGTCTGTTGCATCCTTTCAACTGGAATTTTATATCACTAATATAACTTTTATTTATTGTTAATTAATGCATGCATTTCTTCATAAAAGTTCTAATTCATTGTTTATTTATTTATTTTATTTATTCGATTTATATACCGCCCCCCTCTCCCCAAAGGGACTCGGGGCGGTGAACAGCTAATAAGAACACATATACAAAGTACAAAGTACAATACACGAGACAACATAATAATATTAAAATTTAAAAACTGAAATATAATATGGCTCTAATTAAAATGTAAAGCAAGTATTAAAAGAGATTAAAACCCGGTTAAAATTTAAAAACCCCTAGGCCAGTCCGGCCTGCCGAAATAAGTGCGTTTTGAGTAACCGACGGAAGGCCATGAGATCGGGGGTGGCCCTTACCTCCGGGGGTAATTCATTCCAGAGAGGGGGTGCTCCCAATGAGAAGGCCCGCGCGCTCGGGCCTTCTCATTGTTGGTTCCTTTGGTTGCTAGTATATATAGCAATAGCAATTTTATATCACTAATATAACTTTTATTTATTGTTAATTAATGTATGTGTCCATGTGTATACATGATATATGATAAATTAATAATAATTAAAAGATATATTAATGATATAAAGTTCCAACTGAATGGATACAACAGACAGCAACAAAGCATTTTTCTTTACTACAGTATATTAACTGACATATATATAATACAGTATTTAAATATTTTACTTACTCTACTTTTGACACTTGAGTCAGCCCCCAATATCACAAAGCTTTTCTAGCTATGACACATGGGATTTTTTTTCAACAAAAAGATGCCTAATTAGATGTCTTGATTATGTCACACTGCTCTTTTGCTGTCAATATTTGAAAGTGTAAGATTAGCTATAATAGTGAGTGTTTATTCAGAATATTGGTTGGTCAGATTACACTGACATTCATCTCAGAGAAAGGCTAGCCAATGTTTTCTCCCAAAATGAGGAAATTTGTTGATTTCAAAACCAATAGTCTATCAATGATAAATAGTCCAATTAAGTTGTGAACCTACATTAGATTCTCCTTCTAGGGGAGCCATTTGTCCATTTTCTCTTACTAAAATTCTCCGGTCTCCAACAGATGTTAGCAAGAGGAAAGTAGCAATTTGTTTTTCATAAGCCTACGATAAGGTTGATCAAAGGCATAGTGAAACAAGTGGGTTCCTGGAGTTTATTGGTCACAAACAAATACAGAAGTACTCTTCCTTGATATAAAATAAATACATTCCAACCTTGTAAAAAATTTATACTTATACCTTCAATGTTATAAGTTTAAAGATTGTGGTATTCAAGAATCTTTGTGGGTGTTTGTCTCAGAGATAGCAGCAAAATGATGTCCATGTTTTTGACTATTATATCTCTAACAAAAATTCCTTGAATGCAGACCATCATATAGAGATCCAATGCTTAAAGCAGTTGCATCTTTTTATCAGGCTCACATAAAAGTCCCCCCCCCAAAAATCCTCATAACTGATTTAGAGAAAAGCAGTACTTAAAAGAGGTCCAAGACACTTCTGAATCATTTCTGAAGAAAGCACAATTCTAACATTCATGTATATGCTCTATGTCAGGGGTGTCCAACTCGTGTCATCATAGCAGCAGCATGTGACGTATCGGGACTTTCCCCCCCTTTTTCTAAACTGGGTGGGGGCATGGTTAGCATTATTTATTTATTTATTTATTTTATTACACTTTTATACCGCCCCCTCTCCCAAAAAGGGGACTCGGAGCAGTGTACAGCCAAAAACGACATAAATAGTAAAAAATTTAAAAGAGAGTTAAAAGAAATTAAACTAGTGGCTGGAATAATATTATAAAAGCAGAATAAAAGGGGTAAAAAGTTAAAAATATCCAAAATTTAAAACCCTAATAATTAATACGGAGCCAGACCGGTCTGTTGGAAAAGGTGTGACGCATCTGGCCCGTGGGCCACAAGTTCGACAGCTCTGATCTATGTGAGTACTTTTTGTGCAGCTGATTGGGTTGAATGAAGCTTATTTGCTCAAAACTGGCATTTATTCTGTTTGTTCTCAAACAAGTCTGTGATGCAGACCTTTCACAGTCCTGTGATATCTGACTTACCCTCAAACCTACTGTCAATCAGGGATCTGCACACTATAGTATTCTTTCTGGCAGCTTCTCAAGCAGCCACTTAAATCAGTTCGTCTGCATCTACTGTGTCACATCAACAAATATACCAATGTTTTGGAATTTGGGTTTTTATTTAGAAATACTGGTTCCATAATTTCTAGAGAAGGACAAGCTATATATCCAGAAAAAAGAGCCAGATAATAGTTTTTTAGGGGTTAGGAGGGAGGCAATACTCATATTTCAAAATTGTACTTCTATTGCATGATCGACTAAATAAAATATATTTATTTTCAAATTTCCTACATTTGAGTTACAAATCACACTTTGCAATATTAAATGCAAAATTAACCAAACTGGCAACATTAGTTTTCTCCATATTATATATGCCTTTGAATGATTGAAATCCTATGCATGCTCATGTGGACTCACTTGTGTCCCATGACATCATTCTTTGAAAAAATATGCTTAGCAGTACAATCTAAAAATTTAAAATCTCAACTTATTCTGTTTTGTTTTGCTCAAAGGAAGATCTGGATAAGTAATTAAATAATGAAGCAACTGCCCCAAACAATAGTTTTAGAGCGCTATTTGTCTATGCAACAATAGAATTCAATGAGGTTTACTTCCAGATAAATACCTTGTACTCTCAGGGTCATTTGTAAGCACATTCTAGATCAGGAATGTCAAAATTCATGGCCCACAGGCCAGATGCGTCACGCACTGGCCATGCCCACCCCCATTTTAATGAAGGGGAAAATGTTGTGATATGTCATGTGACCACAACGTGACGCTGCGAGTTTGACACACCTGTTCTAGATGTAACTTGGATAGCTCTTTGCTAACAGGCCTATTTACTGCAATCATTAAACACATTTGTCAGCATTGTATTCTTTATTATTTCTTCTTGCAATACATTTCTACAAACTGAACTGTCACAATCAACTCATGAATAAGAATTTAAGAACTGTCAATTCCAAATCACCAGACAACAAAGGAACACGAAAAACATGAAAACAAAACAACACACAGTCCTATCTAGAGCAGCACAAACCCACCCAGTTTGGTAAGCATCTTTCAATCATCAGCAATACCTGCACTTTTGTTTGTTTAATTGAAGTTAGATTCTGTCATTATCAGCTCCATCTTGTGTCATTCACTTCCTTCAAATGAATTTGTCTTAAGTGTAAATGATATTCTGGTTCTTGTGGGAAAATTGCATAGCAACGAAAGTGGGGGAGGGGGTCAGGAAAGAGAGAGAAAAAATACAAGCCCATAGTTTGGAAATCAGCATCTCTGCTGTCAGGATTCAATTCAATCATTCCAACTTTCATATCTTCACAGTTTCTCTGACTGAGCTAGGACAGTAACAAAAGACCAAATCTTAAAGGACTTGCTATGACAGTTGCTTGGAAAAGCTTCTCATGAAAAGTTGATGAAATATAAGAAATTTTTAATAGAAGCAGATGTCTTTTTTTCAAATAAATTCTATTCAGACTTTAACCACATCATTTTACAATAGTGCCAAGAGAATCAAAATTTGGAAATACGTTAAAAACAAAACAAAACCTAGGATTCTCTGAATTCATTACTCAGAGCCTGCAAGCAAATTTGAAACATTTGGTGAGCTGGAGAGTGATAGTTCAGGAATAAGATAGATTGGGGTAAAGCCCAGGTATGAGATGCTTGTCTTGTTCACAAAAAAGAACAAAACAAGCCATTATTGGCAAAAAAGTTTACATATACCATAACAATGTACATGCATATATACATTAGAAATAATAAACTATCATATAAATAGAAATATAATATACTTCTCTACAGAAAGCAAAGCTTGAAACTAGAATTAGATATGTGTTTTTTCAGTGTACTGTTCAAGTGTTACAAACTGATATGACATCTCAAGCTCTACTTTTCATCTTTCTTTGGGCCCTTAAACTGAATTTCAAGTGAACAGAGAAAACTGTCTCCTGAAAGCTTTTTGGACAATTCTCTATAAAAGAGGATATGCATCTTCCTTGGTTTCAGCCTGTATCTAAGTCTGCTTCCATTGCAACCAGACCTATTACTCAATGTATATTTTCTGTTCTTTGTAATAAATTTTAGAAAATTGTATATGGGAAGCTTTGTCAAAAATGAGGAGTAACTCATTTATAGCTGCTGAGGAAGAGGAATTAAAATCAAGATAATGGCATGAGGTAAAGTCAGTTCTTGATTCTGATTATTGTTTCTAATTTATTATCTTGTAAGGCCTCTCTGATTATTAGAGATGAATGCAGGAGTGGGATTCAAAATTTTTAACAACTGGTTCTATGGGTGTGGCTTAGGTGGTAGGCATAGCTTGGTGGTCATGTGACTGGGTGGACATGGCTTGGTGGTCATGTTATTGGCTGGGTGTGGCCAACTCAATATCACTCACATCGAGGCATGCATTTCCTCGCCTGGCCTCTCATGACTGTGGGGATGACAGTCATAAGTATGAAAAATGGTCATAAGTCACTTTTTTCAGTGCCATTGTAACTTTGAATGGTCACTCCACACAAGCAAAGTACCAGCAAAGGAGGGAAAAAAACTCCTGAGAAGCTCCTGAGACAGGAAGTCTAGTCCTGTCAAGAATGTAAATAAGGGTTAATGGAGAGGAAGTTTCTGTAAGCAACACCAGAATGTTTCCTTCCTGCCTTCCTTACAGGATTAGGCCAGTAATTTCTACTAACAACCGGTTCTCTGAACTGCTTAGAATGTTAACAACCAGTTCTAACGAACTGGTAGAATCCCACCCCTAGATGAATGATGATAATGATGATCTTAATATTTTTAAGATCATTTTTAAAAAAATCTTGGATTAAGAAGCAACATTTACATATAAAGGGTTGGCAATGGGATAACTTCCAAATGTTTAGGAAAAATTCTATTATCCCTTGCCAGCATGTCTAAAACCAGGGTTATGGGAGTTATTTATTTGTTTGTGATGTATGGCATTTCTAATTCCCAGAAATTCTGGGTAGTTCACAAATAAAAACACAGAGTGTAATAGAATAATACATGATAAAAAATAAGGTGCGGAAGATGGCAAAATGGGCAATAGCCAAAAATAAACCTGCGCTACCTAAAAAAAAGGTTTTTAGTCACCTTTGCCAAAGGCCTAGATGAATAACCAGGTCTTCAAATCTCACATAGAGAGGTCATTCCACAACTTCATTCCAGAGGCTACAGCAGAGAAGGCACATTTCTGGTGTTTGATAGATAACTTGTAGTCTAAAATATTTAGAGATTTATATATATATAACTTATCCTGTTATGAATAATTTCTCTCTGGATATTAAATATGTAATCCAGTCAGTGAAATTAGGAATTTGGGCCTCAAACATAAATCCTTTAAATTCTTCAAAAAAATTTTGTTCCAAGTTTTTATCTCATTTGAAACTCAAAGAATGATTTTCTTATACATATTTTCAGTGTACCAGTTTTTCAGATTTTATCTTACCCAAAGTATGATATTTGCTATTCTAATTTAAGCATCATAATAATATGTGAATGGCAATTTAATAAACATGCAAGTGTGACTTTATATTTATATGACCAAAATAAAATATACTGGTCCAATTCAGGCCTAACCATATGCAGCTGCGCAGCTGTCACATTGCCTTGGATGAACGCAACTTTCCCCTGGCTATACTATGCACCTGGAAACTTGATGTATTGCAAATAAAGACCATTCCATGTAAATATAGCTTTTATTTGCTCAGTTGTATAAAATAAAAGACAAGGCAGGCAGGAAGGCAGGAAGGCATAACTGCATTTTTCTATTTTCAGTTCCCCAAACTAATAAATGTAGGATTCAACATCTAACACATAGTCATTAATTGCTGAGGTCTAGCCAACATAATTAAATATCTTCCTTCATCTTTAGATTCAGTTACAGCCATTAAGGCCATACAGGAATTCTTAGATTAATATCTCCATTTATATAAGTGAACAAAACTTGAAATGGACAAAATATTCTTGATAGTTTTTCTCCTTTTAACATGGTCTTCGTGGCCCAAGTTTGTGTCTCTCCCAGAAATGGTGTGATCCATTTTTATTTAAATGGGGATTTGATAATCAAGAATAGAAAAGGATGACAGAATATTTGTCATACTCTTGCTGGTGGATAGATAAAACTAATAAGCAGAAAATAAATGCTACCTACTTAAATATTAATTATTTCTTAGAGACTCATCCAATAAATAAATACATGTGTATCTATTAGCTATAATATTTATAAATTTGAGAGTGGAAAATACATACATAAAAGAAGAAAAATGCGTACATAACAGGTCATGAATGAGAGAAGAAAGGAAGTTTTAAAAATTGCCTTGCTCTGTATTCAGTTTGTTTAGAAAATGCTAATAACGTTAATATCCCAGAAGTCCACCATCCATTCTATTCATTCTGAAACAAGTCTCAGCTCGACTAGGATAAATGTGATGTGACACCATGTATATTAAAGATAATCACATATTCCACAGATTTCCTTTGATTCACAACCAGTATAAGTCTCTTCCTTTCATAGGTTAATAATCCTCTAAAGTATAGGGAAGATCTTTTGTCTTTGTTCCAGAACATAAAGGACTATTTTCAAATTCCCTTTCCAATCTCCTTTATTGTAATGATTGAATATTTCTCAGCAGAGTTAAAGTAAATATTTCTCTTTCCATAAGTGGCAGATTTAAAAACTCCAAATTGCTCATACAAAATATTAGAGACTGAAAAGAAGTCAAGGATGACTTGCTATGATTTTCAGTTGCATTGTGAATGTGTATACAGGACAATAAATGGTTATGAGGAACAAAGAACATTATTAAAAATTAATGCTATTTTTCATATTCAAAATAATATTTTGTAATTATAATAATGTATCAAATGCTTTTATATAAAACCCTTCTTTGATTTTCTATACAGATATAGATATTGCTGCTTATTTTAAGCAGTTCATTTTAGTATAATTTGCATGATGAATTTGCCTTAAAGGATCATAATTTGATCTACCATACACACATGCATGCACAGAATAGAATAGAATAGAATAGCAGGATTGGAAAGGATCTTGGAGGTCTTCTAGTCCAACCCCCTGTTCAAGCAGGAAACCCTATACTATTTCAGAAAATAATTATCCGATCTCTTCCAGTTTGGGGGCATTCACAACTTCTGGAGGCAAGTTGTTCCACTGGTTAATTGTTCTAACTGTCAGGAAATTTCTTCTAAGTTGCTTTTCTCTTTGATTAGTTTCCACCCATTGTTTCTTGTTCTGCCCTTAGGTGCTTTGGAGAATAGCTTGATTCTATGTACACTCTTTCTCTATGAATATATGCCCACACATATGCATACATAAATGTCATATCTAATTATCTATCTATCTATCTATCTATCTATCTATCTATCTATCTATCTATCTATCTATCTATCTATCTATCTATCTATCTATCATCTATCTATCTATCTATCTATCTATCTATCTATCTATCTATCTATCTATCTATCTATCCATCCATCTATTATCTATCTATCAAGAGGTGTCTGACACTGGAAAATCCTTCCAATGGCTGGAAAGAGCTGGAGTAAAACCACTGAGACAATAATCATAATAGCCCAAGAAGATGAACTAAGCACCAAATCCATTGAAGACAGGATCCAAGGGGCAGACTGTGCAAAGAACCATCATAGATAGTTCACATGGTGGCAGGGAATCGGATACAGGTAAGAACAGTATATGCTGAACATCACAGACAAGCCATTAGCACTGTGTATAGGCACATTTGCAGTGTATGGCTAAACTCCCAATTCAGCTGGGAGATTCTTCTGGGAGAGGGTTATGGAGAGTAAGAGAGGACTACAATCCTGTGGGACTTCTAGATGCAAATGGATAGGCAGTACTAGTTAGTCAACCAGACATTGTGATACTGGTTATTCTAGTAGAAGTAATGGTTCCAAGTGATAGCAATATCAGGAGGAAGTACAAGAAGCTGGAGAAGTACCAGGACTTGAAGGAGAGACTAGACACAGTGTGAAAGTAAAGGCCAAAATGGTCCCACTGTTGGTTGGAGGTTTTGGCCTTGTGTTTCCTAAGGTGGGAGATAAGTTTAATGATAAAAGGATATTTCATATGCCCTCTAGTGAGAGTGGGATGTTCAACTTGGGATATCTACAACTCTTGATCTTCTAAAAAGGAAGCAAGAGAGACAAAAGACAATGCTAAGTGAGTATGTATTGCAGCAATTAAAATGGCTTTAAGAGGGAGATAGAATGAAATACTAAGTTACTGTATCAATGTAATGGGTATAATAAAAAAAATAAATAATAAAATAAAATCAAATCAAAAGCTACTTTCACAGAAAAATTCACTTATGGAAAAATTATAGGACAAATTTATATATAATAAATAAGTGTACTTACTATTTAGCTGCATTATCATTTACCTAAATTTAGTATATTCTATTTTCTACTCTGCAATATCAAAAGCGCAACAGATGTTAATGCAATACAGCTGAAGGCCCACAGATAAAATTCTAGATTATATATCAATGTATTAATAGCAAATATTATAGTTTTTTTTAAAAAACTTCATGATATATTTGTATTACAAGATGCACATTTTAATTTAGCAATACATTACTTTAATGTTGAGTTACAGCCACATTGAGTTATCCCACATTGAGTTATCCCACCGTGCTTTAACAAGATTTTAATATAGAACACACTTCAAATACAATGGTGAGAAGATGCTAACCAGGATTATTTCCTTTATTATAGATGTCATTATTTTTATGGATGTTCTATAAATGAAGGAACTATATTACATTAATGCATTTGCAGGTTATATAATTAATTTAACCACATTGCTGTCTAGAAGGAAACCAATTCCTTGATGACTATATTAGAGCCAATGAAATGCTTCTGATAGTGGGAGCGGAAGGCATCTTCTGCAGCTATTGGCACACCTTTGAGATCCAGAACAGGTTTTAAGGGCAAGCATGAAGTTACTGGAGTAGGAAACATTGCTCCCCCTCTTCTGTTTATACTCATAGTGAACGGGAAGCTTCTATCATACCTTGATCAGGTCAGGAAATGGACACCACAATCACACATTCTGCTAAAGAGAAGTTCCTTGAAGATGAGTTCCAGCACAAGTCCAAAAGCTCAGAAGACAAAAATTCTGGTACCAATGACCGACCCAGACTGGATCTTGCAGACACCATAAAGACCCATTTTTTTTTTTAGGATATAACAATGGAAACTTAAAAGCATGCCAGAGTTCTTCTCTGCCTTTTCTTATACCAAATAGATTCAAGATGGGATTATCTTGAATTTCTTTGTCATACCTTCTCCTTTCCACCTGTGTTGCTTCGGCCTTAACTGATCATCTATACTTGCTTCTGTCCAGGAATTCTTCCCATTATTTATATTTTGAAACCATATCATACTCTATTTAAACAGGGTTTTTTTCTTAAAAGTAAAAGTTTTTATGAAAAAAAGTTTCTGAAGAATTCTGAACAGCTTACAAGGGTCAAGCTTTTTTTGCAATTAAAAGAAAATGGGCTGGAAGCTTTTGTACATGATTGCATTTAAAACAATCTATTCAGTGCTTGAAAAATGAATGATTACAAAATAATGAACAATTAATTTTTAGAACAATCTGATCTGGGTGTACTTATTTAATTCAAAAGGACCTATTCTGAAGTAAGTAAACAAAAATTGCATCCTACATAAATTAACCTAACTGTAGTATTATTTCATGATTAAAAATTCCTTAAATATTTTCATTTTTTGAAAGCTACACCTGTAGATTTTAAATCTGTATTGGTATATTTACTAAATATAGTTTTGATGTAATATTATTTCATTGCTCTTTTTAGGAGAAAAATATTCATTTAAATGTGTATTTAGTTTTTTCGACATGAAACAAACTTTCTGTTGCTTAAGCAGCATAATACTACTGTAATATTCTTTGATAGTATCTTTAATTTGCGATATTTGAATTTACATTGCCATGGTTATACCTAGAAGAATTCAAGCATTTATTTTCCAAAACAATAACACAGAATAATTTGTTCTGTATTTTACTATATTATAGCCCAGATAATAAAAAGTTACATAAAGCAAGAGTGCATTTTAACAATCATTATAAAACTCATAAGTTTTCATAGTTAAAAGTCTGTTCCAAAGTGATACATTTGTTCAGAACTCTTGACATACGTTGGGATATTTTTTGTGCAGATTGGCAACAATTGAGGTGTTCAATTATCAAATAATATTATTAAATAATGACACCTTCAAATTCATATAGAACAGACAGATGACCAATAGGTGTAATAAATTTGTATGCATGCTCATACATGCCATATAATTTAAAGTAATTATATATTAATGATTTTTTCAATAGTATTTGAGGATAGCACAGATAGATCAGTCATATAAGAGATAACTCAATGAATAATTGCACAGGTGGACAGATATGTACTTATTCTTCTGTACTTCTGAGTACTATACTCAGTACATAATCTGATCAAGAAAAAAATATGTGTATGTAAGGGTTCTTTGCTCTCCCAGGATTGGACACACCATAACATGGCAAATCTATACAAAATGTTTTATTGTAACACATGCCTTTCCCACCAAGAGGCTATTGCCATGGTCAACTCCACCTTTCCATTACTTTGCAAGGTGATATTGCCATGCAACTGTGTCTTTAATACTGCATCCCTTATACTCAGTCCATTAATATTCTCTTTAAGCAAAAGTTTCTAAGTCTTTGAAGTAGCATACAATCTTTGCCTTTTTCCAAATATTCATGTATAATTGGGATGAGTTGCTGTTTTTCTGTTGATTACTCCTTTTCTAGTTGCTACTGAACTCCAGGTAAAGCCCCAAGCCCATCTCCCACTAGGATATGTTGCTCATCGTAGCTTATAGTCCTGGCAGTTGAATGAAAATCCATTTGCCTGCTTACAATAACTGCTAGTCTTCAGACATCATCTCCTTTTCCTGATTTGTAGGTGGTTTGCCTTCATCTGTCCTACTACACACACACCTTTTTCCACAAAAGTGGCGAGAGGCTGCTTTCAGACATCAGCAGATCCTTGAAAACATCAGGCAACTGGAACATTGGTTTGAATGTCTGTAAGTACAGTTCCTGAGGGAATGGGTGAAGGCCTGAGGGAAGCGGGAAGAAAACTTGTCTCCATGACTGCAGCTGCTTTTCAAACAAGCAGATAGCAACCCCAACTTTACTTCCTCACAAAGTGAATAGGTTACTTACTTCATTATTAATTTTAAAAGATTTTATAGATCTTATTTATAAAAATTTAATTCTACTTGAATCAATACATTCAACATAGTTCACATCACTGACAGGAAATCCTTTGATCACTTAAGATACAATAGCATAATAAGATATTAAGATAGAATATCCAGATTGAAATATACAATTCCCACAACTATATTATCATATAAGCAACAGTAACCTCTAAGAGTATTGGAAATAGTATATCTTCTGATATAAATAATACTTAGGCATGGATTTTAATCGTCTATGACAGGGGTGTCAAATTTGCATTGTCATGGTGTGATGTATCACAACCTTCCCCCCTTCGCTAAATCAGATGTGGGCATGGCCAGTGCATGATGCATCTGGCCCATGGGCCATGAGTTTGACACCTTTGATCTATGACAAGGAATTCCTTGTATATATAGACAGAACCCTACCATGCATTGATACAAAAGCAGGTGCAAGAAGCTCTACTCAATCAAATATAAAGCTCAGGCAGATACACATTGGCAAACAAGATCTTTGAAGAACTTTGGCTCCAACAGTAATAATGCTTTGAAACTAAGAATGATCAGCACCTTGAATTGCAGATGATATAGCAATTCCCTATAGGTAACCTGTAACATCTTATAATCATTACCATTGTAGTGTCAAATAATACTTCAATGATGGTTAAGTAATACTGTGAAACTTCTGTAAGTTCCTGGTGGAAAATGGCCACAAGCCTCAACACTTGAATGCACTTGAAAGCACTTTATAATGTTCATTCCTATTTTTTTTTAACTACCATTAATTTTATACCTGCTTAACTGTCTTATTTATAACCATGAACTGTTGGTAAGCCAGCATAAGAGAGTTGAAATATAAATAAAATATTATCAATAAAATTAAAATATTTAACTTCAAACTAAAATATAAAAATAATATTTTAAACAACTACTATGGTAAGAAATACTGTAAGTCTTTAGTGTCTTCTTAAAACAAACTAGGGCTGGATGAGAATTTCATATAGCTTGGGTCACCCTGAAAAAAAAGCTCTTGCTGCAGTCAATTTCAGTGAGGACACCATCTCAGTCTGTGTTCACAATAAATATTTAAGTGTTGATCATTAACTGTGTTGCTCTAGGCCAGGGGAAACTCAATCCCATCATGGACCGCATTAGGAGTTTGTTTGCCCTTGGGGGCCTGGGTGGGCATGGCCTGGTTATCACAGCTGGATGTTATGGTCAGGCCTGGGGGAGCAGAGACTGGTCCCTTGCCATCTCCAGGATGGCCCCGTAGGCAACTCCACAGCTTATCACAGGCCGGATGCAGTCTGCAGGCAACGTATTTGACATGTATGGTCTAGGATGTAACATACAGGAGAAATTCCTTCAGGTAAGCAAGAGTGAAGCCATTTGAAGTTAATCCTGAACATAAGACCAACTAATGTAGCGCTTCCAAACAAGTATCAGTTTTCAGTTGTTTTATGGAGAAAAATCCAACAGAAGCTAGGCTGTCATATTCTGGATTTGTTGTACTTTTCAAGTTTCCCTTCTTGTCTATACATATTAGCAATAGAAATAGTACTTAGACTTATATAATGCTTTACAGTGCTTTATAGTCCTCTCTAAGTGGTTTTACAGAGTCAGCATATTGCCCCCCAAAATTTGGGTCCTCATTTTACCCATCTCAAAAGAATGGAAGGCTGAGTCAACATGGAGCCTGGTGAGATTTGAACTTTCAATTTGCAGGCAGCCAGCAGTCAGAAAAAGTAGCCTGCACTGTAGTACTGCACTCTAATCACTGTGCCACTATAGCTCATTAGACAATAATCTAATTGGGGAGTAACCATAGCAATGAGCATTATTAGCCAGGTCAGTTTTTCCCAGGAAAGGATACTACTTTCTAGAGAAACTTTTCTCCAGGAAAGGATGCTACTTCAAGACTATTTGAATCCTTAGTCTTGTCTTTAGCCTATTAGACTTAATTTGTTTCACAATTAGACCCAGGCAGAAGCTCACATGAGAGCCTGGCACATCTGTTGAAAATGGAAATGACAAATAGGGCCGAGCATATAGTTGGTACTCAGCATGTAGCTATTACTCCATTCCCCTACTTCTGATTATTACTTTCAGTGGCATCATGTTGATGTTAATAAGTATTTGACTGAAGGTTTTCAGGGAGCTGCAGTACTTCTTGAAGACTAACATCTGGGACTTGACTTCAAGATAGGAACAGAACTCTAACAAAACTGCCCAACTAGCAATACATGTCCATTTGCTCAAGATACACAGAGGAAAACTAATCCAATAAAATTGGGCAAGTAGACACACAAGCCTTCTTCCTGATATTTATACTGATGGCATTTGTCAGTGGATATCAGAAACTTTATTTGTGAAAAAAAATCATAAAGAACTCCCAGTTTTTTAGGAGACCAAGTTCTCAAAAGACAACTTCAAGCTCTAGATCTCTTAGAATAGCATCCTTGGGCAATTTCCTACAGATACATATGTTTCCTTATTACTTCAGCATTGGCTCTGCAACCAACCCTAAGCTCAATCTGGTCAAATAGATGTTTTATTATCCTTCATAAGATAAAGAATGACCATGTAAAAAATAAAATAAATGTCAGGTGTACCTTGTACAGGAAGGATTCCAAGTGACAGAAATCTATTTTATAGATTGGAAGGGACCTTGGAGGTTTTCTAAACCAAGCTTCCATCTGTTACCTTTTGTCCTCTATCAGGTGCTTTTGAGAATCGGTTGAACCCCCCCTTCTCTGTGATGGTTCCTCAAAGATTGGAAGATGGCTATCATGTTGCCCCTAATTCTTCTTGTTGTTAGACTAGACATACCCAGTTCCCACAATAGTCCACCATACACTTTAGCCTTACCATACACAGTACCCTTATATTATTGGTTGCTCTTCCCTGCATTCTTTCTAGAATCTCAACCTCTTTTTTGTATTGTGATGAAAATTGGATCCACTATTCCAAGTGTGGTCTTACCAGTGCAGTATAAATAGTTTTAACACATGTCATCTTTTTTTACATTAATATTTTTATTGAGTTGTAAAGTATTATAAAATACAAAGTAAATAGGAAAGCAGTGGGAACAAAAGAGGGAAGAAGTAAGAAGGATAAGAGAAAAAGGGAAAAGAAGCATTGACTACTGACTCTCTGGTACAGTAAAATAAGACATTAACATCAAATCACAACTTTTTGCTTTTTCATAATAATATGAACAAGCCATTTCTATAAAAATCTATCAGTCTAATTGATAAAGCAAGAGTCAGAGTTTCATTCTTCTCCACATCAAGCACAAAGTTCAGAAGCATTCTCCAGGTAAAAACAAAAGTACTTATGTTCTTTTCTTTAATCAAAGTGGTCAATTTTTCCATTTCAGCCAACTCCATCAACTCCAGCAACCATTCATCCATAGTAAGAATCAAAGTATCTTTCCATTTTTGTGCATACAATAGCCTTGCTGCTGTCAATGTATATAATAATAAAGTTCCAATTTTTTTCTCTACTTTTTTTTCCATTTTCATTTTTTCCATTTTCATTTTTATCTCTGTATTTTTAAAAATGTATTAAAATATGAATCATACTCCAAAATGTGTTGCTTTATCATAACACTTCATGTGATCTTGGTGCTATCTCTCTGTTGAAGGAGCTTAGGTCTGCATTGGCTTTTTTGGCAGCTGCAACACATTGCTGGCATATATAAGGCTGAGTCAATATTGAGCCTGGTGAGATTTGAACTGCCAATTTGCATGTATATCTCTCTCTATACATACATACAAACATACATACATACATACATACGTATGGGTACAGGTATGCAGGTCTTGGCTGTTTGGGTCTTTTCCCATGTAAGATTGAGACTATCTTGGCAACGTTTCGATGAGATCTCACTCACCATCTTCAGGCTGATGCTTTCAGCTTTGTGCTTTGTACCCAGGTCATTACGACCCAGGAGATAACAGCACAAAACCCAGGATGTCAAAAAAAAATTTACTCAAGGCATCCATTATTCCCCCTTTGGGCTGAAGATCACCCACCAAAATATAATGGGTGGGACCAATACAAAAGAAACTAGATTAAAATTTGTAGACATAATTAAATTTCATATAGCTTATATAACAGTGTGTTTTATAATTTCCCCAATCTGTGAAATAAAAATTTTTAAAAAAATGATGCCAACTATTTAACCAGTGGTACCAGGTTCTTCAGCTCTGCTTTAAAGGTTGGAAGACTCCTGGCCAAAATCTCAACAAGGAAAAAAAATCTTACTATTAGTACTATAACAATACCTGTATCTATTGCAATTGCTGTAGATGGCATCATGTTTTCCTCAGATTATGTCCTAATTAATTTATATGTATTTAATGCCACATCTCACTGACTTCAGGCCTTATATTTAGTTAAAACTGATAAAACATTGACTATAGATGAATGTTTACATTTCCACAATAATAGCATCTGTATATGAAATATTCTAGTTTCTTTGCTCACTTACTGTCAAGGCTGTGCTGACACCTTAATCGCTTGGTTGTCTATATTTCTGTGCTTCACTTCTTCTCTGACTCTTTTAATATATCCTCCTGCTTTCAGTTCATCCACAATATGCTCGTCTGTCTCTCTGTCTCTCTGTCTTTCTCTCTGTCTCTCTCTCTCTCACACACATACATACATATATATATGCCATTCTATTTCAAATCTGTCACTGTTCAAGGGTGGCAATTTATTTCAATAGGGATGTATGTAAAAGAGAAAGAGTTTATCCTCACCCAGTGTTGCAGTTAAGTGCTCTGGCATGGCATATTATCCTTCAAAAAGATGTAGAAACATAAAGCATAAACTTTTATTAATATGTTTTCTGCCAATAGTAACACACGGTCCATGATTCTACTAGCCAAAGGTCTTTGCAACATCCAGGGAATAAAGAATATATAGATGTAGATGGAGAGAGAGAGAGGGAGGGAGGGAGGGAGGGAGAGAGAGAGAGAGAGAGAGAGAGAGAGAGAGTCCCAAAGATTGCAAAACTTTAACTGAAAGTTGAAGAAAGATATAGTGACATGATATAGTAACGAGGCTCTTTCACCAAGAGTTTAGTCTAGTTGCCTATATTTTCTAGGATGCCAAGAAGAAGAAAAATGTTATGGGTCATCCCAAAGATAATTTTTCTGGAGCAAATTTTTGAGATAATATTCAATGATCATTTGAATAATTATAATTTTATTTTAGTTTGCCTTTTTACCATTTTATCAAATAAATATTTAATAATATTGATTTATTTAATATTTATTGGGTCAATGATCATCAAAAAATCAAAAGAACAAAAAGAGAAGCAAATAAACATAACAATACTGGTAAAACAAGTTTTTAGCTATCAACTTCTGCTTTGTCTTCCTCAATGCTGTTGTTATTAGAAAATATATTTGTTGGCAGCTAGCGGGCGCGCGCGCGCGCGCACACACACACACACACACACACACACAGACAGAGACAGAGACAGATATATTGTGATCTTGCTTCTGAGTTGGCTGCATTTTTACTAAAACCAAACCCAGTCCAATCAAACTCAAGTATACAATTAGTTGCAATTAATACTCCTTAATATATTTCAGTATAGATTTTTATTACTGAATGCTATACTCACAAACCCTGACCTTAAACATTACAATAGATATATTTTTGCATTGTTTTAGATATCTGTAACTTACATTGTTTTTCATTCTCTCTAACTTTGTGAACATATGTATGTCTTAAACCACTCTCTTCAGAGGTGGTATTCAGTAGTTCTGACCACTTCTGGAGAACTGGTAACAGAAATTTTGAGTAATTCGGAATACCACCTCTGACTGGCCCTGCCCCCATCTATTCTCTGCCTCCCAAGTCTCAGCTGAACAGCTGGGTTTTCTTATGCTGCCCTCCACAAGATAACAGAGCTGGAAAGCAGGTTAGTGGGGTGGGAGGGAATGGGGATTTTGCAGTAACCTTCCCCTGGAGTGGGGTGGGAAATGGGAATAGAGATTTTATAGTATTCTTCCCCTGCCATGCCCACCTAGCCATGCCTATCAAGCTACACCAAGCCCAGAGAATGGGTAGTAAAAAAAATTGAATCCCACCACTGACTCTCTTCCAATGTGGCACACATCTGTCCCTGATCTGTTCAGGCAATACATTCAAGAATTCCCAATCTTTTTCAGGAAAATGCTAGCTTTGAGAAAAGGCTGTCATAAATGTTACTAATTTTAATTTACCCATTTTTCATATTATAAAGAAATTTAGGCATAGGATATACATGGGCTACATACATTTGTGTGTATTAATTGAATACATTTTTTAAAAAACATGGCAGCATAAGAAGATTTTCTTGGGTCAGTGAGGAATACTTTAATGGGGAATCAGGTTTTAGAGTTTATAATTAATATTATAAAAATGTATATTGTAATAAAAAAATGATACAACTACTCACAGTATCAATAAATTATTTTAAAAGTATACATTTCTGAACAGATATGCTGCTAGAAAATATATTTCACTTTCGATGTCAGAAATCATGTTCATATTTGAATATAATAAGGACATCTATGGTGTCTAATGTGAGAAATAATTACATAAAGATTATGTAACAATAGTCTGATAGAATCCTTGTGTTACTATGCTAATTATGAAAATTTGCATGGTTAATAAAAATAGGTGAACATTTTCATTTACTACTCTCCTTTCTAGCAGGAGAACATAAGCTGTAGAATGTTCAATTCAGAATGTTATTTCCTGATTCTATGTTTCACTGTGCAGCTTCTTTCTAATAAACATGAATACTCAACAAGTTAGATTCTTTTTTATTTCACCAACCTTAAAACAGTACAATAATTTATTAAATAAAACAAAGAAGCCCGAGAAATACTTGGCTACAATCAGGGAAAGATTAGATAAATAGACCTTTAGATTTCTTAATGTGAACATCTTCTAGGAATAGTGGTCAAAAACCATCATTCAATGTTTAACAGAAAATGCAAACGTGTTGAAAATGGTTCCTAGTTACAATGGAAGCCAATAATACTTATCATGGCTAGCTGACCCATCAGAAACCATTTCTGCAGGACAGAAATCAATCCTGTGGTCACCTTCAAAATACCAGTTCCAAAATATTCTTTTACATCCTTTGTTGGCTCAAGTGCTCCTGTCCATTTGTGCTGCAAATAAGGTCAGTAATTCACTGGCTGTTTTTAGGAGGAAGGACTGCCCCATCAACTAAACCAATAGTTATCATGCATTGTAATGTTTTTATACTTCCCTTTAGTAGTGTTGATGAAATAGCATGATAGTTAAGAGCATTACCTAGCACAATACATTTACCAGTTCCCCCATGGCCTTTTTTAAACCGAAGCTTAATCTTTTTACTTCAGGTAACCTCAGAAACAGAACAATAAAACCTTAGACTTAAATTTCCTTCTCTGCTGTTTAAAAAAAAATCTACAAAGAAAAAGATAATTAAAAATTAGCTTTTTAAAATTTTGAACAAACAACTTTCTCTATGCAAGGAAATATCTTAATCATTGCGTCATTTTAATAGTGCTGGTAAAAGTAGATGTGGAAATTAAAATGTCAGAATGCAGATTAAAAAAGCTTTTAAAAGCTACTTGTGTCATTCATACATACATACATACATACATACATACATACATACATACATACATACATAGTGTGTGTGTGTGTGTGTGTGTGTGTGAGTGTGTGTACTCCACTTTTTAGTGACCTTTTTTTTTACTATTGTAGGTTGAAATTGGGATTTTCTCCATATAAAAAATGTGTCCCATCATTAACATAGGAACTATTTTCAAGGAGTGAGATTAGCTAGTATTTTTATACTATGGCTATATCTGAATTATGATTTATGGTTTTCTTAAGATTAAAGTGTTATGATGGTACAGGTGTAGAATAGACCTCCTGGAAGTTTACTTGTCAAAGGGTGACCTAAATATGCTACTATGTTGGCCTTAATCAATTAGTATTATACTCATAATACATCTGTGAAACTCAGTTACTGAGTTCTTAGTTACTGAGATTCACTGCATTAAATCTATTGCAATCTGATGCTTAAATAGCTAGCATCTGCCTAAATTGATGCATTTTAATGCTATTCATCTGATCATGCTTTATGCAAAAGTAAAAATGCCAGCATCATACATTACCATCTGCCATCAACAAAAATTTAGTAGTTTTTAAAATTCTGTTAAGATAGTACTGCAGGTAAATCTGGAATTTCTTTTTTTTGTTTTTGAACATTCTAATTTTCCTTATGATTCTAAGAGATGGCCAAAGCTATAAACATATAAACAAAGCTATAAACTTTCTTACTGATGTAAGGAACAAAATGTTGCCTATTCCTCCTCATAATTTTGTCTTTCATCTTAACTTTTTTAGCTTGAGAACTTTCAGAATTTGTGAAAAGAATCCATCCAAAATCCTAAAGCTTCACACATTCAAGATATGTAACAACCAATGAGACATAATTTTCACTAGAGATATGTTTGTTTTAATATAAATAAACAAATACATGCATGATATGCTCAAATAATAATATAAAAACTATTTGGAACCTTGGAAATATCCTGCAACTGTTCAATAATCAATGCTTACAAAAACACTATTCTAGACATTAGGCTATCTGAGTACCCAAACTGTTCAGAGAGGCAAATAAAAGATAAGAAATGTAATGTCAGAGTTCAAGTATATCCATAGAAGAACATTTGTGTGCAAACTTTAAATAGTCGTCTGTAAAATGGCAATAGAGATTCTTACAGATCTGAGGTGAATAAATGATGTACAAATGGCTCATGGAGAATGTAGCATTTTTAAAATTAAATGTCTCAGGAAAATACTAGTTTTGTGTTTGTACATTTTCCCAGTTGTATATCATTATTTGTAAAACCTTTGAAATATACAATAGAAGGAAATAAATATGTTGCATGTTGAAGTTTTCAGTGCATTTCTGCTTTCCTTTGGTAGATAGCAAGCTTGTCTGTTAGATGATGTGGTTCTGCATTTCTTTTGTTTCCCCCCCCCAGAATTATACCCATGCTAAAATGAAATATTGTTAATAAGAGAAGAAAAGCTCTAATAATAATTTGGTTGGTATTTAGAAAAACTGCAGTGATATGAGTCTGATCAGCTATATAACTCTGGATATGCTAACAATTCATTCATTATGGTAACTTGTCCCCTCCCCATCCCATCATTGCTATTTCTCCATTGTTAATAATCTGTCAGCATTTTCATTTTCAGCCCTGATTATCAGCAGTTTGCAGAAAAATGTCTTCAAAGGTACTCAGATTTTTGATCCTGTCAGAAGAAAATAGAGGGTTTTTTTTATGGAAAATTAAATGACTACAGATACATTATGAAAGAATAAAATGGTGTTAATGGTTTGAAAATGCTTGCTACATGCCAATAATCTTTTTTTCCTAAGAGTGTGTGTGTGCTGTGGTGGTGGTGGAGGAAATCTCACCCAAATTTTAAACGTCACCTGGCAATATTGTACTTGGTGTCTATTTGTATCACTTATTTGGGGTCACTAGAAATATTTTGAAAACAGTGCACTTGTTCTCTTGAAAATAAGTCTAACATTGCTCATCATAATCAGATCAACAATGATAAAAAGAAAAGGGCTGTTAAGTCTTCACACCAGGTGCCATTAGGTATCTCAGAGGAGTTTTGTAGTCCATCAGATCTAACTTGCTTGGTGTGGGGAATTCAGCTCTAGACTTGTCAAAGTATCTTCAAGCAAATCAATGAGTGTTTTTAAAACATGTGCATATGTATTTTTGTTATGATATCTATGTATAACTAATGTCTCAAAAACCTGAATTTAAGAAAAACCTCATTTATTATGGTAATCTTTTCAATGGTGAAAGTATATAAATTTGTTTTTATGCAATGAATATGAGCACCAACCTACAACATGAAAAATAGGGCCAAGGATACTTCATCAGTGATTTGAAAAAGTGCCTGGATCTTTGATGAATGTAGTACCTGTCTGCTATTGTTTACACTAGCAGCCTATCTCTTTTCAGGCTTCTGAACATGAAAAAAGATCTCTCTCCTTTAAGGAGTTGACTTAATAGTAAAAATTAAATCATAGAAGCTGCAATGTTTTCTCAGACTCAAAAACTGCTTTGGAAAAACCTGAATTAAGTGAGCAACTTCTGGTTTTTGGAAATGGGTTTCAATATGCTACTGTCAGGCCAAATGTGCAGCAGATGATAACTAGTGAATCTGTTTTCCTAATCCTTTTTTTTCATGAACAGAAATGAATTGTCATACTCAGCAAAGAAGACAATAAAGGCTATTCACAAACTTGAGAAAATGAAAAGAGCTATTATTTAAATGATATAAAGCTGGCTCATATTACTGTTATTTTGGAACACCAATAATTGGATGTCTCTCCAAAACCAATGTGGAAATTATCTAAATCTGGAACCAATCAAATGATTTTTTTTAACTTAACACCTCTTTTTAACATTACTGCCCTTCAGATATGTTAGTTTCTACAGAAGGCATAGCTGATATTTTGTTTAATTTCTTCTACATCTGGAAGACAACTGGTTGGTGAGGACTGGATCAAATGTCTTCTTATTACTTGAAGAACAATCAGTTTAATAATCCCCTTTCAACATTACTTTTTAGCAAAAATATAGTTTCTTTCTACCTTACTCATAATCAGATATTATTAAATTAACATTAATATATCTTTAAATCACATTTTTTCTTTATAAAAAAGTAGAATTAAAAATAGGTGAAGAAAGCAATGCTAGACATTTGATTTTTTTTTCAAATATCATTTTTGTTCACTATGATAATCTACAGCTATTAAGTAAAATGGTTTATGGTGGGGGTGTTTTCACAGGCCAACCACACAATGTTTGTTTTAATCTATAACATCCTAAATTAGTTGAACTCAATCTGTTTATAATAATACCTGCATTAGATACCTCCCAGATTTTATTTCTAACAATGTCAACAAATATTTTAATATAATATTTTATGTACATCTAAGGCCTCCTTAAGCCGAGGTTAAGCGAAGGGTTGACTTCTCTTTATGGTGTTTATTGTCTCCATTTGTAGCAGAGATTCACAGCTACCATTTATATATTACCAGGAAAATAAAGAAAGATCTTTCTTCAGTAGTTAGTTCATCTTTAGTCTTTCTTAACAAGGACAGATTGTTATTTTTTACATATTTTCCAGAATTATATATATATTAATTATGAATATATGTTAATATGTCTACACACACAATGCACACATGCACACACACACGTGCACACACACATATACACACATTTTAAATTCCTAACCTTAGAATGGAGTACTTGATAAAGTTAGATAGATAATCTTTTAATGAAAGACTAATATTTAATTACTGATAAATTAACTATCTCTGCAAACATTAAACAATATAATCTGGATATGTTACTTCTTTTCCCCATAAAGAAACATGACAGTTCTGACAAAGGAGAAATACAGAGCCATTTTGAAGATATTAGTCATTATATCTTTGCCAGTGCTGCATGTGAATGCCAAACAGCTTGCTATTTCAGGATTTATTCATGTTTATTCAGAAGCTCCAATGTCTTCAATTGAGTTTACTCCTTAATAAGCACATGCTACCAAGGAGTAGCACAGAATTTCAACATTAAAGCCATTGAAGAACTGCAACTGAGAAATCACTCCCCTAATTAAAATTGTATGGTAGGAAGTGCTCCTATATAGCTTATGAGAAAGACAATGTTCACAATTGTTTGTCAACATTTGAATTAACCCTTTTTTCAGCAAAGGAACAAGAGACTTTCAAGTATAAGATCAGAGTTTATTTTATACCATCATTTTCCAAGCCCTCTTCCCCACCTTTTATCTATTATTATTATTGAATTTTTAGCAGCTCAACAAAACAATATATTTCTTATTTTATTATTTATCATACATTATAAATACATCAATATTTATCATATTGCATTTCTCTCAGAATGCAAAGTGATTTGTGAAGAGATCTTGATTTCCACAAAAACAACCCTGATTTAGTTGTGTGGTCCAGCCCAAATGATCCGATGAGCTCTATTATCAGTTAGGGACATGAATTTAGGATTACAAGGTTTCCATATGGGAAAAAAACTGATAACAATAGGATTCATACATTAGTTAGATAGAGAAATGTTCTTACTTTATGTAATAAGAGATTGATTATGAATTAATATTTTGTTATATAGAATAAATATTAAAATGTTTGAAGTAAAATAAGTGATATAGTTTCATTTGAACTACAAGAATGTTATTGAGAGCCTTCTAAATCTGATATGCAATACCAGCCCAGATACATGGGTGAGGTGCTTGCAGCTGGCCAACAAGCAAACTGATTGCTTAATAAGGTTGACCATAAAAAATGGCAGGATTATCACAATGGCCAATTCTTCTCCCTAACCTTCATCTACTTCTCAATTAGTTTTCAAAAGATAAAATGTTACCTGATTTGTTTATAAAGGGTAAAGCTTAAATAACTTGCAGGTCTATATTGATAAAATTTGAAGCTATTGCTTTTAGATTTCATTATATACCTTCATAATTTACAATTATAGAGATGTCATAGAGAGATTTAGTGATATAAAACAAAATTATTGATTAAGGGTCATTACAAATTTGAGAATATGCATGATATTTTTATACAATATTTGTTGGGGTTTTTTGCAGATTATTTCCATTTTTATTCTAAACTGAAAGCACATAAGAATATAAAAGATCATGAACAAAATTTCCATTTAATGCATGTAAAATGACTTAGTGTTTTTTTTAAGATGTAAACATCTAATGGCTGAGGATTAAATGCACAAGGCTCATTAAATATTGCAAAGTTGAATTATATGTACATAGTAAGAAAAATATATTCAGAATTAATTTGAATTACATTAAGCATTTAAGTTTAACTGCTTTCCTGTAATATTAGAAGAGATTTGCATTATTTTCTTCTAAACATTTGAAATTTTAATTATTTTTTTTCTAATATTCCTTGAAAGGACTCGTGTATTTGGAATGATGGCAGCAAACTGATTAAACAGGTAATTACTTTTCAAATAGCATCGTAATGGCGAAACTCTAGTCAAATGTCTTAGAAACACATATTTTAATTTCATTAAAGAAAAGTTAAAAGAATATTGCTCCAGGTGACTGTAATATGAACAATACCATCAATTCAACATTTTTTTTCCTCTTGGGAATTGATTTTCCTTAGATTTAGATTTGTTTAGATTTGTTTAAAAATAGTGATTTCAAATCTGGGAAAATTCTTTCTATCATTACATTAAGTCTATACCTTTTTGAGTGAGGTTGGTGGTGGTATATTTTTTTTTAAAAAAGGACATAATCATGCATTTGCACACATCTGCATCTGCTGCATTACATTATACCAGTTTACTGAAACATATGTGATTCCTTTTAAAATTAATAACAATTCTATGTACCAACATCTATATAAATACAATGTGGATGAAATCTTCTAGATCCACATATTTTGCTTTGTTATATAAATAAATAAGAGTAATGATTTATTCAAAATGATATGCGAACATGCATATCTATACACATACATGCACACACAACCATGCTTTAGATCTGAATTATATCAACACTATTCTTATTTGTGTTTTGGATCAAAACCTTTCACATAATCAGCTTGCAGGTTTGCAGCTGATGAATTTTGATTTACACCACAAAGAAGAACATGTGCATATATGCAAATCAGAACTCGAAAAAAATGGGTGGAGGTGTTTTCCTTTTATTTATCAGTGCCTTCTAAATTCATTAACTCATTTCTATTAGTGACATCTTCTGTAGCAAAACAATTATTTTTATGAATAATTACTCTGCCGTCTCACCACCCCAATCACGAGGACACACACTGAAATGTGGACATGATTTCACTGCATACATGCAGAATGTAAAAGTAGATATGTGTGTGGGGGGAGGGAACTATGCAACATACTGTAAGTTCAGAAAGAGTCTGATCTAGATGAGGCTTATTTTGATATGCAGGGAAAAGGCCAATATGGTGGACACTGCAATCATGGACTCAGGACAAATTTGCTAGCAGCAGCCATATCAATACTATAAGGCTTGTTTCCATTTTAAACGTCTCTCCTTCTTCAACAAAATACAATATATTAATAGCTGCCTGAAAAGCCCAATGGAAAGGAGAAACAGAAAAGTGTAATTCTACACAGATAGACACCACACATTCCCATATTTAAATGATACATTCAACCTAGGATGTTTTTTTTTGGGGGGGGGGGGGTGGCTTTTATGTTATAGGAATTCTGTTGGGTGATGAAAATACCACACAGCCAATCATACTGCTCTATTATAGAACTATCCAAAAGTAGGAGCCTAGCTAGTGTTTAAAATAACCTGATGAATTATTCATTGAGAGTTGATGTTTATGCAAATTCTGAAGCGTATGCCCACCTGACTGCCATGGGTTAATAATAGTAAGAAGAAGGCGGGTGGGCAGGGGTGGGGGGTAGGGCAGAAACCCGAAAGCGTGCATATGAAAAACAAAACCCAAAGCCAAGCACCAATCTTTAAGCATTCCCCAAAAACCTATATAATCAAATGATAATACTCTTTCATTATATGCATAAAAAGAATTACAATCCTTACCTGCTTAGCTTTGTAGGGCCCTCAGATTTTCTGGATGAAATAACTGACTGTAGTGCAACCAATAAAACTGAACTGAAAAGCTGATTAAGGGCACTTACTTAATGCAAAGCCACTCACTGAATATTCATATGATGCCAGTGTTTATGCAAATTAAGGCAAAAGAAAGCCCAAGGGGATTGGTTGCCATAGCCCACAAATACTGTGTACAGCAGGAAAAGGAGAAAAAAAAATACAGCGAGAGAAGGAAAGAGATGGTAACAAATCTTGATATTCATGGCTTGGAAAGAGCAATGTGGAGTATTGTAAAATATTAAAAGTCCAATGTAAATTACTGCTTTAAACAGCTTTTTTCTAATCATATCATTTTGGGTCTCCTGTCCAATATTTGTTTTTTGTAGCGTAACTCACAACTATCATTAATTTAAGAGATATTGTCAGGTGTGCATTCAATTTTATTTATTATAGTATAATAAATATAGTATATTATTTATTTTATTTATTATAGTATAAACAAGGACCTTAATTATATTATGAAGGAGCAAAAATAAAATAAAATTGTAATAATTGCAACAAAAATGCTACTCTAATATTCAGGAATAAAACCCATAGGCAAATGTCATCCTTTATTAAGGGATCTATGTGATGCTGCCTTTATGAACAAAATGATCTTCAAAAGTGGTATGTTAGCAGGACACTGCTAGGAAATGGATTTGCTTCTCCTTAATTTGAATGCAAAGAATGTTTTGTTTCACATTATTTTTCTTTACCTTGGTTTGTCTAGTCTTTTACATTACATGATGCCTCTTTTTCCAGTTCAAAAGAAACGGGTATGTTTCCCCAATTATTGATACATATATGCATGCTGCTCCATTTTTTCCTCATAATTAGGATCATGTATTTTTTGCACTATTCCTTACTAGTAGTCTGTGATATTAATACTATCTGATGTCAGAATATTATAATGGCAAGCTTGGTTTATTCCTTCCTTCCTTCCCTCCCTCTCTTCTCATTGCATGTGATAATCTTTTTCTTTTAAAAACATAATCCATATGAAAAATATATTTTTGTATGATTTTGTTAGGAACAAAGCTTTCTTCAAACTAATCACTACTATTTTAATGGATTGCAGAAATTGGCAACTAGCAAGCTACACTTTTGTAGATACAGATGTGGTAATCTAAAGAACAACATTAATGTGTTTTCCAAGCATAGCATTATTCAAATGCTACGTAATCTGTATTCGTTAGTCACTGTAGCATCTGCCAAGAAGTATTTACTGGCAGACAATAGAATATGATGCCTACGTGCTGTTGTTTTACTCTAAAAGTCTGTATTTCTAGAGCTAAGTTTCCTGTTATTTCTACTGCCATCTGTTGGCATCTGATAACATTTCATGCAGATAGAGTACCCATAGCATAGACATATTTTAGGAGCAGCAGTGGATTAAAAAGGCATATGAGACATCTAAGGCCTTCTTTAGCTTTCCTTTCCACTTCATTGCTCAAGTTACTTTTTCTGAAGATGTTTTGTCTTCAAACATGTGCCTGGAGCTCAATAACTGGAGGAGCCTTGCAAGGAAATCAGGAGTTTAGAATTAATTCATTTAGCGTATGAACATATTTGTAATGTTTTATACACACCACCAGCAGAATAGCCTAGGTATACCCACGCAAATTCCATAGTTAGAGGAGACAAAAATGGATCAGAAAGGGCATTGTGCTCTCGAAGAACACATTCATGGACTAATAACCCTGAAAAGTTAAGGATTTCTGTTACCTCCCCTTTTGTAATGCTGTGTCAAAATATTGTGTGCAATTTAAACAATCCCATTTCAATTATATAGAGAACATTTGTGTGTCTATCTATATTCCTACCCAGAGGAGACTTATTTTTTTATTTATTTCATTGATTATCAAATATGGAGACTTCCCATCTCGCACACAAAGCAACTTATTTACAATGTGATGGAAAGATCTGAATTCCTGTGAATAAACAATATCTGAAGTAATACATGGCATGGCCCATAAAACACATTTTAGAAACCACAATAGCTAGATTATCACACTGCACAACAAGAAGCAAAATCAAAACCAGATTATGATTTCATGCAATGTGAGAACCAGTCATTATTTTGGAAGCTTGCAACAATTCGGAACAGATAGTGCTCACTATTCTAAAAGAAACGAATGGCTCTTATCAAATAATATTGGCTTACATAAAGAATTTTGCAATATCCACATGTCTTTTCACAGCGCCATTTTGCTCTATAAATAGAGGTGGTGCACAAGTTGGTTTGATGATGCAGCATTTGGTCTTTCTAATCAATGCAATTCAGTGGGATCTAATGATCCACAGGACAATATTAATGTGAGCATGTTCTCCTGCTGTTTCTGATCCTGACTATCACTCTTTACAATCATATCTTTCATGAATTTGTCTAATCCTTCAAACAAAATATAGCAGTCCAACATGATGGCCAGATGGCAGGCACTTTCACACAGTCACAAGTTTACAGTAAATCTAGAACTATACATTTCAGACAAATGATGCCTGTCATAGCACTTCTTCTTCTCTACCAGTCCTTTCTGCTACTGCCATAGGTTTGAAGATCATCCACTATAAACTTAAACTTTATAAAAGACTATCTGTCATTCAGGTGACTAAAAGATAAGTAAGAATTTCTACTACAGGAGAGAACAGGATTGCTCTTGCTTGGCTATCTTAGTATCTGGAGGAGCCAGGGGAGCCAGACAATATGTTGGGCCAGGTTCATGGCTTCCTCAAACTTTGGCATTACACTTCACAGGATTGTCTATGGAGTTTCTCAGTCATCCAGATCATGGTTGTCCCAAAAATGCTTTTTCAAGAGGCAACTGTACTTTCTGGTTTTTCTTTGAAGATGTTTTGTTTCTCATCTATAGCTGAAGAAGCTTCTTGGAAGAGGAGCGAAAATTCTTTAAAGAAAAACCAGAAAGTCCAGTTACCTCTTGAAAAAGTACCTTGGGACTTCACAGATTGTTATTGTGAAGAAAATAGGAGGAAGGTGTGTTGGATATGCTTGCCACCTTGAGTTATTTGTACCAATAGTAAAGACAGGACATAAATAAATAAATATCTTAGAGCCCAGGCCCAAGGCCCAGAGAAGGCAAATTGAAATCTCCCAGAACCATAAACTTTGGGAATTTATGGCCAGCCCGAACAGGATCCAGGAGTGGAGGCAAGGATGCTGCTACACTGCAGGGAGGAAAATACGTAAGCAGCAGTCTCCACTGATCCTTGTGGCTCAAAATATGGTTTCACAAAAATGGTTTCACATCCACATATGGAATCTTTTTCAATGCTGTGTCAAAACATGACCTGACATTTACCAGCAGCAAGTGGAGGCCAGAGCCATGAAAACTCTGAAAACCAGATCCTGAAACTGAGCATGGAGGCGGGGTGTGTGTGTGCAATATCAGTCTTAAGCACCAAGGCTGCCTTCTCTAAGAGTAAGAGTGGCCTACCCTCTGTTTCCTGCATATTTTCCCACACTTCTCACCATTGCAATGCCTTCCCCTGCCCTCTCCCCTCTTTCATCCATCAACCTCCCCTCCCTATCCTCTTCCTAAACTAAGACAAAGGGATCCATAGCATTCACCTGTAAATGAATGGGGTAGAAAGGCATAGATTTAATCAGAGGCTCTTCTGCTTAGCATGTCCCAGAATAGTAAGGGTCTCCCAGTCCATTCCTTTTCTCTGAACCAACCACCTTCCTCAATCACTCTGTTCAACTCCACCCCACCAACCTCACTCTGAACCAGGTGATTAGGAGAGGCTCATCCCTCATGAAGAAGATCCAATCCTATTTAGCCCATTTCCCCAAATAATTAGTCCATCAGGTGGTCCTAAGTCACTCCAGATCTTTCACAATCCAGTCTACTTGCCATTCTCTGGCACCACTACCCACTGTAGGGAGGCTAAACCAATTAAATCAGTCTGCCCCAATGACCAAGAATCTAATAAGTTTCAAAAGCAGTGGGTTGTTCCTTCTATTCTGCTGCATCATCCATTGGTCACTGCTTAGAATAAGAGGGCCTCAGATCCAGTCATGACTCTGCATCCTCTCACAGATTCCATCATTTCTGTAGTTCACAATG
The DNA here is from genome assembly GCA_023653725.1 of Bungarus multicinctus. Taxonomy (NCBI): domain Eukaryota; kingdom Metazoa; phylum Chordata; class Lepidosauria; order Squamata; family Elapidae; genus Bungarus; species Bungarus multicinctus. The sequence goes on from CM042834.1 coordinate 239,247,904, forward strand.
GAATTAAGGAGATAAAACAAGAGAAGAGGCATCTAGAGCATTGCTGGCATTTTACAGGGGACAAAGTCTGTTCTGGATTGGTTTATATTTGAAATACTTACTGTTCATTGGTCTACATTCCGGCGGGAGGATCCTCGCCCGTCATTGGCTGACTTAGGCGCGGGAGCCCCTTTAAAAGAAGGGCTGCCGCGCCGCCGAGTCAGTCGGTGTTCCTGTAACTAAACAAAAAGACTGAATCACTATCCGTGTGTGCCTCTTCATTGCCGCTACCAAACACTGGCGACGAGGGTGGGATCGAGGCAACACGGTTAGAGAGTGAATAGCGGCGGAGAGCGAGCGGCATCATGTCCGGAAGCAACGCCCCGCCAGAGAAATTCAATCCGGCAAAAGAGGAATGGCAGACGTATGTGGACCGATTCCTCATGTTTTTGGAGAGTAGCGATCTGAGCGGAGTGTCGGATCATCGGAAGAGGAGCGGTTTTCCTTGACCCACTGCGGCCAAGCTGTTTTTCGGATGGCAAAGGCGCTAGCGTCTCCAATCGATGTCAAAACGCTAACTTTGGCCGAGCTAGAAAAGATCTTGAGAAAACACTACGCTCCCACAGTCCTTCTGCCTCATCAAGCGCATGAGTTTTACCTCCGGAATCAAAAGAAGGTGAAATATCGCTGATTTTGGCAAGATTTAAGAGAAATAGGAGGAGAGTGAGAATTCTCGGATTCTCAACAGGCTCTGAGAGACGGATAGTATTAGGCTTAAAAGATCCAATATTGCAGAGTAAGTTACTAAACCGACCCAGATAAAGCACAGAGGGCCATCGAAGAAGCCACCGCAGCGAACTGATCACAAATCGGCGGCAAGAATGAAACAGATTAATCAAGCTGCCACCCCCACAAATCCAAAGAAGCCACCAAACTGAAGACGAACAAGGAAAAACCTCAACACACTACGAGGATCTTGAAACTGAGGCCAGTAGTGAAGACAGACGAGTTTGCCACCTAAAAGCCACGAGAGGGAAAAAAGAGCGGGCAATCAGGCGGTTTGATTTTGAATGCAACCGTTGCGTGGAAACCATCCCAGATCAGAGTGCCGTTTCATAGACGCAATATGCCAAAGTGGTGAAAAGAAGGGCACATCGCAAGGGTATGCAGAGCCAGATCAAGCTACAGCCCCAGGCGGAGAGAAAGTCCTTCTCCAAGAGAGAGAGAAAAGAAAACAAACAACCGTTGGAGCCAGGAAGGAAGGAATAGAAAGTTTAAAGAGTCATCTTACAAGAAAGAAGAAACGCACCAAACAGTATAAGTGGTCACTCTAATACAAAAAACGTTAAAAAGTCCACGTGCAAGTAAGAATTGAAGGAAAAAAATTGTGAAATGGAAGTGGATTCGGGATCATTCCTTTCCATGGTCTCGTGGGACACTATTAAAAAATTGATCCCAGACATACGGCGAAGCGAACTAGACAAACAGAACTTAACGCTTAAAGACTACCAGGGAAACAAAATTCCGGTAGTAGGATTGGACATTTCCAGGTAACCTTCAACAACCACATTGAGATTCCTTCCCCTAACAATTGTGGACCGGAACAGACCAAGCCTTCTAGGACTGGAATGGTTCGAACCGCTTGGAATAGGGATGACCGGTATCAACCATATTACAGACGCTGACTGGGAGGCAGATCTCATCAAGAATTCCAGGACCTGTTCAGCGAAGAATTAGGCAAGTACCGGGGTAACCCGATTTCTTTTAACATAGACCCTAAGGTAGCCCCAATTAGACTAAAGGCAAGACGGTACCTTTTGCTTTAAAGCCAAAAATAGAAGAACAACTGGATAAACTAGTCAAGCAAGGGGTCCTCGAACCAGTTGACCACGCTAAATGGGAGACCCCTATAGTGACCCCTATAAAAGCAGACGGGTCGGTTCGTATTTGTGGGGACTATAAGGCGACCCTCAACCATGCACTACAACAGAGCGCATACCCCGTGCCTGTCGTACAACACTTGTTACATTCTATCAAAGGCGGAAAAATTTTCGCTAAACTCGATTTGGCTCAGGCTTACCAGCAACTGCCCGTTGACGAAAAAACAGCTGAAGCCCAAACCATTGTAACACACCGGGTGCCTTTAAGTGTAATCGCCTCCAATTTGGCGTTAGCGTGGCACCTGGCATTTTTCAATCTCTTATGGAACGCCTCCTTCAAGGAATTCCAGGGGTCATTCCGTATTTCGATGACGTCCTGATTGCAGCTAAACACAATTACAGCTACGAGACCACCTAAGAAAAGTGCTTACCAAATTTACTGAGGCTGGGTTAAAAGTCAAAAAAGACAAATGCACCCTTATCACGGACAAAATAGAGTTTTTGGGATACCAAATCGATGGCAATGGCATCCCCCAACAGCAGAAAAAACCCGTGCTATCAAAAATTGCCCCCACCCCAACTAACAAGGCTGACCTACAAGCTTTCCTAGGGTTAATAAACTTTATCATGTCTTTTTGCCCCAGAAAGCCACGGTGGCGGAAACCCTTGCATAGACCTTTTGGACAAAGACGCCTCGTGGAAGTGGGGACATCGGGAAGAAACAGCATTTAACAAAATTAAAGACATGATCACTTCAGCAAAGTACTAATTCAATATAACGAGACTTTGCCTTTGTTACTAACTTGTGATGCCTCGCCTTTTGGGATCGGAGCTGTCCTGAGCCACCTTCTACCTAACAGCAGAGAGGCTCCGATTGCCTTCTATTCAAAAACTTTGTCCAAAAGCCAAAGAAATTACAGTCAACTGGACAAGGAGCACTAGCCATAATTTCTGGTATTAAACGTTTTCCATGATACCTGTATGGCCGATCATTTTCTATCATCACCGAACCACAACCCCTACTAGGTATTCTGGCGGGAGACAAACCTACTCCTCATATTTTATCACCCAGAATGACAAGATGGTCAGAATTCCTTGCCGCTTACAATTACACCTTGTCTTACCGTCTGGGTCCGGCCATCACGCACGCCGATGCTTTAAGTCGTTGCCCGTTACCAGACTCTGATCCTGAACCAAACCCCAGCACCTCAACATTTTTGATTGAAACCCTGCCCGACCTCCCCGATGACGGCAAGCAGACATCGCACACGAAACCTCTAACGACCACCTACTGGTACCGTGAGTAGGTGGATCATAAAGGGATGGCCAGACTCTGATTTACAAGAACAGTACAGACCATTTAAACAGAGACAAATGGAACTTTCCGTACTCAAGGTTGTGTACTATGGGGGATCGAGTGGTCATTCCACTAAACTTCGAAATCCCATATTGAAAACTATTGCATGAGGGACACCCCGGGGTGGTAAAGATGAAAAGTTTAGCCAGAAGTTATGTATGGTGGCCTGGATTAGACAAGAATGTTACCGACTGGGTCGCGGGTTGCCAACCCTGCCAAACATCCCGGCCCTCACCCCCAAAGGTGCCAGCCACTGAGTGGGATCTACCTAGGGCCCTTGGTCTAGAATCCACATAGATTTGCGGGTCCGACTAAGGGGCATACCTTCTTGATTCTGGTAGACGCTTATTCCAACTGGTTAGAAGTGAGCCTAATGAAATCAACCTCTTGCGAGGCTGTCATACGACAGCTCAGTCACTGGTTTGCCACCCACGGTTTACCAGACGTCCTGGTATCTGACAACGGCCCTCAATTCACTGGCTTACAGAATTTGAGAGGTTACTTAGCAAGCTTGGGCATACGCCATGCCCTAACCGCGCCGGCACATCCGGCAGCGAATGGACGGGCCGAACGCATGGTCCGGTTTACCAAGGAGACCCTTCTTAAATTAGATCAGGGCCCTATACAAGCACGCCATCGACAAAATTATTATTTCTCCAACCACTACACCTAGTAGCACTACTAACAAACTCCTGCTGAATTACTTATGGGGAGAAAACTACGTTCCCCTCTCGATAGACTACACCCTACATACTCTACAGACAAACCCCTAGATTCTTCAACCAGAGTCCGAACATTCCGGATTGGGGATTTAGTTTACGCTAAAAACTTAGTAGGGCACCCCTTATGGGTGCCAGCCACCATCACACATCTAACCGGACCCGTTCTTACCGGCTTACCACTGCTGATGGCAAAAGCTGGAAGCGACACATAGACCAACTTCAACTCGCACCCTTCCCAGACCTGGCGATTTTCCTGGGGGGGAAGGGGAGCAACCACCAAGCAGTCAGGATAAGGAAAGCCCACTAACAAACAATGACGCCCTAACTCACACACACACACCCTCAACTCTAGCTCCGGTCGGGTCGCGCTGCTACGCACCTGATCCTGGAGAACGTCCCGTTGAAACATCTGACAGGACTGACGATAATCCAGGCCGGGCAGGGAGCGGCATGGCCACGTCAACTAGCCCAACTAGCCCAGCTAGTGACGCAGCCGGCTCGACCTGCTCGAAGTTTCCAGGGCCGGAGGCGAGAGGAGCAACAGGTCCTTCCGCACCAGCCGATAGCAGCGACGCAACTGAGCCGCGCAGGTCCAGTCGGACCCACAGGAGCCCCGCCTATCTACGTGATTACGTAACATAGGCGCGGCTCCTGATTGGTCAGACTGGACCAAGGAGGGAGGGGTGTTCTGGATTGGTTATATTTGAAATACTTACTGTTCATTGGTCTACATTCCGGCGGGAGATCCTCGCCCCGTCATTGGCTGACTTAGGCGCGGGAGCCCTTTAAAAGAAGGGCTGCCGCGCCGCCGAGTCAGTCGGTGTTCCTGTAAATAAACAAAAAGACTGAATCACTATCCGTGTGTGCCTCTTCATTGCCGCTACCAAACAAAGTCAATTAGACACAGATTAGAGCTGCTATTAAGAACATATTTCTCTGTTGTTATCGTGTCTCTGGATAGTCATCCTGTGGCCGTGTGTTGGGTAATGTGTATCTTGAATATAGGGAACTTGAAGATCCCTTGCAGGGCCATGGAGAAAATTTTGTTCAGCATCTGCCAAAGTTACTCAAATTCATTCACAGTTGGATGCTGTTCCTGCTGCAGATCCAGAGGACATGCCTGGAAAGAAGATTTGCCTAGCTATATGGGAACATGTTGGGTCTGGTGAAGTAGATGAAGCCCCTCCTGGCTTGTTAAAGCAGCCTAAGGGGTATCCTGTGAGTGGGTTCTAGTAGCGGTGAATTCTTCTTTGAATGAGGGGTTGGTTTTTTTTAACAATTAAGGAGATCTTAGTTTAAGCCTTTGCAGACCCCACTATAATTTTTTATCAGTATCTATCTTCCCCATTTTGGGGAAGGTAATTAAGAAGATGGCTGTGGAAAAGCTTCAAAGGACTTTTCAGTCAGGATTCAGACATGGGGTATGGGATAGAAATTGTATTGGTCATGCTATTAGAATAGAATCAGAATAGAGTTGAAAGGGACTTTGGAGGTCTTCTAATCCAGCCCCATGCTCAAGCAGGAGAACCTATACCATTTCAGACAAGTGACTGTCCAGTCTCTTCTTAAAAACCTCAGTGATGTCGCACCCACAAAGTCTGAAGGCAAAGCTGTTCCATTGGTTAATTGTCCTCACTGTAAGGAAGTTTCTACTCAGCTTCTAGGTTGCATCTCTCCTTGATTAATTTCCTTCATTGTTTCTTGTCCTGCCCTCTGGTGCTTTGGAAAATAAATTGACTCCCTCTTCATTGTGGCAGCCTCTCAAATACTGGAATACTGCTATCATGTCCCCTCTAGTTCTTCTTTTCTCTAGACTAGCCATGCCCAGTTCCTGCAACCGTTCATTGTTGCTTTTAGCCTCCAATCCCCTAATCATCTTGGTTGCTCTTTTTTTTTTTTGGCCTTCTTTGTAGAGTCTCAACATCTTTTTTGTAATGTGGTTATTAAAACAGAATGCAATATTTCAGTTGTGGTCTTATCAAGGCTTTATCAAGTGGTACTTCACATGATTTTGATTCTATGCCTCCGTTTATACAACCAAGGATGTATTAGCTTTTTTGGCTGCAGCTGCACACTTCTGACTCATGTTTAAGTGATTGTCCACTAAGGCTCCAAGGTCCCTCTCACAGTTACTGTTTTGGAGCTAGGTTTCACCTAATCTGTACTTGTACCAGTGGTTCAATTTTTTTTACTACCGGTTCTGTGGGCATGGCTTGGTGGGGAAGGATACTGTAAAACCTCCAGTCAGAGGCGGTACTTGCCGGTTCTCCAAACTACTCAAAATTTCTGCTACCAGTTCTCCAGAACTGGTCAGAATCTGCTGAATACCACCTCTGACTTGTACCTTTAGTTTTTTCTGCCCAGATGTAAAACTTTGCTTTTCTTTACATTAAATTTCATTTTGTTGGATAGGGTCCATTGTTCAAGTCTGTCAAGATCTTTTTGGATCCTGAGCTTGTCATCTGGGGTGTTGGCTGTTCCTGCCAGTTTAGTGTCATCTGCAAATTTGCTGAGTTCTCCTTCTATTCTCTCATCTAAGTCATATATGAAGATATTGAAGAGTACTGGGCCTAAGACAGAACCCTGTAGTAGCCCACTGCTTACTTCCGTCCATGTGGATGTGTTACCATTAAGATACCATATCCAAATTGTTGAGTACAGTTTGTCAGCCAGTTGCAAATCCATCTAGTGGTGATGTTGTCTATGCCACATTTTTCTAGCTTACCAAGAACTAGGTTGTGGTCTACTTTGTCAGATGCCTTGCTGAAGGTCTAAATATATTATGTCCACAGCATTTTGCAGATCTACCTATTTAGTGACTCTGTCAAAGAATGAAATAAAATTTATTTGGCATGATCAGTTTTTAACAAACTCATGCTGGCTACTAGTTATAACTTTGTTTGTTATATTATTAATTAGATTATTAAATTAAATTATCTCTAGTAAGGATGGGGATTGTGCATGCATCTTCACTGTACTTGACCTCTCAGTGGCATTTGATAACACCAACTATCCTTTTAGATTGATTCTGAAAACTGCCCCTAGGAATTTAGTGATGCTGTGGATATCTTATCCAGGTGCCTGGAGACTGTAAGGGTCCAGATTGGGAACAACAGCCTTCAATAGATCATGTGATCTATGTGAATTTAGGGGTCTGCCAGTTCTAGAGCTGCACCATCTTTGATGCTGTATAGAATTGTGCTACCCTAAGCAGATCCTATCTACAATTGGAGATCCTCCTTGACTGACAATTTCTTCTCAAAAAGCATGTGGCAGTTGTGACTAGGAGGGCCTTTGCTCAACTTTGTATTGTGCATCAGTTGCTCCCATTCTTAAATTGAAGAATCTAATTAGATTATCACCTCCCAATTGGACTGTTGTAATGTGCTCTATCTACATGGACTTGAAGAGTTTCAGAAGTTTCAGCTTGTTCAAAAAGCAGCCGCGTGGACAATTATGTATGTTTCTAGAATACTACATTGATTACCAGTCAGTTTAGTATATATTATTTTTTTTATCTCTGTTATACACCACCCAGAGTCACTTGTTTGTGATATAGGTGCTATATAAATTTGATAAACAAACAAACAAATCACTTTTAAATAATAACTTAAGGAGAATTCTATCTGGGCCAAATATATTGATCATGTTCATGTTCATGATTCTTCAAGGCAGGGGTTCCCAATCCCCAGTCCATGTTGTGGCACTATTAGTTTCATGCCAGAAACAGGGCCACACAAACAAGCAAAGGCCCATCCACGGGATGCAGACAGCACATGAAACCATGCTCCCTCCAGTCCACAGAAAAACCTCTCTCCATGGAACCGGTCCCTGGTATCTAAAAGGTTGGGGGGCGCTGCTTTAAGGAGAAGAAAAATCAATCCATTTCTTTCTCTGAGGTACTTTTTTTGAAGAATAACCCCTCAAAATGTGGTTTTAATTTATACAAAAGGGTTATTTTTAACCTTTTCTCCAAGGGAAAGATACCATTGTCTTTTCCCCCTATGTCTCATTTTCTGTAGATGCTTTAAAGGCTTATCCAGTTCAGATTTCAAGGAGTTGCTACTATTTTAACAATCTTCCTCATCAGCATTTATCCACTTCCATGTGCAATTATTGTTATTGTCTGCATGCTTTCTAAAAACCTTCTTAACATAATTTATTGGCAAAATAAATCCTTACAGCCTTTCCTCCCATTCTTAATAGTATATTTTTAAGAACTACAGTATTTTCCCACTGCCCCAAATAAAAGGCCAACCTTCCAAGAAATATTATTCTAAAATCCTGCTTCTCTTTTTATCTCGGCACATTGCTGGTCTAAACCCTGCAGATCTTGTCTATATCATTCATTTTCTGCTTATTCTGATCAGGAAATATGGAATTTCATTGCCATTCTTCTTAGTTCCTCAAAATACTCACTATCATCCATTATGTCCCCAGACATTCCCTCTCCTCCTTGATTTTTCATTAGCAAGACCAATAAAAAGAAGTTTATATATTTATTTCTAAGTAGAATACTCCCTATATTATCCAAAGGTCTATAGTCTTTGACCAACCAAAAATCATGCACTTAAACAATTACAACATATATATGTCAACTTGGAAACTAAGTTCTACCAAAATAAGGAAACTATGGTAGCTCTTTCTTCAGGGAAAGGACTAGTCCAGCCTTCTTTGGCAATTACTACTTGAACTAAGAAAATCCTTTAGTTAGCTCCTTCAAAAATATTTAATAGTCATAAACTGCGTATTCATGCATGTACACACACAATTCTGTGAAAATTGTGGTGAGATACTGGTGAGTATTTCATTGTAATGAGGTTTTGTGAAATTTATACAGAGTTGGGCTGGGGCAAATCAGCCCTGATTGATTAATTAAGTATTCACACTATTGTCCTGTGTTATCTCTACACAGCATTGATTGAATTGGGAGAGGAGATGATTGCTTTTTTAACACAGGCTTGACATGTTGGATGACTATTTACAAAGTAAATGAAACAATCACTAACTTTTGGTGTCATTGTTTACTCGGCTCCCTCTATTCAGTATATCAGTAGGACCCATATGAAATTCTGATAACATCCCATAGTAAATCTATGCAAAATGCAGAACAATCCAAAAGGGGTAAATATTTTCACACAGAACTGTTTTGGCTGTTGGCAAATAATTTTTCACACCCCTATTTAACTATGTATGTCTGCGTGTTTATACATATGTATATATGATGTGTTCAATGAGTTCCCTAATCAATTAGTCAATTTATTGCAACGACAGATACCTAAGAATGTCCATATGAAATAAATATAAAATATGAGACAAAATAACTGAACAATACACTCTACAGGTAGTCCTCATTTAATAACAATAGCACAGGCAACTCAATCATTAAGTAAAGTGGTTGCTAATTTTGTGAAAGGATTTATAATTTTTCTTAAGCTATCCCTTGCTCTATAAAACTGCAAAAGTTACTTTTTTATCACTGTCACTAAATGAGGATTATCTGTATTGTGAAAGAATTGTATAAATACCACACCCTTGTAAAAATGAAATAAAATATTTGCAGACATATCCAGAGAAGAAATGTAAGCTTTTATTTTGTGAGATAAAAATACCCTGGCTTTTAAATCTTTTTTCATTATTATTTTAAAAGCTGTAGTTATGTATCTATAAATTTTTATTAATTTTGATTTTTTTTCCTTTTATTTTGCTCTAAATAATGTGTATATGTATGTCTCTAAGTGTCTGTCTATCTATCTATCTATCTATCTATCTATCTATCTATCTATCTATCTATCTATCTATCTATCTATCTATCTATCTATCTATCTATCTATCTATCATCTTCCTTGAGACCAGCAAAGAAGATTGTGCTATACACAAAGATACAAATCTTATGAATGAATGAATGAGTCAGTGAATCCAGTGAACTCAATAAATTTGGGTATACCAAGTATACCTAAAATTCAAATTCAATGCTGTGCCAAAATATTGGTTGGCATTTTGTCATTATATGAAGATTGTTGCAAGAATATTCCAGCAAATTTAAATTGCATTTTTTGGCTTTCAAAAGCACTAATAAAATACGTTAAAAAAATATTTTAAATTATATCGAAGAGGGTCTTAACCATGGATATGAAGTTCTTGATATATATAAGTTCTTGATATATATACCGGTATATATATACACACACATTTAAATCAGAGTTTTTTTAATTACAGATTAATAACAATCTCTTATGTTCCTTCTGCTTCAAATTTTATTTCATTTTTTCCATTTTCCAGGCAGCGGGGAAAAATTATAATATTGAGATACAGTAGTGTGTCAAAAGAGGGAGCATATAAAATTGCAGTCATAATTACTTTTATTTGTTTTAGCTTACTTTAAATTGTAATAAATAGGGCTATTCGCAACTATTCCCTAAAGACAATATTCTTACATAATGATGAAAGGTGGAATATAATGTAGTATTATTAATGTTATAATGACCGTCTTTGTATTTCGAGCTTTGCTTTGATAAACTCTTTCTGAAATATCTTGAAATATTTGTTGTAAGCAAACATCTCATTGTTTCAGCTTTCTCTTTGCTATTCATGGAGCAGATCCTTTTGCATCTATAAGTAAGCATTTCTTTGCTCTATAGAACAGTATTCATAACACACTGTTATCTACAACTTTTTAGCTTTTACACATTGGGTTATACATTTCAGAATGAATCCTCTGTCCTTCCAAATAAAAAGTTGTGTTAGTCTGTAGCAACAAAAATAATGATCTCATGTGATTTTTTAGAAATCAAAATAGGAATATGGTAACCATTTTTATAGATTGGAAAATGAATTAACCATGTAATAGCTATAGCTATCATTACTATTTATTTGGTACAAAAATTAGGGCAAAAGCTTTAGCTTAATAATTTCTCTTCACTTTTTGATGTATAAATCATTTTCAAGTAGTTCACATCTTCCCTTCCGGTTTTTGGAATAAGAAGGAAATCCAATAAATGTCAGTAAATTTATTCCATCGTTCTATATTATTATAGCTTGTTTTTTTAAACCCTACATTAGTTTACTTTATTCCTGGTGTCATTAAAATATATCTTTTTAGCACATTATAAAAGCAGACATTAAGGGTGTTTTTTCCATTTTAAATATAAAATGTAAGACTCTGAATGAGTATACTATACCAAGTGTGAATCTAAACCTACAAATTTCCTGTGCTGCTATCGACACTGCAGCTAATTAAAAATAATTTTCCAACATAAATATTTTAATAGATATGACTTTTTAAAAAAAGATCTATGCTTGGATAGATAGCTTAACATGCCAATTTTTAAATAATTATGTGACCTGATATTTTTAAAAGTTATATTTTGAGGAGTACTTAAAATGTTTATAGTACTTAAGTATTACAACAATTTTCTCTTGTAAATATTTATTTATATTTCATATTTCTAAACTGCCCATCTGCCTCAAAGATGGACTGTACATAATATAGTATGTAATTCTATTAACATTTGAAATATATGTTTGATATTATATTACTTATACTTGTTTTTTTTAAGTTAATCATGAAACATTTTAATGAAAAGGTAGAAAGGAAAGATATACAGGTAGTCTTCGACTTATGAGCACAACTGAGCCAGAGTTTAGGTTGCTAAGTGAGATATTTGTTAAGTGAGTTTGCCCCATTTCATTACCTTTCTTGCCATAAGAAAGGTGCTTGATGAAGCAAATTGCTACAGTTGTTAAGTTAGTAACATGGTTGTTAAATGAATTTGGCTTCGTTTGACAGAAATGGCAAAAGGGGAGTCACATGACTCCAGACACTGAAAATGTCATAAATATGTGTTAGTTGCCATGGATCTGAATTTTGGTGATCATGATCATGGGGTTGCAAGTGTGAAAAACAGTTGTAAGTCATTTTCTTCAGTGCCACTATAACTTCAAATGGTCACTAAATGAACTGTTGTAATTGAGGACTACCGATATATACGTGATTACAATGATTTAAGCCTACTTGTTTGTTATGCTACACTAAGCCTAGACAACAATTGGTTTTCAAGGTATTGATGAAGTTCTATTACCAGATGCCTCAGTCAGTACAGCCCATACTGGAGTCATAGTCCAGAAAGGGCATGTTCTTCCTGTTATCATATTTGAAATCAATGTAATCATTTCCCACAAATTGTAATGAAAATTGTCAAGTTGCTTTTCCTCTTATTTTTTTTGCAAATGAGCAGCAATATATTTGCTCTTTTTACATCCTAGTCCACCTAACAGAATTAGTGCATGTTTCTAAGTGCACCTATACATTTTATTTATTTATTTATAATTTGTCAAACAAAAACAAAAACATGAATAATATAAAAATAAAATGACAGGGATGATAGGCACGTTAGTGCACTTACGAATGTCTTCTTTACGGACCTCTTAAATATGAAGTGAGGTCCACAGAAGTCAATTTGTGACTAAAACTGTGAAAATTTGTAGTTGAGATAACTGAATCAGGTAGAGAATTCCAGACTTTGATAACTATTACAAAAATCGTATTTTTTACAGTCAAATTTAGAATGATTTACATGGAGTTTAAAGTGGTTGTTTGCATTCGTATTTACAGTTAAAACATTATTACGTACAATTTTGTATACAATACATAAGTCTGACTGCAAGCGATGCAGTTCCAGATTATCCAAACCAAGAATTTCAAGCCTAGTAGCGTAGAAATTTGATTATGTACAGAAGAGTGAAAAACTTTTCTCTTAAAAGTACTTCTGAACCACTCAATTGTTCTAATATCAGATATTAGAACGATCAGTTGAACAGTACTCCAAGATAAGCTCTAGTTAGCAATACAATGTTTCCAGAAAAGAAACTTCATAGAGTCAAGTTAACAACTCTTAGTGCTTTTTTTCTTTTTTAGCAATAGTGTTACAACAAACTTTGGAGCATAGATCATCAGAGATGAGTAACCTGGGTCCTTAACAAAGTAAGGGTCATCTGCTAGATCGATACCACCTAGCTTATACTTAACATTCTGATTATGATTACCAATATGTAAGATACAGCATTTATTAATAGAATTTGAAATTGCCAAATAGATGACCATTCTGACACATAGTCACTTTGTGACTATGACAGAATTATCTGTAGTATTAAAGAATTTTATATCATTGGCAGAAAGGACACAACTGCTTTTAAGTTGATCACGTAAGTTGTTGATATAGAGCAGGAAAAGCGTGGATCCTAAAATGCTGCCTTGCGGAACACCACTGTTAACTGATGCAAGATTAGACATCGAGTTCCCTATTTTGACTTTCTGCAATCTGTTTGTTCTTTGCTTTTCGCTGTGGCACTTCTTCAAGTGCTAAAGTCTTTTTTTCAAATTCTATTCTTAACAAGTCACTATATGATTTTTAGCATCTAAAAGAAGACAAATGTTTTTTTCAAAGCAGCAGAGTCTCCCTGTTTAGAGTTGGTTAGAGGGGGAGTGGAAGAACTCCACACCAGATGTGGTTTATCTTGTATGATCAGATGGAAAGCCAACAATTACTGCTCTAGAACGACTCCAGATTATCATTGAGGCAACAGCACCACCACTATCATTGCTGAAGTGAGGTAAAAGGTGGGGTCAATGCTTTTTGTCCCCAAATCCAAAAGTATTTTACTGCACTGTGTGGATGAAGCCCACAGTCATTCAGAGTAAGGCTTAAGGAATTCTCCACTTTACGATCTGAAGAACAAATTCTCTTATGATCATTGCTTGGCAAAGCATGTTCCCCTGTGTCGACAGTATCACCTGCTGAAAAAGCAATAAAAATACAAATCAGTACTTGAATAATCTTGACTTGTTATTGCAGTTTTTTTCAAAATAAAAAGGTGATGACTGAAAATGACCAGTGTCTCCTGTTTCTGATTTTTCCTGTGACAATTGGAAAATATTCAGTTACTCACAGTTAGTTCTGTTGTCCTTACACAGAGGAAGCATTCCCAATAGACATGAATATGGAGCTTAATGCCTCAATTCTTGCAAGCTGGGAATCTGACTTTGTAATATTTAAGACCTATCTTCTCCAACTTGACATATTGAATGCAGTTGATTTCTTCAGACCATCTAATGGCTATTCAGACATTTAGATTACTTCCAGTGTTGTACTCACTACTGAACGACATTACTGATCAACCCAACTTTGCCAAATTAATATCTCAACAATATTGGTCTGTCATTGTTCCCAGCTTTCCTTTTGATTTTGGGTAAGTGGACAAAGGTGTTCACTTTGGATATCAGGTATGTTGAATAGAAAAGTGGCCTGCCTGGGAGAACAAACTGACTTCCTAAGAAAATGGAATCATTCCATTATATCAGCATTTCATGTTGAGGAATAGAGATATCTGGGTTACCTATAACTGTTCCTTTTCCTACTGCTAGAAAAACAGCTGCCTGGCAGTCTAAACTCTGCATTCAGGGTTTCTGGCTAAAATGGGTGATTCTCAGTGAAAAAGAACATTGATCTAAATATCCTATTCTAGGAAATAGTCTGAATGCTTTTGTAGTCTATGTTTAGATATCTTTTATAGATGAGAGGTTTTCTCTATCTCTTCCTATTATCAAATCACCATGGTCCATTTGTAAAGTAAATGCATTGTTTTAAATTCTATTAGAACTAAATAGATACCCTATTCTTTAAAATAAAACTTGGATATAACTCCCACTTTGCAGATCTTATTCATTCATTTATCTCACATTGTAACAACAAAATAGCCATTCACTTGGTACCCAAAAAAAAAATAAAAAAAAAATAAACCACATGGTTGTAAAAATCTGCAGACTGAGAAATAATTACTGCATAAATTATATAGGTACTTGCAAACACATCATAGTTGGAAAAATTTTATTTATTTATCGAATTTAAAAATCTGCCCAACTCCACATACTCTCTGGACACTGTGCGATGTTAAAAACTGTAAGAACAGTAAAGGAGAAAAAGATATACTTCTAGAGGTTCAGATTAACATATAAAATACTGTGAGGGATTCACCACCATCCTAACTAGGAGAAACTTCTAAAACAACATCAGGCTGAGTGCCTTATTGATCTCTTGAGGGATGCTGTTTCAGAAGGAGGCATTGTGACACTATGAACGGGGAATTATTGTGTAGTTCAATCTGCTGTATCAATGCTACTTTAAAAAAACCTTAGTCAGCCTTCATATGATTCTTTGTCCATTTAAAAAAACAGAGATGAGTAGCCTATGTTTTTCCTATTTTGCAAAATAATGGGGTGGGACCACAACAAATACAAACTTAGTGCATACATCAATTGACATACTCTTTGTTGGGGAAGAGAGAAAGATTTATCTTCCACATTCATATGCATATGCCTACTTGCATATGTGCATGTTACCTCATCTATACATGACATTTACTACAAGCTTCTGGAGAAGGATCAGCATTGGTTTTATCTTCTGTAGACTATTTCTCTGTGGCTATTATCATGAATAATATCATGAATAATATTAAATATTTTTTAAAATCACAAAAAGATAGAATAGAAAGAGGGCAATATTTTTTAAAAAAATCTACTTTGTCTTTATGAATACAGTTAGATCCTTATTGGAAAGCCTGTTCCCAAAGTGATGAGCAATTAAAAAAAGTAAATCAAATAAGTTCAAAAGTAATTGAATTAGGGCCATTTTGCAAATTTTACTAAGCACCAAGCATAAAGAAATATTGACTCTGCAGGATGGAAGTAGTTGCCATTTTCATAGACTAGAACTGACTTGAAAAGGATGTTCCTATGAGGCCCTGCATGCAGTAGGTGGCATAGATTATCCTTGATAGCATATTTTTAAAAGCAAGCTCCCAGTGTCAGTCTCTGAATGACAACTTGCTAGAGCCAATTTGCACTATGTTTTTATAGTGCTACTTCAGGTGAGCAATAGTTTTAATAACTTCTGGGATAAGCCTTTTCTTCCTAAACAAGCAAGCTTGAGCAGGAAAACAGCATTTCATTCTTTTTTAAAAACACTCTCTAAAATCTGCCTTTTGCTGGTTCCCTTCTTATGATTAAGAACACTGGTGAAAATGCATCCCTCAAGGCTAGGGCTATGAAAAACTGGATGACCACTAGAATGGTATCAGAAAAATACAGAAGAGTCTGACCCTTTGATGCTTTCTAGTTGCAGACCAAATCTAGGAGCCTAAACTTTCAGTCACATATTCTTTAGAATTTATTTGATTTTTCATCGCTTACAAAGAGAATAGGTATAGTTACGAATACATGAAATGGGTCCATATAAGAAAATAAAAGAACAATAGGGACATGGATGGTAGTCACATTGTGTAACGTACGCACGCCCCCTACAGACCTCTAGCGAAAGGGGTGAGGTCATAGTCGACAGTCTAAGGGTTAAGTTTTTGGGGTTTGGGGAAGAAACCACAGTCAGGTAGAGTATTCCAGACATTGTCCACTCTGTTGTGAAGTCGTAGTATTCCTGCAATCAAGTTTGTGCAGTTAACCTTGAGGTTTGTATCTATTGTGTGCTCTTGTGTTTATGGTTGAAGCTGAAGTATCATTTGACAGGTAGTGATTGCAAATGTATGATTTTATATACCATACTTAGATCAGACCGAAGATGGCGTATTCAAGGGTTTCTAGATCTAGAATTTCAAGTCTGGTGACATAAGGTATTCTACAGCGAGTAGAGGAGTGGAGAACTCTTCTTGTGAAATATTTCTGGACTTTCTCAACTGTGCTAATATCAGGTATGTAATGTGGGTTCCAGACTGATGAGCTGTATTTGAGTATTGGTCTAGCAAATGTTTTGTATGCTCTAGTTAGTAGTGTGATATTACCAGAGAAAAAGCTACATAGGATTAGGTTAACAACTCTTCAATTCCTTTTTGGCTATGTAGTTACAGTGGGCTCTAGCACTTAGATCATTAGAGATGAGTACTCCAAGGTCCTTGACAGAGTTTGGATCCTCAACAAGGTCTTGACTATTTAGCTTGTATTTTATTCTCTGATTTTTTTTTTTGCCAATCTGTAAGACAGAGCATTTATTTGTTGAGATTTGAAGTTGCCATTTGTTTGCCATTTCTGATACATAGTCAAGATCTTTTTGAAGGGTAGCAGTATTGTCTGTGGTATACAGCTTTACATCATCAGCGAAGAGAACGCAGTGGCTCTTAATATGATCACAGAGGTCATTTATGTAGAGTATGAAGAGGGTTGGTCCTAGAACACTGCCTTGGGGGACACCACTATTGACAGGTACAGAATCTGATAGGACACTCCCAATTTTGACCATTTGTTGTCTGTTTGACAGGAATGCTTCTATCCAGTTATGCAGGTGTCCAGAGATACCATAAGATTTTAGTTTTAGGAGTAGTTTGTCATGTACCACTGAATAAAAGGCTTTACAGAAGTCTATGTAGATTGCGTCTATTGTTTTGCCCTGATCGAGTTGTGTAGTCCATATGTTTTTGCAGTGTAAGAGTTGCAGATTACAGGATAGTTTTTTTCTGAAACCAAATTGTTTATTAGAGAGTAGGTTGTTTGTCTCTATGTGGAAGATAATGGATTGGTTAATAATTGATTCCATGACTTTACAGGTGACGCAGCATAAGGAGATTGGTCTGTAGTTTTCAACTAGGCTGGGGTCTCCCTTTTTGAAGATGGGGATGACCGTGGCTTGTGACCATAGGTTAGGCAAGAAGCTGGTCCTGAAAGATTTTTCAAAGATTATGCTTAGAGGTTCTGCTATGGCAGTGGACAGCTTTTTTTAAGAAGTAGGCACATATTCCGTCCGGTCCAATAGATAGAGATGGTTTTAGATTGTGTAGTGCTTTTTCAACATTGTCTTCTGTAAAATCAACATGTATTAGATCACTGTAGTTTTCTGTGGTTCGGCTAGGAAATACTGGGCATGATCCATTGCTGTTTACAAAGACTGAGCCAAAGAATGTGTTAAAGATGTTGGCTTTAATGGTGTTGTCGTTGCAATCTTTACCATCAGGGGTGGGATGGACCTTGAGTCTTTTAGTTTGTTGTTTAAAAAATTGTAAAAAGTGCCAGTGGAATTGGTGCGTAGAAGGTTTTCCTCTTGTTTAATGTGATAATTGGTGCATTTAATCTTTATCTGCTGGCATAAATTTTTGTACTGACTTTTGGAGTTGGCAACCTGACCAGATTTGCTTTTCCGCCAGAGTGATCTCTTTTTGGATTGAGGTTTCCTTATTGTTATGGGTAATCTGTTTTTTTGTTTTGTTTTGGGAGTTGTTATTGGTACATATAGTTTGATGATGCTTTTGACTTCAAGTAAAAATATGTTGTAATGGTCTTCAACAGTATTGCATCCAGTGAATAGAGATTACCAATCAAGGGATGAGAGATCATTGCCTATGAGATCAGAGTTGCCTTTTTTGAAGTTATAATTGGGGATTACATCATTGTGATGATTTTTGTGTGGGCGTATATTGAGACAAAAGTCAATCATATTGTGGTCACAGTTGGAAAAGGGTTCTTTAATTTGTATTCCATAAATTAAATTCAAACTATTGCAGAAGATGAGATCAAGGCAGTTGTTAGGTCTAATATTGTTGGTTACTAGTTGTTCCAGTCCCAGATTTAGCTTGTTTACATGTTCGATGTCATAATCAGGTGCTCTGTAACATAGTAAGAATCAAAATGTGATATTTAAGGATAGTTCACAGATGATGGTCTCAGGAAGAGCAAGCTCCTGGATAACTTGGATGTTTTTTAGATGTAAGGACTTTTTATAGAAGATAGCAACACCACCTGCTTTACGAATTTCATGATTTGATCAGTAAACATGATAGTCTCTTACTGTGGTAATGGAGTCAGGGAGAGATGCGTTGAACCATGTTACATAGACAAATATGATGTTGAATTTAGCCATATTTAGTAAGAGGAGAAATTCAGGTATTTTGTTCACAAGGCTTCTTGCATTGAGTCGCTTGCATTTAAGGCCAGCTGTAGTTGGAATTGAGATAGTTAGGGACATGTGTGCCTAGTCCTGGGTGATAGTGGATTGGTTGAAATAGGGTCGTGGTTGAAGGTTAAAGCTGAGTTGCGGGTTGTGTGACTTACTTTTGATACAGTCAGCATGGTAGTCAAAGTACAGATCCTTCTCTCCATTGTCTAGACGTTTTTTGAGTCCTTGGTGGAGTACACAGGAGCGGGCACGTTGCTGTATGATTAGGTCAGGGCGAGAATGGAGGTTCTTATGGTTGGTGTTGCTTTTGGCAAGTGAATTTATAGTATAAATGAATTTACGTTTGCTTGATTCATTTTTGCAAATGACCCTGCAGAAGCATGGGGCCACAGAGCCATCTCTGTTTTTGAACTCTGGGTGGGAAACCTCAATGCAGGAAATAGAATAGTATAGATAGATATTTATTTATATATCGCTCCTCTCCCGAAGGACTCGGAGCGGTGTACAGCCATGCAATTAAAAACATTAAATATACAAAAATTAAAACTAAATTAAATATCCTGGCTGTAAAACAGTTAAAACCTCTACTATAAACCCTAAAATTAAAATAAAATTAAAATACCCAAATCTAAAATCAGCTCAAGCTGGCCTGGTCAAGGAGCCAGGTTTTCAAGTCACGCCTGAAGTTCCCCAGGTCCGTGGCTTTACGTAACTCCGGAGGCAACCCATTCCAAAAGGCAGACACCCCCACAGAGAAGGCCCTATTCCTCGGGGTCACCAGCCGGCACATAGATGCTGACGGGACCCACAAGAGACCCTCCCTGTGGGAGCGCACCGACGGTGAGAGGAAACTGGCAGAATGCGGTCTTGTAAATATTCTGGTCCGATGCCATGAAGCACTTTAAAAGTTAACACTAAAATCTTAAAGTGCACCCGGCAGGCCACCGGCAACCAATGCAGCTCGTGCAGGAGGGGCGTCACATGAGAGAACCTTGACGCCCCCATAACCACCCCATAACCAACATGTCAAGTATTTCATCAGGGGAGATGCTTGATGCTTGATAATCACTGATGATGTTGCAGACAGTTGTGATGTAATCATTGTCATTGATGTCCTCTAGACGAAATAAGATGACGTTTGGACATTTCCGTTCATGCTCAACAGCTTCTCTGATGAGGATTGGGATATCATTATTTGTCTGGTTTATGTTTTTTTGTGGATTGGGTTGTGGATTGGGTTGTGGTTTTGGGTAGAGATGTGGTTTGTAGCTATTGGATGTTCAGGTTTTTGCGTTGTATCTTTTTTTCAAGGTTGGATAATCTTTCTTTTAAAGCGTCCAGGGATGCTACTATGGTGTCAAGGGATGTTATTCGTGTTTCTATGTTATCAATTCTTTCAAACAGATCCAGTTTGGGTCTGCATGATTTGCAGAGATATGGAAACTCATTGGATGATTCTAGATATTGAATCATTTGCTCGGGTAATTCCAAGCAGTCATGATAAGTGTATTTGTTACATAGAGAACATTTGATGGAATTTCATTATCCTTTAGAGTTTTATAGCATTTAAGGCATGTACAGGAGTCTTGGGGTTCATTGGTGGGGATTACTTTCTCTTTAGGTTGTAGTTTGGCATTTGATTTTTTTCTTGGCATGGTAGGTTTGTTAAGATAGTACGTTGATTAAATTACTTAATGAAACAATTTTGGGTAATCAATATAGCCAATATCACACCAATCAATCAATTGCAATAATCTCTCTAGTCAAATAATTTTGATAAGCAACTATCAGCTAATCAATTAATTACACTAATTGCTAATCAATTAATTAAACTAATCATTAATCACACTGTTCAATTAAATTTACTAAATCACTAATTTTACTAATCAATTAAATTACATAAATCTTGATCTTTTAAACTAATCAGTAATCATACCATTTGCACTTAACAGTCTAATCATACTAATAAATTAAAATAATAAAACAATTAAACCATTAATAAATTATTTTATAGAAATTGATTATCTAATCATTGATATAGGCAATGAGGTAGAAAAGTTGTAAGTTTTGAGGTAATGAATTAATCAGTATTTGATTAAAGTAATGAGGAAGTATTGAGAGTCTGTAAGGAAAGGGTTAATTGTTTTACTAGCAGCTGTTATTTACTGGGTGGGAGGGGTTTATTGCTTGGATGGCTGCTGCTATTGCTCTGTAAACAATAGGCTGTAACAGAATGTTCAAAAGCACGCTGGATTATTGAAAGAGAGCAAAACTCACTGAATTAAAACACTTTAACTATAATCAATATGTCTCTGAATAAGATTATTTTCCAATAGTTTCCCAAAGTTCTTCAAGTTGAGTAGTAGTAAAAATACAGTCCAGCAATTTGGGTTAACCAATCCAATATGTCCTTTACTTTTAAAGTTACTTCTAGCTGCAATATCTTTTCTTTCTTTAATAAATCTGACAGTCACTTCCGATCGTTAATCGCAGCTAATTTCCTCCTTTGAGTCCCACTTTCCAAGGAAAATTCCTCTGCAGAAATTGGAGTGATTCTTACCAAGACTAAGCATGCTGTTACAAGATCTTTCCTTTTTTTTTCACTTCCGTCTCAGCTACTTTCCCGGCTTCGATTCATCTATGCTGGTGGTTCTCTTTTTAGCTTGGATGGAGGAGTTTTCTTCGGGTCAGTCGAGGAGACTCTACTCCTTCTTGTCATAGTCTTCCTGGAAAGGGCAGAAATGTACCAGCATCTAAAACAGTGTGAAAACATCTGCGCTAAGCATAATCAGTTCTGTTTATTTTACCTACAGGAACTTAATGATAGTCTTTCAACTGAAATCTAAATTACACAAAAAAGGATTAGAACTGTTTTCTAGTAAATTATGTAACCTTCTGTGTAATTTTCTGTATATATATATATATATATATATGTTTTCGGAGGTTTTCGCGGGTATTTGTATGTGGATCTTTGGTTCTTCGGGTTTTCTCCCACGTAGAATTAGAAATATCTAGGCGATGTTTCGATGAAGTCTCATTCATCATCTTCAGGCTTGTGTCTTCGGCCTTGTGCTTCTCAGAGTAATGAGGGCTTGCAGCTGCTTCTTCCTTTTAACTGCTAGTGGGGGTGTGACTTGATTGGGTGGGGGCTTGGCTGTGTTCTACCAGCCATTTGGAAACCTGCCCTCATTAACAAACGAGTACCTAACATAAAGAAGGACACCAGACCCACAGCCACGAGGGCCACACTTCCATGCAGAAAGCAGACTCACACCCACACAGAAGATGAAACACGACCACGGACCAGAAGCCGTACCACAGCTGCATCACTACCTGCTTCAAACCCCCCCAACCCATACATGAAGGGAACTGATGCCCACCATGAAGATGTGGCACGACCACGAACGCGAAGCCAAACAACAGGATCACAGCTCACCAGCTCAAATCCCCCAGCAACTGAGACTAACCTGAGTACAACCAAATCCCCACCAGAACAGAACACACCCCCAGCCAATCAGAACACAGCCAACTCCCCAACCAATCAGAACATAGCCAAATCCCCAACCAATGAGAACACACCCCCACCCAATCAGAACACAGCCAAGCCCCCACCCAATCAAGTCACACCCCCACTAGTAGTTAAAAGGAAGAAGCAGCTGCAAGCTCACATTACTCTGAGAAGCACAAGGCCGAAGACACAAGCCTGAAGATGATGAATGAGACTTCATCGAAACGTCGCCTTGATATTTCCAATTCTATGCGGGAGAAAACCCGAAGAACCAAAGATCCACACACACACACACACACACACACACACACACACATATATATAACTAAGTATTACCCTATAATTTGTTGCTCCCCTGTTACTGAAGCTGGAGCGTCCTATTAATACACCATACTAACGTTACAAGTCCCACACATCCTTTTTTTTAAGCATAAGAAAAAGACTACTACATGGACATCCAAAATAGCTTAGCAGGTCCAGTTATTTTATCTTCAAAATATTCTGCATGGAATATTGGCAAACCGTAGACTGAGGGTACTGCTAGGCAAGGGTTTAATATGAATCCTACCTGAGTCACAGAATTTCACTAGAGGCCAGGTATCATAATTTAGAAACTTCTTGTATTTTCCTTCTACTTCTATCTCTTTTTTCCATGAAATCTATTATGAAGGAAAAAAATGCAATCACTGCAGAAAGTCAATTCATTGACTGTGTTGTTTTTTATTTCTGTCTAAAATTCACTAAACTGGACTTAATTGGAGTAGAATGAATAATTTCCCCCTTTCCTTTGTTATTCAATTAATTCAACTGTTCTTGCTAAGATTTCTCAAATTTTCTACTTCAAGGATTCATCTTAAATTACTTAAATTACTGAAGTTCCTCAAGTTTGCACCATCTTAAATAATGACAGATATGAAAAAGGGTTGGTAGAAATATTTAATGATTTTTTTAAGAATTGCTCTGTTTTTTTATCATGACAATTACCTTATTACAGAGAATCCCATAGTTCATATTTCTCAAATTAGATATAGGTTCTTGAGGTGAATAGCCTCTGCCTTATGTAATCATTAACAATAAAGTAATCAACACTTTTAGTAGAATAGAAATGGTGGCCTTGGAAAAGATATTTAGATGTTGTGCCCCTCCCACATACATAGAGACAGCTAGACATGTTTTTTTTCTTTTTGTGGCCAACCATGTGTTAATAGGTTTAGGGGTGGGGAAAGGACTTGGTTTGGGAGTGACTTTTAGAGGATTCTTTAAAAAAAAAAAAGAAATGTGATATTCTTATTTTAGATTTTGTACTATACTTCTTATCTGTTTGCACACAGATCAGAATTGTGCAAGCAATTCTATAGTCTGTGAAACTCTAGGGAAGCAAGAGTTGGAATTTGGAGAAACAAAATAAAGAGAGTATTGATACTTTTTTACTTCGGGGTTGGAGATGATTTCTGACAATATCATGGATAACCAAGAAGACAGACAAATCAAATTAGAATTCTCACTCATGAAACAGGTTCAAAGGGTCATACTTTGGACACATTATGGGGTGATACAGATCTCTGAAGAAATCTATAATGTTGAAAAAAAAGTGAAAGGAAAAAGAAGACCAAGAACAAGATGAATGGACAATAATGATGGATGCCCTGTTGGAAGATCTATGGATCATGTTGGGAAGAGATCATTCTAGAGAAAATATCAACGCCAATTTGACACACAAACAGTCAATTTGGAGGAAGTATAAACCTGATTTCTCTAGTATTGGCAAAAATTTAGAATTAGGGGCTCTGAGTAGAAATGTTTTCATGATTTATATTTCTAACAGACCTCACAAAATACTATTTGTAGATAATATACAATTCTGTATTGCTTTTAAAATAATAAAAAAGAAAAAAACAAAAGGAACAAAAATATATACATTATTTTAAAAAGTTCCTTAAAAATATGTGAAAAAATACAACAGAAAAAAAATAGCAATAGCATTTAGACTTATATACCCCTTCGCACTGCTTTACAGTTCCTCTCTAAGCAGTTTAAAGCAAATTGCCCCCAACAATCTGGGTCCTCATTTTACTGACCTCAGAAAGATGGAAGGCTGAGTCAACCTTGAGCCAGTGAGAATCGAACTGCTGACAGTCACAAGAATTAGTCGGAAGTACTTCATTCTATCCACTGCACCATCACAGCTCTTAGAATTTAGTATGATGTTATAATGGTAAACAGTTACAAATCTATATATATTTCTAATACTTTTACACAACTATAATATTT
Source organism: Bungarus multicinctus (assembly GCA_023653725.1). Taxonomy (NCBI): domain Eukaryota; kingdom Metazoa; phylum Chordata; class Lepidosauria; order Squamata; family Elapidae; genus Bungarus; species Bungarus multicinctus. The sequence goes on from CM042834.1 coordinate 239,272,572, forward strand.
TAGGAGTATTATGTATGTTTGCAGCCATTATTGTTGTTGTTGTTATTGTTATTATTAGCATTAGCATTTTTAAATAATAAAGGTGGGATAAAAATCTAAAGCTTACGAGTTCTGTGTTTCATTATATTAACCATAGAATCCATGTCTATGGGCTATCTACTCATAAGTAACTACTCATAAGTAATAATCAGGTCTTCAATCCATTATATAAATAAGGTCATACATTTAGATATACAATATCTCACAAAATATTTTGTGCTTTTCTTCTTTCCTTTTCCATTTATATTTACATATATTTATGTATACCATTATTTCTACCAAGCTCTCTTTCATTAATTTCTCTTGAGTTTATATACAATTCCTTCCATATTTACTTTCCCTCTTTTTGCTCTCTTTTGTAATAACAGCCTGTTATTTATTTTTCTAACTTCCTTCAAAACTTCTACACTTCCTTCTACAGAACAGATTCATGTCTTTTAGAGTTGGACATCTTTTATTTTGTTTTATTTTGTGGCCAACAATGTGTAAATGAATTTAGGGGTGGGAAAAGACTTTCAAAGTGTTTTTTTAATGTGGTATTTTTTATTTTAGATACTTCTCATCTGTTTTCCAGATTAAAAAGACAAGAAAATGTACTGTTATTTTTCAGCAGGTATGGTCAGAGGTCTGTCTGAAAACTCTAACAACAGATTTTGACAGCTCTCTGTGGTTCTTGGGTCATAGGTTGTCCACTCCCAATGCCAGGTTATACTTTTCAGGCATGAGTTTGTCACTGTTTTGCCCAGAATGCACATAGAATTTATATGCTTTGTTTGGGAGTGCCAGAGTCAGATTCTTGTTCCTTGTCTCTAACAATTCACTGTCCCTGTTTTAGCTTCAGTGGTTATTTTGTTACAATTTTCATTAAATTTGAGTGCCTTCTCTTGTCATTCTTCAGCATTCAGCTTCCTAATTAAGTTAAATCTTTGAATGGGAGAGTGGGAAAGATACATTGTCTGTCTATATCCACATAAAGACAAATGCTTGTGTGTGGACCAGATGAAATTACTGCCATTTTACAAACAATAAAAAAACAATTAGTGTTTTCTTGCAGAAAAAATGTTACCCTTTCCCATCCTAGGTCCATACATTATAATAAAAAATGTATTTAATAAGCTATAACAGAATAAACCTATAGGACATTGTCTGAATATATAGCAGGCAAAACAGTATATAATCTTGGTTGAATCACTGAATTTCACTAGAAGCCAGGTATTGTAATTTCTTATTTAGAAGTATACTGCATTTTCTCCTTACTTTTTTCCCTCTATTCTTTTTTATATGAAATATTTTATGAAGAAAAAGATGTAATTACTGGAGAAAGTCTACTCAATATCTATGCTGGTTGTTTTTGCCTAAAATTCACCAAGCTAACTTAATTAAAGTGGAATTGAGAATGTTTCGGCATTTGCTGTATTTCAAAACAGTTTTGCCATGTGACACAATGGTTGCATAGAACCATGATAATTTAGATGTGGCAACCCAGATGTACTGAATCACAATTTGCAGCACTCTTTACCATTGAACAGGCTGACTGAGGCTAGCAGTATCTGGAAAGTTCCAAATCCTTCAACTAAAACTTAAACCAATGATTACTCTATAGTTGAAAAAGACTACTACTTAATATAACATAAGACTATATTGAGAGTGAATCTGATCTGGGATTAAATAAAAGCTAACCCCCAGGCTTATGGTCATGGGGGATTTCAAACTGCCTTCTGCTGGCGGGACCTCGGGGATTGCTCAGGAGTTCATGGCTTCCATGATAGCCATGGGTCTGACCCAATTAATTCAGGACCCCACTCACTTGAGGGGGTCACATCCTGGATTTGGTTTTTGTCTCTGATCAGTGGCAGGATGATCTAGGTATAGGGAATGTTGTTGTAGAACCCCTGTCATGGACTGATCATTTGCTCCTTAGACTCGACTTCCATTCTGCACCCCCCTGCCACAGGGACGCGGGGCCGATAAAATGGTACCACTCCATGTGCTTGATCGACCCAGATAGGTTCCTGATGGAGCTTGGCCATTTCCCGAGACTCACACACACGACTCAGTTGAGGGCTTAGTGGCTGCCTGGAATAGGGTGGCAGCTGAGGCCCTTGACCGGGTCGTGCCCTTGCGGCCTCTGACCCGGTGCTGATCCCGAGCGGCTCCTTGGTTTTCTGAGGAGCTGAGGGAGACGAAGCACCGGAAAAGACGCCTAGAGAGTGGTTGGAGGGCCAGCCGCTCCGGATCTGACCGAACACTGTTATGATCCCATATTAGGGCGTATTTAGTGGTGATAAGGATGGCGAGGCAATCTTACCTCTCCACCCTTATTGCATCCACGGAAAATTGCCCGGCTGCCCTGTTTAGGGTGACCCACTCCCTTTTGGAAGTGGAGGCGTGGGAGGATCCCTTGCAGGGACGGGCGGAGGACTTTTCCAGGTTTCTGCAGGACAAAATCACTCAGATCCGGGACGAGCTGGACTTCGACTGGGCATCTCCGGATGGAGGGGCGGGGGCAGACTTCGGTGAGGTCATTTGGGATGAGTTCGATCCGGTTACCCTGGAGGACGTGGACAGGATACTGGGGGGGCTTAATGCCACCACTTGTTTATTGGACCCGTGCCCCTCCTGGCTGGTCTTGGCCACTCAGGAGATGACACGAGGCTGGTTCCAAGGGATCATTAATGCTTCCTTGAGAGAGGGACTTTTACCCGCTGCCTTGAAAGAGGTGGTGGTGCGGCTCCTCCTCAAGGAACTGTCCCTGGATCCAGCATTATTGTCGAATTATTGTCCGGTCTCCAACCTCTGCTTTGTGGTGAAGGTTGTTGAGAGTGTGGTGGCACGTCAGCTCCCTCAGTACCTGGATGAAGCGGTATATTTAGACCCCCTCCAATCGGGTTTCAGGCCCGGGCACAGCACGGAGACGGCATTGGTTATGTTGGTGGATGATCTCTGGAAGGCCCAAGACAGGGGTTGTTCCTCTGTCTTGATCCTGTTAGATCTCTCAGTGGCTTTTGATACTGTCGACCACAGTATTTTATTGCAGCGGTTGGGGGGTTAAGAGTGGGAGGCACCATTTTACGGTGGTTCTCCTCCTTCCTCTCCGACCGCTCGCAATTTGTGTTGACAGGGGGGCAGAGGTCAACCCCGAGGCTCCTATTATGTGAGGTGCCCCAGGGGTCTGTGCTCTCGCCCCTGCTGTTCAACATTTATGTGAAGCCGCTGGGTGAGATCATCTGTGGGTTCAGGGTAGAGTTCCATCAGTACGCTGATGATACTCAGTTGTATATCTCTACCCCGGGCCACCCCAACGAAGCCGTCAAAGTGATGACCTGGAGGCCATGCGGAGTTGGATGGGTCTTAACAGGCTTCGTTTCAACCCGACCAAAACCAAGTGGTTGTGGTTTCCCTTGCCCAGATACAGCCAGCTTATTCCGTCGCTGGCTGTGGGGGAAGAAATTTTGCCCCCCATGGAAAGGGCTCGTAATCTGGGTGTCCTCCTGGATGTACGGCTATCTTTAGAAGATCACATTACGGCCGTCGTCAGGGGGGCCTTTTGTCAGATTTGTCTGATCTACCAGTTGCGGCCCTTTCTGGATCTGGGTGCACTTTGCACGCTCGTCATCTCCTGCCTGGACTACTGCAATGCTCTCTACATGGGGCTCCCCTTGAAGAATATCCGGAGGCTGCAATTGGTCCAGAATGCGGCCGCGCGGGTGATCTTGGGAGCTCCTTGGAGCTCCCATGTTACACCGCTCCTGCGCGTGCTGCATTGGCTTCCTGTGGCCTTCCGGATCCGATTCAAGGTGGTAGTGATCATCTTTAAAGTGCTCCATGGCTCAGGATCTGGGTACTTATGGGACCGCCTGCTGCCACCAACAGCCTTCCGCCGCCCAGTGCGTCCCACAGGGTTGGCCTCCTCGGGGTTCCGCCGGCTGGGCGATGCCGGTTGATGGCCCCGAGGGTGCGGGCCTTTTCTGCGGGGGTTCCCTCCCTTTGGAACGACTTGCCCCCGGAGATATGGGCCATCACCGACATTCAGACCTTCCAGCGCGCAGTAAAGATCCTGTTTTTTCAACAGGCCGGCCTGGCCCAGTAATAATTTGTGGGGTTTTAAATTTGGTATTTTTAAATTTTTATCAGTTTTTATGCTTGTTAATTTTATATTCGGCCACTAATTTAATCATTTTAAATTGTTTTTAACTTTATAACTTTATACTCTGTTTCTGTTTTATCTGGCTGTACACCGCTCCGAGTCCCCTTTTTGGGAGAGGGGGCGGTATAAAAATCTAATAAACTAAACTAACTAAACTAACTCTAATTTTTATTAACAAATTATACTAAGCCAAAAATACACAGTAATACCTTATCTGCACTGTGATTTGGTTTATGTAATATTTATTGGTGTAATGGTTAAGGCACCAGGCTAGAAAACAGTAAACAGTTCAAGTTCAACTTTAGGCAGCTGGGTGACCTTGGGCCAGTCACTTTTTCACAGCCCAACCTACCTCACAGGATTGTGTGGAGAAAACAGGAGGAAGAAGGAAGCAGATGATGTGCTTTAAGAGTTCTTTTAGATATAATAAAGGTGGCATATACATGAAATAAATAAACTTCATTAATTAACTGAGGACTTTACCAAAGGGAAAGTAATATTGTTTTAAAAAAACTAATAAGAGAAAACCCAATTTAAAATATGCTATATTGCACTGGCTTCAACAGAACAGATCTGCTTTTGAACCAGCATTAGATTGTCATTCCCACAAAAGGCTGTGTCCCACAAAAGGTAAGTTACAAAGAGGAAAAGACTCTGAGCAGAAGTCAGAAGGGCAGTTAATAGAATTTCTAATACAGTATTTGGAGCTAAGATGTGTTTATAGTTCTAGTTAATTACTACAAACAAGAGAAATTGTGTTCAGGTTTTTCGTAGGAATATCTGAAGATACATCTAGATTGTATTCTTAAGTGTTCCAGTTCTGTTTTTAGGCTGGCTTGACGAAGTCAGCAAAATAACATACTGTCAGACTGAAACATTGTGGTTACAAGACAGCTTGCAAAGTATTCAGGCAAGACAGCAGGTTACCATGCCTTCCTCATGAACAATTCCCCAGCTGCTGGATCCTCCTGTCTTTTCTTTGTAGGGAAGCAATGATCCATTATTATCTTTCCCATGGATGGATCTTACTGGGCATGCATATTTTGTGGTGGGATTCAGCCAGTTTGCACCAGTTCAGACAACTGGTTGTTAAATTACCCATCCACCCTCACTATCAAAATGGATCCTGGGTGCTGCATTGCTCTGCAATAGAGAAACAGGTAATGGAATGGCCAGCACAAGGGAAGGAGAAGGCTGCTTTCCCTCTTTCTTCTCCCTGCTCCTCCTCCTTCCCTCGTACTGGCCGCTCCATTGTCCATTTCTCCATTGCAGAGCAGCGTAGCACTCAGTATCCATTTTGATAGCGGGGGTGGTGGTAATAATTTGCCTGGCCAAACTAATCCAGCATTGGCCAAGCTTCAATCATACTGCAAACTTAATTTCTCGCCTTCTCACTTTTGCCTGCAGACTAACCAACATCCCCCACATGCATGTCCACAGGGAGGAGGAATCCCTCCCTCCACTTCCTCACAATTCTTCACCTTCCCACATGAGCTCTCAAGAGCATCAACGCCTTGTCTCTATGGTAACCTCCCCTTCTCGTTCCTCAGAAACTTTGCCTCTTAAAGAAGCTGCATCCAAAAACCCTAAACAGCAGTGAGACCAATGTGCAGATAAGCACCCTTGGAAATTGCCTTTTGGCAAAGGGTAGAAATTTAACAACTGGATCACCCAAGGTCAGCTTGATCATTGCAGGAGGCTTATCCCACATGTGGAGCTTAACCAGAGGTGGTATTCAATAGGTTCTGACCAGTTCTGGAGAATTGGTAGCAGAAATTTTGAGTAGTTCGGAGAATCGGCAAATACCACCTCTGACTGGAGATTTTAGACTATCCTTTCCCTGCCACGCCCACCAAGCCACGCCTACAGAACCAGTAGTAAAATAATTGAATCCCACCACTGAGTTGGAGGATGGGGATGGGCCACGCCTCCCACGACAGCCAACCTGATCCCAGGCAAAACAGTTGTTAAATTATTTGAACCCCACCACTGCATACATTCTTTTGTGTGTGTGTGTGTGTGTGTGTGTATGTGTACACATATGTCCATTATAGCCAATTTTAAAATAAAAATACCTTTCTCACTGCCCTATAGCAGGGGTTTCTGGCAACTCCCAGAAAAACCCAGCCAGCAGGTTAAAGTTACCAAGTGTAGGTATTCCTGGTCTATAGTATTGGCTAGAGCTATCCTTAGTAGTATAGTAATGCTACCATAGCCTTCAAATATAAGGTTACTGCTTATAACCCTGCCATTTTTTTTAATTATACTTTTATTTCCCTGAGCTACCTACTTTTCCCTGGCTTAAAAATGTTCTGTGATACATCATTTCATTACCTTTTTTTCATCCACTTAAGGTAGATGATAGCTGGAGATGAAACACTTCTACCTGAAGTGACTAGAAAAGTGATGAAATGGTGCACCACAGGACTTAGGAAAATGTACACTTGGGAAAAGTCATGGAGTTATCTCATGGAGATACTTTTTTATAAATTCTGTCATATTTCAAACTAGCAATTTTCCATCTTCAAGGCAAGTGTTATAAATATTGTGCTATTGTAGCAGTTCTGATAAAGATAGCTCTAGAAGACATTAGTGGCCATGGTAACTATTGACCTGGTGATGGAGGCATGCCTGCTTCTTTAAAGTAACCAGTGAACTGCTAGGCTTAACTTCTAATGAAATGAAACACACCAGCCAAAGGGAAGCAGTCAAAGGAACAGAAGGGGAACAGAATACTTTTAAAATTACAGCAGAAAAGTATTTATGAATGCAGAATGATATTGTCCATTTTGCCTTAAAAAATGGTTGCTGTCTAATTCTGGAAATAGAGCAACTGGCAGTGAGCATAAACTCTGAAACTAGGTTTCTATGTGCACCATAATTAAGCAATTAAACTTTAAGGTCATCAAATAGACTGCATCATCTTGGAGGCAATTGAGATGTCCTTTTTTTAATGCTGTGCATGTGGGGGTGCATAAGCGCATCAATGTACCTACTATCCATGTCCTATTGTTTCTTTTATTTTTCTTATATGTATCCATTTCATGTATTCACAACTATGTTTATTCTTATACCTATTATCTTGTAAGTGATTGACAAATCAAATCAAATCAAATAAATAAATAAAAAAATGTGTATATTGTACTTAATCTCAGATTGATAGCTCTTCGTTAATAAACTCTTGGCAGTGTTACAAGAAATGCAAATACTGCACAGTCAATTTGTCATTCCATGCTGCAGAAATAGCTTGCTAGCTATTAATAGTGCAGAATCAAGGGCACTACATTTTCAGAGAAGATCAGCTGATCATAGTTTCGGGTATATTCTTAGTTTAGGCTGGCAGTGTGCCTGATCCAGTGCAACACTTTGCGCACTGTATCTACATGTTCTGTGAATTCTATGTATGCAGCATCTTTAGACAACCAAAACTAAAAAAAATATTATTGAAAAAGGTTTAATAGAGCTGTTTGGAGGAAGCCAGGAATCTGTAAGTTGGACTTACTGTTTCCATATTGAAGATAAGAAATCAAAGAGCAATCTTCTCAGACCAGAACCCGAAAAGAAATATCTAAATTTTCATAACTTTTATGATAATTGCATATGTTTCAAATACTGAAAATCTATCTGGCAAACATAACTGACATTTTTTTAAAGGTCACCTAGAGTCATTAGAGTCATAAGCCTGAGTAGGTCTGATTAAAGTAATAATGAATTTTGAAATGTAGATTTATACATCATGGTAATATTATTCCTCTGTTAACAGGCTTCTGGGGTTTTTCAGAAGAATAATTGACTTTATTTCTAATTTTCTCAGAAAGGCTGAGTCAGGGGACACTTGCTATGAGGTTGTGGGGAAAAGGGGAGAAAAATCATGATCCAGTACACTAACCCTTTCTAGTGGTGTATTCTCTAGATGTATTGAACTGCAGTCCCACAGAATTCTGAGTCCTGCAGCTACAACACACCTGAAAGAGGACAGATTGAGTTATCTGCAGTACAGGTAGTCCTCAACATATGACTGCAATTGAGCCCAAAATATATGTTGCTAAGTGAGACATTTGTTAAGTGAGTTTTGTCCCATTTTATGAACTTGTCCTATTTTATGAACTGGTCCCATTTTATGAACTTGCCACAGTTGTTAAATGGATCGTTGCAATTGTTAATTTAGTAACATGGTTAAGTGAGTCTTGTTTACTCATGGACTTTGCTATTCAGAAAGTTGCAAAAGGTGATCATCACTGCAACCATCATAAATATGAGTCAGTTGCCAAGCATTTGAATTTTAATCAGGTGATCATGGGGATACTTCAATGGTTGTAAGTTTGGTGCAAGTTCCCCAAATTCCATTGATCTGTTAAGAAAAAGGCTATGTGTGCAAAGTTAGTCAAAGCCACTTGGCCATATATCTATAGTTAAGCTGATTTTTGAATGGAAGACCTCCTTTCCCATCTCCATTAGACTTAATATTGGGCCAGATGTAACTTTGATATGCCTCTGAATGTTGATGGATTACAATGTGTCATTATCATATTATCTATTCTATTCAAGCTAGAACACCTAAGTCTAATTTTGGAAATTTTCAGTCTAAACTGTTTGCCAAGTCAACCAGTACTGTTTCTATCCCAAAATCTAAAGTAAGATTTCAAAAATAAGTATGTAGATACAGTAATTCAAATTATTCATAAAAACTTGAGATCCTAACATCCTCCATCCCCAAAGTTCTTGGAATATGACCAAGATTTCTCTAAGAATAAAATAGGCATTTTTCACTCTTGAATTTAATTTAGTTGCTCATATTTGATTGGCAAGGTTCAAATGCCCAAATCATAGGTTGAACAAATTGAAATGTATCTAAAAAATCATTGTTTTCTATATCTGGAACTATTTATTCAAATACAATTTATTAATAATTTTATAATGTCATGGTATTTCCAAACTGATTAGGTTTTTAAATATTTCAGAATAGTCTCCTGATATAGATCAGGCTGTCTTCTTGTTGTTTTTGCAGAAATTTTCAGAAACTGTGATGATTTCAAGGGCCTTTACTTAAATGCATACCTGAGGCCATCTGACTGTCTGTTTTTTAATTTATTATTTGTATCTTGTTATTTTTGAGTCTTTATTTTTTATCTAGGCGCAGCTATGGTTACCATTATTTTGTTATAATTTCAGTGATTGGCTTCAAGCTCAATGTAGATGTTTTAATTCTGGTTTATATAGCCTGTAAGTCACCGAGAGTCATTTTATTTGTGGCAGGGTAGAAGTATTATATATCATATCTAAAATAAAGTTTAAAAATACAAATTGTGCTTCATTGAAATCTAAATTGCTATTTTATGGTTGAAACTATATTTCCATGTTCAAGGTTTTTTCCTTATAGAGGCAGATTGGAATTATATATCACTAAATGAAACAAATTGTTTCACTCTGGAAGAATCTTATTTGGCAAAATTAGATGGCCAGGGGCCAATTTAATTAGCATTTCATCCTAATACTGTGACATCTGGCTTATTTATGCAACATACGATATACTCCCCAAACCTCTACACAGCTCTCTGTTCTGGATTTTCCCAAAGTATGTTTTATACCAACTCTTCTCATGATCAAAGTTCCCACGCATTTTTCAATTCTATTTCCATTAAGTAATATTACAACATTTACCAGTTTTATCCTGCTTATCTTAAAATCTTTAAAAATGTCTTAAAATCTTGCTGTCCTAGATATTAATTGATTGATTTTATCTTAGATATAAGTTCAGTTGTCAGTATTTCAATACAATTCTGTCTGTGCCAAAAAGATTTTCAGCCCGAATGAGCCTTCAACTTATCCTATCTTCCAGATATTTGTAGATAGTTTTGCTATGAAATGTAAGTAATATACGAAGGTTTACCCAGTCCTTACACTTTGAAGTTTGTTCAGTCTTTTACTTTATGGAAGGGTTTCTATTTTTCAAGATTAAATCTGTCTTTGCTGAACTGAACAGTCTTTCTCCACTTAGCTTAGCCATGTTATTGTATTCCAGTTTCTCTAACATTTGATCAGAATGTCGATGATCTCACTGATAAATGTAGGAAAATAACCTTTGGAAGAAAATACTGACATAACCATCTGTTCGTCTGATTCCATTTATGACATAATGATGCTATAATGCATTGCAGGAAAATGGTCAAAAAGTCAAGACAGTGCCCGTGACCATGTGACCAAAGCCTCACTCCTTTTTATGTCTCTTGCAATGTAAAATGGGTGGACTTTGATTGCATTTTTTATTACTTCCTCTGTATACATCCCCGGTGTATTTGTTGGTTTTAAAGTGCCACAAGACTAAGTTTTGCCTGTTTCAACAATGGAACTTGGGGGTTTCAAGTCCACATGGAGATCCATTTCATGCTTTTACGTAATCTAAAATTTAAAAATACACCCCGTGTTTCCCTGAAAATAAGACCCAACTTGAAAATAAGCCCTAACCTGATTTTTTTGGTGGTGGGGCTAATATAAACCCTACCCCAGAAATAAGCCTGGGGTAATGGGCATGGCCAACATGAGAGCTGGCAAGTGCAGGGTTAATCTAACCCTAACCCTCCAGGTGAAAAGTGTTTGGGCAGCTACCACCTACCCTGCCTTCTCCATCCCACTGTCTGGCTGCCCACAGCCTCAGCAGCTGGGCCAGCAGGCAGGTGGGTGGAGGCTGGGGCTTGTCATGAGCTTGGCCCATTGCAGCCATCAGCAAGCAGACAGTGGAACAGAGAGGGCGGGGCCAGCAGTAGCTGCACTTCCACTCCCATCAGCCCCTGCGCTCGCTGCCTCCTGCAGTTAAAAAAAATAAGACCTCCTGGAAAATAAGCCCGAACGCTTATTTTCAAGGCCAAAAGAAAATAAGATTGGGTCTTATTTTCGGGGAAACACAGCTAATTCTAGTTCTTTCATTTTGCTTTCTAAACTTAGAGTATTCCTATTTAACAGCTAAAGAAAAGCACAACAAATAAATAAAAACATACTAAGATCACTACTCCTACTAATAGTTATCTTTCTAGATCTGAATATAATTTATATTCATGTTATGAGAGAGATACTCTTAATTGCGCACTCTCTCTCTCACACACACACACAAACTCCCATGCCCCATTCACAAACCTACCATGAGAGACTTGCTTGCCACCAAGGCTGTGGCATGGCAAAAAAGATGAAATAGCAAATTTTGGTTGCCCAGGCAACCATGTCACAAACAGCAAATTCCCCATCTCCAAATTAAAAGGTGACGGCTCTGAGAACATTGCCTCTCTACGAAGCAAGGGATGCCTTTTGCAAAGAAATATTTCTCTTGGATTTCTCTACTTTACAGGCAAACAATACGGTCAAGGGAAATGCAGACATGCTCTCTTTTCATATGCTCACATTTGAGATTATGGCAAGAAAAGGAAAGTAGAGCTCCTACATCTGAAATGAAAAAAAAAACAGATAACTACTGTATTAGAGGCAAAGGGAGAATTTGATTCTTTGACCTGTTATCAAATGGTTGTCTGGATTTTTGCGGCCCAGATATAGTTACTCTAATTAAAGGCTGTGCAAAAATCCAGGGCTGGCACCTATTGCTTCATTTTATTGTATCCTTTCCTTGTTCTTTCTAGCAACACTATAATAACAGAATTCACTTTGTACTCTTGCAGCACAACACAGAATTGCAATCTTTCCCATAATCAGTGTGTGCTAATTTCATCAATTATATGTACCTCAAGATAATCCTCCATCTGGAGCTCTTTAATATTTATTCAAATTTGGATTGGAATTGTAGCAAGGAACAAGAATTAACCCTTCCCACTCCTCTATACCATGTATCTTATTCCGTTGCCTACTCCCAACTCAGTGATGGGATTCAAATTTTTTTACTACTGGTTCTGTGGGCATGGCTTGGTAGGCATGGCAGGGGAAAGATACTGTAAAATGTCCAGGCAGAGTTGGTATTTGCCAATTCTCCAAACTATGACAGTTACAGGAACTGGGCTTGGCTAGTCTAGTAAAGAGAAGGACCAGGGGAGACATGATAGCAGTCTTCCAATATTTCCAATATTTGAGGGACTGCCACAGAGAGGAGGGGGTCAATCTATTTTCTAAAGTATCTGTAGGCCAGACAAGGAATAATGGATGGAAACTGAACAAGGAGAGATTTAACCTGGAAATAAGGAGAAACTTTCTGACAGTGTGATCAATCAACCAATGGAACACCTTGCCCTTAGAGGTTGTGGGAGCGTCATCACTTGAGATTTTCAAGAAGAGATTGGACTGCCATTTGTCAGAAATGGTATAGGGTCTCCCGCTTGGGTGGGGGATTGGACTAGATGACCTACAAGGTCCCTTCCAACTCTGGTTATCTGTTATCCATTACTACTCAAAATTTCTGCTACCGGTTCTCCAGAACTGGTCAGAACTTGCTGAATACCACTTCTGTCCCTACTGCTATTGATTTTGGGAAGGGGGAGGGGTTAAAACAATAGACTGTGGGGTTAAAAAATTAAATCTGTCTTTGCTGAATTGAACAGTCTTTCTCCACTTAGCTTAGCCATGTTATTGTATTCCAGTTTCTCTAACATTTGATCAGAATGGAATAAGCTTCAAATATCTAGTTTGGCATTTGGAGCTGTGCAGATTCTTTGTTGGTTGGTGCATCAGATTCATGGTTTTCATTATAATTACTGCACAGCTGGAAAGAAGTAGATAGTCAATGGGCTAGAAAAAACCACCTGAGAAACTGAGGGGTTCCCCATAGGAAAAAGACTGGATGGCTAAATCTGAAGCCAGTGGATTTAACTTGCATCCACCTCTAATCTACTTAAATAGGGCCTTCACATGCTCCATTCTTGCAAAGCATGTAACTTCCTGTTCATCCACCCATCATGGACCCTAGGTTAATACATCTTCATATAAATAATTTTTCTTGCAACTTGATATATCAATATTTGTATTTGAGTCTTAGGTTGTGAGAAGAAGTGGAGAATGGCCTATATCCATGAAAAATACACCTCTGTGAAAGAGCAGATGTCAGAAGAAACTTTAGGAATCAGAGTTCCTAAGGGGATCATGGATTGGGCTCCCCACCCCTATTCCATGGATATTCACCTCTGGTTAAAGATCAGCAGTTCTGTATCATGCCCAGAACTGTGAATGCAGATCCTTTGCTGCACTAAATTTTATGTTAATAAAGTTGCAACCAGTATTTTCCATTTAAGATAGATATGATTCTTATATATCTCTAATCCTTCCAATCTCAATTATGATAACACCATAGATTTATTTTTAAATACTTGCATTTTTAAACTTTTTTATTATTATTTTGTTTGTTTGTTTGTATCCTACTGTTGAAAGAAATATTCTTCTGGGTTCAGTTCCAAGCGGGGAAAAAGACACTGGAAACATGGAGGCTGCTTGGAAGGTTTAATGGTTACAGGGCCACATGGCCTGAAGCTCCAGAGAAGAATGATCACATGCTTCAGGGTGAGAAAAGAAGGGGAAAAGGGGCTGAGGTGCTGAGAATGCCTGGGTTTTATATCCTCTGTTGGGATTTGAATTGGAGCTTGTATTCTAATTGGCTGTCAGACTCCCAGGGGCAACTCTGTAGGCTGTCCTGAGTTCCAGGCTTGGTCTAGCCTTGCTGAGTGATTATGCCCTTAAAAGGGCTTTTGGTAATTGCTATAGCTTTTACCTGGAGTTCCTTCTTATGTAAAGTATTCTGGCCCAGGCCTTAATGGCCCACCCATTAACGAAGGTGGGGGTGAGATTCTGCTTCTGAGGAGAGTTTCTGCTTCTTGAGTGACTATTCTTTTTAGGAGAAATATTCTGCCTTTTTAATATTTCCTAGGCTATTTCAATTTTCTAGGAGAGGGGTGGATGCTAACTTCCTACACTACCTTTTATTTATACAAATAACTCAAGATAGCAAATTTATCCAATACACTTACCTCCTTCTATTTACCCCACAACAAAGACTCTCTAAGATAAGTTGGCCTGAGAGAAAGCGACTGGCCCAAAATCACCCACCTGGATTTAATTTATTTTTCCATGGTCATGAAATAATTCTCAAAATTTTGTTTAATGGGTATTTGTTGGATGCATCAAAACATCCTAATCTGAATTAAGAAAAGTCATTTCAGGTCAACAGAATGTCCAAGACAACCATGAAGATTTTAGAGATGCCCATTTGTATGGAAGTTGTGAAATCACAAAATGCAAAATTTTGAGTTGAATGCCATTTTTGAAGTAGATGTCATTTTCGGAGTAGGACAGAAACAAACTAAGAGATCCATATCCAGAACAACAGAAGAAGCAGAACAGCAGTTATCTTATTAACTCCAACAAAATTCTTCAAATTTTTCCCTTCATGAGAGAAACACAGTTATGTATACATAGTGAACTTTACATTATGGACATGATTCTTGAAAAAATGTTGTGACTAGATAGTCTTTGGAAAACTTCTTCTTCTTCTTCTTCTTCTTCTTCTTCTTCTTCTTCTTCTTCTTCTTCTTCTTCTTCTTCTTCTTCTTCTGCTGCTGCTGCTGCTGCTGCTGCTGCTGCTGCTGCTGCTGCTGCTGCTGCTGCTGCTGCTTCTGCTGCTGCTGCTGCTGCTGCTTCTGCTTTCTAGCGTATTCTCATAGGTGCAAGGTCCACTTTTTGGATCATTGAAAGGCACTTTGCATGGTCAGCTGCATCTCTTGGATGCGGGTCCCAGGCTTGCATATCTTTATTGCTTTATCTGTTTTGGACGGCCACAGCCCACCGGCCATTGACTTGTAGTTGCTAGGCATTCTTGGTCATGTTAGAAGGTGCTGCTCTCTGGACATTCTTTGGGAACTATTTCTTATAAATAAATGTCAGCCCTTCAGATCCTCTCATTCTTATCTACCGTTCCCTAAATCTAATAAAAGAAAATAGCAGATTTGTTTTAAAAATTATCTACTTTTCTGCAGTTTTTCAATATATCAAAAAAGAAATCAGGTTCAGTTAGTAGTTATTATGGAAGAATTGCTCTTTCATCTCAGAGCACCACAGGATTTCTTCAAAGCAACAGCCCAGTGGGACCCCCAAATTTAACTAAATCCAATGTATGCTCTCTGTTATCTTTGCTAAATTATGGCTGCTAATAGAAAATTCCTATGGTATAGGAAAACAGAAAACAGTGTAAATATCTCTGGGTACAATCACATATGACAATTATAGAACCACACACATACATACATACATGTACACACACTGTATTTCACATTGGCTGCATTTTGAAAAGAAGGAGGCTTGGTATTAACACATAACCCCTCATGTTAGGTTTTTATCCAGGTCCCCAGATTTTATCATCTGCCTAGCTGCAGCCCTGGTGACTATAGACTGGGACTAATTTGTCTCATGCATCATTGAAACAGATGCAAGCACAGTAATATGATTAAGCAAGAGTTTCCTGCCAACACTTCTAAGCCAGTACAAGATCCTTAAAATGTGCTAGTGTCTTTATGGATCAGATCTCCTGAGGAGCATTAGTATAAATGTAACAGGTAAAAAAGCACAGCACCATTCTCAGCTCCCTGTTTCCCTACACACTATATAACTCCTACTCTCACCTGAAGGATGCCTGGCTTTTGTAAAGAGCTTTTAGTCCAATATACACTGGAAACAGCATTTACTGAAAGAGAGATTACACCCTGTGCATGGTTGAAGGCTTAACTTTAGGCTGCCATTTGGCCATGGAAGCACACTTTGGCAACAGTAATTGGCTCTATTCTGACAGCAGGCACCACATACAAAAATATGTGTCACACTGACCCAATGTCAACTCTCAAAAGAAAAACAGCTTTGCTGTGTGTGGGGCGGGAGGATATCAAAATGAAGGGGATGCTAACTCTTTCTCTATGTACCTCATTTCTAATCTACTTCACCTTTTCACTATGTTTTCAAATGAGAGTATGGCAATCTTAAATTTTCTTTTGTCTGGATTTTTTTTGTTTTTAACTTAAGTGCCCATAAGAAAAATACATGCATTTAATATAGTAGCAAGGAGGTAGAAGTTAAGAGCTACTGCATAAAGACATTCGCAGCAATTGCCTAATTTAGAGGTAAGTAGAGATAGCTGCCTTTATTAAACTAACATTTAAGAAGCTGAAAGCAAAGCCTCTTTTTCTTTTTTTAGTAGAACACAATTTGTAACAAAATTCTTATTTATAATTATTTTGGTCCAGTGTTGAAACAAAGCAGGGTGAGGGGAGGGGAGATGATTCCCTTATTAATATTTTTGTGTTTTAGCTCTGCTTTTATAATTTCTATATTTATAATTATAATATAAATATAATTATATATATATATAAAACTATATTTATAATTTATAAATATAATTATAATCTATATCTATATAATTTCATTAAAATTTATAATGAAGAGCCAGGTTGTTGCAGTGGTTAGAAGGCAATACTACAGGCTACTTCTGCTGACTGCCGGCTACTTAAAATTTGGCAGGAGCTCTATTTAGGGTTGTGTACTGCTTCAGACTGGATCCCTAAGAAATGTTTGAAGCCCAGTGGAATCAAAAAATAGCTTTAATCTTAAAGCAGATACACCTTTTCTTAGAATTTTTCTCTTCCTTTATAACTACATGAATGGCATGTCAGTTTCACTGGAAATTGAAAGGGTAGTACCACATTTACAGAGCAAATATTTATATTTACAGAGCAAATTCTTTTAACTATAAATAACAAAACATCTTCAAATGGGGAAGAGGAAATTAAACTATATTCTTTTCCCCTGTAAAGGCAAGATAAGAGCTAGCAGGAAGCCCTGTAAACTAGACAAAAAGATTAAACCTAGACTTAACAATTATCTTAACAATTAACAATTATCTATGAGATCAGCACTATAACCATTTAAATACCCACGCCTTTACAAGATTCTATTATGGGATAGCTAATGTGTAACTCCTGTGTAATATAGTTGTACTGCACCTCAGTGAGATGGGTCATGTCATAGAGGCAATATTTTTTGCCTCTTTGAATGGTAGCAATGAGGTTATTTAAAATGTTTTTTCCCCTCCCTCATTTCCAAGGCCTTCTCTTCTACTTTCAGCAACTAGAAAAGATTTATGTACATAAACTTCTTTGAGCCAGTGGATATGCTGGAGAAAGCCCAGAAAAGATGTCAGGCAATGCCCCAACTTGTACATTAGAAAATTGTTTGGTTACCAAATTGAAAGAACAGAATTATTGTCCCTGTATTTATTGAGTCAATCTTCTATCCCAGTATTCTCCACCTGAAAGCTTGATTAATCCAAGTCTAATTTAAAGCTCTACAGCAGGGCTGTCAAACTCCTGGCCTGTAGGCCGGATGCATCACATATTAGCCATGCCAACGCCCAGGTTAGTGAAGGGCAAAGAGTCCCAATATGTCACATGATGCTGCCATAATGACATGATCTTGACACCCCTTGTCTATAGGAAAGGAAAGTATGAACTTTAAAATTAAGAATTAGCTGGAAGTGGAGCAAGCAACCACGCAGGTTAGCTGGCCACTTGCTCGCTGGCTTCTGTATAGGTACCCCTTGAGTTACAATTGAGCCCAAAATTTCTGTTGCTAAGCAAGACAATTGTTAAGTAAATTTTGCCCCATTTTATGACTTGCCATAGTGGTTAAGTTAGGAACATGGCTGTTTGCTAGTCAGAAGGCCACAAAAGGTGATTACATGATCCCAGGATACTGTAACTGCCATAAATACGTGTCAGTTGCCAAGTACCTAAAATTTGATCACATGACCATGAGTATGCTGAAACAGTTGTGTGAAAAATAGTCACAAGTCCTTTTTTCAGTGCCATTATAACTTTGAACACCATTAAATGAATGGTTGCAAGTAGAGTACCTGTAACGCAGTTCTATTAAATTGTAATTGTTTCTAAATCAACAACATTTGTGTATAACAGAGTTTTCTGAAGATTTATATTTGATTTTTTTCAGGGCTTTGTTCTTTTTTACAGTCATTAAATGATCACCATTTTACCCCTTAACAAATAAGAGAAAACTTTTTATTCATGCCTATGTAGATATGAAACCCTGGGTTAGCGTGTCAGAAGAATTATAAACAAATTGTATGAAGACTCTTCATTTTTTGCATCTCTGTTTGCAAACAAAAATAAAGAGACTAAAGCTTGGTAATCTAATTTGCTTCTGGGCAAATTCAAAGTGCTAATAAATATTTATTTAAGCCCCAAAAGGCTTGGATCTGAATCAGTTAATAGAGTGCCTTCAGCTGCCTGATCCCAACTGTTCAGTAAAGTATTTGGAGAATTTTGTCACAGCTGCCACAGATCATCAGATGGTGGTTTAGTTTTCTGTAGTGACTCCTTATTTAGATAAGTAGACAGTTACCTTGGGTTTTCTTTAATACAATCAATAAAATTAAATTTTGTTTCCAGTCTGTCAACTGAAGTTTTAATTGTTTTTAAATATTTTGATAAATTAATCTGTTATACAAATGCATGTCATAGTTTAAGTTTGTTTTAAATTATATATATGTATGTATGTATGTATGTATGTATACATGCAGATCTTGGTGTGCTTGGGTCTTTTTCCGTGTAAGATTGAGAGTATCTGGGCAACGTTTTGACGAGATCCCACTCTTCAGGCTGGTGCTTTCGGCTTTGTGCGAGCAAAGCGTGATCTGAGCTGCTGTCTCCCTATATATACTGGTGGAGGTTGGCTGTGTTGTCATTTCTTGATTGGTTGATGGAGTTGATGTTTGCAGATTGGCTGGCTTTTTCTTAAGAACATGTGTGGCTGAGGTATTGGCTATGTGTCTATCCGCCTCCTGTGTTGTAACGGCTTGGGTAATGGGTCATCACACAGCCCATTACCCCAGCTGTTACAACACAGGAAGCGGATAGATAGAGCTAGAGATATATAGATGGTATGGAAAAAAGGTAGTTATGATTGGTCCTCACACTTATGGCCATTGCAGCAGCCCCATGAATATGTGATTAAAATTTAGACACTTGACAATTAGCATGTATTGCATCATCCTAGGGTCATGTGATCATCATTTCGACCTTCCCATCTGGTTTCTGACAAGCAAAGTCAATGGGATAATTTGCTTAATGTGTGATTCACTTAACTAATCTAATTTACTTAACAACCATGGAAAAATAAGTCATAAAATGGGGTGCAACTCACTTAATAATACATCACTTATTAATTAAAATTCTGGTCCTAATTATGTCATAAGTGGAGGACTACCTATAATAAAAAGGTGTAATAAACATTTGTTAATATATTCCATAATTTTTAAAAAAAATCTAAGCAAAACAATTAATTGGATCAAAAGCCAAGACACACATTCAAATTTGGCCATGACATTTTTATTGCTTGGTAAAACAAACATTCCAAAATAATAAATAGGATTGTCATAATATTGACAGCTTGAGACAAAGGGAAAAAATTAAAACTCTCTGGAGGGAAAATATTTTGAAACCTGTCCCCAAAACTTTTTACATTCTGAAAGTTGAGTTATCTCAGCATTTCTACCAGCCCTTCTTACAATAGCTGGCTGCTTTCACTTTAATTGAGAGGCTTGAAGAAATCTGATGGTTCTTTATTTATTTATAGCTTGTGCTCACGTTTATGCAAATAAGGAACAAATCCAGTAGCAAGCTTAAAAAAAAACCTCCAGAGATCTGACTGACTGAATGCACAAAAGACCAATTGCACATCTTTTAATGCATTCTCTTAAAGAGGGAAAAAGAAACAACAATCACAAGGCAAAAACTTTGCAATACAATTGCCTTGAAAAAGCAACAAATATTTCTCACAAAATAAATACTGTCCATTCTTGTCAGCTTTTTTCCCACCTCCTTTGTGTTCCAAGAAATTGCCAGTAATGAAAACAGAGCAGAGCCAATCAAATTGTTGTGTATACTACTGCACTGTGGAAACTGGAAACCCTGCATTTCAAGTAAGTGTTATGCATTATTCATAGCCTATGCATGTTTATGTAAATTAACAAAGGCGGAAGTGTATGGTGAAATAGTATTAGTAGGTGAAATAATGATGGGGAAAACTACCATGCTTAAAATGTATGTTAACAAAGATGCTGTCCTTAACCTACTTCATTAACATACACACACGCACATACATATATGTATTCAAGAAGTTACATCCTATGAAAAAATTGAAATACATGATCTTTTACTTCAGAAACTTGCATTTTTCATCCTTTTCCCAGATTAGAGCTATAAGATAAAGCCTTAAAAACAGTAACAAAAGAAAGGTATGTATTCATCAATATCACTGTCAAATATACGACAGCCTAAAATATTAGAATGCCTCAAATGGAAGTCTAAAATGTAATCAAAATAAAAGGGGGCATTGGATTTTGGGATGTAGTTAAAGAAGAGGTAAACTTATATCTTGGTAGGATCACTAGACAAGGTATAATTCAAACTGCATCCTCACCCCACCAACCCCGAAACAGAAGGATTTGGGTTAAGATAATTACTCTACAGACACAAAGAAAAGCTGTTTTCTCTTTCTGTCTATCTCTTTCTTTCCACAGCCAGTGATAGGAGGAGCAAGGAGGAGAAAGGGGAGGAGAAGAAAGACTTGATTGTAATGTTCATTTGCAGGAGATCTGTGCTTTGGAATTGAATGTGTGGCCTTCTTCAGCTTACTGACACACAGTATAATTTTGTGCAGTTTTTTTATGCATACTGCATTGTGATTTGATAGAGAAAAACAAGATTCTTTAGTTATCTCCTTCCTCTTGCTTTAAATTTGCTTGAAGTTTAGCATTCAAAAGCCTCTCCATTTTTCACTCAAATTAAATAAAATAACCTTCCAAAATGCAACTGTAGATATGTGTATAATTTACTTGTTTAAATATTATTTTTGGCTTGACTTCCTATTAAATTTATTGTATCTCTGTGTGCAATATGTGAGAGGCAGATTGAGAAAACATAATACTGAAGAGTGTTTTTCAGCAAAAGAAGATTTTGCACGGCATCTGAATATTTTCAGTAGATCTGATTGAGCCTATAGGTTATCCAAGCATTTGGATTTTTCTTTTTTATCTCTGATATGCATCGATCTGATGCCTACTAGAACAATAGTGAGCTTTTTTTTAAAGGGATAAGATAAAAATTGAGACTTTCCAGAATTTAGTATTAACATATATTGCTTCTAGATTTAATATGACTATTGAAATTGAAGGTAAAAGTACTTCACCGCAAGGTACTATGCCTTCTGCCATATTCTCCTCATGCTGCCATTTTAATAGGAAGATCCCATTTGCTACTGAATGCAGTGCTACAAACTTCTGCATTTCCTTAAACATTGTATGATTGCCAAGTCTGTTGATGGATATTGTCCTTTTGAATAGATAAGAAATGGATATCAGATGATAACAGACTATTAATATAGATTTGGGACTTTTAAAATAATTTTACCACTCTTTCAGCAGAACTATCTTTTCAACTCCTATTCCCTTCTAATCAATTACACTTACTCAAATTTGCTCCCAAATTTGCTTGCCATTATTTGAGAAAGAATGGTTAGGTCATTGTAATAACTTAAATGCAAGACAATAGATGCCAGGTAGGCATCGTAAATGGGAGAGGCACATTTCCTGCTGATATTCAAGGAGAGAAGAACAATACTACAATTGAGCAACTTAGTTGTACTGAAAGGCCCTCAGAAGAATTATCTTTGTTTTTCTTCATTAGAGGTTGGCACCTTATTCCACTGGCAAACATTAAAATAGATGGAGTTTGTGTCACGCAACACTTTCATCAGTATGCCACTCACTTTCTACCCTTCAAGGATGCTGTGGGATACACGGTCATGGTTCCTGCTTTGATGTTGTTGACATCCTCCAAGAACCAAGGTCAACCTAACCCTTTTTAGCATAGACACAAAAAGGATGGGGCTTCAAGGGCCCAAATGACCTGCTATCTTGATGCTGTTGACTATACTCATCCCCAGAGAAACCACTGACCAGGAATACTTTGATCTCTTTTTTCTTTACTAAAGACTTGCAAAGAGATACATTCTAAGAATGGCCATGGTCCAGCCCTGAAGCAGGCAGCTATTATAACCTCAAAAATAAACTTTTGCTTTGGATCAAGCCAATCCAAGAACTGGAAACTTGGCATGAACTAGAAAACAGTTGGTTTTTCAGTTCCTTAGTACATGGGCATTTCTGATGGATCTTGTTCAAAGAAGCAGCCATATGGTGAGAACATGAACATGATGTTTAAATTCTAGAAGTGTCCATGAACCAAAAATGGTTGCTCATCCAGATATTTATAAGGGGAAATTACAAGTTAAATTCTTTTGTATTATTCATATGATATCTGTGTCAGGATTCCAATGAAATGTACTTTTGATTCCAAACTGCTGCACTGCTCCTTCAAACTCCTCCCCACCTTTCTGTTGGCAACTACAAAATGGCCATAAAAATGTTTTATGAGTTGACATTCTGCTCGACTCTCATTATCCCCTTTTTAGTCAATAGACTAACCAATGTAATGAGTTTTGCTGTATACCTAACAAATCTGGTAGATCTGAAGCTTTCAGTTATTGAAACTTTATGCTGCTGTTTGCAAAGTTAGGCAAGTTGGCCCAGATTATGGCAAATTTATATCATACAAGTAAGTATCCCATTCAGTAGATGCAACTGGTAAGCATGCTATTTGACTGACTCATGTGAATTGGCATCATACGGTGAATCTATATACTATGAAGATCATTTCTGTACATCTGCTGATGTGCTAGGTCAGTGAAGGCTAACCTTTTTGTCAACCCATGCTGATAATGCAATGCGCATGAGACCCCACTGCCACTTGAGCATATCCATGCGACCCCCCTGCATGCACTGCATATCTTTGCACATGCACGTGCGACCCTCCCATGCTCCCCTGCTCCCTTGCGCATGCACGGCAGATACCCAACAATCAGCTGGCTGGTGGAGGCACACGCGCATATACTGTGGATCTGTTCCGTGCAGTAGCTTGCGTGCTGGCACAAATGGCTCTGCGTGCCACTTCCGGCATGTGTGCATCTGGTTCACCATCACGGTGCTAGGTTGATGAAGGACTGTAATAAATATTTTTCCTAATTCCTAATTGACTTATTCTACTTTGCTGTCCCAGCCAGTCTATGGGAATTGGTTAGTTACTTAGGAATTGTGAATTGTCCCCTTAAGGGAATGCATCATGGGAAATGTAGTTAAAGGTATCCTGAGAAATGTAGTTCATGTCACGTAGCCACATCTGTAATCCTGATTGGCCACTAAATTGACTCTCGAGGGGTTGAAGCAGATTGCCCTCCATTCTTGCCTGCACTCATGGACTGATAACATCTTTTCTTCTATCGCTATGTGATGGGTTGGGAAAGGAACCATTTTTTACCTGCAACTCTGATATACAAAGGATTGGTCATTATAGAGGAACTTCATCACAAGATGTGAGTCTTGAAGATACCTGATGTACCAATAAATGTACTTTGCTATGGATGTTTTGTGGAATTGTCTATCTGTATCTGCACAGCCACAAATCCACCTATGTGCATGAGACAGACAGGAAACTACTTTTTTTGACTTGATCCTCCAAAAGATGCTGATTCAAGCCTGAATGATCTATATTACAAATATACTCTCAATCAAGGGTGCTGCTTCCATGTAGCAATTTTTGCTACTTTTATCCCTTTTCCCAATCCTTTACAAACCACTTTGAAGCTGGCCTTCAATACTTTCATTGGCTAAAATACTGATAAAATTTAAGGTATAAAATAAGGTAAAGATGCTTCAAGCAAAGATGAACTGCTGTTTGTGTCTGTGTGATTATACAACAATTATCTTGGTAACAATGGAAATGGGTTAGGGTCCCTTTTTAACTTCCCCACCTAACTTACAATTCTGGTATTCTATGGATTTTCATCGATGGAATAACCTGGACTGATCCTGCTTATATTTGGAATCCAGGCAAAATTTCTCAGATGCTATCACTGTTAAGACAGCTGAATTGTAGAATAATTGAAGTGATTTGGAATAACATTTCCTGTTTTGATACATGTATTAATTTGTATAGCTGTTTTCAGTTTAGCTGATTCTGCATACACATGTATGCATGCACATACTGCACATCGTATACACACAGAGAGATTGTTATGATGGAAACTCTTCCTGCTGTGAAAGTGCCATTCCTTCAGTTTCTATTAAAATGCCTTTGCTAATTCTGTTGCTAAAAGGGTAGCATGGCAACATTTGTTCAAACAGGTGTTGAGAACAGCTGGAGACTGCAATATAGAGCATCTATGGCCTTTTTCCACTGCTGACTTAAAGCGATCTCCATCCATCCTTGAATCATGAAAAAAAATCTATGGCATGAAATTTGCTGCCACATTGCTAGCTTCTTTCCATCATGTCCTGCCTCTGTTCATAATGGTGCTGTCTTGATTATGTATACACAACACATGATAAACTAAGTGACTGATGAATTCCTCCACCTTTCCTCTCTTCCTCTTCTGGACATCAACAACTAGTGGGAACAATACTTGCTGATCGATCACAGTATTGTGACAGGAATGAAGCAGGAGTGACAGCAGAATTCTTTGTTGTTTCTTGGTTCTTCTCTGTTTTTCTCTACCTTAAACTTGTAACCTGAGTGAGATAGTTTTGTTAAAAAAAACACCTTCAACAAAGGAAGTTGAGCCACTTTTATTTGGTGTTCCTCTCAAATTCCTTTTTTATCTTATGCAAGCAACAAATACTGATTTCCATATTTCTCTGTGTTTTGCGCTGTGTAGCAGTTCTGTGGGGTGGAATGGTTAGTCTTGTTATTCCATTTTTATATTATTTGTACTAAACCAGTAAGGATCATAGAGTTAAAGCATTTACAGCTGTGCTGGCTGAACAGTCAAATATTTTTAGCAATTTTAATTGGCTATCACCCAGTGGTGGGATTTAAATTATTTTACTACTACGTTCTGTGGGTGTGCTTGGTGGGGGTGGCAGGGGAAGGATACTGTAAAATCTCCAGTCAGAGGTAGTATTTGCCAGTTCTCCAAACTACTCAAAATTTCCGCTACTAGTTCTCCAGAACTGGTCAGAATCTGCTGAATGCCACATCTGCCGTCACCCCAACATTAGTGTGTTCAGTTCATGAGGGCTAAAATAGCAGAATGATGGCAATAGGAGTTCTCTATGGACCAAAAATGAGGTAACATTTTCAATCACATTTGAAAAACTCAACAGACCACACTTTGACCCATATAATCTAACAAATTTTATATACCTCATAACTGGTTTTGGATGCTGTCAGGTGATGGGAAAATTGACTTTAACCTGAGTACAATGAAGGATGACTTAAGCTTTTCTCACTCACCGTCTGGTGATCAGATGAAAGAGACACTGCAGAAAGAAAAGATATTGCTAGATATATTTGGACTGTTGTTAGGTGCATGGGAGAAATGGATTGTGTAGGGGTGGCAGAGGAGAGGAAGGAAGAAGAGAAGGGAACAAAGTAGCTCCATTTTGCTGGAAGATGGACTGGAAGATGGGTGAAGCAAAATCAGATAACTTGTAGTGGTGGTGGATTTTTAAGAGAATTAGATACTGACCAGGAGGATGAAGATTAGATTTGTATTATGATTGCCTGCAGTTAAATTGCTGTACATGCTGAGCTTGATTCAACTCATGAGCTGTAAGCCAATTCTTTTTTTTTTAATGCCCCCAATAAGCCTGCATTCATGTATGTAAATTTGTACTAGCTGCCCACTCCAGGAGACTGGATGGCTTATAACACATGAGAAAGGGTTTATCTTAGGAGGAGCGGGATAATGTTCCAGAGGTTGTGAGCTGAGAGAGGAAAGTGGGAATGACCCTGAGGAAGAAGAGGAAGGGCCGCTATTAAAGCAATGGTCATATAAAAGAGGTCTGAATATGGGGCAGAAATGTAAGATGAGAAAACATTTCACATAAAACCATCTCACATTCTCAGATGAAGATAAGTAAAGAGAGGGAAGGGGAAAATGCATTCAGACTTGCAAGATCCTGATACTACCTCTTTACAATAAAAGTAGTATTGCTTTCATGATATTGACTTCCTAGTCTGATTCACCTTGAAGGGCTCACAAGACCATGACAGAAAAAAGCATGCTTGTTTGGACCCGCAAAGTAACAACATTGATTAGAGAAAACCTGGAACACACCCTCTTTCAAGGGCAGAAGAACCACCCCTTCTCTCAAAGAGACTGATATCACTGATGTCAGCAGTGGTTCAGTGGTGAATGCAGTATTGCAGGCTAATTCTTCCCACAGTCAGGAGTTTGATCCTGACCGGCTTAAGATGGACTCAGCCTTCCATCTTTTCAAGGTTGGTAGAACGAAGACCCAGATTGTTGGGAGCAATCTACTGATATTTGTAAACTGCTCAGAGAATGCTGTAAAACACTATTGAGTGGTATATAAGTTTAAGTGCTGTTGATAAGTGCTATTGTTGTGGGGACCCTTGGCTTGGTAAGTTTTAGACCAATGATGGCGAACCTTTTGGGCCCCAAGTGCCCCAAGTGTGTGTGTGCTTACCCAAAATGCAAGGCACGCCCCTGCATCATCCCTGTGTATGCACATGCATCCCCGCATGTACCCTCCAAAGACGCATGTGCCTCCTGCATGCATGCACCCTGTCCCTGCAGATGTGGGCCCCTGCACGTGTGGCAGAAACCCAAAGGCCAGTAGAAGGCACACCCATGCACGGTGGAGCTAAGCTGGGGAACAGTGGACATGCCCACAGAGAGGCTCTGAGTGCTACCTGTGGCACGCTTGCCATAGATTCACCACCATTATTCTAGACAGTCTTAACAACCCAAGAGGATTTTACAAAATGATTGCTCAGCAATCAGGCAGAGGACTTCCCCTGTCCATTTTCTCAGGTGTCACAGAATTGAATTCAGTGTAGATCAGTGGTGGGATTCAAATTTTTTTACTACTGGTTCTGTGGGCGTGGCAGGAAAGAATACTGTAAAATCTCCAGTCAGAGGTAGTATTTGCCGGTTCTCTGAACTACTCAAAATTTCCGCTACTGGTTCTCCAGAACTGGTCAGAACCTGTTGAATACCAGCTCTGGTCTAGATGGACTTGCCCAGTTGGAATCCAACTCTGAGCAAATCTGAGGTTGATGTAGGATCAAGTATGGGCTAGCACTCAGGTTTAGTTGAATTCATTCTTTATCTTTCTCTGATACTGTTCAAGATTTTGTCTTTCTCCAAGAGTGCTTTTGATACTTAATCTTGTGGAGCTCCTTGGAGGACCAAGGAGTATCCTAGATTAGGGGCTGCCTAGAACCTATCTGATTCAGAGTCTCAGATACTTACTTATTCCAGGTAGCAATAAACCTCAGCTGAACTGTCCAAGAGATCCTCAGAGAAAGCCCTAAAAACAAACAAACAAAATACAAAAAAGCATATATAGACTTCAAAAGAGAGTCAACATTATTGGGGAATAGGCTAGTTGAAGAGAGTATAGATATATCCCACATCATTTAGTTTTGAGGATGCT
Organism: Bungarus multicinctus; assembly: GCA_023653725.1. Classification (NCBI taxonomy): domain Eukaryota; kingdom Metazoa; phylum Chordata; class Lepidosauria; order Squamata; family Elapidae; genus Bungarus; species Bungarus multicinctus. The sequence goes on from CM042834.1 coordinate 239,300,315, forward strand.
AAATTCTTTATAAGGAAAATATGTTGCTTACTCCATCCTAATACACCTGACAATAGTGTTTGAATCTGGTTAGTGGGTGGAGATATAGTAATACCAGTCTAGTTGGACTAAAGCCAAGAAACATGGTTTTATATTTAACTATATTGCACATTTTCTACCTTAAAATATATATTCAGAGGCATGGCTAAGGATGTGCATTTCATAACTACAGTTATAGTTCTTCTCTCCACTCTGTCTAACTTGTCAATAGAATTCAGAAGAAAATCCTTCTTAGAGATTTGAGGAGATGAGGCACCGCTAGTCAAAACAGAGACTATACATTGGATGGATCCACGTTTGATTTGGCATAAGCTTCATGTATTCCAAAACACCAATAAGAACAAAAGTCAGTTTGTACATTTTGATCCAGCAATCTTACGTGGCTTTGAAGCAAGCTGTATAAAATAACATTTTTTTCTCCATTTTAATTTGTTACTAACATATTTCAATATAAGAAGCAAGGGAGGGGGAAGTGCAGTTGTCAACTGTCTTTCTAGCAATTGCAAGGATTTATTTATAGGTGTAATTTCTCAAAAGACCGTTCCATGTGTAAGAATGGAATTGCTGGAAAATGTTGGCAATTATTTTGCAAGCTGTGGTTTCTCCCTTGCATGATGCTACAGCTTATTTGCATACAGTATGATTGAAAATGAAACTCTGACACATAAGATTTCACAAATATCAAGCAGGGTTGAGGGGGGGGGGAAGCCAACTTAAAACAAATAAATGCTGCCACTTATAGATCACAGACAGTGTTGCAACTGCCAAGTATTTCGGTCGTTTGCTTTGTTAATGCACATTTATGAATATTTTATCAAAATAAATATATCATTTTTTAACATTTTTAAACTTTTTTAGCAGGCAAGAGAATATATTGATAAATCTAAAATTGTTGAATCAATAGCTATCTTATAGATGGAAGATATCTTTTGAAACTAAACATATGAAACTGACTTTTCTAAAAAAAAGTTTATTTTTCAATATGTATGGATTATTGACCCCCCATGCCCACCGACGAACCTAAAAACTGCTACGGAATCACTACACATTACACTAAGTTAAATATGTATATTCCAAATTGTTCCCTAGAACTCAGTATGAAATATTATCAAATATTATGTTCACATAAATCACTTACAGAATTCTGAAATTATCTTACAAATGTGGTAAAATGCACCAGGATTTCCGGTGAGCAGCAGTACAGAAATATCTCTATAGAGGAATAAATAACAAGGGACACAATCCTATGGTCTGTTGCATATTTCCTTCCTTTCCAGGCACCCAGAAAATCATATCTACAATGTCTTTTCCTCATCCCAGTACAGGCAGCCAATGAATATAAAGCTATATTCATATAGCAACTGACGTGTCTAGAGTCAAAGAAGATGCGGTGCCAATTGTATGAAAATAAATAATGTGTGCATTATGATTTCATTTTAAAAAATGTGGGAGAGCTAAGAGAACTTGCAACTACTCTGACGAATGAGTAGACAGGGTTGGTTCTCTCCTAAAATGTATCTGAGGACCACTTTGGCATAGTGGTTAAGGTATGGGGCTAGAAATCAGGAGATCATGAGTTCTAGTCCTTGCCTTAAGCAGAAAAGTCACCAGGGTGACTTTGGGTCAGTTACTTTCTCTCAATCCTGGGAAGGAGGCTGTGGCAAACCATTTCTGAAAAAGAAAATTGCAGGGACTTATCCTGGCAGTTTCCAAGCATCAGACATGATAGAAAGGAGCAAAACAGTTAAACTTGTATAAATCATTCTGGTTGATGCCATTTATGAATTGCACCAAACAAGGATGTTCAAGGAACTCGGAGCCCAGCAACATCAGGTTTGGTGGCTCCCCACATGCTCCCCACATGCAGCCCTAGGTTCCTATGGAAAAAAGAAAATCTACAGAATTTAAGTTAAATTTTGAATATATATCTGGAATAAAAACACATAATATAAAAGTCACCATACAATAAAACCTATTCGAATAAATGACCTTGTTGGCCTGATATAAAGCTGCACTACAGTGTTGTCCCCAAATTCAAGTCTTAGCCTGGCACCAAAGTCAATGAAGCCTGCCAGATACAAGGTAAAGGATTAATGTCCTCTTGTTGAAGTGCTTCATCAAAAGAGGCCCCAGCCAGCAAAATGCCAGGAACCAGAACAAAGGATTCAACAGGCTTTTATATATTTTTCAAAATGGGATAAAGAAGCATTGTCTAATAAGCTTTTTGAAAGTTATCTAAAGGATCCTCTATTGGTTCCATGACATTCCTATTTCTAGGTCTTAACTAATAAACACTTCAAAAGTTATTTAACAGGTCTTCTATTGGCTCTACTTCAGCCCTATTTCTAAAGGTTAATAGGCATTCTAGAAGACATTTAGCAAGTTTTCTATTGGCTCTGTCTTAGCCCTATTCTTTATCTTAGCAATATGTCTTGTATGATATGCCCGACAGACAGCTCTTATTTTTTACATTGAAAGAGGCATTACCCATTTATGTTCCCTCTTCTTTTATCTTTGTTACGCAGGCTTTGCATGGCCCATCAAGAGTACAGGAAATTCCTGACTTACAAAGTTCATTTAGTGACCGTACGACGTTACGTCACTGAAAAAAGTGACTTATGACCTTTTTCACATTTACAACCATTACAGCATCCCCATGGTCATGTGACCAAAATTCAGACACTTAGCAACTATTTGTGTCATAACTATTTATGACAGTTGCAGTGTCCCGGGGTCATGTGATCTCTTTTTGCAAACTTCTGATAAGCGAAATCAATGGGGAAGCCAGATTCGCTTCATAACTGTTACTAACTTAATAGCAGCCATGGTTCACTTAACAACCATGGCAAGAAAGGTTGTAAAATGGGGCAAAACTCATTTAACAAATTTTATTTATTTATTTATATTTATTTTGATTTGTCAATCGCTTACAAGATAATAGGTATAAGTATATACATAGTTATGAATATATGAAATGGGTACATATAAGAAAAATGAAATAAACAATAGGACAGGGACAGTAGGCACGTTGCTGTGCTTACAGACCTCTTAGGAAAGGGGTGAGGTTAAATGTCTTGCTTAGCAACAGGCCAATTTTGGTTTACATTGTTGCCCTCAATCAAGGACTTATAAGTAGCTTGGCTTGCTTAAGGACTTATCTACCATTTGGCTCACATGGAGGTATGCCAGCCTGGGGATGGACATACCTCCATGGACATACCTCCATGCCTGCCCAAATAGCTCACCTGCCTGAGACAGGCACATGAGGCGCTCTTCGGGGGCAATTAACTGAGGCAAGCAGCTGTAAGCTCTAGTTCCCTGAGGCCCAATGTATCGGTAGTTCAATACACTTAAATTGCCCTGATAATTATGATCATATCTACTTGTCTGAAAAAATAAAACCCACAGACTTTCCATGGGTTAGAAGCTTTTTTAAAACAATCATTGCATTTTGAGTTTGGTTTATTCTAGCTTTTAAATTAATTTTTAGTTAAAGTTTTAACAGCATTAATAAGAACTAATACAAACTAAAATAGAACAGAGAAAATGGACAGAAAAAGAAAAGAAAAAGCTAAAGTGCTATAAAAAGTAGAAAGGTTCGAAGGATCATAAGGAAGGTTAGAAAGATAAGAAGTGGCTTCCAATATTGTTTACAATAGTAATTAGTACAATTACATTTTAGCTTCTCTAAGTTACATCAAGTCTCTCTTTTTTCTATAATTTATTCTGTGTAACTCATCAACACACTGAATCACAAGTTCATTTTTTGTAATCCTTCACACTACCTATCATTTTTTTGGGAACAACATCTCATTCAATTTTCACCCCAAAGACCTGTTTTTTACTTAAATGTTAAGTCGTTAACATTTTAAGGGAGTCTTTGGTAATGTCTCCATTTTATGTACATTGATATGCATAAACCAAACCAAACTAATAACTAAAGACTCAAGAGTATCCAATCACATTTATTCTTGAAAAGGATCTCTATCCTTCAAAAAAAATCAGGAAGCTCTTTTGTGTCATCATTTTTATATCTCCATACATCAAGATTCAAATTATTCATCAAATAAATAAAAATAAACTTTGGTAGTTTGCATTGTTCATTTTTATATTTTTCTCAGAAGTTCTATTTTTTTGGTGGGGAAACCACTCCATTTCAATTTCCCAGAACACACCAATTTTCATATGTAAAATCCTATAAATCCACATTAAGCACTTATAATCCATAGTTAGGTCAAGATTTTAGAAGTCAACTTTAGTATATGTGAGCAATTAAAATTTCATTGAAGAGCACTAATCATCAACGTAGAATTGTCTATTGCTTTAAGACTAAGAACGTTCACCAATATTTTGAAACAGGTCTTTTAATGTTTATCATGCCTGTAACGTTGTGAAAGAATTAACAGGTTTTTAGCTGATATTGCAGAAACCTAAGATTTTACTTCAGGGTTGACTTTCTTCTGTGATTTACATATCTTCTGCCTTTATAATGCTATTTGCAAGTATAAAGAATATAAAAGAAATCTTACATTAAATTTGATATCTCAGACTTACCAATCTATCATGACTCCTTGTTTAAAAAAAACACATAATTTTTGTTGGCTGAATCATTTCAATTTCAGTCAGATGAATAATATTGTACCAATGCGGCTTAGCCTATATATGTATACACACAAAGCAAAATCTGGGGTTGGAATTACATACTACCAAGAAGTTTAATCATAAGACATTGCACCTAATATGGAAAATGGAAGCAAAGAACTAGAACAATCCAGATGTTCTGATGTAGATATATTCCCCCTAACTTTTTGGAGGGTTATAAACAGGGGTGGGATTCACATTTTTTAACAACTGGTTCTGTGGGCCTGGCTTAGTTGGTAGGCATGACTTGGTGGTCATGTGACTGGCTGGGCGTGGTGGTCAACTCAACATCAGTCACATCGAGGCATGCATTTCCTCCGCATGGCCCTCTCATGACTGTGGGGATGCTGCAACAGTGTAAGTGTGAAAAACAATCATAAATCACTGTTTTCAGTGCCATTGTAACTTTGAATGGTCACTCCACACAAGCAAAGTACCAGCAAGGAGGAAGAAAAACTCCAGAGATGTTCAGAGACAAGAAGTCTAGTCCTGTCAAGAATGTAATAAGGGTTAATGGAGAGGCAGTTTCTGTAAGCACATCAAATGTTTCCTTCCTGCCTTCCTACAGGATTATGCCAGTAATTTCTTCTAACATCCGGTTCTCTGAACTGCTTAGAATGTTAACAACCGGTTCTAACGAATAGGTGCGAACTTATAGAATCCACCCTGGTTATAAATGGAGATAAGAAAGTTTCTCTTTTAGAGCTGGTATGAATTCCACGATTAGCCATTTCTTGAGAAGAAAGAAGCTTGATAAGGTTGATTTTTTTTAAAAAAACCTTATTTCCCTCTCAAGTGAGAATTAAAGCAATTAAAAGAAAATAAAATATTCCTGAAAGTTAAAAAGTATAAATTAAAATTAATATTAAACTAATTAATATTTGTGAAATAAGCCTTATCCTTCCCTCTAGCAAATTAAAAAGAATCTCTTCCTGAGACATCCCAGGAATTAATGATTTGGCCTAAGAAACTGAATTATTAATATTTAGTGAACAGAATTAGTTTTTCAGAAATAGTTTATACTATTTATACTATTAGTATCCAAGTTTCCTTTTTAAATCCCATGCCAGGATACTAGAGCCACTTTAATGTAGCAGCCTGGTGAAGCTCACTCACCCCTCCCCACCCAATCAGAAAAGATTGTGACATAACTAGGTCATGTAAATATAGGAATTTTCTCCTCCCCTTTTCTTACAAGTTATCCTGAGGAAATAGTCCTTCCACAAATATATTATCATACTTTGAGAACCTGCAAGATATGTCATTATATTTTAACAGTGGTAATTAGTAAACCTTAAATCTTCTAGACAACTGGAATAACTAGCCAAGCAACATAATTTAGGAACTATAAAAGTGATAGTGGTGTGATAAACAGTTCACCCTTTGCTGAACTGTTTATCACAGTGGTGTATGTTTCAGTGTTATAGATATTAATTGTGGTATTTTATTTAAGTTGGCTACAATGAGATGCAAAGCTCTGCCCAGAAACAAAATAGTACTGAAAGTTATTCCATGCAATGACTAAAGACAAACATATAAGCAAAATACTCAGAAACTCATCAGCAAAATACTCAGAAACTCCTCATTATAGAAACTATAATGCTTTTGTCTTGCTAACTAAACAAACTGCATAGACCAGTGATTTACCAATGGTCTACAATTCTCCCCTCCCCTCCAACACTGATAGTTGGTGATATATTTCTTCCCACATTTGGAAGTAGTATATTAAAAAAACAATTACCACCCACCTGTCTTCAATTGAGGACCTGTATACTGCACTAGTCAAAAAGAGAGCTGTGAAATATTTACAGACCCTCAGATCCTGGACATAAACTTTCAACTCCTTCCCTCAAAACTACGTTATAGAGCACTGCACACCAGAACAACTAGACACAAGAACAGCTTTTTCCCAAAGCCATCACTCTGTTAACAAATAATTCCCTCAACACTGTTCAACTATTTACAAAGTGTACACTACTATTACTGTTAATCTTCTCATCATTCCTTATCACCCATCCCCTCCCACTTGTGACTGTAACTTTGTTGCTTGTATCCTGTTTCCTAGTATGATTTGATGTTGATTGTAGCCTATGACTATCATTAAGTGTTGTACATTATGATTCTTGATTCTTAACGAATGTTTCTTCTTTATGTATACTGAGAGTATTTACACCAAGATACATTCCTTGTGTATCCAATCACACTTGGCCAATAAAGTATTCTATTCTATTCTATTCTATTCTATCTATTCTATTAATATATGCAACTACAATTTTCAGAAGTAGATCTTTCTGTTGGTTGTGATGAAACAGCAGACCTGTGTTTCACAAGACACCACAAATTTTCTTTCTATACCTATACTATTTACAGTTGGGTCTAGCACTGAGAGATGAACTCATTTAGGAAACTCAAAAAGGTAGTACTAGTAGTAGTAAGTAGTAGTAGGCAGCAGCAGCAGAAGCAGCAATTTTTAAAATCCTGATTTCCTACAATGTTTGATATAAACTGGAGGACACAATAAATGTATTTTTTATTCCTAAATAAGTCATCTTGGAAATATGGACTGTGTTTACAGGCTATAACTGGTTTTGAACCAATTTTCTTAGGACTATATGATTCTGGCAAGCAATAATGCAAAGGGCATGCTTTAAGATGACTGATGGCAGAATAAGTGACACCCCAAACCATCCACTGCAATATATTATAAATAGGAGCCCATTTGTCCATTGTGTGCAAAAGAGGACACAATTGAGTGTTCAGGTGTTGTCTCCCCACGCTTTCCTTTAAAAAAAAAACAATTCATTGAAGGAAACTGCCTGATGAGAACGTTGATGGAGGCTCCTCTCTTGATTTGAGAATCTTGCTTCTGAAGATTAGAGAAAAACTCCACAGAGGATATAAAAAGCTTTCTTGTGCACACTTTCTGTCTCTGCATATAAGTATAAGTGCTTCTAGATTATTTCAGATTGTTTAGAATATATTTTAGGAATACTTAATTAGGTGAGTTTCCAGTATCATTCTTACCTTTAGTTTACCTTGTTGTGGGGAACTTCTGCAAGATCCTGGAAGATTAATCATATAGAGTTCCACAAACCTTTATGTAATTTTCTCATTTATTAACATTTGGACAAGGCAAATTGGGAGAGATATTTGAATGTTTGAATAATCGAATGGTACCACTGAAAGTTACACAACCAGGAGTGGTAAAGCTGTGACCCTAAATTGAATGCAGCTCTTAGCTCGTTTAGTGGAACTATGGGAATGACAGCCATATGATTTTCCATGCTTTCCAATAAAAATAAGTAGGCTAAATATATCCATTTTACTTAACCTTGCCAATGAAAAAGGGGTGAAAATTCCTCTACTGAATAGCTGAAGTAGCTTGAGATGTAGAATCTACTGAATATAACAGTATAACTGCCCAACTAATTACTTCAAATAATCACACCTTTTAT